>OY720325.1:15252137-16452137 GCA_963082935.1 Malus x robusta | reverse complement strand
AGTGTCATAGTGTCAGTACATTAGATACACTTTCTGGTTGGAACCGAATAGAGAGTTCATGAATGAACTTTCTCATCCAAACAACATTGTTGTAAGCTTCTATATGGCAATATATTTTGCATTCATAATAGAACACACTAAAGTCATTACTTTTAATGTTTCTATCCAAATATCTCTTTAGTCATAATAAAGAGATAACTGTTAATCTCTTCATTCATAATGAAGAAACATTCAATGATGGATTAGATTCATAATCTAATACATTTACGCTTCCTTTACGTTACTCTAATTCTTCCTCAATCTTTGAGGAATCTATCCTTTAGTATTTCTTAAATACTTAAGGATTCACTTGACAGTTGCCATGGTTCTGATCCTGGGCTTGCATTGATATTGTCTTGTACCGATCTAGGTACAATTCATATCAACGTTTTTCATATAATATGAAATACGTAAATCACCTTTCTGCGTATGCATAAAGGATTCTATTTATGCATTGTTTCTTTGGGAGTCAAAGGGCACGTTCCCTTTGAGAAGAGCAACTTGCTAGTCATACTAGAGTCGTCCTTCTAATTGAAGTTTATCATCATATGAGAAACTTCCTAGCATCTTTTGTCTATTGTTAGGGATTGATATAATCAAATTATATCTTGAAATCTATCAATATAGATTTCCATCCCATGTATATAGACTATGTCTCCCATATATATTCTATCTTTATAGAATGTTTAAAGTCATAACTTTAACAAATGTTTAAAGTCATAACTTTAACGAAGAAGTATTCCTTTTATTTCCAAAATTAATATATCATATATATATTCATATATATCATATATACATTTATATATATATACAAATTTAGGAATATGATTAACTCCCACTAATCTTTTGTAAACCTAGTAAACAAAAGATTCATTTACATCTCTATGAGTAATCAAACAATTTGATCTTTCTCTCATAAGACGCTTATGGCTCCCACTAGCTTGATGAGATCCATGATGGATGGATCTTTACAACTTACATGTATTGTGATTCATAGTTTTAGACATATATTATTAAGACTATCTTAATAATGGTTTCGGAAACCCATTTTATGTCCAAACATTGAATCACCATTTAGTTGTAGCTAGCAAACTTCGAATTAATTGAAACTAAGACTACGTCAAAGATGGTTCCTTCAAAGTCAACCATTCTCTTTGATTGTAGTCACCTTAAGCTACCAATTAGCTTTGAAGGTTTCATTATTTCGGGTCAAATGGTACTTTACCATTTCCTTCAGTATATATCGTATATATACTTAATGTAGTCATAAGAATTTTCATTCTTATTTCTTTCGAATTAAGAGGTGCAACTCTATGACATAGTCATAAAGTTCAAACCATTCAACTGAGACGGTTTATAAATCCTTCTCGACTACCTTGGAGCTTGTGGTATAGGAACTAGGTTGTTATATTTGTTTGATCATCATCTTGTCTCTCAAAGAACCCATTCTTTGAGTTCTATTCATAGTTCATTTGCTCTAAGGCAAATCATATTGTAGGATTACAATGAACTACTCAACAAACAACATTTGTTGGTTGGTTTATAGAAGTGATATCCAAATGTTAATTTAAGGATATCTACAAGATAATTCTCAAACAAATATTGCTTATTAGCACACAACCCCAAATCTTAACATGATTAAGATTTGACTTTCTTTCCAACTACATCCTATGGAGTTATGAAAATTTTGAAAGATCTTCTAATTGACAACCATATTGTCTTAGAAGCATATATATCCTATATATGGGTAATTGATAATATCCAACGAACTAAATCTTATTCAAGTTCGTTCTTCTCCTTATGGAGAAATCCATTATCTTATGATGCTTCTTTCCTTGATATCTTTCAAGAAAACTATTCTAAAATGTTACCATTCCTTGGATCAAATCTAAGGATGTAAATACTTTAGACGTCTTAGTCATCAACTTACATTTCTTGAATTCTTTGAAACCTTTTGCAAAGTATTCGGACTTGTGTTTATTTAAAATAAACTATAGTCCAACCGAGGGTGATCTTCGGTGAATGTAATACAACATGAGTAGTATTATGTTTGTGGACTAGTGCCACTAACATCTAAGTGAATTAACCTCAACAACTTTGTGATTCCTTATTCTTTCCGAAAGAATAAAGATTCAAACATTTTGCCTCTATACAATGGATGGTATAAATCTATGAAATATATGAGTTATCATTTATAGGAAGAATAATTGGAAACAGATTTGTATACATATCTTTCATGTGTGGAGAAGAATCCTTTAGCTATCATTTCATCCATATTTCATTCACAACTTAATTTACTTGATGCGCTTTACTTTTGTTTTAATTAAATTCGGCCAAAATCCCACAGCCATTGTTTTGTTGTTAGTTTAACTTAGTTTTCAATTTTATAAGTTTAATTTGTGTTGATTAGCATCCCTTCTAATCCTCGGAATATAATGATCCCTACTTCTCATACTACAATTGCATAATTTATAGGGTTTAATTTGTATGTTAGTTTCTACCATACCAGGTTGCCAGTTCCTCAAATGTTCTTGGCTTTATGCCTTAGATGATGTAATGTAGCCCCCAATGCATGCCTTAAACACACATCTCAACGGTGGAGGTTCCAGAAAGCTAATCTTTGTGATCCAGACTTAATGAACGCCATATGTTGATGTAGTCGACGACAAGTTCATCCTTCCATTGCTTCGTACTTGTCAACTCCAGCATGCTTATAGTGCGGCAAGTGTTGTAGAAGTGGTTAAGGAATTCCCTTTCAAGCTGATCTCATTTGTTGATGGATTCAGGCTCAAGATCAGTGTACCAGTCAAAGGCATTACTTTTCAGCGAGTGCACGAACTGCTTGACAAGGTAGTCTCCCTCTGTCCCAACATTACTGCAAGTTTTGATGAAATGGGCAATATGTTGTTTAGGATTGCCCCTTCTATCGAATTGCATGAACTTTGGCGGCTAATAACCCCTTGGCATCCTCAAGGTGTCAATCTTCTTGGAGTAGGGCTTTGAGTACAACACGAAGTCATGCGAGCTTCCTTGGTACTGTGCCTTGATGGTGCTAGTGATCATCTCATGTAGCTGCTGGATAGAGAGAGATCTCATGAGCATTGTTGCTTGGTCCAACTTCTCCTCTGCTTTCTCCACTATAGGATCTTCCTTTTCATCGGTTTCCTCCTTTGGTGAATCAACCTTTGGGTCAGCTTTGTCGTCATGATGCGCCTTTAGACAGTTGACGAGCGTAGCAATTTGCAAGTTATTCTCCTCCACGATCCTTGTCAGCCTTGTAATTGCTTCACTTATTTGAGCCAGTTGCTCCTCGATGGAAGTTTCGCCAGTAGTCATGACTTGCATGGCTACGGGACACGAGTTGCTTGAATCTGTGTCAAAAGTCAAAGACTCAGAGTACCTCCTCAGACTTTCTTCCCTTGGCACCCTTAACGAGGCTAGGGTGATCACAGGTTCGTGCCTCGGGTGCTCTTGCTCATTTGGCAGAGTTGATGGAGGGGTGGAAGGCACGATAGAGAGAATTCTTGCCTTGCTTCGGGTTGTGACGCCCAAAGTGCCACCACTTGTGGCAAGGATGCCTTTATTCTTCGTGTTGGTAACTGGAACAGCTGCATCCTTTCTTGCTGCCATTTATGCTTTTTGCGGGTTTGAAGACAGAGATGAGAGGTAGAGAGGTCCCACTGGGCGTGCCAAATTTGTAAATACAAAAATTCTATAACGAATGAAATGAGAAAACATGTACAAAGTAGATTTGTATTGATTTGAATTTGTATGTTACAATTTCTGCTTACAATTTTCTCTGATTCAATCTTCAAATTTGATGTAGATGCATAGGTTGTTGATCCAAGGGTCTCGATGACTTGATCTCGGACGAACGATTGAACGATTACTTCAAGTTTTGAGCTTGAAACGGTGTGTGGATGGTCTTCACCTCAAAGTTGGGGCAAAGGGTGATGTTGATGCAGGATTTTGTTGATTCAAGGGTCTTGGTGACTTGATCTTGAAACGAACGTCATTACAAGTTTTGAGCTTGCAACAAAATCTTGAAGGAATCGGCACGAGTGCTTGTTGATTCTTCAAGGGAATGCTTCGGCTTTGGTCGAAAGAAAGCTTCGGCTTTGGTTAAACGTTCTTCAAAGAGAGCTTTGGCAGCGTATTAATCTTCAAATATTAGTGCAGAAGTTCTTCTCAATGTAGAATTTTCGACCTCATGCTTGTGGGAGGAACTTGTATTTATAGACTTTTCAAATCTTGCCTTTGGATGGATTTAGCTTTGATTTGTCCATGAGATAAATTTAGGCATATTTTGTGTCTTAATTTCAGCCATCTTTACTCCCTTGGCCGAAATTTAGAGGCTTTATTGCCTATTTTGTGACAATCTTTAATTCTTGCTTGTCTTATGAAGACGCCTTAGCTTTCTTTCCAGTTTTAGGATCACTTTAGACTTTTTTGCCAAATTTAAGGGAGTTTTCTCCCTTGAGCTGAATTTTGGGAATGTTTTGTACTTCCCTTGCTTTATTTATGCCACATGTCATTGATAACTTGTCCATTTGTGATGGGTCATATGCCACGTGGAGCTTTGTAATGCATCATTTGTATGCAACAAAATTTACATGTCTACAAATTCTTTTGTCCTTCTCTATGTTGCTTATTGCAAATTCAAATTAAGGTAAAATTGCAATTTACCATGTCAATTTTGGGTTACGTAACAAATCATCTTCATCTTTCGAACATTGCAATGTCACATATCAACTTACCAATTCATTGCAATATCAAACCTCCATTACATAAACTATTATATTGATTGTTAAGTAATGACGTGATAAATTTGGGGTCCACATTTTTAGTGACGTGGATGCATCTTTCCAACTTGTGAATAAAAAATTTAATTAATAAATATAAAGGGTTGTTTTATACGCCCCACATTTTGTTGACCACACCCCACGTGCTTAATACACCCCCATTTACTTTTTAAATTAAAATTTATCTTAACACACTCAACTTACTTTTGTCATTTATCTTAATACACCCTCACACCCCATATTTCTTTTGTCAATTACCGAATTAGGGTTTCATTTTCTATAGATTTTGGGGTTTTCTGTCAATTAGGCATCACTTTCCTTTCTTGTTGCGTAGTTGCATAATACCTTGAATTTACAGATCCTTTTCAGTCACATTGTCAGCAAAATAGTTGGAAATAGGATGATTGCAAGAGTTCCTTCGTCTTTCGATCAATTGGGTTGAGTCTATTAGATGATTACAGAAGTGTAATTAGGTGCGGAACATTAGGTTTCTCATCCACCATATTGGCTTCTTTAGTTTCATCTACGAGTTATATGGACAATTCAATAATCGTTACCATCTAGGATTGATGTTGTTGGACTGCCTCGTGATAATGTTTCTTAATGTTTGCAGATTTTCTCTTTTTAAATCTTATTAGGCTTAAATAATCATTTTACGAAAAGACATTTAAGTTATTTAATATAAAAATTTCATGGCGTGTATTAAACAATGTGTGGCCAAATTTGATAATAAGAAAATGATATGAAAATGCATCCATATAGTCATTTAGAAAAGTATGATTTTTAGAATATAACAAGGTCCAAAATTAAATTCCAACCTCAGCAGTTAAAATTCTTAAAAATCCAACTAGAAAATATAACAAAATCCAACGATTTCCAGTTGCAACCATATCTTCAGGGATATTCAACAATGCATCCCCCTCATAACTTTCCTAATTATACTTGGGAGCCTTAATATTAGCGTTACGCTTACCCCTGCTTGTCATGTTCAATCTGCACATGAAAAGCTATTAACATTGAGAATTTTCAAACTCCAAAAAAATCCCACTTGGATATTATCACCATCTAACCAAATCAACAATCTTTTTGTCATTCCACAGCCAAGACGTTGACAAAATGATGTACTATGATCCTAGTACAGTATTTCCAACGAGCTAGCAGCCGTAATTCGTGAGTTTTCGGTTTCGAGCCATCCATGGTTCCAAAAACCAAACATATTCAACATTTGATTTTTGCATACGATGTTATATGTTATGAATCATGAGGGCAGATGGGATGTAGGTGGACGATAATACAACTTTAAAGTCAAGAAAGATACACTATCAATACATAGAGACCTCAATATTTAGCCCAGCCTGTATCAGGGCAGCACAAAGCATCTTACTTTTTCCCCATACTCATTAGAATTTACATTATCTAAAGAGGGAAAACATACAAAGCCATTCCTTTATCTCATACCATAGGGAACTCAGTGGAACTTCTATTAAATGTGATGTTCTGTTAAACTATTAGTAGACATAATACTCCCAATACTCCCAACACCATGTACATTGATAAGTGAATCAATATTCGACTAATATAAGAGCATCCAAAAAACAATACAGCAAAATCAGAAAGCACAAAAAGGATCACATGAGCAAAAAAAGGATACAGTAGAGAAACCAAACTATAAATTAACAGGAAAGCTAGCTTTGGGCCACTAAATATAGCTTATAAGTGTAAGAAAGTGAAATTGGGTACTTGGTGGAATATTCTGTAATTAAAAATTTAACTTTGCACAGTAGACTAGTCAAATGAGTTAGTCAACTAGTTACAAGTTAGTCAGAGATATAAAGTGCAGTTGTAAGAACAAATCCTTACTGACCAATATGTTCAAGTAATTAGAGTTTGCCATATTAGTTTCACTACAATAATTCCTAAACTTGAACACGTTTTCATATCAGTACATTATGCAAATAGATAAAGCAATTATGAATTAAAGTATACTAGACTGACTAGTCAAGCTCACCAGTCAACTAAGTAAAAATTCGTCAGTTAATCAAACACAAATCTATGAATCAAACTTGGTTCACTACAAGTTATCCTAGTCAACAACAATTCAGTTCATTACTAATATGCAATGTAAACTTAGTCTCTAAAACATATCAAATAACAATTCATAGGATGCATAAAACATATGCAAGTAAATAAGATATGTGGACAAGTTTAAGAGACAAAGAACGAAAGAAGTTTTCGGCTGGAAAAACCCACCTCTGGGTTAAAAAACCGGGGAATCTCCACCGAGTCCAATCCACTAGTGTAAACATGATTCTTACAAAGTACCACGCAAAACTCAATTCCTACACCTAGTATACGGAAAAGCTTTACCTTTGTGCTACCTTGCCTTACACGAGATGGATTCCTTCGGTCTTCACGAAGTGGCAGCTCCTCTTGAGCTCTTCACCTTGTGGCACCAAAATAATTTTGTCTGCAATCTTCACAAGATATCAGCTCCTCCTGAACTCTTCACCTTGTGGCATTGAGACCAACACACAAACTATGCATATGATGATATGGCAATGGTATGTAGATCTGGATTTAAATGTCTAGTCAGTTTCACCAGTTAAATACTTGAAAGCTGAAACTAACGCGAATCCAAAAAGAGGTAAGTTCAACGATTTGAAACTTGAAAAACTTGACCTAAAACATAAATCAAAATCATAAAAACAATGCTACCCCTAATATGCAATGATGTGGGTATTTGGTGCATAAGTGTGATTTTGTGGCTAGGGTTTTCGAGTAAGAACATAAGAGGTAGCTCCAAGCTAAAACAAATATTTTTTTTAAAAGTGTAAATATCCTAGCCAAAACAAATGAGCATATAAACAAGATTTAAGCAAGCAATGTAAAAAATATTAGATGAAAAACATTTGCCCATAAAATATGCTTGATACTCTTAGGGGATCTGAGATAGAGAAGAAAAAGTAAAGCTCCCAAAATATTCAAATCTCAGTCCCAAAGAACAAATGAACCCTAGATGGACAATTTACAGAGGACTTGAAAAACCATTTTCGGAAAAAAGGGGTACCAAAAAGCCACGTGTCAAGTACAAAACAATCTGGAAAGATCTAGGGTTGAAAAATCATTTTCGGAAAAAAGCTGTCAGATGGCCCATGTGGGTTGTCTTAAAGTGTGTGCCCAACATGCGTGAAAGCATTGAGAAGTTAAGCTATTAAAATGATATTTCCAGGATCAAGATTCCAATGTAGCATTTTAACCCTAAAACTAACTAGAGCATGGTGGTAGAATTTACAATATTTGACAAGGGAAGCCAAAAAATAAATCTAGACTTCATAGAAAGTCTAATATGCTATTAAGGGAAGTAATATTAACCTCAAGCATATAATCCAAAATAATGTATATTAATGTCATAAGATATACGTGTAGTTTAGGTATCTATCTCTAGGTATCTATTGTGATGTACCAACCTAGGAATGAACAAAACCTAAGAGAAATGCACGCATTAACAGTTATGGGACTTTCTAAATGCTCTTTTAGTAACACATCCACAAAACTGATTTCAAACTATAACTTGCCTCCCAAACAATCACTAAATGTTGTATATCAAAGTTCAAAAGATGAACAACTAAGAAGAATCAATAAACCTGGTGGGACATTTGGATAGTAATAGAAACAAAAGTCAAATGTTCATACGTATAGAATGTAACCAACAACAACAACAACAACAACAACAACAACAACAACAAAGCCTTTTCCCACTAAGTGGGGTCGGCTATATGAATCCTAGAACGCCATTGCGCTCGGTTTTGTGTCATGTCCTCCGTTAGATCCAAGTACTCAAGTCTTTTCTTATGGTCTCTTCCAAAGTTTTCCTAGGTCTTCCTCTACCCCTTCGGCCCTGAACCTCTGTCCCGTAGTCACATCTTCGAACCGGAGCGTCAGTAGGCCTCCTTTGCACATGTCCAAACCACCGGAACCGATTTTCTCTCATATTTCCTTCAATTTCGGCTACTCCTACTTTACCTCGGGTATCCTCATTCCCAATCTTATCCTTTCTCGTGTGCCCACACATCCCACGAAGCATCCTCATCTCCGCGACACCCATTTTGTGTACGTGTTGATGCTTCACCGCCCAACATTCTGTGCCATACAACATCGCTGGCCTTATTGTGTCGTCCTATAAAATTTTCCCTTGAGCTTCAGTGGCCTACGACGGTCACACAACACGCCGGATGCACTCTTATACTTCATCCATCTAGCTTGTATTCTATGGTTGAGATCTCCATCTAATTCTCCGTTCTCTTGCAAGATAGATCCTAGGTAGCGAAAACGGTCGCTTTTTGTGATCTTCGCTAGATTGCTCCGGTCATTAGTGTGGATAAGTATATAAATGGATAGAGATAGGAAAGCAAACACAAGATGTACGTGGTTCACCCAGATTGGCTACGTCCACGGAATAGAGGAGTTCTCATTAATTGTGAAGGGTTTACACAAGTACATAGGTTCAAGCTCTCCTTTAGTGAGTACAAGTGAATGATTTAGTACAAATGACATTAGGAAATATTGTGGGAGAATGATCTCGTAATCACGAAACTTCTAAGTACCGGAGTGTGGTATCGTCTTGACTTGCCTTATCTGTCTCATAGGTAGATGTGGCATCTTCTCTGGAAGTACTCTTCCTCCATCCAAGGGTGGTATCTTTAACTGGTGGAGATGCACAAGGTAATGTATCAATTTCACTTGAAGCTTACTTGTAGTTTCAGGCTTGGTCAAGCGCGATACAAACCATGTAGTAGGAGTCCCCCAAGTCGCCGAGCTAGGGGATCTGCTGAAAGAGGTGACAGACAAGGTAAGCAATCAGAGCTCCGGCTGATTGTTCACATTCTCCCTATCTTGCAGGCAGCATGAAGGATAAAGAGAAGAAAAATGAGAAGAGATGATATGGGATACTTTTGCTTTTGAAGAAGTAACTTTCCACAGGTTTATTCTTGAACTGGGCTGGATGGTTTTCTGGTTTCCTCCAGAGTATAAGGCCGACTGAAGAATTTGAGGGTCAAAACAAGTCCATCAAATCTAGAGTACGTTCGACCCTGCTGATATGGGATACTTTTGCTTTTGACATAGTAGTGGATGTATCGGCACGTGTGCTGTTACGCTTGTCTCCACATGCTTCCTTGTATCCTTCTCACTTGCCCTATCTATTCCTCAGGCAGATGCGGTATCTTCCCTGGAAGTATAAGATGTTGAAGATGAGTACTCGAGAGCAATGTCAGGTAAGTAATCAGGTAAGGGGTTCCAGGCAGTCAGTTCCTGGCTGGAAGCTTGATTCCAAGTGCTGACTGATTGCTCTCTTTCTCCTTGTCTTGCAGGTAAGAACAAGGCCAAAGGAAAAGACAGGGAAAAAGCATGATATGGGATACTCTTGCTTTTAACCCTGATGATATGAGATATTCTTGCTCTAGTATAGCTTGTTTGCAGAGGTATTATCGAAGGGAAAGAAAGCTGAATATTTCGAAAGGCTTCGTTGGGAGTGCCCTCTCAGATATGAGGAAGGGTTGAGCATTTTTGCAGGTTTGCCTGTCCGTTGGGGATGGAGGTCGACATATATAGGAGTCTCCCTAACATCAAGTAGTAATGCTATTCCTTTACCCTGCTTGGTCATAGCACGGTAGTGGGAGCTGCCAGCTTCACATGTTTTAACTCTGTCAGAGCACTTTGAAAAAGTGGTCTGTGGTATCTGGAAAGCTGATGTTGCATGTGAAGATTACAGACAAACTTTATCCAAGGAGATCCAGCTCTTGAAGTTGGGAAAGTGGTGCATCTTTGGTTTTCGAACAAGCAATCCTGTCGGGGATCTGGCTCTCGAGATTCGGAGAACGATGCCTCTTCGATTTTTGAGAAAGCAATCCTGCTGGGGGTCTGGCTCTCGAGATTCGGAGAGCGGTGTCTCTTCGATTTTTTAGAAAGTAATCATGTTGAGAGTCTGGCTCTCGAGATTTGGAGGGCGATGCCTCTTCAATTTTGGGCAAGCAATCTTGTTGGGAGTGTTTTCTTGAATGTGAGTAAAGGTTGGGCATGTTTGCTGGTCTACCTTGCCACGAAGCACAGAGGTTGACACACAGGGACTTTCCAATTATCCAGCAGTGGTACTGTTCCTTTACCCTCTCTTCGATTTTTGAGAAAGTAATCATGTTGGGAGTCTGGCTCTCGAGATTCGGAGGGCGATGCCTCTTCGATTTTGGAGCAAGCAATCTTGTTGGGAGTGTTTTCTCGAATGTGAGTAAAGGTTGGGCATGTTTGCTAGTCTACCTTGCCACGAAGCACAGAGGTTGACACACAGGGACTTTCCAATTATCCAGCAGTGGTATTGTTCCTTTACCCTCTCTTCGATTTTTGAGAAAGTAATCATGTTGGGAGTCTAGCTCTCGAGATTCGAAGGGCGGTGCCTCTTCGATTTTGGAGCAAGCAATCTTGTTGGGAGTGTTTTCTCAAATGTGAGTAAAGCTTGGGCATGTTTGCTAGTCTACCTTGCCACGAAGCACAGAGGTTGACACACAGGGACTTTCCAATTATCCAGCAGTGGTACTGTTCCTTTACCCTTGTAGGTAATAATATGGTAGCTAGACCTTCAAAATTTATGTGTCTAAACTTTGTTAGTGCTGTTTCTTTGCTATCCTTTTACCCTTCTTGGTCAGAGCGATGTAGTGGGAGCTGCAAGCTTCACGTGTCTCAACTTTGTCAGAGAACTTTGGCAAAGTTATCTGTGGTACCCATGAGCTACTGTTGCGTGTGAGAAGTGGGTGATTGAACAGTACAATTCATGTGCTTTCTACTTCACCAGAAATCTTCGACAGAATGCCCATAATTTTCGCAAAGCTGAGTGTGCGTGTGACAGGTGCTGACAATGATGGAAAAGTAGGTGCCTCTTCGATTTCTGAGATCGGCTCTCGTGGTCTCTGAGCAGCCCAGCTTTTGAGAAAGCAAGCCTCTTCGATTTCTGAGATCGACCTTCGTGGTCTTTGAGTAGCCCAGCTTTTGAGAAAGCAAACGCCTCTTCGATTTCTGAGATCGACCCTCGTGGTCTCTGAGCAGCCCAGCTTTTGAGAAAGCAAACGCCTCTTCGATTTCTGAGCAGGCGCCTCTTCGATTTCTGAAGCTTCGTTTAGTACAGATTTTTATAGGGGCTGGCATTAAGTTCCAAAGCACACTTGAATCTCCACCAGTAGAAGCTCCATTCTTACACTTCTAAGATCTTGATTTGTCCGACCTCTTCTCTCTTCAACACCTTTGAAAATGTATGGCCCCTCCGACCGTCGTTTTGACTTGAACCTTGTTGAAGCGGCAGCCCCGCCTTCTCCAGACAACATATGGCGCTCATCCTTCGTTTCCCCTCCTGGTCCTCTTACCGTTGGGGATTCTGTGATGAAGAATGATATGACCGCTGCAGTGGTGGCCAGGAACCTTCTCACTCCCAAAGATAACAGACTACTTTCCAAACGGTCTGATGAGTTGGCTGTTAAGGATTCTCTGGCTCTCAGTGTTCAGTGTGCAGGTTCTGTGTCTAATATGGCCCAACGCCTATTGCTCGAACTCGCCAAGTTGAATCATTGGCGGCTGAAGTGATGAGTCTCAAACAGGAGATTAGAGAGCTCAAGCATGAGAATAAATAGTTGCACCGGCTCGCACATGACTATGCTACAAACATGAAGATGAAGCTTGACCAGATGAAGGAATCTAATGCTCAGGTTTTACTTGATCATCAGAGATTTGTGGGTTTGTTCCAAAGGCATTTATTACCTTCGTCTTCTGAGGCTGTACCGCGTAATGAAGCTCCAAATGATCAACCTCTGATGCCTCCTCCCTTCTAGGGTTCTGTCCAGTACTGAGGCTCCGAATGATCCCCCTCCGGTGCCTTCTCTTTCTGGGGCTCTACCGACTGCTGAGACTTCTCCTAAGCAACCTTTGTGAAGGCTCCCTCTTGTTTGTTTATTTTGACTCATGTATATGTACATATTTGTAACTTATCGGGGATATCAATAAATAAGTTTTCCTTCATTTCAACGTATTGTGTTAAATACACCAAAGCCTTATTCGCTAAGTTCTTTGAATTTTCTTTTGTTGAAGCTTGTATGTTGAAGCTTTGTGAGTGGAGCATGTAGGTTGAGGTAGTGTTCCCTTAATTTCCCGAGTGAGGAAAACTTCTCGGTTGGAGACTTGGAAAATCCAAGTCACTGAGTGGGATCGGCTATATGAATCTTAGAACGCCATTGTGCTCTGTCCTGTGACATGTCCTCCGTTAGATCCAAGTACTCTAAGTCTTTTCTTAGGGTCTCTTCCAAAGTTTTCCTAGGTCTTCCTCTACCCCTTCGGCCCTGAACCTCTGTCCCATAGTCCCATCTTCTAATTGGAGCGTCAGTAGGCCTTCTTTGCACATGTCCAAACCACCGTAACCGATTTTCTCTCATCTTTCCTTCAATTTCGGCTACTCCTACTTTACCCCGGATATCCTCATTCCTAATCTTATCCTTTCTCGTGTGCCCACACATCCAATGAAGCATCCTCATCTCCGCTACACCCATTTTGTGTACGTGTTGATGCTTCACCGCCCAACATTCTGTGCCATACAGCATCGCCGGCCTTATTGCTATCCTATAAAATTTTCCCTTAAGCTTTAGTGGCATACGGCGGTCACACAACATGCCGGATGCACTCTTCCACTTCATCCATCCAGCTTGTATTCTATGGTTGAGATCTCCATCTAATTCTCCGTTCTTTTGCAAGATAGATCCTAGGTAACGAAAACGGTCGTTCTTTGGTATTTATTGATCTCCGATCCTCACCCCTAACTCGTTTTGGCCTCCATTTGCACTGAACTTGCACTCCATATATTCTGTCTTTGATCGGCTTAGGCGAAGACCTTTAGATTCCAACACTTCTCTCCAAAGGTTAAGCTTTGCATTTACCCCTTCCTGAGTTTCATCTATCAACACTATATCGTCTGCGAAAAGCATACACCAAGGAATATCATCTTGAATATGTCCTGTTAACTCATCCATTACCAACGCAAAAAGGTAAGGACTTAAGGATGAGCCTTGATGTAATCCTACAGTTATGGGAAAACTTTCGGTTTGTCCTTCATGAGTTCTTACGGCAGTCTTTGCTCCTTCATACATATCCTTTATAGCTTGGATATATGCTACTCGTACTCTTTTCTTCTCTAAAATCCTCCAAATAATGTCTCTTGGGACCCTATCATACGCTTTTTCCAAATCTATAAAGACCATGTGTAAATCCTTTTTCCCATCTCTATATATTTACATCAATCTTCGTAAGAGATAGATTACCTCCATGGTTGAGCGCCCTGGCATGAACCCGAATTGGTTGTCCGAAACCCGTGTCTCTTGCCTCAATCTATGCTCAATGACTCTCTCCCAGAGCTTCATTGTATGACTCATTAGCTTAATACCCCTATAGTTCATGCAATTTTGTACGTCGTCCTTATTCTTGTAGATAGGCACCAAAGTGCTCGTTCGCCACTCATTTGGCATCTTCTTCGTTTTCAAAATCCTATTGAAAAGGTCAGTGAGCCATGTTATACCTGTCTCTCCCAAAACTTTCCACACTTCGATTGGTATATCGTCTGGGCCTACTGCTTTTCTATGCTTCATCTTCTTCAAAGCTACAACCACTTCTTCCTTCCGGATTCAACGATAAAAAGAGTAGTTTCTACACTCTTCTGAGTTACTCAACTCCCCTAAAGAAGCACTCCTTTCATGTCCTTCATTGAAAAGATTATGAAAATAACATTTCCATCTGTCTTTAACCGCGTTCTCTGTAGCAAGAACCTTTCCATCCTCATCCTTGATGCACCTCACTTGGTTTAGGTCCCTTGTCTTCTTTTCCCTTGCTCTAGCTAGTTTATAGATATCCAACTCTCCTTCTTTGGTATCTAGTCGCTTATACATATCGTCATAAGCCGCTAACTTAGCTTCTTTCACAGCTTTCTTCGCCTCTTGCTTCGCTTTTCTATACCTTTCACCATTTTCATCGGTCCTATCCTTGTATAAGGCTTTACAACATTCCTTCTTAGCCTTCACCTTTGTTTTTACCTCCTCATTCCACCACCAAGATTCCTTTTGGTGTGGGGCAAAGCCCTTGGACTCTCCTAATACCTCTTTTGCTACTTTTCGGATACAACTAGCCATGGAATCCCACATTTGGTTAGCTTCCCCCTCTCTATCCCACACACACTGGGTGATTACTTTCTCTTTGAAAATGGCTTGTTTTTCTTCTTTTAGATTCCACCATCTAGTCCTTGGGCACTTCCAAGTCTTGTTCTTTTTTCTCACTCTTTTGATATGTACATCCATCACCAACAAGCGATGTTAATTAGCCACGCTCTCTCCTGGTATAACTTTGCAATCCTTACAAGTTATACGATCCCCTTTTCTCATTAGAAGAAAATCTATTTGTGTTTTTGACGACCCACTCTTGTAGGTGATCACATGTTTTTCTCTCTTCTTAAAGAAGGTGTTGGCTAGGAAGAGATCATATGCCATTGCAAAATCTAAGATAGCTTCCCCATCCTCGTTTCTCTCTCCAAAACCATGGCCACCATGAAAACCTCCATAGTTGCCTGTCTCCCTGCCCACGTGTCCATTTA
This sequence comes from Malus x robusta, assembly GCA_963082935.1. Lineage (NCBI taxonomy): Eukaryota > Viridiplantae > Streptophyta > Magnoliopsida > Rosales > Rosaceae > Malus > Malus x robusta. The sequence goes on along the minus strand of OY720325.1, from coordinate 16,436,633 downwards.
AATCTCCTCCTATAAATAACTTCTCCGGCTGAACAATTCCTTGCACCAAGTCTCCAAGGTCTTCCCAAAATTTCTCCTTCGAACTCGTATTCAACCCTACTTGAGGTGCGTACGCACTAATCACATTGATAAGTTCTTGTCCTATTACAATCTTGATTGCCATGATTCTATCTCCTACCCTCTTAACATCTACAACATCTTGTGTCAAGGTCTTGTCCACGATGATGCCAACACCGTTTCTCGTTCTATTTGTGCCCGAATACCATAGTTTAAACCCTGAGTTTTCTAGGTCATTTGCCTTACGACCAACCCACTTAGTTTCTTGTAGGCACATAATATTTATCATTCTCCTCACCATAACTTTCACTATTTCCATAGATTTTCCCGTTAAGGTTCCTATATTCCACGTTCCTAAACGCATTTTACTCTCTTCAACTCTACCCTTCTGTCCTAGCTTCTTCACCCTCCCCCGTCTAATAGGATCAAAGTACTTCTTTTGTGTGTCCCGTGTAAAGTTGATAGGAGCATATGCTCCCAAACAACTTTGAGTGGAGTCGTTCGAAAAGAAGTTTCTATGGCCCCCTTGCTCATTTGACACTGCATCCGAGTGCCGATGGAGATACAGCGACCCTTACTCACTTATCATTGTGCTCGGGCCACATAGCACGCCACTTACGGGTGACGTCGTAGCTTCAGCGTGATTTCGTTCTGAATTCATTTTCATAAGGATTCGACATAATCATGAAGTGCCGACTGTCGACTACCTGACGCCCTCCCCCTCCTCCTTTATCCGGGCTTGGGACCGGCAATGTAAGATAAACTTACATAGGCGGAGTTACGTATAGAATGTAACCAGACAAGTTAAATTACATAAAAGTAGACGAAGGAAAATTAAACCTCAATACTCAGTTTCTTTAAGCATGGTATTGCAATTCTTTTCTGTGTTTACTACTAGAACCAATTAATAGAACATTAGCATAGCAAGCTTAAGCTTCTTGTGTGATAATATTTAGCTACTAGATGGCTTGTGCATTTTTAGCATTTGTTTCGGAGATCCATCCAAATGGTTGAATATGATATATTTCGACGCGTCGACATATTTTCCACCTATGAACACAACAGGAAGAACAGGATTGCAATCGAGGTTTCTCACTGCCCAGCCCATGTCCAACAATTCATGAAATCCCCAAAAAATTCTAAAGCACCATCTTTTGTACCAACATTGAATTGTAAAAGTATAGAACGTACAAAATAAAAAATAAATATCCAATAATAATTAACAAACTTAATACTCAAACAAGCATATTTTAGGCTAACTTTAGACAACTTTTCGGTTAAATCCCTAGATTCAAAAAAAATCAATGTACCCATGTTTCAAATTCGAAGAGGGAAGGGAGAAGAGAGACTTATCTTGAACAAACAAGAGGAAATTGCATAAAAATTGCAAAAAAGAGGGAAATCAGATGCTTGTAACGACCCTCGATGCTACTTCGACGACTGCGCAAAATTCACACCCACCCCCGTTGTATGACCCAAATCGAAACCGAGCTCGCCGGCAAATGAAGAAGAAGATGAAGAAGGCGCAGACGAAGAAGAATGGTCGGGAGATGGGACTTGTAACCCGTATGTGAGGATGGGTTACATAACCTGGCCTATTTTCTCTATTTTTAATTTGTTGCCAATCCAGTATATGTTAGAATGTTCTCACCAAGCGTGGGTTGAGTTACATGTCAAATTTAATTAAAAATAACTTATCATGTCTGATCCACCAAACAGAGCCTCATTTCACGACTCACCAATAGGTTGAATGAAGGAATCATGAGCTTTACAAGAACAAGCTTTTTTCAAATGGCGTCTTTCAATTTACAGATGGGGAACAACTTATATGAAATATGTTTATCATTACAGTGATGTCCCGTTCCATAAAAGTCCATCACTTAAAATGGACCTGAAGTTTGTCTGTCTCAATAAACAAAGAACCAATATAAGAACAAGGGCTCAATACGAGCAACTCCACCCTTAGCCTAGAAATAGCTCTTCTCTTCCAATGATTTTGGATTAAAATTTTAGCCCAAAATTGTAAGAAAATAATTTTAGCATAACTTTTTTTGAGTAACTTTTTTAGAAATAAACTTCATGTAGATTACCCTAATTTATTTTTATAAACATTTTAATATAAAAATATTTAAATTCCGATAAATAATGAAAAATCACTAAACCTACCTCATTCTTACACATATGCACCACATGAAAGAACATGAAAAACCACTCAACCCACCCCCACTCTTAAACACAAATACAAAGTTGGGCAGAAAGAAAAAAAAAATGGAAGAATTTGTTTGACAAAAGTGAATTTATGTTGAATGTTTGAACAAATACATAGGTATATACAAAGTTTTTGGGTGAATTTTGATTCTTTTAATTGTTTTAGCTGTTAGATTTAATTTTGGGTCCTTGGATTTTTTTTCGACCATTAGATTTGATTACATTCGATCTCAACCGTCGAATTTAATGTATTGCTTTTTTTTTTTTTTTAATTGAATTTGGATAGTTGGTTCAACCAACAGTCCAACCAGAAGGACCATCTGAAAAACAAAAATAATCATTGGTCTTTTCACAAGTGGCCTACAGCGTCTGGGTTAAATTTGGCCTAAAAATAAGTTTTGTACCGAAACCTTTTTCCGTCCAATGATTGGAGAAGTTTTGGGCGAGTTTAAACTTAAATTTTGGGTTGTAACTCAACCATTGTAGTTAGTTTAGAGCAATAATTGTCCAAGCCAATGGGCAATAGGCAATTATTACCTTAGTGAATATTAATTGCCCGAGTGTATCCACCTTGTAAAATGAATTGCTCGAACAATTAGTATTAAAAACTATTTTTTTTAAATTAATAAAAAGTTTAATATTATTTTATTATTAAAATAGCATTTTTTTTTCTAAACCTCTCCCTCTTTGGAAACCCTTGTTTTCTCTGTCCCTCTTCTCCATCCACTCTGCCTTCCTCTCTCTCTCTCTCTCTCTCTCTCTCTCTCTCTCTCTCTCTCGACCTGATAGGAACATATTTATACGACTTTGTTATCTTATTTCTTTGCATTTACTTAGTTAATTTCCATTTATTTTGGTAATTTAAGTTATTTTCGTATTATTGAAGGTCCAGTTCGTAAAGATAACAATATATGGCAAAATAGTGCAATTTGGAGCAGTTTTGGACTTGGATTGGATAGCATGCGTGGATTGCATATGGCCTGGAGATTTTTGGTGTTTAAATGGTGTTAGACATATGATAAAATCTGGAGAAATTAAAGTTGGGGCTTGGAAGGCAAGGAATTACACAGGAAAGAGAAATCTTAGTTGGAGAGGAACATTATCTTATCCTATCTTATCCAACCTTATCTTATCTTATCTCCAGCTGTAAGGAAGAATCCTAAATTACATTCCAACACTTTCTACATGATTCTTAAAGTCCTAAAATAATTCAAAATGTCAAAACCCCTTCCTCATTGGATTTAGCCGTTCCCTCCCTATATATATGAAATTAATTTTTAGAGTTCTTTCTATCTTTGTTTTAAGTTTCAATCTTTATCTTAGATTGTTTTTCAGTTATGATGAACATGTGTAACTAAGTTTCTTTTTAGCTAGAGGTGAATTTGAAGCTATGATCTTATGTTTTATATAAATTGATTACATCCAGTTATTGTTTCTTAAAACATGAATGTGATTTACTTATATGCTTTATAGATAACTTATTCTTCTATGTTTATTAAGGGTGCACACTTAATTTGTATGCAGGGATTTGATGCTAGAATATAAGAGAATTTTACCTAATCGTTATGAACTTATATTTGCAAGTAGTAAAAGTCACTAGTCATGATTGAGTTAAGTAAATTCTTAGCAGGAGTATCATGCTTTTCATAGTTAATAATGTTTTGTCAATGCTTATGATTTTCACAGAACCTAATGATCTTTGAGATGTATCTCTATCATGTCTTTCATAGTTAGGGAACTTGAGAAGAATAATTTGGTTGCGTCACTGAGTCCAATTCAATAAACTTAGGAAAATTTGAAAGTTAATTAGTGTTGTTCACAATTAATTTGGGGCATAGTCATTCATGGTTTATAGGAAGAATAACTGGAAATCGATTTGTATGCATATGATTCATGTGTGGAGAAGAATCCTTTAGCTATCATTTCATCCATATTTCATTCACAACTTAATTTATTTATGCCATTTACTTGTGTTTTAATTAAATTCGTCCAAAATCCCCCTGGTCATTGTTTTGATGTTAGTTTTGACTTAGTTTTCAGTTTTATAAATTTAATTTGTGTTGATTAGCATCCCTTCTAATCCCCGGAATAGAATGATCTCTACTTACTCATACTACGATTGCATAATATATAGGGTTTAATTTGTGTGTTAGTTTTTACTGCATCACAACCCCTCTCGAAACCTTTCTCTTGACGTATCAAGAAGGAGCTCTAAGACCTCTCTAGCCTCGACCGCCTCTTATCTCTAATTCAATTCATTCGTCAAAGCCATAAGCGGATTTTGCAAGGATCCTCTGGGGCTAATTTGTGCGACGTTGCAATTGGATTCGCTGTTGGACTTTAGATTTTCTCTTTTTCCCTCACTTATTTTTCTGCTTTTGGTTTCGTTTCAATGTGGTTGGATGTCAAGAAATTGCATGAGAGAATCGGAGAGGTGGTTATGTTAGGAAATTTATGGGTTAGTTTTGTCGTTGAACAACATGGTGTCAAGCCTGAGCGGGAATATGAATAAGAAGGAGTCCATCAGTGATGAGAACGAGGTTTGATCACATGGCTGACACCAAGATGTCAGATGACATTAAAAAAATGGTCGGGCCTGACCCAAATTTGAAGGAACAGGACTGGAACTAGTTAAAAATGAAATAGGGTAGGCCGAGCCGGGTTCTAAGATTTCTAAATTTGAAACTGAACCATGGGTCCAATTACAATTTTTTTTTTTGGTGGGCAAGCACAGATAAGAGTCATGGGACGACCTTTTCCTCAACGTCTAAACTCATCTTTGAGCTAGAACACAGCCTCCTGCATAAGAACCTTAGGACACACGATGCCGACGAACTTGTCGTCAACCATGGGAGTCTAACCTTGGATCTTGGCGATGAGATCATCAATCGAGTCAAGAGCGCTTGGAATCGACAAAGTCGGACCAGATTGGGTGATCATCAATAGAGTTGGAGCCTCGCACCCACTGTCTTCTCCAATTTGCAACAAGGCATCTTTGTCTTCTCCAATCAGCAACAAGCCACCCTCATCTTCTTCAATCTACAACAAGCCATCTTCGTGATGTCGTAACTTATATGGTGGCTACTGTGATGTTGAAGTAGTCAATTTGAGGGGTGGGAGTGAGAAAGAGAATGAGAAAGTTGAGAAACAGAGAAAGTGGGGGAGACTGGGAATGGGGGAGTGGATTGAACAACAGAACGATACCACGTATGGTAGAAATGGGTTGGTTTGAGGCACCGTGATTCTAAACTATGGAACCACCTCGTCTCAATAAATACCCTTTACCCACCCCGGCCTGCCCCACCCCATTTTTTCTCTACCAAATTTTGGCCTCGCGTCAAACCTGCCCTGAATTGAGATTACCCGCCCCGCCCCACGGGTTCTATACCCATTTGCCCATCCCTAGTTTTTTTTTCCATATTTTGGGCAATAATTGCCCATTTGACCGACCAAAATGCATGGGCTGGACTTGCTCTAACCCCCACACTTTCGGAGCCCAACCCCATGTGCACCGCTCGCCTGGAGGTCTTACATCCCTTCTTCTCCCTTTCATCCTAAAACCCTCACTCTGTCACTCACGGACACAGGAACCACCAACCTTAAATTTTCTTCTTCCAACTCCAAAATGCAACAATGAAATGACAGAACCCATTTCTCATTTCCTTCCCAAAAACCTTCCCTAATTCTCAGCCCAACCACCATGAGACCCATTTCTCCAAAAACCCTCTACCGCCTATCCTCCTCTTCGCCATCCGCTCCTCCTTTTCTCCTTCAGATTTCTCACCTCTCAACCTCTTCACCATCCCATCATTCGCACGCTCACTCTTCCTTCGGACGCCATGACGAGGAGGTTCGGGACGTCAGGGTTTCGGTTTGGTGGGACTTTGAAAACTGCAATTTGCCGGCTGGTGTAAACGTCTTCAAGGTAGCGAATGCAATCACTGCGGCGATCAGGGCCAATGGGATCAAAGGTCCTATCAAGATTACGGCTTTCGGGGACATGTTGCAGCTATCAAGGTTCAACCAGGAGGCATTGTCGTCCACCGGGTCAATCTGACGCACGTTCCTCACGGTTTGCCTTGTTCTTTTTCTTTTTATGTGTTTAATTGCATAGATATAAGGGAACTTTAACGAAAAGCACCTGATAGTGTTCACTTTAACGAAAAATCACATTTTAACACTAAAAAGTCAATTCTGGTACTATTCACTATACCCTTTATTTTGTTCTTATCATTAAAACTCAAAGTTTTCAAGCCCTTTTCATTAGTTTTCCTAGATAACAATTGTATGGATGCTAATCCTCATAGATTTATGAACGTGAAATGCTGTAAATCTGTGCTTTACCTCGTGAACGAAATTGGTTTGATATTGGTTTGGTACGTGTGAAGATTTTAGAGTCTAGGGGCTGGCTAACAGAACTGAGATAATCAAGTTTGAGGGGTATGATTACCATTACATTGGATTAAGTGAAATTAAGAAAAGGTAGGTAGATGAAGATAGTCATGAAACAAGACTCGCTCATTAGTTCAATCCCTCAAAATATATATATAGATTCAGTAACGCAAGGTGTATGTAACAGTTGCCTGACGTGTCTTATGATGGGAACTTCTTTCAATATTTTGGTTTAATCACTTCTATTCAAGAAGGGGAAAGAAAAGCAACCTTAGTGCAACAAATAGAACCACCCTTAATGCAAAAACCAAAACGGCTAGGAGACTCTAAAGGTTATGAAATCAGAAGAACATTAAAGAGCAAAAGAAACAAAGATTTAGATATTATTATGAGCCTAACAATGCACAGATGTGGTGGTAACTTGTCTTTGCTAGACAAACCGGAGTAGTAACTTGCTTTGTTTTTTATGCTCACAGCAGGGGATACTTAATTAAGTAAATAGATGTTGGCCTTCTGTTTGTATGCATGAAGCGTCCTATGCTTGTTTTCTCAAGGGTTCTCTCTTAAATCCTTTTACATTCAAATGGGGATATTTAGTCACATTAAACTTAATCCACTTATAATTAGGTGTCACATTCTGAGTTCTATGAGATTGTTAACTACAATGTGGAAATTTAATAGAACTGACTGTCTCACAAAGACGTGTAACTTTTGTTCTATGTTGATTGTATCTATATAGAGGCGAACAAACATTGGTTCACCTAGGCTCAATCAATTCTGTACACACTCGATTGATTATGAAGGTTAACATTCCATTTTTCTAAGCTATTTAGAATTTCTAACAACTTTGAACTTGACACGTTCACACACATTTGTTAAACCTTATATTCACACTTCTTAATGTGTTTAATTGGATTCCACGTAATCCTACAGTCCTAGAAGTGACTTTAACCGATACTTACACTGCAGGCCTGAAAACCCTAAACTCAATCTAAAATCAGTTTGATAGAGACCTTTATTGTTGGAGCATTCTTTTAATTCTTCAATTGCACCATCTTGCACTTCATTCCTATGTACTTCTTAATTGAAGAAAAGCACAGCAGTATCCATGTCCTTATATACTTCTTGCACTTCATAAATTGCCAATATGCTTTCCTAGTCCTGGCACCTACCATCTAAAGTTGTCTTATTGAATAAATTATTTCCTGAAAGAGAGATGTTCCTCATTCTGATTTTTTTTTTAACAATTTTTAAATTGTTATTAATTGAAAATGTTTAGTTATAAATTGCTAGGGAAATTTCATGCCTTAAAAATTTGATTCAATCTTCAACTCATTGCAAAATTTTCCACTTTGAATCGGGTTTTAAATATCTAATTTTTTGAATTGGTTTTCACTTTGGACCAATTCGAGCATTCTTGTCGGGATTGTTTATACCAGCCATTTGGTCTGTATGTTAAGCTGTGCTGAGCCCCCATCAACTCAAGCTATTAATCGCACCCACTGTTGCACCCGTGCCGATGTTTCTTAACACCCACCTACACATATGAAATTAGTTTTTCTAAAGTCATCTGGTTTGCACTCGGTAGCTTTCTGTCCAAAAAAGTGTCTTGATATTAGATGGTTTTCAAAAAGTATGACGGTTCCAGAAAGTGAATGATAGTGTCCTTATTAGAATTACATTGAATGTTCGATTTCGGTGATTGTTAAACGAAGGATGGAGCACAGGAGCACATTCACATAAAGTGACTGTGAAATGGTAAACAATGGAATTGGGAATTGTACCAAAGGTGATTGTACTTACACTTAGAATTTTCAGTTCTTGATGGTTGCCACTTTCAATATCAATAATTAAAAATATGCCGGATTTCAAATAAATTCCAGATGCTTAATACAGGTTACCAGTACTTTTCCATTCATATCAACAACAACAACAACAACAACAAAGCCTTTTCCCACAAAGTGGGGTCGGCTATATGAATCCTAGAACGCCATTGCGCTCGGTTTTGTGTCATATCCTCCGTTACTCTAAGCCTTTTCTTAGAGTCTCTTCCAAAGTTTTCCTAAGTCTTCCTCTACCCCTTCGGTCCTGAACCTCTGTCCCGTAGTCACATCTTCGAACCGGAGCGTCAGTCGGCCTTCTTTGCACATGTCCAAATCACCAGAACCGATTTTTTCTCATCTTTCCTTCAATTTCGGCTACTCCTACTTTACCTCGGATATCCTCATTCTCAATCTTATCCTTTCTCGTGTGCCCACACATCCCACGAAGCATCCTCATCTCCGCTACACCCATTTTGTGTACGTGTTGATGTTTCACCGCCCAACATTCTGTGCCATACAACATCGCTGGCCTTATTGCCGTCCTATAAAATTTTCCCTTGAGCTTCAGTGGCCTACGACGGTCACACAACACGCTGGATGCACTCTTACACTTCATCCATCCAGCTCGTATTCTATGGTTGAGATCTCCATCTAATTCTCCGTTCTCTTGCGAGATAGATCCTAGGTAGCGAAAACAGTCGCTTTTTGTGATCTTCACTAGATTGCTCCGATCATTAGTGTGGATAAGTATATAAATGGATAGAGATAGGAAAGCAAACACAAGATGTATGTGGTTCACCCAGATTGGCTACGTCCACGGAATAGAAGAGTTCTCATTAATTGTGAAGGGTTTACACAAGTACATATGTTCAAGCTCTCCTTTAGTGAGTACAAGTGAATGATTTAGTACAAATGACATTAGAGTACAAATGACATTAGGAAATATTGTGGGAGAATGATCTCGTAATCATGAAACTTCTAAGTATCGGAGTGTGGTATCATCTTGACTTGCCTTATCTGTCGCATAGGTAGATGTGGCAGCTTCTCTGGAAGTACTCTTCCTCCATCCAGGGGTGGTATCTTTAACTGGTGGAGATGCACAAGGTAATGTATCAATTTCACTTGAAGCTTACTTGTAGTTTCAGGCTTGGTCAAGCGCGATACAAACCATGTAGTAGGAGTCTCCCAAGTCGCTGAGCTAGGGGATCTGCTGAAAGAGGTGACAGACAAGGTAAGCAATCAGAGCTCCGGCTGATTGTTCACCTTCTCCCCATCTTGCAGCAGCATGAAGGATAAAGAGAAGAAAAATGAGAAGAGATGATATGGAATACTTTTGCTTTTGAAGAAGTAACTTTCCACAGGCTAATTCTTGAACTGAGCTGGAGGGTTTTCTGGTTTCCTCCAGAGTATAAGGCCGACTGAAGAATTTGAGGGTCAAAACAAGTCCATCAAATCTAGAGTACGTTCGACCCTGCTGATATGGGATACTTTTGCTTTTGACAGAGTAATGGATGTATCGGCATGTGTGCTGTTACGCTTGTCTCCACATGCTTCCTTGTATCCTTCGCACTTGCCCTATCTGTCCCTCGAGCAGATGCGGTATCTTCCCTGGACACATAAGATGTTGAAGATGAGTACTCGAGAGCAATGCCAGGTAAGTAATCAGGTAAGGGGTTCCAGGCAGTCAGTTCCTGGCTGGTAACTTGATTTCAAGTGCTGACTGATTGCTCTCTTTCTCCTTGTCTTGCAGGTAAAAACAAGGCCAAAGGAAAAGACAGGGAAAAAGCATGATATGGGATACTCTTGCTTTTAACCCTGATGATATGAGATATTCTTGCTCTAGTATAGCTTGTTTGCAGAGGTATTATCGGGGGGAAAGAAAGCTGAATATTTCGAAAGGCTTCGTTGGGAGTGCCCTCTCAGATATGAGGAAGGGTTGAGCATTTTTGCAGGTCTGCCTGTCCGTTGGGGATGGAGGTCGACATATATAGGAGTCTCCCTAACAAAAAGTAGTAATGCTATTCCTTTACCCTGCTTGGTCATAGCACGGTAGTGGGAGCTGCCAGCTTCACATGTTTTAACTCTGTCAGAGCACTTTGAAAAAGTGGTATGTGGTATCTGGCTCTCGAGATTCGGAGAACGATGCTTCTTCGATTTTTGAGAAAGCAATCATGCTGGGGGTCTGGCTCTCGAGATTCGGGGAGCAGTGTCTCTTCGATTTTTGAGAAAGTAATCATGTTGGGAGTCTGGCTCTCGAGATTCGGAGGGCGATGCCTCTTCGATTTTGGAGTAAGCAATCTTGTTGGGAGTGTTTTCTCGGATGTAAAGGTTGGGCATGTTTGCTAGTCTACCTTGCCACGAAGCACGGAGGTTGACACACAGGGACTTCAATTATCCAACAGTGGTACTGTTCCTTTACCCTTGTGGGTAATAATATGTTAGCTAGACCTTCAAAATTTATGTGTCTAAACGTTGTTAGTGCTGTTTTTTTGCTATTCTTTTACCTTTCTTGGTCAGAGCGATGTAGTGGGAGCTGCAAGCTTCACGTGCTCAACTTTGGCAGAGACTTTGGCAAAGTTATCTGTGGTACCCATGAGCTATTGTTGCGTGTGGGAAGTGGGTGATTGAACAGTAAGATTCATATGTTTTCTACTTCACCAGAAGTCTTTGACAGAATGCCCATAATTTCCGCTAAGCTGAGTGTGCGTGTGACAGGTGCTGACAAGGCTAGAAAAGTAGGTGCCTCTTCAATTTCTGAGATCGGCCCTCGTGGTCTCTGAGCAGCCCAGCTTTTGAGAAAGCGAGCGCCTCTTCGATTGATTCGGAGAACGATGCCTCTTCGATTTTTGAGAAAGCATCATGCTGGGGGTCTGGCTCTCGAGATTCGGGGAGCAGTGTCTCTTCGATTTTTGAGAAAGTAATCATGTTGGGAGTCTGGCTCTCGAGATTCGGAGGGCGATGCCTCTTCGATTTTGGAGCAATCAGTCTTGTTGGGGGTGTTTTCTCGAATGTGAGTAAAGGTTGGGCATGTTTGCTAGTCTACCTTGCCACGAAGCACAGAGGTTGACACACAGGGACTTTCCAATTATCCAACAATGGTACTGTTCCTTTACCCTCTCTTCGATTTTTGAGAAAGTAGTCATGTTGGGAGTCTGGCTCTCGAGATTCGGAGGACGGTGCCTCTTCGATTTTGGAGCAAGCAATTTTATTGGGAGTGTTTTCTCGAATGTGAGTAAAGGTTGGGCATGTTTGCTAGTCTACCTTGCCACGAGGCACAGAGGTTGACACACAGGGACTTTCCAATTATCCAGCAGTGGTACTGTTCCTTTACCCTTGTGGGTAATAATATGGTAGCTAGACCTTCAAAATTTATGGGTCTAAATTTTGTTAGTGCTGTTTCTTTGCTATTCTTTTACCCTTCTTGGTCAGAGCGATGTAGTGGGAGCTGCAAGCTTCACGTGCTCAACTTTGGCATAGGACTTTGGCAAAGTTATCTGTGGTACCCATGAGCTATTGTTGCGTGTGGGAAGTGGGTGATTGGGCAGTAAGATTCATGTGTTTTCTACTTCCCCAGAAGTCTTCGACAGAATACCCATAATTTCCGCAAAGCTGAGTGTGCGTGTGACAGGTGCTGACAAGGCTGGAAAAGTAGGTGCCTCTTCGATTTCTGAGATCGGCCCTCGTGGTCTCTGAGGAGCCCAGCTTTTGAGAAAGCGAACGCCTCTTCGATTTCTGAGATCGGCTTTCGTGGTCTTTGAGCAGCCCAACTTTTAAGAAAGCAAACACCTCTTCGATTTATGAGATCAACCCTCGTGGTCTCTAAGCAGCCCAGCTTTTGAGAAAGCAAACGCCTCTTCGATTTCTGAGCAGGCGCCTCTTCGATGTCTGAAGCTCCGTCGAGTGCAGCTTTTTATAGGGCTGGCATTAAGTTCCAAAACACACTTGAATCTCCACCAGTAGAAGCTCCATTCTTGCACTTCTAAGATCTTGATTTGTCCGACCTCTTCTCTCTTCAACACCTTTGAAAATGTCTGGCCCCTCCGACCGTCGTTTTGACTTAAACCTTGTTGAAGAGGCAGCCCCGCCTTCTCCAGACAACATATGGCGCCCATCCTTCGTCTCCCCTACTGGTCCTCTTACCGTTGGGGATTCCGTTATGAAGAATGATATGACCGCTGCGGTGGTGGCCAGGAACCTTCTCACTCCCAAAGATAACAGACTACTTTCCAAACGGTCTGATGAGTTAGCTGTTAAGGATTCGCTGGCTCTCAGTGTTCAGTGTGCAGGTTCTGTGTCTAATATGGCCCAACGCCTATTTGCTCGAACCCGCCAAGTTGAATCATTGGCGGCCGAAGTGATGAGTCTCAAACAGGAGATTAGAGGGCTCAAGCATGAGAATAAACAGTTGCACCGTCTCGCACATGACTATGCTACAAACATGAAGAGGAAGCTGGACCAGCTGAAGGAAACTGATGGTCAGGTTTTACTTGATCATCAGAGATTTGTGGGTTTGTTCCAAAGGCATTTATTGCCTTCGTCTTCTGGGGCTGTACCGCGTAATGAAGCTCCAAATGATCAACCTCTGATGCCTCCTCCTTCTAGGGTTCTGTCCAGTACGGAGGCTCCGAATGATCCCTCTCCGGTGCCTTCTCTTTCTGGGGCTCTACCGACTGCTGAGACTTCTCCTAAGCAACCTTTGTGAAGGCTCCCTTTTGTTTGTTTATTTTGACTCATGTATATGTACATATTTGTAGCTTATCGGGGATATCAATAAATAAGCTTTCCTTCATTTCAACGTATTGAGTTAAATACACCAAAGCCTTCTTCGCTAAGTTCTTTGAATTTTCTTTTGTTGGAGCTTTGTGAGTGGAGCATGTAGGTTGAGGTAGTGTTCCCTTAATTTCCTGAGTGAGGAAAACTTCTCGGTTGGAGACTTGGAAAATCCAAGTCACTGAGTGGGATCGGCTATATGAATCTTAGAACGCCATTGTGCTCGGTCCTGTGTCATGTCCTTCGTTAGATCCAAGTACTCTAAGTCTTTTCTTAGAGTCTCTTCCAAAGTTTTCCTAGGTCTTCCTCTACCCCTTCGGCCCTGAACCTCTGTCCCATAGTCGCATCTTCTAATCGGAGCGTCAGTAGGCCTTCTTTGCACATGTCCAAACCACCGTAACCGATTTTCTCTCATCTTTCCTTCAATTTCGGCTACTCCTACTTTACCCCGAATATCCTCATTCCTAATCTTATCCTTTCTCGTGTGCCCACACATCCAACGAAGCATCCTCATCTCTGCTACACCCATTTTGACTTTTCCATTCATATCCAATGACAAAAATTCTTATGCAAAACATATAAGTTTTTCACTCAGTGTTTTCTGTACTATGTATTTTGTTCATTCTACTTTTATTTGTTGGGTTGGAGTGAGTTATTTCCTATTGGTTGTAAATGCCGTATTCGTTATAATTGGTTTATGTATTGTGCATCTTAATCTACCTTCTGTAGTACAGTTCATAACTACTGATTTTTCTGTTTGAAATAAATTTTCAATCTCAATTGCGTTCAACATGTGGTGTTGCATGCATGTGTCTACACACATTCAAATATATTGTATCCTGACAAGATTATATTGCAAATGTTTTTGCTACTGCAGGTGTAAAAAACAGTGCTGATAGGTCTCTTCTTGTAGATCTTATGTATTGGGTTTCTCAAAATTCCCCACCAGCACACCTTTTTTTTTAATTTCTGGTGACAGGGATTTTGCTAGCGTTTTACACCGGTTAAGAATGAATAACTATATTGCTAGCAAGTCCAGAAAATGCTCCTGGTGTACTCTGCAGTGCTGCAAGTATTATGTGGCCATGGCATGCTCTGCTTACAGGTGAAACCCTTGCTGGGAAGTATTATAACCAACCACCCTATGGTCCCTATGGTTCTTGGTATGGCTATTACAAGGCTCCGTACTCAATTATTGAGCAGCAGGCACTGTCACAGGCTGAAAAGTTGTCCGTGCCTCTGGTTCAGATTCTAAGCCTCGTCCAATTCCTTTTGCAGTCATGAAGCAAATTAATAAGATATTGAGGTCACATCCCGAAGGAAAGCCCATTACAGAACTTCGCTCGGAGCTTGCAAAATGTAATTTGTATAGATAGAGATTTCTACAGACATAAAAAGTTTTCCCGCTTTCTTTTAGCAATTCCACATATTTTAAAGCTCAAATCGTTAGGTGATGGAAACTTTCTTGTACATGGTATATCTACAGAACCTGTTAGTGATAATGGAGACTGGGATCTCAATTTAGCTTCACAGTTAGATTGTGAGGACAGATGTATTAATGTAAGTGTGAATAGGAAGCTGTCTGTAGCTACATCCCATGAACCAAATGTGGAAGAGCCTTGTGAAAAATTAGAACATCCTTCTAATGGTTCTTTTACTAGAGATTCAGATGGGAAGTCACAGTTGCCTCTTTCCCCAGAGATTGTGAAGTCTTCAACCAAGCCACAACAGCTTTCTCCCCTTGATGAGAAGTCAATATCCCCTTCTTCCGCTGAGAATATAAAGTGTTTGACCAAACCACAACAAACTTCTCCCCTTGATGAGAATTCGCTCTCCCTCCTTCCTCAAATAATGTGAAGACTTGGGCACCCATTGATGAAAAGGTTGTTGACTGCATTTTCCTCCGGAAGTTGCACAAGATTCCCCATCTGAGGTGGGCTATTTTAAGAGGATTTGGAGAAATTGGTTTGGCGGTAGAGATAATGTTTCAGGGACTACAAGTCACAATGATCATGAAGAATTCTGCACGTCTGGTGATGATACTGAGAACAAAGGCCCTGACTCTCAGGTGAAACAGCATACTTGTGTTGATAATGCTGTAAGGTAAAAAAATGAGAAAGAGTTATGTGGCATCAATAATAAGTGAGGTTGTTGATCAAGCACCTCCAGCTTCATCTTCATCATCCCATGATGAATCAGCTAAGGACAACAAAACTGCAACAACTTATCTGGCGTCCGGTAGTAAGTCTGAAACAAGTCCAGGGATATTTGATCATATAATAAGTTGGTGTAAATTCGGGAGAAGTAGCCCATGCTCTGATAAATTGAGCGATCAATCCTGTGACGCTGAACCTGATGAACGATCACTCTCAAGTGCACAAGCTCTTTTCAACAGATTCCTTTTGGGCTGACATGGAATCTTTTATGGACACACCTATAGGATCAGTTATGTCTTCAAATCAAATGCCAGGTTGCATTACTGCATGTTTATTTTATTTTTATTTGTTTATCTTGTGCTCTTAATATAGACCAACGTACACATACATATATGGCTGCAGTTTCTTGTTTGTGTTTCCCTGTATAATGAAATTTTTTCTTATGATTAGAGTAAACCATCTCAAACTTTTGTTTTTCTTCCCTTCACAGGAACAATTCTTTTATTCGTTTGATTGTTGCTTGAATTTTTGTTGACTAACTTTTATAGGTCCTTAGGTTTGCAAGTTTATACTTATAAGAATTTTTAACCAAGTATTGCGTATATGTTTATGTATGTATGTTTCTATACATGTAGTGTTCTCTTGTTACATTTGTGGCATTTTATGTTTTCAGCATAGAAGTCTTGGATTTCTATTTCTTTTCGGATGACAGTAACTGAAATACTTTCTTTAAGTAAAAAATAATAAAGGAAACAAAGTATCCAAATTCTTCGTCTGAAATTTATGAATATGTCCTTGAGGCAGCAAATTTGAAGTTTTAGCGTTGAATGACTACATCAGGTGGAATGGGAATTAACTTTAGGAACAAGACTTAATTAGTCCATTTCAATGTATTTTTTCAAACTGAATTAATTTTATACAGTTCTTGATGTTGTATGCTTACACTTCACTAATGGTGTCGTTGTGTATTCACTTGTCGCAGGGAACAAATGGCACTCAACCTTCCAAAGGAAGGACGTTTGTCTCTTAGATCTCTCCGCAACGATGATCTTCACTTGGTTGACTTGTTAATATCAGAAAAGAACCGGGTCGAAGAATTCCCCTCCCAGATGTCACCTTTCAAACTTGCTGATCGCGGTGGAAAGAGGTCTTTGGATCAGTCTAAGGGTTCAAATAAGTTGGGATCCATTTTTTTGAGTAAACAATCGCAACATGACATGCAGTCACAGGAGCATGTCTAGAAGTGAGATACTAGCCGACCGTCGAAAGCTTGTAAATGAGATACTGAAATAGTACCCAGCGGGATATAACATGGGCTTATTCAGAAAATTGTTCTTTGATAGGTATAGCTACCACCTCGATTTGTATATTCTTGGGTAACAAAAGTTGGCAACCCCTTCTATCACATGCTCGGAACAGAAGGCTCAGAAAATGTTTGATATGGAAACCTCCGTTTGATGTGAAATATTCGTACACTCAAATTAAAACCCTATGATTGTAATATATGAAAGTAGAGATCGTTTTAGGCCGGGGATTAGAAGGGCTGCTAATCTACACAATAAACTAGACTCAAAAACACAAAACTAGACAAATTGAATTTGTGCCGTGAACTCCATAATTTCTCCAACTTGATTTTTCAATTCGCTCATCTCCTTAGCTTGATTGAGCATTATTTCATTTTGATTTTGCTACCCCTGCACCAAAGAGGTTAGTAATTGAAAATTTTGATCACTATCCGTGGACATACTTGAATTTGATTGGAATTGTTGTAGGGGAAGCTATCGTGGCTGCATAGGTGTTAAATAAAACTCCTCAGATCGCTGCCAATATCCATCTTGTTGAGCCTCCTTGGTTTGATTTTGTGAGCCATGCACCAAATAATTTATTTCATCAAAAATTCGATCATAATCTATTGACGAACCTGAGTTTGATTGAGCATATTGTATATGAGGTTGTGATGGCTGCATAGGTCTTGAATGGAACTCCTCTTCTTGTTGCCAATATCCATCTTGTTGGAATTGTTGGGGTTCTATGTAATCTGAATAATCTCTCCAATCCGAATTGTAAGCGTTGGAAAACATGTTGTCCCATGATTGGCTATGGCCTTGATAACCCCAAGCATCTTCATTCGCAGCGAATTGAGAATATTGCTGAGTTGGATATCCTTACCCATAGGATACATCACATGTAGGGACACTTTACATTGTGGTACTTTCGACATATTGTGACAATTGAGAAGTAAGTTCTGCCAATTGAGCTTGAATGGTAGCAAAATCCATGTCTTACTTCTCTAGTATCTGAAATCAAGGAAACAAAACTAAATCAAATATCAAAAGTAAAAAAAATAAAAATAAATAAAAACAAAATAAAAACAAAAAAACAAAAAAAAAAACACAAACAAAAACAAAGTCAGTAACTAAAAATCAAAAGACATGAAAATAAACAAAAAGAAATAACAAGGGATTAGCAAAGTTGCTAATCCCCAGCAACGGCGCCAAAATTTGATGCGATGAGAGTTAAGCACTCAAATTAAACCCTCTTTTGACAATTGTGGTATATGTATAAGTAGGGATCGTTCTGGACCGTGGATTAGGAGGGCTTGCTAAAACCTTTAAACTGACTCAAAAACATAAAAACAAAATTAAAAACGTTTGAATAGACTCAAGGGACTCAAAACAGATTCTAAAGATTCAAAACAACTTAAAAACACTCAAAACTGCCTAAAAACACAAACTGGGCAGATTTGGACTCTAAATCAACTATGGACGAATTTAGTGTTTTGGCTTGAATCAAAACACTCAAAAACACAAACAAAACAGATATTTAACACTTTGAAACAAGAAAGTAAAAAGGGGATTTTGGTTTGGATGAATTTGAAATAAACAAGCAAGTTATAAAACTAGGCAGATTCTAAAATGAATTTGAGAAATAAAATGATGGATGGATTAGTTAGAGGTCTGTTCTTCACACATGACACTCTTGTACATGAATCGATTTCCAATTGCTTTTCAATAAACTATTATGCTCAACACCTCAGATTAACCGTGATGCACAAATTAACCCTCAGATTTTCCTTTACTCATTGAATTGGATGAATGCATGCGACAACCCAAATCATTCTCTAAAAATCCCCTATATGAATGCATAACAGAGATACAATCAGAGATCATTACGTTCAATGAAAATCATAAGTGTTGACGAGACAATTATAACTATGAATGCATGATACAATTGCCAAGAATTCAATTAACGCGATTGTGATAAACAACCTTCACTACTCATGAATATAAACTTGTAACGATTATGTGAAACTCATTTATATTTTAGCATCTAATTCATGCATGAAAATTAAGTATGCATCCTTAATAAACATACAATAATCAGTTATGAATAAAATAGATAATTGAATTGCAATCACAACTTATCAAATCACAATTGGAAGAAATCAATTCATATCTCAAGCATGTTCATGGCTTCAAACTTCCCCCTAACTAAATGGGGGTTTAGCCACTCATAATTGCAACAAAATCAGAAAATGAATTTAACATTGGAAACAAAAGAAATAAAACACCTAAACGCTCCAACGATCCAAGTTGACAGCACGCACGTCCAAGAACTTTCTTTTCCTTCCTTTGCTACGGCACAAGGTGTTGGTGAATGTTTGAAGGTTTGTTTGTATGGAGGAATGGATGTAAATATGAATGGATGTGTTTGGATGAAGGTTGTATTGAAATGGGAGTGAATGATCTAAAAAAAATATATGAACTAAATTTATGTTACACACACTTCCTTTTATAGAGGAAGTGCAAAGCAATGGAGGGAGACATGGAGTGGTGTTGAAATGATTCAAAGGTGAAAGTGAAGTAATGATGCAAAGGTGAAAGTGAAAGTGAAGTAATGATGCAAAACATGGGTAAAATGGAGTGGTGTTGAAATGATTCAAAGGTGAAAGTGAAGTAATGATGCAAAGCATGAGGGGTAAAATGGAGTGGTGTTGAAATGATTCAAAGGTGAAGGTGGAGTGATGATTGATGCAAGAAATTTGGAATGATGGAGAGAACAAGGGTGATGCTAGGCAATGAGTGAATGAATAGACAAGGAATGTTGTTGGAACTTAGGGACATTGAGGATTTTGAAATATTAGATCAAAATAAGGTAATCTTGACTCATGTTTCTTCTTTGGTTGCTGAGCTTTTTGTCATTAATTATTCTTTATTTTTAACACATTCCAAGCCTCTTTAGTCTTCAATTTCGTCCATCCACCTTGCTCCATGCATGTGCTATCCATTCCAAGCCCAAAACTGCTCCAAAATGCACCAAAATGCACCTTATTGCTTTATAAGGCCTATGGACCTACAAACACACGAAAATAGCTTAAAATACATAATTAACTAAGAAATAACAACATAAATGCATGAGAACAAACTAACTCAGTCGCATAAATATGCTCCTATCAGTCCCATATGAGTAGACGATGTCTCTTTTTTTGCCTCTGTGAATAGCGCACTTTTCATCCTCTACACACAAAAGGAACACACTGAAAATGCTTAACAACATTATAAAAACTATACATACAACATTATATATGTATTTGGACATAAAGTATAAAGATTTACAAATAGATTCAAGCTTAAATTTAGCAAAATAAGTAATTATGAATTGAAATCAAACTATATCATAGTTTAAAAAAAAAGTTTTTAACTAAATTTTACAAATAGCATTATAAATTATTCAAAAATTAGCACAACTGAAAAAACTCATTACTTTAAAAAATAATAGAGATTATTGTTTCATTTACGTTGATAAAATATGACAAAAGTTGTCCACGGAGCACCAAAAGTTTCCTGCATATCCACCATCACACATTAGTTAAAAACCAAGACAAAACACAAAATTACACACACATAACCTAATTAAATAAAAGACCAATAAAAAAGCAATACTTTACGTAAACAAATTGCAGCAGTTAACCCAATTTACAATGAAAACGTTTAGTGGACAACTTTGTTGAAAAGATTAGATCGACACATTCCACGTAGGTAGTTCTTGTGGCCTGGGATCGATAGTGGTATTTGCATACAAAAGATTTAATAAACATTGTCCTATTTACATGCAAAAAATAACAAAAACATTGTTCTATTTAGTTACCTATCAGAAAATTATAATGATAGTGAAAATGCTTATCCTTTTTGGGAATATGTCAGCTTGAAATCGTTGTAAGAAAAAAATCCTTCAAAAATTGATAGGTAACTTTGGCAAATATTTGACAACATATTACACACCAACAATAAAAGGATTTCCATCCTCGCGAGAAAAAAAATTCTTCAAAAACTGGTATTGTTCATATCACTATAATTTTATACCTAATGGCATATAGTTTGAAGAAACTGATGACATTTCTCCAAAGTATTTTGAACCAAGAAATGAGAATGACAAATAAGTGCTACGATGAGCGAGTTTATATGACTATTGAAATTTTGGATTGAAAGAAATATAGTACTTGCATAGAGAAAATGGTCCATCTCGAACACTCCATATGCAGTGGATGAGAAACTAAGAAAGTAGCAAAAGAACAATTAAATGGCATGAACTCTATGTTGAATCGACACATAACCGAACCCATTTGAGTCTTACCTTGCGATCATTCACCCAAGTAACTACCACGCACCTTAAGTTTTGCTACATCTTCCAAAGTGTTGACATATGGTTCTTCGTCAGAAGCAAATGTACCCAACATTTTCTCTGATCGACTGACACATAAGAAAGTAAAAAAAATTGGTATAACGGTTAGCATAGTACTTACATATAGAAAAATGGTCCATCTTGAACACTCCATATGCAGTGGATGAGAAACTAAGAAAATAGCAAAAGAAAAATTAAATGGCATGAACTCAATGTTGAATGAACACATAACCAAACTCATTTTAGTCTTACCTTGCGATCATTTGCCCAAATAATTACCAGATTTCCACATGATAAATCATATATATAACTATTACTATCATGCACTACCATTCCAAATTACCATATCAAGAGAAGGGAAAGGAACATTGTGAGGTGAAAAATATAGCTGAGGGCAGAGTAGAATTAACCATTTTAATGTTCCTGTTAATTATGTCTAAAAGAATGTCCATATCCAATGTATTCTTTCTAATAATTGACACAATAGAAATAAATATACAGCCATTTCATGTAATTTGAAGAGGAACAACCATATACCTGAGTTTTTTCAGTTGATGGATCACCCTCTCCCCAAATCCCCTGAACATAAAATTCTCATGCGCTCGTTTGTTCCATGTTGTGGCTTGCTCCCATTCGGGTCCTTCTCTTTGTCCTAGTTGGAGACTTTGATTCAAGTAAAATCAAACATTCAAACAACTTATCTTTCACTTGGTTGATTGGTACCAAATGAAGGCCATTAATACTCCTTTGTAATTTATTTAACAAAAATATTAAAAACGCTTGAATGAATTTAACAAATTGGTGAGCAACAATATGTTATTAATTAGTACTATTGACAAATATATACCTGCTGCTTATCCAAGATATAATTCAATGTTGAAGTGAAATAAATATTCATATGAACTAATTTAAATAGGTCCAAGCATTCATAGCTCAATTGAATTTTCAGCTTAATTTTCTTGCCGAAAAACCTTGACCTACAAAACCAAATTACCTTTATCAACAAAAAATGAATCAATTTAAGAAAGAAAATACAATTTAGAAAAATTGACACACTGCGACCCGTAATGTCCATTAGGACTCTGAATCGAGCTATGCTGGTCGACACCTGGAAGGTGATGAAGCCATAAAGTGTGATGATGTGGAAAAATGTGAATAAATTTAAACTTAAGAGTGCCTAAATACCAGGGTGCGCTGGTGAGTGGGAATGAACCCCCTTCATACGTGACGTTAGAGCATAAGTAAGTACAATATAATGAATTAAGAATCATACCATCAAAGGTAATCTCCAATACCAAGACATACCATGAATCCTCGACGATAAGAAGCTCAACCAATAAAACATGGAGGGTGAAAACCAAACAAGGGTGAGTGGCCCTGGAAATACAATTTTAATAGAAACCATATAAAACATTACAACCCCTCGCTACAACACCTGTATAGTTTTCCAGAATGCAAGTCGGAGTCACCTATGGTGACCTGTACGACTGCACCCATATCTCATCAATCAAGGTTAACTCATAAGTCGGAGTCACCTCTAGTGACCTGTACGACTTATCCATATCTCATCACATATGCTAGCTCATCACATATCTCATCACATATGTTAGCTCATCACATATCTCATCACATATGCTAGCTCATCACATATTTCATCACATTTGCTAGCTCATCACATATCTCATCATATATGCTAGCTCATCACATATCTCATCATATATGCTAGCTCATCACATGTTTCATCATATATGCTAGCTCATCACATATTTCATCACATATGCTAGCTCATCACATATTTCATCATATATGCTAGCTCATAAGTCGAAGTCACCTCTAGTGACCTGTATGACTTATCCATAGCTCAATAAGTATTCATGCACACGAGTCGGAACCACCTAAAGTGGTTTGTACGACAGGACTGGGTGTAAATAAATACGCTTAAGTGCTACGATCACGTGAAGACTGTGCGAATAATCGCGGGTCACCTACGAGTCGAAACCACCTAAAGTGGTCTATACGACAGGACTGTGCACCGACTTTGGATCCAAGGTGGGCGTAAGGTGCAGGAGGTGAACATCATGTGAAGGACTGTGCCCTGGCCACTGGCGGGAGCACTAGCACCGGGGTGCAGGTTTATGAGCTCTAGATTTATCTTATCATATCTCGCATAACTAAAGCAATCTCATATGACATATACAACTCATAGGCAACCTGTACGACAATGTCAAAGTTGCCTAAAACATAAATGTGATCATGCCATAACCCAATCATTTCAACGTGAACTTACCTGTGTATTCTGCGTTCACCTTCACACTTCAAAGCATTCACAATAATTATGTGCAGGAAAATATACATATGGATATGCCATAATGCAAATCTAAGTGTGTGTGTGTATATATATATGTATGTATATGTATGTATATATATATTAGAAAAATACATGGATATGCCATATCATAGTATTTTTCTAATATATATATACATACATACATACATACATATATATATACATACATACATACATACATACATACATATATACATACATACATACATACATATATATATATATATATATATATATATATATATATATATATATATAAAATGTGGCGTAAAATGCACAATTATAATGCCCTATGCCCGAGTTATTTATTTTCAGAAATAATTATCGAGGATAAGTCCAACTAAACACTAGTTTAATTAACTATCGTTACTTACGTTTCCTTATTTCAATTTCTTGATTCCTTCCACATTGATTTATGACCAATATCCAATCACTAAAAACATAAGTTTAAATCTCATATTTTCACCAATTTCCTTCACATTGCTCAATTCCCAAACAAGGCTATTGTCTCAATTATTTAGTCCCATTTATAATATGGCTGCATTTAACGTCTCGTTAGACTGCCTACGTACCCTAAACAGGGATCAAGCCATTCGTAGTTCACATGAGTACTTTTAAGCATTCACAGTAATTATATGCAATAATCAATTTATAATCGTTTGTGAAATTATCAATCATATATATATATATATATATATATATACACATATGTATATGTATACAATAGGAAGGAAAAGACTCACTCACCTGGAGTTTACGCTACAACTCCCTAGCACACACAAAGAGGCGTCATGAACGATCGGCGCCTAGAACAATTATCAAATAACATCTCAGAATTCTTATCGATAGAATACATAATTTACATAAAACACACCCCTAAGATTCGATCTGGAAAATCCACATTATGGATTTCCGATCCATTCCTTCTAAAGATCCACATTATACTTCTCGAACAACATCCTAAAGTTCCATTATGATCCAACGGTCGGATCTCCGCCAATTGCCAAAACCAAGTGGTGGTTAACATTTTATTTTATGAACTTACAAATTCAATTCGGGGAGATCCGTATGTCAGATTCCCTATCCGTAAGTTTCTATGGTCCTTAAATATTATGTACTATAACATATTAAAGTTTGGTGATGATCCAACGGTCGGATCGTCGATTCACATTTTTACCAAGTAACATATCGTAAGGAATTTAGTTTCAAACGATCAACCTACGTTATAAAATTACCAAAACTGAACTCAAGGTATCTAATTTAGCCTAAGAATGACATTGATGATCTCTTGGCCACGCGTAGCCGCATGCGCCACCGTGGGTGGCGGTCGACCGCCCCGACTCGCCAGAAAATCCAACTATTTAAACAAATTACCAAAAATTACAGGAATGAAGATCTCAATGAGTAGAGTAACTTTCATACCTATGAACAAGGCCAAATAAGCTAGGAAGAGCTTCAATTTCATTAAAACATGTCGAAAACCCTATATTTAGGTGTGCTCGATTCGACCTCCAAACTTGCTCCAACGCCTCCACCATTGCCTGGGCTTTATTCCTGGGTTCTAGGGGAGCCTAATGGTGGTGGAGATTGATGTGATTACCTTTGGGATTGGCCGATTGCCTACGTGACCCGCCGCACTCACTGGTGCCCTTCTTCGTGATTTCGAGCCCAATTTCTTCAAATTTGGGGTGGAAATGATAAGTAGAGGGTCGTGGAGTACATTTCAAATGGTGGTTCAACTTAAACCAACGTAATTTGGCCGGCAGAACCCAAGGATTCCATTATTTTCGACCGGGTCGAGACAAAAAAAACGGGTTAAGGTGGTGACCCGGTTTCTTCCCCCTCTTTCTTTCTTCCCTCCTTTCCCTCCTTTCCCTTCTCTCTGGTTGATCAGTTCCCTCTCTTCCTCTCCTGCGATTGGGAAGCAGCCCATCTCTCATCCCTTTCCCGTTCCATCTTCTTCTTTCTCTCCTATTTTTCAAATTCTCCCCCCTCCAAAAACACTAAATCATAAATAAAATATATATATATTAGAAAAATATATAAATAGTGACCAAACCAAAAGTACTTCTCGGGTTTCCAGTTCCGTAATGTCGAGTACTTCAAGAAAACGCTAATGGATTAATTCATACACCTCGCTATACGTTGGTCAACGGAAGTCAAAACCCTCGCCTCTGAGGGCATTTTCGAAAAATCACACTTTTAAATTTTGTAAAAACATAAGATTAGGGATGGGTCGTCACAAAAATAGTCATTCAATTCAACTGTATTTAGATTATACGAACGTCCATTCAAACAACCATAAAGGCAAAATTGGAAAATCAAACAACTAACTTTTTTCAAAAACCATTGGTTGCACCCTTCTAACCTCCCTGATTGATCCAGTAAGAACCAAATTAATCTAAAATGAAAAGAAATCCTATTAGTTAAATCAAACCAGAATGTAAAACCAATACATAACAATAGAGAAAAACCAAGAACAAAAACTCTCTAAAACAACGGAAAAAAAAAAATTGATTTCAAAGCCTCCTTTACCAACTTAATGACGCATAAAATCATTAATTCCAAAATAAGCCAACTTTCAAAAGCCCAAACACCAAAAAACCTTAAACCCTTTACTGCAACAAAATACCCAATAACTGTTTCGGATGGCACACACCAATTTTATCATGAGAAAAAAGCAACCCCAAACCCAAATTAAGCATTTCATAAATCCTAAATAGTGAAAAGAATTTTTTTTTTGAATGGGAAGCTCACCAATGCTATCATAGGGCCTAAGCAGAGAGCGGTTCAAAAACTACAAACAAAAAGCCCCCAAAAGCAAAGTCAAAACCAAACACCCACATACACAATCGGAGCTACAAATTAAAAACAAAAACAAAATTTAACAGAAACCCCATTTGTAAATCCAAAGAATGTCCAGGTCCAGTGCATTCTTTCTAATAATTGACACAAAAGAAATAAATATACAGCCATGTTCATGTAGTTCGAAGAGGAACAACCATATATCTGAGTTTTTTTAGATGATTGGTCACCCTCTCCCCAAATCCCCTGAACATAAAATTCTCATGCGCTTGTTTGTTCCATGTTGTGGTTTGCTCCCATTCTGATCCTTCTCTTTCTCCTAGTTAGAGACTCTAATTTAAGTAAAATCAAACATTCAAACAACTCATCTCTCATTTGATTGATTGCTACCGAATGAGGGCCATTAATACTTATTTGTAATTTAATTATCAAAAAAATTAAAAACGCTTGAATGTATTTAACAAATCAGTGAGCAATTAATTAGTACTCTTGACAAATATATACCTGCTACTTATCTAAGATATAATTCAATGTTGAATCGAAATCAATATTCACATGAACTAATTTAAACAACAAAAATAACGAACTAAATCATTTACCCAAGATATAAATTAACATCACCAACTCACCTAAATTAAAAACTTACATTGGTAAAATATACAACCCAATGGCAAAGAATTCCCTACAATTAATTCAAACGACATTGACAAAAAAAATCCCAAAAAATCAATATTCTTCCAACCACTTCTATCATATTTTATAAACACACAAAATGACACACCCCGACCCTGAATGTCCACTAGGACTCCGAATCGAGCTGTGCTGGCCGACGCCTGGAAGGTGATGAAGCCATAAAGTGTGATGATGTAGAAAAATATGAATAAATTTAAACCTAAGAGTGCCTAAATACTAGAGTGCACCGGTGAGCGGGAATGAACCCACTTCACACGTGATGTTAGAGCATACGCAAGTACAGAAGAGTGAATTAAGATTCGTACCCTCGACATAATCTCCAATACTAAGAATTGCCACGAATCTTTGACGATAAGGAAGCTCAGTTAATAAAACCTGGAGGGTGAAGACAAGACAAGGGTGAGTGGCCCTGCAAATAAAATTTTAATAGAAACCATATAAAACATTATAACCCCTTGCAACAACACTTGTATAATTCCCAGAAAAATCATAAATATACCACGACACAGCATCTCATCAGCAATATCAAATAATCATGTGATTAATAACTCATACTAGTACACAAGTTGGAGTCACCTATGGTGACATGTACGACTTACCCATATCTCATCACATATACTAGTTCATCACATATTTCATCACATATGCTAGCTTATCACATATCTCATCACATATGCTAGCTCATCACATATTCATCACATATGCTAGCTTATCACATATCTCACACATATGCTAGCTTATCACATATTCACCACACATGCTAGCTTATTACATATTCATCACATATGATAGCTTATCACATATTTCATCATATATGCTAGCTCATAACATATTCATCACATATGCTAGCTCATCACATATCTCATCACATATGCGAGCGTATCACATATGCTAGCTCATCACAATCAAAATTCAATAACATAGTATTCCTAAATATATATATATATATATATATATATATATATATATATGGCATAAAATGCATAATCCGTAACGCTCTACTCCCGAACTACTTATTTTTGGAAATAAATATCGATGATAAGCCCAACTAGATACTAGTTTAATTAACTATCATTACTTACGCTTCCTTACTTCAAATTCCTCATTCTTCACACATTGATTTATGACCAATATTTAACCACCAAACCATAAGGTTAAATCTTATATTTTACACCAATGTCCCTCACATTACTCAACTCCCTAAACAAGGTTATTGTCTCAATTATTTAGTCTCATTTATTGCATGACTGCATCTAACATCTCATTAGACTGCCTACGTACCCTAAATCAGGATCAAGCCATTCGTAGTTCACAATAATTACTTCAAAGCATTCACAGTAATCGTAAGCCATAATCAATTTATAAACGTTTATGGAATTATCAATCATCTATATATATATAATATACGATGGAAAGGAAAAAACCCACTCACTTGAGGTCTGCCCTACAACTCCCTAGCACGTATATCGAGACATCACGAACCATTGTCGCCTATGACCAATTATCAAATTATATCTCAGAGTTCTGACCGATAAAAATACATAATTTACATAAAACACAGCCCTAAGATTTGATCCGGAAGATCTGCATTACGGATTTCCGATCTGTTACTTCTAAAGATACACATTATGCTTCTATAACAACATCCTAAAATTTCATTACTATCCAATGGTCGGATCTCCGCCAATTGCAAAAAACCAAGTGGCGGTCAACATTTTATTTTATGAACTTACAAATCCAATTCGGGAAGATCCGTGCGTCGGATTCCCGATCCGTAAGTTTCTATATTCCTTAAATATTATGTACTATAATCTATTAAAGTTTGGTGATGATCCAATAGTCGGATCACAGATAGGAGCATATTTATGCGACTTAGTTAGCTTGTTCTTGTGCATTTATGTTGTTATTTCTTAGTCAATTATGTATTTTAAGCTATTTTCGTGTGTTTGTAGGTCCTAATAACAAAGTTGGCAAGAAAGTGCATTTTGGTGCATTTTGGAGCATTTTTGAGCCAAGATTGGATAGTGCAAGCATGGAGACATGAGGATGGATGTTTTTGAAGATTAGAAGGCTGGAAATCAGCATGTGTGTGAAGAGCATGTGTGTGTACATGCAAAGACAACATGCATACACACACATGCAAACTACACGGCACATGGGCAAAGAGAAAGGCATGGCATGGACAGCTTGACATGGGCAGAAAATGGGTGGATTGGTGGCTGAAATGATGAAGAACATGTGTGTGCAAATGTAAGAGGAAACACACACACATGGGCAAAGGAAAGACACACGGCATGGATAGCTTGGCATGGGCAAAAAAGGTGTGGATTGGTGGCTGATGAAGAACATGTGTGTGCAAATGTAAGAGGAAACACACACACATGGGCAAAGGAAAGACACACGGCATGGACAGCTTGGCATGGGCAGAAAATGTGTGGATTGGTGGCTGAAATGATGAGTACATGGATAGCCACATTCACACATTCATTCCCACATTCACAAACACATTCAGCCATTATTCCTTCCCCTTGCCATGACCTACACCTATTCATCCACCCACTACACCCATTACATCCACTCATTACAACTCCATACACTCCTCTCCCTAGCCTATAAATACATCCACCCTTCACCATAACTAGGAGATCCTTCATCGCCGTGAGCACCTTACATTTATCCATATATTCCCACAAACACAAATCCATACATTCCCTTCCCCTTGCCGTGGCATACATCCAACCTAAATACATTCATAACCTTTCCATAAATCCATACACATCCTTAGATACTTGTGCTGCAGCAAGGTGGTGAAAACGAAGGTCCTTGGTGTTTCAAGCTTGAAACTTTGGTTTTAGGTGTACTTCGTTCTTGCTTTCAATATCTACTTTGTTATTTTCTGATTTTGTTGCAATTACAAGTAACTAAACCCCCTTAGCTAGGGGGAAATTCAAAGCCATGAACATACTTGCAATATGAATTGATTAACTTTAGTTGTGATTTCATAAGTTGTGAATTCAATTTATTTAGCTGCTTGATTGTTAACTTATTCGTGTATGTTTATTATGAGTGCACACTTAGTTTGCATGCATGAATATGATGCTAAAGTATAAGGGAGTTTCACCTAATAGTTACAAACTTATATTCACAAGTAGTGGAGGTTGCTTATAAACGATCGCGTTAAATGAATTCTTGGCAGGAGTTTCATGCTCATCATAGTAACGAATGCCTCAATACTTATAGTTTTCATAATGCTTAATGATCTTTGATTGTATCTTTATTATGCTGTTCACGTAAAGGACTTTTGAAGAATGCTTGAATTGTTGTATGCGCTTTCCCATCCAATTCAATAACTTAAGGAGAACTTGAAGGTTAATTTAAGCGAACTTAATTAACCTGGGGTGTTGAGTTTCATGATTTATCGAAAGAACAACTGAAAATTGGTTTATGTTCAAGTGTGTCATGTGTGGAGAAGAACCCTCTAGCTAGCCCATCATCCATAGTTTACCCAAATTCGTCCAAAACTGTTTTAGTTTACAATCTGTTTGTTTTGTTTTCAAATTCGTCAAAATCAAATCCCCCTTTACTTTAAAGTGTTTTATTAGTCAAAATTTGTTTGATTTGTGTTTTTAGGTGTCTTGAGTCAAGTTAGAACCTAATTTCGTCCAAAACCATCCTTAGAGTCAGTTTAGAGTCTAATTCATTGTTTTAAGCTGTTTTGAGTCTTTTAAACTAGTTTTGAGTCTTTTTAGTTTGTATTGCATCTTTTGAGTCTAGTTTGGTGTTTTAAACTTAATTTTATGTTTTTAAGTCAGTTTCAGGTGTTTTAGCAATCCCTCCTAATCCCCGGCATAGAATGATCCCTACTTACATTCTTTACTACAATTGACAACAAGAGGATTTAATTTGTGTGTTAAGTTAATTTTCGCATCAATCACCGATTCACATCTTTACCAAGTAACGTATCTTAATGAACATAGGTCCAAATGATCGACCTACGATAGACAATCACTGTGACAACCCGTCTCAAAAATTTCGTTTTCTATTTATTTTAATCTAGGGAATTGACAAAAATACCCTAGAAGCGAGATCATTGACTTTAGTTGACCATCTTTTAGTAACTCATACGTGTTATTATTTGTCATACTCTCGAAGTACTCAATTATACGAACACGTAGGCATAAGCGAATCGAAAGCAGAACTATGGATAAAATTTTATGAGATTTCGAGTACTAAAGACAAATAGATAAATTTCATAATTGGGAAATATTTTTGTGACTTGTTTTTTTTTTTGGGGAATCACGTGATTGGCTGTGAAGGAAAAGAGATAGGAAAAGGGTTGCTGCCCAATCCGGAAAAAGGGAAAGGAGGAAGGAAAGCTGGGAGGGTGGGTGGACCAACCAGGAGAAGAGGGAGGAGAGTCTAACCAATCAGGAAGAGAAGAAAGAAGGAGAAAGGAGAGAAGGGAGAAACAGGGAATCACGACCCGCAAACTGGTAACACGACCCGGTAGGTGTTTTTGCCATTTTCGACTGGTTTTGGCCCATTTTTCCGACGAATCGCATCAAACCAACCCTTGCAAAACCCTCAATGACCTTCCCTCTTCCTATTACACCTCAAAAATCAAGGGTTTTGGCTTTGAAATTGGGAGAAACCGCACGGAGGGGTGCGTCGGGTTTAGGTTCAATTTACCTAAATCTGAAACTAATCACACCCATCTCTACCACCATTAGACTTCCCTTGAGGTATGGAACAATGCCCAATCAGTTATAGGGGTGACAGATCATCGAGGAGGAAGAATCGAAGCACACCTACACTTAGGGTTCCGACGGATTTTAGCTAAATTAGGGCTTTTCCCGATCAAATTGGCCTTGATCACAGGTATGAAAGTTGCCCTACTCATTGAGACCTTTATTTCTGTAATTTTTAGAATTTTTAGAAATAGGTGAATTTTCCGGCACGTTGGGGAGGGCGACTGCCACTCAAGGCGGGGCGTGGCCAGGGGACCATCAATGGTATTCTTAGGCTAAATTAGATGCCTTGAGTTCAGTTTTGGTAATTGTATAATGTATGTTGATCCTTTGGACCTAAATTCATTAAGATATGTTACTTGGTAAAAATATGAATCAACGATTCAACCGTTGGATTGTCACCAAACTTTAATACGTTATAATACATAATATTTAAAGATCATAGGAACTTACAAATCGGGAATCCGATATACGGATCTTCCCGAATTGGATTTGTAAGTTCATAAAATAAAAGGTTAACCGCCACTTAGTTTTGGCAATTGGCGGAGATACGATCGTTGGATCGTAATGAAACTTTAGGATGTTGTTCTAGAAATATAATGTGTATCTTTGGAAGTAACGGACCGGAAATCCGTGATGCAGATCTTTCGAATTGAATTACGTAGGGATGTGTTTCATGTAAATTATATATTCTATCGGTAAGAACTCTGAGATGTGATTTGATAATTGTTCTAGGCGACGATGGTTCATGATGTCTCGATATGCGTGCTAGGAAGTCGTAGCGCGGACCTTAGGTGAGCGGGTCTTTTTCCTTTCTATTATATATATATTATGTATATGATTGATAATTCCATAAGCATTAATAAATTGATTATTGCTTATAATTACTATGAATGCTTTGAAGTACTAGGGCGAACTACGAATGGCTTGATCCCTATTTAGGGTACGTAGGCAATCTAACGAAACGTTAGATGCAGCCATAACATAAATGAGATTAAATAATTGAGACAATAGCCTTGTTAGGGAAATTGTGCAAGGTGAGGGACATTGGTAGAAAATGTGAGATTTAACCTTATGATTTAGTGATTGGACGTTGGTCATAAATCATTGTGTGAAGGATCCAGAATTCGAAGTAAAGAATTGTAAATATTGATAGTTAGTTAAACTATTGTTTAGTTGAGCTTGTCACCAATAATGATTCCAAAAAATTTATAGTTCAGGAGTAGAGCATTATAGATTGTGCATTTTATGCCACATTATTGATATATATGTGTGTGTGTATATATATATATATTTGGCAGCACTACGATATGGTTAAGTTTTGAATAGCATCAAGGCATGTCCATAAGTATATTATTATGCATAATTATTATGAACGCTTTAAGGTACGAAGGTGAACGTGGGATGCATAGATAAGTTCAGGTGAGTATATGTTGTGAAATGTGGGATGCATAATTGTGATTACATTTTATTTAGAACGATCAAGTGATGGCATGACTATATTATATTTTAAGCAACTCTCACACTGTCGTACATATTGCTCATGAGTTATACATGTTAGGTTGAGATGTATTGAGAGCTCATAAACCTGCACCCCGGTGTTAGTGCTCCCGCCAGTAGCCAGGGCACAATCCTTCACGTGATGTTCACCTTCCACACCTTACGCTCACCTTGGATCCAAGGTAGGTGCACATTCCTGTCGTACAGACGACTTTAGGTGGTTCTGACTCGAAGGTGACCTCTTCACGTGATCGTAGCACTTGAGCTTATTTATTTACACCCAGTCCTATCGTACAGACCACTTTAGGTGGTTCTGACTCGTGTGCAGGTATACTTATTGAGCTATGGATAAGTTGTACAGGTCATTAGAGGTGACTCCGACTTATAAGCTAGCATATGTGATGAGCTAGCATATGTGATGAATATGTGATGAGCTAGCATATGTGATGAGCTAGCATATGTGATGAATATGTGATCAGCTAGCATATGTGATGACATATGTGATGAGCTAGCATATGTGATGACATATGTGATGAGATATGTGATGAACTAGCATATGTGATGAGATATGGGTAAGTCGTATAGGTCACCATAGGTGACTCCGACTTGCATGCTAGTATGAGTTATTAATCACATGATTATTGATATTGCTGAAGAGATGTTGTGTTGTGGTATATTTATGATTTTTTTGGAAACTATACAGGTGTTGTATCAAGGGGTTATAATGTTTTATATGGTGTCTATTAAAATTTTATTTCCAGGACCACTCACCCTCGTTTTGTCTTCACCCTCCAGGTTTTATTAGTTGAGCTTTCTGATCGTCGAAGATTCATGTCGATTCTTAGTATTGGAGATTATTTCGAGGGTACAATTCTTAATTCACTCTACTGTACTTGCTTATGCTCTAACGTCACGTGTGAAGTGGGTTCATTCCCGCTCACCAGCGCATTCTGGTATTTAGGCACTCTTAGGTTTAAATTTATTCACATTTTCTACATCATCATACTTTATGGCTTCGTCACCCTCAAAGTGTCGGCCAACACAGCTCGATTCAGAGTCCTAGTGGACATCCCGGGTCGGGGTGTGTCAATCATCAAAACTGAACTCAACACATCTAATTTAGCCTAAGAATAACATCGACGGTCCCCTGGCCATGCGCTGCCGCGGGTGGCGGTCGACCGCTTTGACTCGCCGAAAAATCCAACTATTTAAAAAAATTATCAAAATTTACAGGAATGAAGATCTCAATGAGTAGAATAAACTTTATACCTGTGGCCAAGTCCAATTTGGCCTGAAAGAGCCCCAATTTTGCTAAAACCCGTCGGAAACCCTAGAATGGGCGTTCTTCAATTCGACATCCTCGGTGTTCCAATGTCTTCACCACTACATGGGGTTTGTTCCTGGGTTCTAGGGGAGTATTCTAGTAGTGGTAATTGAAGGAAATGGTTTCACAATTGATGGATTTAACACATGGTTCCCCGCGACACCCACAAGTGTTTTTCGGCACCCACAGTTGTTTTTCACCAAATTACAATAAAATCCCTTCCAAATTTGGATGGAAATGGAAGAGGAAATGACTAGGTGATGATTGGGAGTGGTGCCTTGATCCAATTCGTGAGAAATCCGGTGGAAAACCACCGGAAAATATGGAGAGATGGGTGCACAGGTCACGCAGGTTGGGGAACCCGTTTCTCCTTTTCCCCAGTTTCTCCCTTTTTCTCCTTTCCCTCATTTCTGCTTTCTGATTGGCCAGTCCTTCCTCTCTCCCCTCCTGATTCAGCTAGTCTCTTTCTCTCTCACCGGTTGGGCAGTTTTGCCCTTTCTCCTCTCCTCCGGTTCTCCCATTTCTTTTTTCCTCTCTAATCTCAACATCCTCCTAATAATAATAATATCTTTTATGCCAAGATATAAAATAGCAATATATATATATATATACACAAAAATTTTATCGAGAACTTTAGGAATACACTATAGAAATATTTCGTACATCTCACTATACGTTGGTCCACGAAAGTCAATACCCTCGTCTCTAGGGTATTCTTGTGAATTCACATTTTAAAATTTATAAAATCGTAAAATTTGGGATGGGTTGTCAGAATCTACCCACCTTAAAGAATTTCATCCCTGAAATTTAAAATCATTACTATACTATACTTGAAGATAGGAGTCTAAAATGTATATATACATAAAGTAGAAATCAAGTTAGAACGTTTGTGACACGGAGAAAATGACATTCCGTTGCGGTCGGAATGTAATTATTCCCCTTTCATGCTTTCAAGCTCAAGCCTTCCTTCTCTTTATAGGTATAATAATGCTATATAATAGATGGTAAAAATAATTTTCCTAAAAAATAATCGACACACAAGACACCGCTTTCATGGGCCCTATGGTGTTACTTTCAGGAAA
Organism: Malus x robusta; assembly: GCA_963082935.1. NCBI lineage: Eukaryota > Viridiplantae > Streptophyta > Magnoliopsida > Rosales > Rosaceae > Malus > Malus x robusta. The sequence goes on along the minus strand of OY720325.1, from coordinate 16,401,046 downwards.
CTGAAGTAACCAACATACCAAACAAGGCTCAACAGATTCGTAAGTCCAAATCTCTCTTTCATAAAACAGATAAATAATTGTTGCACTTGTCTGGAAAGGTTGCTGCTCACTCATGGGGTTTTGATCACTGACGCACGCGTCCGCCAAATCGATCTTTTATGAATTCCTCACTAATCAAGCGTGAAATCATGTCGATAAGGCTAACAGGACACCCAAGAATTTGAGCATTAAGACAAGTTTAAGAAATCTAGATCATACAGTATCTGAATTAATTCTGTAATGTCAATATTTAAACGGTCCTCCTGGATAGCTTACCAACCTCCTAAATAACATGAGGAAAGCTTACCAACCTCCTAAATAACATGAGGAATATACTAGTGACTCAAAGTCAACCCAATTACCTTTAACAACATAAGGTAAGACTGAGAGTACAACCATAACTGACGCAGATTAAAATATCAAAGAGTCGAATAATTTCAAAATAGAATAATATAAAAAAATATGATGAATTACGCCGGAATACTAAACAATTCCGTTATTGCCTTAGACCAAGAAGTAGAAAGGTCGAATTCAAGAATGAACTAACAAGGTTTCTTGATAATCGAAAAATAACATCACGAATTATTAAAACTACCATGGATCAAAAACAATTTCCCCAAAATGTTCTTCCGTCAATTGCTACCACTTTAGAACCATTGTTGCGCAAGATAGTTCTAGAGTTTTGTCAAAAATAATTTCGCAGGAATTCTAATAGATGATATTCTAATAGATACTACCAAGAAATCAAAACTAGCTGAAATTTCCAATCTCAAAAGGATCAATATTAACGGCGGAAGAATAATGATAGAATTATTTGATAAGAAGTGAAACACGTAACACGATGCAGTATAATTACACCAAGATGATAATCTTGTTGGCTTTCTGATTGCCTGAACTTGTATAAAGATCTAGAAGCAACTTTCTCATAATGCCATCATCCTCCAAAAGTAAACAAAAAGAAACTGTGGTTATTCAGTTCGTTTGGACCTTCTTTCCTCAACATCCTTCCGCTCTAACCTAAGGCGAGACGCTAGACTGAAAATTCTCCTCCATCACCTCATGTGGAGTCTCAATTTTAATTTCTGTTTTATTTTCACATTTGATCATGTCACAAACGAGGACTTTTAGATCACGTCCCATGGGTAAGTTAACAACATCCCACTTCTATCTTAGTTGTTTTCGCAAGTGTCTCGTTGTTGAAACTTCAACGCCCATTTTAAGAAAATAAATCATTGCCAATAATTTAAGTTTTGAGGCTGGAAGAATACTGCTTTCTACTTAAGTAAAACTACTACCAATTGGAACACCACGTAAGCGTAACATTGGTTCAGCATCACGATTATTGATTTTCACATTTTCTACACATACAAAATACCTCGAACTGAGAGGGTATAATGATACTTTCCAACTCCATTCGTATAACAAAATGATTATAATCATTCAAATTATTTCTTGATGGTTAACAGTAACTCCATATCAACACTCGTATTTTCCAACTAAAATAGAATAGGACAACTGAAAGTATTCAAGAGCACTGTTAGAACTTAGTCCTTTCCAAAGAGTAAGGCCCCGTTTGGGATTGAGGTGATTTTAAAAAAAACCACTGTGAAAAAAAGCTGAGGGTCATTTTTGTGTTTGGTAAACTGAAAAAAAATGGCTTATTTTGGAAGCTGCTGTGAGAATAAGCTGAAAATCAAAGGAAAAGCTGAAGCTGCTATTTGCTGCTTTGAAAAAAAGCCAGTTTTTTCAAAGCACACGGAGCTACAGTGCTCCTTTAATGAAAATACACACTATCATCCTGCTTTTTTTTCCAAAAGCACTTTCACAAAAAAGTTTACCAAACACTCTACTGGCTTTATTTCACAGCCGCTTATTCTCACAGCACAGCCGCTTATTCTCACAGCAGCTTTTTTTCAAAGTTCTAGGGTTGATAAAGATTTTAGACACGTTTTCCATAAAGAATTGTCATTCAATTTCCAAGCAAAGACAATAATTGTTAACTTCAAATCACGGATAAAATAGTTCATTCCAAATGGTTCCATACATTGATAAGACTACTATGGATTTAACATGCTTCACGTGAAAACTCTGAGTTTCAAAAGTTCTTACATAGGCCACCAATTTGAAATAGGATTCGAGCAAAAAGATTCAAGAAAACTAATGTAGTACGAAAAATGAAATGGTGGTATTCTCCCGGATACCGTCGAGGAATCAAAACTATTTTTGATACCAATAATGATACATTAACCCCACGTTAGGGCCATCAACTAGTCTCAATTCCACACCTTCCTTGGCAGAAAAGTTCATTGATTATAATCTAGAGACACTCGCCCAAATGATCTTCTAAAGATTGACAAGTCATCAATTTTGCCCAAAACTTAGGAATAACTAGCATATTTTTCGTATTCGATGAGGTGGCAAGATTCAAACATTAGACTCAAAAACCAAGAATGCTCACATCACACATGAGATGAACACAATACTGCCCAACTTATGTTTTGATACCAAACTGACACACCCCGACCCGGAATGTCCACTAGGACTCCAAATCGAGCTGTGTTGGCTGACACCTGGATGGTGACGAAGCCATAAAGTGTGATGATGTGAAAAAATGTGAATAAATTTAAACCTAAGAGTGCCTAAATACCAGAGTGCACTGGTGAGCGGGAATGAACCCACTTCACACGTGATGTTAGAGCATAAGTAAGTATATAAGAGTGAATTAAGATTCGTACCCTCGAAATAATCTCCAATACTAAGAATCGCCATGAATCTTTGACGATAAGGAAGCTCAGTTAATAAAACTTGGAGGGTGAAGACAAGACAATGGTGAGTGGCCCTGTAAATAAAATTTTAATAGAAACCATAAACATTATAACCCCTCGCTACAACACCTATATAATTCCTAGAAAAATCATGAATATACCACAACACAGCATCTCGTTAGCAATATCAAATAATCAAGTGATTAATAACTCATACTAGTACGCAAGTTGGAGTCACCTATGGTGACCTGTACGACTTACCCATATCTCATCACATATACTAGTTCATCACATATTTCATCACATATGCTAGCTTATCACATATCTCATCACATATGCTAGCTCATATATCTCATCACATATGCTAGCTTCTCACATATCTCATCACATATGCTAGCTCATCCCATATTCATCACATATGCTAGCTTATCACATATTCATCAAACATGCTAGCTTATCACATATTCATCACATATGCTAGCTTATCACATATTTCATCATATATGCTAGTTCATCACATATGCTAGCTTATCACATATCTCATCACATATGCTAGTGACCTGTATGACTTATCCATAGCTCAATAAGTATACCTGCACATGAGTCGGAACCACCTAAAGTGGTCTGTACGACAGGACTGGGTGTAAATAAATACGCTTAAGTGCTACGATCACGTGAAGATTGTGCGAATAATCGCAGGTCACCTACGAGTCGGAACCACCTATAGTGGTCTGTATGACAGAACTATGCACCTACCTTAGTTCCAATGTGAGCGTAAGGTCCAGGAGGTGAACATCACGTGAGGGACTGTGCCCTGGCCACGGGCGGGAGCACTAACACCGGAGTGCAGGTTTATGAGCTCTCAATGCATCTCACATGTACGATTCATGAGCAACCCGTACGATAGTGTCGGGGTTGCTTAAGACATAATATAGTCATGCCATAACCCCATCATGTCAACTAATACCATAAACTCACCTGAACTTACCTAGGTGTCCTGAGTTTGATGCAAAATATATAAGCACACAAATTAAACCCACTTTTTATCAATTGTAGCAAAGTATGTAAGTAGGGATCGTTCTAGGCCGGGGATTAGGAGGGATTGCTAAAACACTTAAAACTGACTCAAAAACGTAAAACAAAGTTTAAAACACTAAACTAGACTCAAAGAATGCAAAACTAAACTCTGAAACACTAAAACAACTCAAAAGACTCAAAACAGCACAAAAACACTCAAATCTGCCTAAAAACACAAACTGGGCAGATTTGAACTCTAACACTCCTTTGGATGAATTTTTTGGTTTTCTTGACTCAAAACTCTTAAAACACAATCTGAAACATATTCTAACTAGTTAGACACTCTAAAGTAAAAAGGGATTTGGTTTGGAACGAAAATTAAGTAAAATAAAACAAGAAAAACTTAAACAGATTTTAACGAAATTTGGTGAATTAGATGGTTGATGGCCTAGCTAGGAGGTTCTTCTCCACACATGTCACACTTGCATACAAAACGATTTCCAATTGCTTTTCAATAAACTATGAATCCTCAACGCCCCAGATTAATCATGAATTGCACTAATTAACCGTCAGATTTTCCTAAAGTTATTGAATTGGATGATTGCATACAACAACCCAAATCATTCCCCACAAGTTCCCTACATGAATTGCATAATAGAGATACAAGCAAGAATCATTAAGTTCTACAAAAATCATAAGCATTGACGAGGCACTTGTTACTATGAATTGCATGAAACTTATGTCAAGAATTTACTTAACACGATTGTGATTAGCGACCTTTACTACTCTTGAATATAAGTTCATAACGATTAGGTGAAACTCCCTTATATCCTAGCATCAGATTTATGCATGAAAATTAAGCGTGCACTCTCAACCAACACACACAAATCAGTTTTAATTCATATAGATAAGCAAATTGAATTCACAACTTATGAAACGCAACAGAAAGTAATCAAATTATATAGCAAGCATGAACATGGTTTTGAATCCCCCCCTAGCCAAGGGGGGTTTAGTTCCTCATACGCACAAAGCAAAGATAAATAAGTTTAGACATTGAAAACCAAAGAAAGAGAACACCTAGATGCTCCAACTTGGACAGTAGGTGCATCCACGAATTCCTCATTCCTCCTTGCTGCGGCACAAAGCTTGGGGACAGGTTTTGGGGGTTATGAATGGTGTGGAATGGATGGGGGATGATATGGTGGTGTTTAGGATGGATGGGTGGTGCGGCAAGGGTTGATAATGGTAAGGAATTATGGAGAATTGGTGGTCATTGTTGCGACAGAGAAGGGTGGTGAATTTCTGGCGTGAATTGATGTATATAAGAGGTGGTAATTCGGCCAAGGGATGAATGAGAGTATATATAGGCACATAAAACCCTAGGGAAATCAGATATGGACTTGTAAAATCCAAATCCACAAGGAAAAAGGCTTAAACAATCAGAATCCCCAAGGGAAAAGGCCAAAAGGTGCGACAGATTAGATAAGAAAGGATAAGGCTTCTAGAATGCCTAGCAAGGCAAGGAAAAGAGGTTTCCTTGCTGAAATTGGTGCAACAGGTATGGGGGAAAAAGATAGGACTTCTAGAAGCCCAAAATAAAGGGGAAATAGGATATAACTCACGGCAAGGATAGGGAAGTGTTCTAGAACCTTTCTTTGTGTCCAAAAATGCTTAGGAAACCTTCAATATTGCTGGAACTTAAGGCCATCTAGGTTTAGGAAAGATCCACCCAAATTAGGAAACTTTAGGCTTAACTTTCCTACTTCAAGTAGGAAACCTTGTTTGAGAAGGAATCCTCATTCTTCTAGGAATCCATCTTTGACTAGGAATCCATCCTTGACTAGGAATCCATCCTTAACTAGGACTCCTCCATTGATTAGGAATCCTTCTTCAATTAGGACTCCTTCAATCTCATCCATTCCTTTCGTTCCAAGCATGTGATATCCATTTCAAGCTCAATTTTGCTCCAAAAGGCTCCGAAATGCACTACTTTGCATACTTTGCCCTTTAAACCTGAAAACACATGAAAATAGCTTAAAATATTAATTTAACTAAGAAAACACAACGTAAATGCACCAGAACTAGCTAATTAAGTCGCATATATATGCTTCTATCAAATTCCCCCACACTTAGCTTTTGCTAGTCCTTGAGCAAAACAAAGAAACGAAAGAAAACAAAACGAAACAAAACAAACAACAAAACCTAAACCTTCCAACATTTGTCTCAGGGATTTCCAATGCACATGACATGTTAAAAATCATCATCCCCACAGATTTTAGTCAGCTTCACACTTGAGCACATACTTAATCATAGTCACCACTTACTAGTTCACATTTAACCAATTAAAACGATGTTTTGAATGTAGTAACATGCCTTAGAGAATTTGCTCAATTCCTTACAAGATATGCACTCAATTTTCACTCAGATTTTCTAACTACACACCCTATACTAGTTATATGTGAGAAGATTGATGTAGACATGAAAACGAACGCTCACATATATGTATAACAAAGAAAGCAATTTCTGGAGTTAGTAAGCATTTAGATATGATCTCATGAATGGAATGCTACTACTTAGATGCGAGAACCAGTGACACCATATGCTCATACCAAATTCAAACTCCACAAATTGAAACACATAACACGCAAAATAGAAGTCAAGGGTTGTAACAGGGCTAAGGGTAATGGCTAACAAAGAAAGGATAGGGATAACAAACGTTCTTAAAGCAATAGCAAGCAAAGTAATGAAATTGAAACTCAGAATTCACTTTAGAATGCAGAAATCAACTTTTAAACACAAAGGGAAGATTCATGCAACACTTAGGGCCAAATTCAAGCGTTTTGGACCCTTTCTTCAACAACCACACTTTAGAGCTTGTTTTCACATCTTTTTCACTCTTTTCCATACTTTTCACAACTTTTCTTTTCTTCTTTCTATTTTCCACGAATTTTTTTCTCTTTTTATGGATGGTCCTAATCTAGGCTAGGTGAGGATAGTGTGGGTTAACAAAGAATATAGGCTACACAAGGCTCAACGGGGTTAAACTTAAACATATAATGAATTAGGGCACACGGCAATTTGGCTTTGGTGGTGGTCACTACACAACTTCATCTTGAATATGTGTTATGCAAATCAATAGCATGCTTTGAATGAATTGGGCATGAGTTCTAGCATTTGGAACTAAATGATGAAACGCCTTCTAAGTAGTAACCAAGCAAAGAATAATGAGATCATGCAACGACTTTAGAAAACAACAATGCATAGATTATTAACTCTCCAAATAAACGTTTAGGCTCAAGTCTCTCAAGGTTGTAGCGTTAGTTTGAGTTCCTTCCTTCAAGCATGTTACAAAAACTAATTTTTTCCTTTATGATTGCATGTGAATTCATAAGTTATAACCACAACCAAGCATAAACCAAAGAGTAAATCAAACTGTCATCCATGTTTATAACTCTCTTTAACAGTCATGCAATTAAAAACCGAATCCTCATCATTGTGTTGGAAGGTACCCTAAGACACAAACAAGCACACAAAAATAAATCAAAACACCTCTTTTTGGGTTTTTCAAAACAATTTTTCAAATTTTTATGGAAGTTTCGGATTTTTATGTCAAACACACGAAAATGCATCAAAACAGCTTAAAAACCACTTAAAAACAGCAAGGAACAACATTGGAAGTTATGGGTGATAAAATCCTACAAATTTGCATCAAAAGCACTTATTTACCCCCCCCCCCCCCCACACTTAAATCAAACATTGTCCTCAATGTTTCAAGCATAAATTCACACAAACAAAACATAAATAAGCACAAACAGCAACGAAACACACTAAACATGGCAGAAACGAAACAACAACAAAGAGAAGGGTTTGAGGAACGCAAATCTGGAATTGGAGTGCTTCCTTGGTCTTCCTTTGTTGAATGCATGGGTTGCCTCCCAAGAAGCACTTGCTTTAACATCGTGCAGCCAGATGAAGAACACATTTACTCCCCACTGGAGCCTACGACATACAGGGGGATGTCATCCACGGCATGCTCCACAAAGTTGTCATAGTATGGCTTCAATCGATGCCCATTGACCTTGAATTCGTGTCCCGTTTTCAAGCTTTGGATTTGGACTGCACCATGAACAAAAACATTAGTAATAACAAATGGTCCAATCCACTTAGAACGTAACTTACCGGGAAACAAACGTAAACGGGAATTGAACAATAGCACTTTCTGCCCGATGGAGAATGTTTTGCCACGAATCATTTTATCATGAAAAGCTTTGGTCTTCTCCTTGTAAATGCTAGCATTCTCGTACGCCTCATGCCTTATCTCATCAAGTTCATTTAATTGGAATTTTCTATGACTTCCCGCTGCATCTAGATTCATGTTGAACTTCTTGACTGCCCAATGAGCTTTATGCTCCAATTCAGCGGGGAGATGGCATGGCTTGCCATAAATGAGCCTAAATGGGGACATCCCAATGGGTGTTTTGTATGCCGTACGATATGCCCATAGTGCGTCATCTAAGCGTAAGCTCCAATCCTTGTTGGCTCAACGGTCTTCTCTAGGATTTGCTTGATCTCTCGGTTAGACACCTCAGCTTGACCATTTGTTTGAGGATGGTAAGGTGTAGAAACCTTATGGTTGACATTGTATTTCCTCAATAATGCCTCAATGGTCCGGTTGCAAAAATGAGACCCTCCATCACTTATGATTACACGTGGCATGCCAAACCTTGCAAATATGTTAGTTCTAATAAAATCTGCAACTACTTTAGAATCATTAGTCCGGGTGGTTTTTGCTTCCACTCACTTCGACACATAATCAACTGCAAGCAAAATATACATGAAACCATATGAAGAAGGGAAGGGACCCATAAAATCAATACCCCATACATAAAAAATTTCAACATTAAGGATAGAAACCTGCGGCATTTGATCCCTAGCACCTATGTTACCTATTTTTTGGCATTTATCACATGTTAAGCAAAACGTTCTAGCATCCTTAAAAATACTAAGCCAATAGAATCCACATTGTAACACCTTAAGTGCTGTTCTTTGTGTGCCAAAGTGCCCACCACATGCATATGTATGACAAAAGCTTAGAATTGAATGAAATTCATAATCATGCACACATCGACGTACAATCTGATTAGGGTAAAATTTCCATAAGTAGGGGTTATCCCATGCATAAAACCGTGCATCATGTCTTAACTTATCACGTTGGTGCCTAGTGAAATTGCTAGGAATTTGTTTTGACACCAAAACATTTACCAAATCGGCATACCAAGGCTCACTTACCCTTAGGGATAGCAATTGTTCATCGGGGAATGTCTCAGCAATGGGTAGGGACTCCTCATTATGCACCATTCGGCTTAGGTGGTCAGCCACCACGTTTTCACTTCCCTTCTTGTCCCGAATCTCAATGTCGAACTCTTGAAGTAGCAACATCCAACGAATTAGCCGTGGCTTGGCGTCCTTTTTAGTGAGCAAGTACTTCAGAGCTGCATGATCAATGAAAACAATTACTTTAGTACCAATTAGATATGATCTAAATTTATCTATAGCAAAAACAACGGCAATAAGTTATTTTTCCGTAGTGGAATAGTTCAATTGCGCATCATTCAATGTCCGTGAAGCATAGTAGATGACATGCAGCCTCTTGTATTTCCTTTGTCCTAAAACAGCCCCTAACGCGTAATCGAACGCATCACACATAAGCTCAAAAGGTAGGCTCCAATCAGGTGGGACCATGATTGGTGTCGTGGTCAACAACTCCTTGAGTTGGTTGAATGATGCCATGCATTCTCCATTGAACTCAAACGCCACATCTTTTTGTAGGAGTCGGCAAAGAGGTTGGGCAACTTTTGAGAAGTCTTTGATGAACCTACGATAGAACCCTGCATGCCCAAGAAAAGAACGAACCTCTCTAACCGAAGTAGGAGAGGGTAAGTGACGTACAAGATCTATCTTTAACTTATCAACCTCAATGCCGTTTTCAGAGATGATATGACCTAAAACTATGCCTTGTTTAACCATGAAATGACATTTTTCCCAATTAAGAACAAGGTTAGTTTCAACGCATCGTTTTAAGATCAAACTGAGATTATGCAAACAACCATCAAATGAATCACCAAAAACGTTGAAATCATCCATAAAAACTTCAATAATTTTCTCAACATAATCAGAAAATGTGCTCATCATGCATCTTTGAAATGTGGCAGGTGCATTACATAAACCAAAAGGCATGCGACGATAAGCAAATGTACCAAAAGGGCATGTGAATGTGGTTTTTTCTTGGTCCTCGGGTGCTATGACAATTTGATTATAACCAGAATAACCATCAAGAAAACAATAGAAAGCATAACCTGCTAACCTCTCAAGCATTTGATTGATGAATAGCAAGGGGAAGTGATCCTTCCTTGTGGTGGTGTTTAGCTTCCTATAATCGATACACACCCTCCAACCAGTTTGAATGTGAGTAGGCACAAGTTCATTTTCGGCATTTGCTACCACTGTCACTCCAGATTTCTTTGGAACGTATTGAACTGGCGAAACTCACCTACCATCCGAGATTGGATAGATTACTCCACAATCTAAAAGCTTGATGATTTCCTTCTTCACAACTTCCATCATAGGAGGGTTGAGTCGGTGTTGAGCCTTTCGAGATGTTTTAGACCCCTCATCCAAAAGTATGTGATGCATGCATGTAGTAGGGCTAATTCCTTTTATGTCGGCCAATGTCCATCCAATTACCGTTTTATACTCCTTTAGCACCCTCACCAACTTACCCTCTTCTTGTGCCATAAGTGAGCATGAGATAATGATGGGCAACGTCTCATCTTCTACCAAGAAAACGTACTTCAAATGACTAGGCAATGACTTAAGTTCAAGTGTAGGTGGCTGTACAACTGAGGGAAGCATCTTATTAGCCGAAATTGAACTTAAAATTGGGTCCAACAACTTACCAGATTATGGTGGCAATGATTCAAGGGCAGCCACCATCTCAATGACACCATAATTAAGGGGCACGGCAAGGGAGACTTCATGCATGTCGTGGGTGCGCATGGTTGCTGCTTCTATGTTTTGCATGTCCATTCCTCGTGCAATGACCAATTCAAGTGCATCGTCCTTCAATTTGTCAAAATGGTCCTGTGCCAAAGAGTCAATTACATCAATGGCAAAACATGAATGATTCTCACTAGGATACTTCATAGAATCAGAAAGATTGAAATTAATAACTTCCACATCAAACTCCATCGTCAACGTTCCATTAAACACATCAATTTTTGTTCGGGCCGTTTTCATGAATGGCCTTCCAAGGAGGATGGGCAATGACAGGGCATGGTCTGACTCGTCTATCTCAAGCACGTAGAAATCCGCCGGGAAGATTAAATGATTAACCTGCACTAAAACATCTTCCAAAACTCCCTTTGGATAGGCATTAGATCTATCGGCCAATTGTATAATCACACCATAATTTTTCAACTCTCCTAAGTTCATAGATGCATAAATTGAATATGGCATGACATTTATAGATGCACCTAAATCTAACATGGCAGATTCAAAACGAGTATTACCAATGACACAAGGAATTGTAAAACTACTCGGATCTTTGCATTTAGGGGGCAGTTTACGTTGCAAGATGGCTGAGACGTTTTCACCTACTTTTACAACTTCCTTGGTTGAAATCCTCTTCCTAGTAGTGCAAAGTTCCTTAAAAAACTTGGCATACCTCGAGACTTGCTTAATTGCATCCAAAAGGGGGATATTGACTTGAATTTTTCTAAACATTTCCAAGATGTCCTTTTCAACCTCCTCCTTCTTTGATTGCATAAACCTACGAGGAAAATGTAGATTTGAAGGAACAACATTAGAATTAATCACAACTGGAACTTCCTTACCTGATTTGGACGGATTGGATGGATTAGGGGATGTAGGAGGCTGCGGCAAAGGTGCTTCCTTCCTTGCCGTGGCTTTGGCTTGATCCTCCTCTTCGAATTTCAACTTCTCGTCCTCTTTTTGGGCTGATTTAGATGGTTGTGGATCAGTTCCAACTTCTTTTCCACTCCTTAGCATGATTGCCTTGGCAGATTCAAAGCCTCCTTTTGGATTCACAAAGGTTGAACTAGGCAACTTGCCTTGCTCTTGAAATTGTCCCATGAACTCCGCAATTTGCCCTACTTGTTTCTCCAACTCGTCCACCTTTTTGTCCCTAGTTTGCATATCCTGCGCCATAGAAGTTAGTAATTGAAAAATCTGATCATTATTAATAGACGAACCTGATTTGTTTTGGGCAGGTTGTGCTTGAGGTTGTGTGGGTGCAAACGGTTTTTGATAGAAACCCGGAGGTTGTTGCCTAAATGCGCTTTGTTGTTGGCCTTGTTGGGATTCTCTCCATTTGAAATTTGGATGATCCCTCCATCCCGGATTGTATGTATTAGAAAAGGGATCATTTATTTGTTGGTATTGCTGCCCAAAACCCACAGCATTAAGTGTCTCCCACCTTTCATTCTCAATCAATTGTGGGCACTTGTCCGTGAGATGTCCTTGCATGGAGCACACGCCACAAGTAGCCACATTTTTTAATTTTGGTCCCTCCACAACCTGAGAAAGAAGAGTAGTAAGGTTAGCCATTTGATTTTGAAGTTCGGAAATAGCACTTACCTCATTCATTTGGTGTTGCCGTGGGGTGATCCTTTGTCCAACACCTTTGTACTGTTGAGCATTCAATGCTCGATTAGCAATCAATTTCTTTGCAGCCGTGGGGGTCTTGTCCACCAAGGCTCCTCCCGCTGAGGCATCTAGCATTTGACGTTCAATTGGTAGAAGCCCCTCGTAGAATTATTGTAGAAGAAGTTCCTCCTTCATTTGATGTTGTGGACAAGAAGCAACAAGAGATTTAAAACGTTCATAATAAGTAGGAAAAGATTCACCTTCATCTTGCTGAATTCCACTTATCCTTTTTCGTAGAAGAATGACTCGAGAAGTTGGGAAAAACTTCTCCAAGAAGGCCTGTTTCATGCTCTCCCAAGATGTGACAGTTCCGGGAGTTAATTCATACAACCAATCTTTTGCCTTTTCCATAAGAGAAAAGGGAAACGCTTTCATCTTCAATATGCTTCCGTCAATGTTGATAGGACTCATGCTTGAACACACCACCTCGAACTCCTTTAAGTGCTTGTTGGAATTTTCCATGGACAACCCATGGTACTTCGGAATATGGTGCAACAAGCATGACTTCAACTCAAATTCCTCGGTCTTGCCTTGAGCAGCTGCGGGATATTGGATGCATAAGGGTGCGGCATTATCTAATCCTGAAGAGGAAAGCTCATTGATCGTTCGGTTGTCCGCTGCCATGTCTTGCACTACTTCACCCACCCTTGCCGTGGGTTCTTCCTCCTCAAACTCATATTCGGCCTCTGAATTTGAACTTGATTCACTAGGTTCTGGATTCTTCCTCTTTCGTCTCAACTCTCGCTCGAAATCGTCGTCAAAGTCCAAGATATGTTCACGAACCGGATGAGAACTCCGAGTCATAAACTAGTACCTAAAACAAGAAAACAAAACAAGGTCAGAATCTGGAATTAATTAAAACAAAACAAAATAAAAGATCCAAGGGATTAGCAACTTTGCTATTCCCCGGCAACGGCGCCAAAAATTTGATGCAAAATATATAAGCACACAAACTAAACCCTCTTTTTATCAATTGTAGCAAAGTATCTAAGTAAGAATCATTCTAGGCCGGGGATTAGGAGGGATTGCTAAAACACTTAAAACTGACTCAAAAACGTAAAACAAAGTTTAAAACACTAAACTAGACTCAAAGAATGCAAAACTAAACTTTGAAACACTAAAACAACTCAAAAGACTCAAAACAGCACAAAAACACTCAAATCTGCCTAAAAACACAAACTGGGCAGATTTGAACTCTAACACTCCTTTGGACGAATTTTTGGGTTTTCTTGACTCAAAACTCTTAAAAAAACAATCTAAAACATATTCTAACTAGTTAGACACTCTAAAGTAAAAGGGGATTTGGTTTTGAACGAAAATTAAGTAAAATAAAACAAGAAAAACTTAAACAGATTTTAACGAAATTTGGTGAATTAGATGGATGATGGCCTAGCTAGGAGGTTCTTCTCCACACATGTCACACTTGCATACAAAACGATTTCCAATTGCTTTTCAATAAACTATGAATCCTTAACGCCTCAGATTAACCGTGAATTGCACTAATTAACCGTCAGATTTTCCTAAAGTTATTGAATTGGATGATTGCATACAACAACCCAAAGCATTCCCCACAAGTTCCCTACATGAATTGCATAATAGAGATACAAGCAAGAATCATTAAGTTCTACAAAAATCATAAGCATTGACGAGGCACTTATTACTATGAATTGCATGAAACTTATGCCAAGAATTTACTTAACATGATTGTGATTAGCAACCTTTACTACTCTTGAATATAAGTTCATAACGATTAGGTGAAACTCCCTTATATCCTAGCATCAGATTTATGCAAGAAAATTAAGCGTGCACTCTCAACCAACACACACAAATCAATTTTAATTCATATAGATAAGCAAATTGAATTCACAACTTATGAAACGCAACAGAAAGTAATCAAATTATATAGCAAGCATGAACACGGTTTCAAATCCCCCCTAGCCAAGGGGGGTTTAGTTCCTCATACACACAAAGCAAAGATAAATTTGTTTAGACATTGAAAACCAAAGAAAGAAAACACCTAGATGCTCCAACTTGGACAACAGGTGTATCCACGAATTCCTCCTTCCTCCTTGCCGCGGCACAAAGCTTAGGGACAGGTTTTTGGGGTTATGAATGGTGTGGAATGGATGAGGGATGATATGGTGGTGTTTAGGATGGATGGGTGGTGCGGCAAGGGTTGATAAGGGTGGTGTTTTATGGAGAATTAGTGGTGATTGCTTCGGCAGAGAAGGGTGGTGAATTTCTGGCGTGAATTGATGTATATGAGAGGTGGTAATTTGGCCAAGGGATGAATGAGAGTATATATAGGCACATAAAACCCTAGGGAAATCAGATATGGACTTGTTAAATCCAAATACACAAGGAAAAAGGCTTAAACAATCAGAATCCCCAAGGGAAAAGGCCAAAAGGTGTGGCAGATTAGATAAGAAAGGATAAGGCTTCTAGAATGCCTTGCAAGGCAAGGAAAAGAGGTTTCCTTGCTGAAATTGGTGCGGCAGGTATGGGGGAAAAAGATAGGACTTCCAGAAGCCAAAAACCAAAGGGAAATAGGATATAACTCACAGAAAGGATAGGGAAGTGTTCTAGAACCTTTCTTTGTGTCCAAAAATGCTTAGGAAACCTTCAATATTGCTAGAACTTAAGGCCATCTAGGTTTAGGAAAAATCCACCCAAATTAGGAAACTTTAGGCTTAACTTTCCTACTTCAAGTAGGAAACCTTGTTTGAGTAGGAATCCTCATTCTTCTAGGAATCCATCCTTAACTAGGACTCCTCCGTTGATTAGGAATCCTTCTTCAATTAGGACTCCTTCAATCTCGTCCATTCCTTTCGTTCCAAGCATGTGATATCCATTCCAAGCTCAATTTTGCTCCAAAAGGCTCCAAAATGCACTACTTTGCATACTTCGCCCTTAAAACCTGAAAACACATGAAAATAGCTTAAAAGACTAATTTAACTAAGAAAACACAACGTAAATGCACAAGAACTAGGTAACTAAGTCGCATAAATATGCTCCAATCAGAGTTCACCTTCGCGCTTCCAAGCATTTACAATGATTATGTGCAGGTAATATACATATGAATATGCCATGATGCAATCAAAATTCAACCATAACATAGTATTCCTAAATATATATATATATATATATATATATATATATATATATATATATATATATATATAATATGGCATAAAATGCATAATCTGTAACGTCCTACTCCCGAACTACTTATTTTCGGAAATAATTATCGATGATAAGCCCAACTAGATACTAGTTTAATTAACTATCATTACTTACGCTTCCTTACTTCAAATTCCTGATTCTTCGCAGATTGATTTATGACCAATATTTAACCACCAAATCATAAGGTTAAATCTTATATTTTCCACCAATGTCCCTCACATTACTCAATTCCCTAAACAAGGTTATTCCCTCAATTATTTAGTCTCATTTATTGTATGGTTGCATCTAACGTCTCAATAGATTGCCTACGTACCCTAAATAGGGATCAAGCCATTCGTAGTTCACAATAATTACTTCAAAGCATTCACAGTAATCGTAAGCCATAATCAATTTATAAATGTTTATGGAATTATCAATCATTTATATATATATATATATATATATATATATAATATATGATGGAAAGGAAAAGATCCACTCACTTGAGGTCCGCGCTATGACTCCCTAGCACACATATCAAGACATCACGAACCATTGTCGCCTATGACCAATTATCAAATCACATCTCAGAGTTCTAACCAATAAAAATACATAATTTACATAAACAGACCCCTAAGATTTGATCCAGAAGATCCGCATTACGGATTTCCGATCCGTTACTTCCAAAGACTCACGTTATGCTTCTACAACAACATCCTAAAATTTATTACGATCCAACGATCAACATTTTATTTTATGAACTTACAAATCTAATTCGAGAAAAACCGTGCGTCAGATTCCCGATCCGTAAGTTTCTATGTTCCTTAAATATTATGTACTATAATGTATTAAAGTTTGGTGATGATCCAACAGTCGAATCGGTCGATTCACATCTTTACCAAGTAACGTATCTTAATGAATTTAGGTCCAAACGATTGACCTACGATATACAATCACCAAAACTGAACTCAAGACATTTAATTTAGCCGAAGAATAACTTCGACGGTCCCCTGGCCACGCGCTGTCGCGGTTGGCGGTCGGCCGCCCCTTCTCGCCGGAAAATCCAACTATTTCCAAAAATTATCAAAATTTATAGGAATGAAGATCTCAATGAGTAGAATAAACTTTATACTTATGGCCAAGTCCAATTTGGCCTGGAAGAACCCCAATTTTGCTAAAACCCGTCTGAAACCCTAGAATGGGTGTTCTTCAATTCGACATCCTCGGTGTTCCAACGTCTTCACCATTGCTTGGGCTTTGTTCCTGGTTCTACGGGCGTGTTCTAGTGGTGGTAATTGAAAGAAATGGTTTCACAATTGATGGATTTAACACATGGTTCCCCGCGGCACCCACTGGTGTTATTCACCAAATTACAATCAAATCCCTTCCAATTTTGGATGGAAATGGAAGAGGAAAAGACTAGGTGATGATTGGGAGTGGTGCCTTGATCTAATTCGTGAGAAATCCAGTGGAAAACCATCGGAAAATATGGAGAGATGGGTGCACGGGTCACGCGAGTTGGGGAACCTGTTTCTCCCTTTCCCCCGTTTCTCCCTCTTTTTCCTTTCCCTCCTTTCTGCTTTCTGATTGGCCAGCCCTTCCTCTCTCCCCTCTTGATTCAGCTAGTCTCTCTGGGCAGTTATGCCCTTCCTCTTCCCCTCTAGTTCTCCCATTTCTTTTTTCCTCTCTAATCTCAACATCCTCCTAATAATAATAATATCTTTTATGCCAAGATATAAAATAGCAATATATATAGTTCTGCCCTTCCTCTTCCCCTCCAGTTCTCCCATTTCTTTTTTCCTCTCTAATCTCAACATCCTCCTAATAATAATAATATCTTTTATGCCAAGATATAAAATAGCAATATATATATATATATATATACACAAAAATTTTACCGAGAACTTTAGATATACACTATAGAAATATTTTGTACGTCTCACTATACGTTGGTCCACGAAAGTCAATACCCTTGTCTCTAGGGTATTTTCGTGAATTCACATTTTAAAATTTATAAAATCATAAAATTTGAGATGGGTTGTCACACAAAACTCATCAAACAAAAAGAAGGGTTAAGAAAAGTACCCACTAATCTCATGAATCTGCTCCAGAATGATTTCTCCAAGCACCGTAGTAGCAACAAATGGCTCCACACTGCGTGCTTCATGGCTCGAAGTAGCAACAAAAACCTACAAAAAAATTGTATAAGGCAATTAACAGCTACAAATATAAATATAAAAAATAAAAATCAGAGAATCACCATATCCAATTTTCAACCACTTAAAATTAGATCGAGAGAAAGTATACTGTCGAGAAAAGACTCACCAGGAAACCCTAGCTTTTTAGGGTAACATTTTCTTCAAATTAAACTGAAATTTTGAAGAAGCTTATATTGCTTATGTGGCTACGGGGAGGTCAGATAGCAAGAACGGACGACGTTTGAGAGTGAAAGAAAGCTAGCTTGGACAACGACAGAAGGTGAGAATAGTGATAAAAAGTGAGAGATAGAAGTGAAAGGAAAAGAAAAATGGAAAAGAAGTGGAAGCATAAGCTCCAACGTTGATTGAAATTCAATGGAAACAAAAGGTGAGAGAAAGAGAGTGAGAGACGAACCTGATTTGCTTGCAGAGGCTAGGGTTCCGAGCTTGAAAGAGAGCTCGAGAAATTTGTGGAAGCAAATGGAAGAGCTCTGCTTTTCCACCTTTCTTTCTTTCCTAGACGACTAACACACGTAAATTCAGCCTCCTTCCCTTACCAACACGTGTCAAAAACAAAATCAGATCAAACAACCACACACAAAACACTAAAAAAAAAAAACTGAAACAATTTGGGAACTTTTTTCTTAACCAAATAGAAGATCAAGAAGTAAATGAAGCATAGCCCCTAAAATGCTGTGAACAGTTTATGGAAAACGGCGAAAAAAAAAACAGAGGAGCTAAGTTTTTAGATGATCATATTGAATTTGAGGCAGAGAGAGAGAGCAAAAGAAATAGGGGCGAAGAGAAGCAGAAAAGCGTTGGAACAAATGGAAAACACTGGAAGGATCTTCCTTACCAACGACGACGACACGTGGAGACCAAGTGCAAGATGATGGACGCGTGGAATCGAAAGGGCAAAACCGCCCTTCCACTATACAAAAGCCGAGAGAAACCGATCTGAGACAAATATTTGGAGGGCATTTTCACCACTCCACTGTCCGCGAACAGTAATTGAGACTTTAGGTTTATGTATAGCAATAATATCAATGTAATATTAATAATATCTAATTTATCCAAGTGTATGCCTGTCACCCCACCAGGACTAACATTATCACTTTTTCATTCTAGGACCCACCCACTTTTTTTGTCAGTCAATCATTGAGAAGACCAAGGAGTCGTTCTTAAAATAAAAGATTAATAGTTGTAGAAACCAATCTTACGGACAAAACGCTAACCTTAAAAACTGGAACGTGTCACATTCCCGTTATTTTTTTTCAATCCATTATAAGATTACATTTTCAAAATGTAAACTCTAAAAAACGGCTTTTGGTGATGAAAAATGAAGTGTAGACGTAAACAAATATTAGACGATTAGTATTGGTCACTAACATTTATGGATTAGGGTATCGAGTTTCGAAGTTGACTACACTACGAAAGTTGTAAGCCTTATCATTATTAGCATTTCTATTTTTCACACTTGTAAATTAATTATCACTATTTTTTTTAAGTCATTGGAAAAAATGCTATCCAGGATAGTTTGGAGGGTTACAAAAATCCAAATGACGATCTAACTATCGTCAAAACATAATGTATGTGATTCCAAATGTTGGCATCATTTTATATATATATATATTTCCATTTCTGTGTTAATTATTATGAGTTTTTTTATTAAATAAAAAATAATATTCATGATAGTTTGAAGGGTTTTTAAATTCAAATGATGATATGTCAATTTTCAAAGTGTAGAGGAAGCAATTATGAGTGCTTGCAATTTTTAATATTTCTCAAACTTGTAAACTAATTATTATGAATTTTTAATGTGTTTTTGGTATTTTGTAAAAACGTGGTCGTATCAAGTGTCGCCACGTGTCGTCTGAAAACCCACTCTCTTTCTCGGTTCCCAATCCTCTTTTGTTTCTTCAACATAGTGGGCCCCCACTCCCACTATTCATCTTCAAACCCCCTTCCCCTGGGTATCCTTTTCCACTTAGCAACTACTCATTTTTTTTCTCCTTTTCCTCCCTTCCCCCTTCCTACCTCGAATCCATACCCCACCTCCTTTGTCTTTCCTCCATAACCATCATGTTCACGTCCGTGATCTTCGACTCCCACCCCCACTCCACCCATATCATTGCACCCAAAAACACTTCAGCGGCCTCAGTATTCCCTCTTCCATTTAAAAATTGGGCAGGTGATTAAGCAGGTTTCAAAATTCAATTGTTGAATTTGAAATTCTTAACCAATCAAGAGTGTTTTCTTTAACTACAGACTTAATGCGGCGATAGGTCAAGCTATAAGAACTTATAGGTTTCATGAAGTTGTTCCTACTATCTTCTAGTTCATATCTAAATGAGATATGAGCATAAGCATTCCTCAAAGCTGATAATTAAAATGAGCATAGTGGAATTCCATTGTTCAACGAGTGATTAATGCATATAGCT
The DNA here is from genome assembly GCA_963082935.1 of Malus x robusta. Lineage (NCBI taxonomy): Eukaryota > Viridiplantae > Streptophyta > Magnoliopsida > Rosales > Rosaceae > Malus > Malus x robusta. The sequence continues at coordinate 16,380,700 of OY720325.1, read as the reverse complement.
GGAACAATGTTCGTAATAGTAGGATTGTCGTGCATGCCAATCACCTTTCATGCAAGTGGGAGATTGTTGGAGTATGCTTGAAAAGAAATTGACATGGCAACATGTAATTGGTTATTCGTGGCAACCCAATGTCGAGTCATCGACAACAAAATGACAAGTGAGAATATTCGTCAATCCATCGTGTGACCTAATAATGTATTAGGACGGTTTGTTATTGATCAGAATGGTCTGAAGAATAACTTAAGTTGTAGGGAGGGGATTGCAAAGATGTTCCAATCTTGATATACATACTTTACAAATCTTAAGTCCTAACTATGTTACATCAAGGCAATCATATTCATGTTTAGAGTCTGACAAATGTTCCATGGTTTAAAATCTATGATCGCAATATTGTAGACATAGGAACTGAATTGCATTGAAACCATAACTATGGTTCTAAATATTTATTATATGAATCAAACATATTATAACTAATCTGGGTAGTCCAAAGCCATTGCTAGGTGTTACTATTCGGTTTGGGGATATTTCTAAAAAGTAGAATTATACTTATTTCTAATTGTGTAAAATTAGATTAATTAGATTAGTCAAGTTATCCACTGCCATCTTTAGTTGGAACCTACAAGATCACACACAACCAAATGATGTCGAAGGATAAAATTGGTGAAGGTTGATTTAATATAAATTGTTCCAAATTGCCCGATGTAGAGGCAATCAAGAAAGCTGTACAAGTAAATATATACCCAACAAAAAAGTAGGCTAATCCAACCAATCTTGCTTGCACAATAGAAAGAGCCACTGATTTATCTCTCCGTTATGTTGATTGCATGCATTCATGAGCCCATGCTAAAGTTTCGAATCAATCCATAATGATTGACTGCCTCCATTATGTTGTTGCTAGCAAATACCACTATTTTTTATTTTGAATCTTCCAAATCATTCCCGCAGGAAGTCTAGACTCATTTTTTTCTAATCTTTTGGTAAAAAGATTCATTCTCTTCATAAAAAAAAAAATTGGAGTTACAACCCAATAAAGATTTCTTTTTTTATTCATACCTGGAGTTGAATACCTCATTCAAGAATTGTATTTTATCGAATCCAATAGGATAAAATTGGTGAAGGTTAGATTTAATATAAAGTGTTTATATTAAATGTTTTTTGTTTTTGACAAATGGGTTTGGGCGTTCTATTTACTGTTCATTTTATGTAAAATAAAATAAGGATGCCTATTCTGGGATAAACCAGATTAATTAAATATAAAATAGGAACGAACCGGACTATAGCCCAACGACAAAGGGTGTGCGGGGCAAGCCCAAAGGAAGTGTCTCCTATGGCATGCGGCTCACATGTGTGGTGGAGGGTTTAATTGCAATACTATTGGGTTACGGAATTTTCTCTATGTAAGCCTAAAGGGCCTTTATATATAGTGTGGATTTTATACCTTGTGAAATCAAAAAATTAAAGAAAAGGGAATTAGGTTTTCCAATTTAGAGAAATTAAAAAGCAAAACACCACATCCTATACTCCTTATCGTCGCACCTATTGGAGGAGAAGGTCCTAGCTGTTCGCTGTCTTTCTTCTTCACCAACCAGAGGTTTATTCGTGTGGAAACTAGTAGAGGGCTAACACTTGGGACCTCAACAACGAATACATACTCATATGAAATCTAAATGTTGGAACTCTAAACTTAGTTTAAATTTATCCATGCGTTCTTAAAATTGTTTTGCATAAACACAAGCACTTTGGTTAACCTAGGTTATCTTGTTTTGCATGAACACAAGAAAATTAATTAAAGTATTCCTATATTATTTAATATTTAAATTAAATACGATTAGGAGAATTAAATTAAAATAAGAATAGGAAACTAAATTGGAAAAGGAAAATTTTTCCCGTCCCACTTAGTAATTTTAGCACACATAGGTTTATTGGGGTTCAGTTGGACTCTTGGCATACCACCTACAAACCCTACAAATTTGCATCAAACTAGAATAAAAGGGTTGAATGGTTCGCGGAAAGGGTATGCAACAAGGCCATAATTCTGGTAACCCCTTTGTACAAATACATTATTCTCCTGCCCACTATTTAATGTCTCAACGCTACTTACTAATTTGACCGACCGTCAGAAAGCATTTGGCAGGGTGGCCCACTGGTACCCAAGGTTAATCGTAGGTATTTGCTTTTTTGCAGGTAGTCGGAAACAGTCTACTCAAGGAGTAATGCTGGACTAAATTTGTAGACAAAATGAATGGAGTAGAATTTACAATTGCAATTGCAACTGAGTTGGGACAAAAGAATGTGCGGCACCCAAAGACGCCGTCGTTTTGGGACAGCAGTTGGATGAAATGATAATTCATAGCGGAGGACAAAAGGAGACGGCATAAATCTATAACCGTACTATTAAAACAGAATCTCTAGCAGACAGCAGACAAAGAAATGTATTCCCTTTAAAATGGCCTTCTAAAACTTACGAATACATTTGAGAGCGTAATATTCTCCCACAAACTTGCCGTCCATGAAAACATGGGCTGAAACAGATAACCTAGTTTCTTGCACATGACTCAGAGCAGTTAGAAATCAACGACACTCCCAGTCCTTCAATTTCTTGCTTCCTTTGGGTTTTGAAATAGGTGCATTCATTCCTGCCATTTTAGCATTATACTTTGCCCGAAGAGGATCGTTGTATGTCCACCTGAAATACAGAAAGCAGTACAAAGGTGCTTGATAAGGAAGCAATTTAGTGAATTTTTTGTCGACAGTAAAATAAAACAAGCAGCAGGACCAGCATTTGTGATAATACAGAAAATAAATAGAAAATGCATGAGACTGTGCTCGCTTACATCTCAACTTTTGTTCTCCCTCAAAAAATAAAGAAAAGAAAAAAACCAATTCAATTGATGCATAACAACTGACAGTTCCCCTCAGTGAAACTTCAAATACAAAGAAACCAAGGTGACACAACCACCAAAAATAAAAGAATACTACTACTAACATGCACCCATCTTAAGTAACAACCACAATATGACCATAACGATTTTTTTTATTTAAAATTATTATTATTAAGGGGGTGGGGTAGGGTTCGAAACTATTACAATACTTTAGGAGAGGGGATGTTTCGAAACCGGGACGCATGGGTGGAAACCCAACACCCTTATTCACTAGGACATTGGACTACATGCAGAAAATGTAACTTTTTTAAAGGCAAAGCATCAAATGTTTTGGGTCAAAACTTTAAAGCATCTATATGACCATAACAGTATCAACCTAGTTTTTATATACCATGTAAAAAACTTAGCTTAAATATCCTAAATATTTGACTTCAACATAATCCAATCTATTTTACCTTTCCGTTATTCCATTTACAGCTTAAGGATGCTTGCTCACTCAATGCATATTTGGAGTCATGGAGTTGTAAGAGATGCACATATAATTATGCAGGACACAAGAGGAAGGGAAAGGAAGTAAACAGAGATCTAGATCATAAGATCACTACTAAAATTCCGAGGATCATTCCGAGGGAAAGATTTGATAAATTTGCAGTACTACAGGACCCCTAAACATGTCAACTAAGGGTTTCTCAGACTCATTCCAAGTTCACTCAAGCTTCACATATGAGTAGGAAAAAATCATACAAAGCTTGTATTCTTTGCAATCTTGACCAATTTTAAAATCTTACAAAGTTGTTATTTTCAGAGAACTATGGAAGAGTCAAATTAATATGTTCTGGAATACTACCAGAGCTAATATTCTTTTTGATATCTTAATGCGTTGCATGCATATATTATTCTATTCGAAGAAATTACCAATTAGTTGATGATTATATCTAACTATCTGAGCCGATATACAAGACTAAAGCTCATGAAGCTCCCCATGTATACATTCATATTTTACTATTCTACTCTCTAACCCATGATATCTAAAGGTTTTATTGACAATTCAGCCCTTCAGTCCTTAATTCATTTCAAATAAAGTGTAGGGGAGATGATACAAACATAACACGTCCTTAAGAAAACAAAAAACATAACAGTGCTTAAGGTGCTACCATTAGAAAACAAGTAATACAGTAGTTCTTGCCGTATCCAATGAAGTTAGTGCATATAAGAAAGTGGTTAAAAAACATGGAAAATTCAGGAAGGAAATTGAACTTACGGATTGTTCCAGTCAGTGGTATCCTCATTGACAAGATGGGTCCATTTCGTCCTTCCACTACGACCAAAATGTTTGACCTGCATGACCTTGGGCAATATTGTTTTGTCCATCTTGTCTTCTCCAGTAGGGGAAGAGACATCACGAGCGTAAATTCCATCTGTTCCAGCCGTTGCCGCATAGTCATCAGCTTCTGACTGGAAGAAAGCACCTTTGTGGTAATATTTCTGCATGAACCTCCACTTCTGCTTTGGTCGTGGTGCAGGTCTTGGATTCTTTCTCTCCCACTCCCTCCTCTCTTCCTCTGTCATGTTTCTGACCCTATCAATCTCTTCCTTTTCCCTTAACATTGCTTCCCTATCCTCCCTATCCCTTTTGATTCGGGCAATCTCTCTTGCCTTCCAAGCTTCATACTCCTCTGCCTCGTTTAGTTCATCATCAGTATCAATATCTTCAATATTTGCTTCCAATTCCAAACCCTTCTGAATCTCTTCATCCTTCCGAATCTCCTCAACCACAATCTGCTTTGTCTCTCTCTTCCTTTCCTCCAATTTCTTCTTCCTTGATTCCTCAAGGGCCCGTTCTTCAGCCTCAAGTCTCTCACGCTCAGCAATAGTATCTCTCTCCGACTTGGGGACAAAGACAGGCTTTAGCATCACCATACCAGTAAGCTCTTCGTCCGAGTCAGTATCGTACTCAGATTCCTCTTCCTCCTCTTCCTGTACCTCTTCCTCATCTTCTGAGGGAAGTAGTTCTTCTTCTTCTTGCTCCCTCTGAAGCAACCTCTCCCTAATCTTTCTTCTTCTTTCTTCCTGGGCATCTGCGTCCTCTTCCTCTGCTTCCAATCCTTCCTGCCTCCTGGCCTCCTCTTCAATTGTTGAAACAATCTCAGCTTGCCGAATACGCCTATGGTCAGCTCTAACATCCTCACGATTATCTATCCTGCTCTCAGCCAAACGACGCAGTCTAGGATCATCTTTCCTAACAACGTCAGAATCGTGAGTGGGAAAAGCAGCTGCCTTGGACATCTTAAACTCCCCATCTTCGTCGGCATCATCTGCCCACTCAGGAGCTTTTCCAGGCCAATACCTTTTAACCTTAGTTTGCCCGATTTTACCTCTGAGCTTATCCCTTACTGCAATAACTGTATCGCTTACACCTGCTGTTACCGACATTTTTGCACTTTATACACACCCGGGCATAAAAGACTCAACGTACCAGCAGAACAACTCTATATCCTTCGCTCTTTCAACTCCTACCAAGCAAATTTTTTAATCTCGATTACAAACTGGTAAGAGAAAGAAAAAAGAAAATTTTAGCCCAAAAAATTTGAAAATTTTACGAACAATTAAGAGACTAATGAAAATTAAGCAAAATTCAGAGGGAAATACAGTAAAGCAACATCACCCAAATACATAGATGCACAATACATGAATTCCAAGGAAAAAATGGAAATTGAAACAGAAAAACCTGAATTTCGACAGCAAGCAACGCTTAAGCAGTGATAATTTCGGTTGAAGATAATCGATTTAAACTGGAAAAAAAGCCCTAGTTCGGCGATAAAAAAAATTAAAACCCTAATCCGTAGATTCAGAGAGGAATACAAAACCCTAACAAACTGATGAGATAAAACAGAAGAGTAATGAAAAAATCATAGAAATTACGAAGAGAAACAAGAGAACACGATCAAAGAGAAGGAGACATACATGGGAGAACGAGTACGCATGAAGAGGAGGAGGACGAAGAAGAGGATGTTGCTCCGGTCTCGTATATATTTCCAATTTTTTTGTTGGGCTATATTTTAGAAAACGTCTAAATCGGACGAAGCGAGAAAATGGGCCACGGCTCAAGTCCAAAATTCCAAAATTTGAGCCTGAACTACTGTTTTTCGACCCGGCCCAATTATGTTTTATTCGAACAACACTGATAGCAAACATCCAATTTTACCCTTTGAGAGCGATATTATGCTATTTGATAACTAGTTTTACTTTTTTTTTATTTTTTAATCAACGATATTATCTACACTAAAGGATGTAGGAGTAAGTTAAGCCTTATAATGGACTAGTAATAATGTGGTTCAAATTCGTCTTTGACGAAAATAGAACCAAATATATCTAACTTACAAGTGCAGAGGAATATCACTAAACCGTAGTACTAAGTGACTAGTCTTACCTTAATATATTGTTTTAATGTCACTTAATTCTACACTCTAATAGTATTCTCCTTCATATTTAAGTGAGATATTTTTAGTTTGAATTTTGAGAACGGCAACCACTATAGTCTTGTGGTTATCAAGAAATAGACTACGAGAGTAAATTAAAAATGCATTTCATTAGAATTGCAAAGGCACATAAAGGTGGTTGTAAATTATTTTATTTGAATTGCTTACTGTTCTTAATTTAAATTTGGAATGTCAACTCGTAGCATGTTTTTTTTTTTTAATTGTAAGACATGCATTGTGCGATTTAGGTTTTTTTTTTTTTTTTTACTAATTAGCTTCATAGGAATTACTTAGAATTATGCTAAATTTTTAGTTCAATTATGTTGAATGAGTTGCGATCTACTGTTCTTGTTGTGGAGTAAAAAATAATCAAGAAAAATATGAAGGCGACACGTGGATTTTTCGGTAAAAAAACAAAATTTCTCTTGAAGCACACTAAGAATCCCATGCGCAAGCAGTGGATAATGACGGCTCAATCAATGTCAAAAGTGATCAAAATGGTATTCTTTTAAACCCTCTCATCACTCTTCATCAAATCCTCACCCACAAGGTAACTCTCATTTATCCTTTTCAAATTGGGATTAATTACCCAAATTAATTGATTAATTTCCTAATTGATTCTAAAATATTATTTGACATAATATCTTGCAATTAGAACAGAAAATCACCACAAGTGGCCAATCCCCATTTCTCCAAACAGGGTCGGCCACACCATATATATAGCCTCATTCTCTCCAAAAACCTAAGTTCAATTCTCTTCTAAAATTCTCTAAATTTTTCTAAATATTTTTCCCTCAAATTCTAACTTTGGCATCGAAGATTCTTCGGCCAAAACCCCCTATTCATCGTAGTCGCGTGCTCTTGGCTTTGATCTTATGTGTTAATTGTTTTGCAGGTGCATTTTCGTTCAAGAAGAAGAAGACGGAAATTTGCATCCACAAATTGGTGCTTTCATTGAGAGTCTTGATTCACATGCTTGAAGAAGACTCTCGCATTCAAGATTTTTTGTTTTCTTGCTTATTTGTACGTTCTTATTCTTGGAATTTTTGTTTATAAAAATTCTTTGATAAAATGTAAAAGAAAAGTACAATGACTAGAAATTCGGAAACCAGCAAGGCTTGGTATTTATAGAACAAGGCTCCAAAATAATTTAAGAATCAGGAATTAATCTAAAACTTAAAGGAAATAGGAAATTAAAACCAAAAACCTAAGGGAAAAAGGGTAAAAGGTGCGGCAAAGGGTAAAAGAACAAGGGAAAGGGAGATTAGGTTCAGAAATTGGGAAACAATCCTCTTTCTTGCACGGCAAGGAAGAATAATGGTCAGGGAATCCTCACAAGGTGCGGCAAAGGTGTAGGAAAGAGGTAAGTGACCTAAAACTAAAGGGAAAGGTGGTTCCTTGTGCGGCAAGGAAGGATGGGAGGTGGGAAAGGCACGGCAAAGTCCTAGGAACTAAGGGAAAGGGTTTTGGGTTGTCCTAAAGGGAAAAGGAAATGTGTTTACAAGGTTTACCGATAAGGAAACATAACAAGGAGAATTGTTGCAACAAGGGAGACAAGGAGGGGACAAGAAGGGAACATGAAGGGGACATGGCGCCACCTTTGTAGGAATGCTTCAATTTGTGTTTTTCTTTGTCTTCCAAGCTTCCAAGCTGATTTCTTATGTCTTCTAGCACCTTCCTAGACTCATTTGATCTTCAATTTCGTCCAAACTCTTTGCTCCATGCATATGCACTTCATTCCAAGCCCAATTTTGCTCCTAAAAGCTCCAAAATGCTCATTTTTGCATACTTTGACAATAAAACTTGAAATTGCACGAAAATGACTTTAAATACTAAACTAACTAAGGAAAAACAACATAAATGCATGAGAACAAGCCAATTAAGTCGCATAAAAATGCTCCTATCAAATTCCCCCACACTTAGCTTTTGCTAGTCCTCGAGCAAAACAAAGAAATAAAACAAAACAAACAAACAAACATAACCTAAACCTTCCAACGTTTGCCTCAGGGATTTCCAATGCACGTGACATGTTAAAGATTATCATTCCCACAGATTTGAGTCAATTTAACACTTAAGCACATACTTAATCATAGTCACTACTTACTAGTTCACAATTAACCAATTAAAACAATGTTTTGAATGTAGTAACATGCCTTAGAGAATTCCCTCAATTCCTTACAAGATATGCACTCAATTTTCACTCAGATTTTCTAACTACACACCCTATACTAGTTATATGTGAGAAGATTGATGTAGATATAAAAACGAATGCTCACATATATGTATCACAAAGAACGCAATTTCCGGAGTTAATAAGCATGTTTAGATATGATCTCATGAATGGAATGCTACTACTTAGATGCGAGAACCAGTGACACCATATGCTCATACCAAATTCAAACTCCACAAATTGAAACACATAACACTCAAGATAGAAGTTAAGGGTTGAAACGGGGCTTGGGGTATTGGTTAACAAAGGAAGGATAGGGAAAACAAACGTTCTTCAAGCATTAGTAAGCAAAGTAATGAAATTAAGACTTAGAATTCACTTAGTTTGCAGAAATTAACTTAAAAACACAAGGGGAAGACTTAGACAACTCTTTAGGGCCGAATTCATTGTTTTGGACCCTTACTTCAACAAACAATACTTTGGAACACTTTTTCACATCTTTTCAACTCTTTTTTCATACTTTTCATACTTTTTTCTTCATTTTGCTTTTTTCTTTTTCCACGAAATATTTTTTTTTTCTTTTCTTTTCTTTGCCGTGCCTATGGCACACAATTCACAAAATAAAAACTTCCCCCACACTTGGTTTTTGCCACAAAGGAATTCAATTTGAATCATGCTTACTATACTTTAAGAACGAGGGTATGGATAGTCCTAATCTAGGCTAGGTGAGGGTAATGTGGGTTAACAAGGAAAAGGCTAAACAAGGCTCAATGGGGTTAAAACCTACAAAACATAATGACATAGGGCACACGGCTTTTTGGCTAAAGTGGTGGTCACTACACAACTTCATCTTGAATATGTGTTATGCAAATCAATAACATGCTTTGAATGAAATAGGCATGAGTTCTAGCATTTGGAACTAAATGATGAAACGCCTTCTAAGTAGCAACCAAGCAAAGAATAATGAGATCATGCAACGACTTAGAAAACAAAGAATGCACAGATTTTAACTCTCCAAATAAACGTTTAGGCTCAAGTCTCACAAGGTTGTAGCGTTAATTTGAGTTCCTTCCTTCAAGCATGTTACAAAAACTGATTTTTCCTTTATGATTGCATGTGAATTCATAAGTTATAACCACAACTAAGCATAAACAAAGAGTAAATCAAACTTCCATCCATGTTAATCACTCTCTTTAATAGCCATGTAATTAAAAACCAAATCCTCATCATTGTGTTGGAAGGTACCCTAAGACACAAACAAACACACAAAAACAACTCTTTTTGGGTTTTTTAAAACAAATTTTTCAATTTTTTCTTTGATTTTCGGATTTTTACTTCAAAACACACTAAAACACACCAAAACACACTAAAAACACTTAAAAACAGCAAAGAACAAGTTTTGAAATAATGGGTGATAAAATCCCACGAATTTGCATGAAAAACACTTAGTTACCCCCCCCCCCACACTTAAATCAAACATTGTCCTCAATGTTTTAAGCATAGAATCACACAAAACACAAAAGAAAACACACAAATAACAAGTAAATAACAAAACTGGGCAGATTAGAAACAAGCAACAAAGTGAAGGGTTTTAGGAACGCAAATCTGGAATTGGAGTGATTCCTAAGGCTTCCTTTGTTGAATTGCATGGGTTGCCTCCCAAGTAGTGCTTTCTTTAACGTCTTGCAGCCGGACAAAGAACATGATCATGCCCGATTGGAGCCCACGGCATGGAGTGGGATCTCCTCCACAACCTGCCCCACAAAGTTCTTGTACATTGCATCCTTGAACGGAAATGGATAGTGATGTTTGTTGATGGGTACGTTGTGTTGCCTACAGTTCATGTTCATGTGCCCACCATCGGGGATTTGCTTGGGTACCTGCACCAAAGAAGGGAACCACCTATCAACTTTAATGGGAATTGGATTTGGATTAGGTGGCTTACCTATGTGATGTGATGAAGTGGCAGTAATGTGAACATTCTTCCCCATGGTGCTTTCGGCCACATTGGGTATCTTAAGGGGAGTGGCCGTGGGGTCCTTATGCTCCACTCCAATTCCCTCATCTTGCATGGTTCTTGAAGCAACCTTTGTGTTAGGGGCTGAATGATCTGTCCCTATCTTTTCTATTGTATCAATAAAACAACAAGAACGAACAACGTTAGGAGTCTCAATGGATTCAGAAATTTTAAAACAAATCATATCACCACCAAATGCCATAGTTACTTCTCCTTTGGCTACATCAATCTTGGTTTGAGCCATTTTCATGAAAGGCCGTCCAAGGAGAATGGGCAATGAAGGAGCATGATCCGATCCATCCATCTCAAGAACATAGAAATCCGCCGGAAAGATCAAATGATTAACCTGCACCAAAACATCTTCCACAACTCCCTTTGGATAGGCATTAGATCTATCGACCAATTGAATGATTACACCATCATTTTTTAACTTGCCTAGGTTCATAGATGCATAAATTGAATATGGCATAACATTTATGGATGCACCTAAGTCTAACATGGCAGATTTGAACCTAGTATTACCAATGACACAAGGAATGGTGAAACTACCCGGATCTTTGCATTTAGGAGGTAGTTTACGTTGTATCATGGCAGACACATTCTCACTTACCTGTACCACTTCTTTCTCCCGAAAACGTTTCTTTGTTGTACAAAGCTTCTTCAAACACTTGGCGTACTTCGGGATTTGCTTGATTGCATCCAAGAGAGGTATGTTAACTTGAACCTTCCTAAATGTCTCTAGAACATCTTTTTCCTCCTCTTCATTCTTGAATTGCAAAAATCTGCTAGGAAAGGGCACATTGGGTGGAATAATGTTAGAATTAACCAAACTTGGACTCATCTTACCTAGGGTGGACGGATTGGATGGCTTAGGGACCATGGGTGCTTGCGGCAAAGGTGGTGCTACCTTTGCTGTGAGTGGATTTGGTGTATCCTCTTCAGATTTCAACGTTTCATCCTCTTTGGGACCTGATTTTGGTGGTGTAGGACCTGCCCCAACTTCTTTTCCACTCCTTAGCATGATTGCATTTGCGGTTTCAAAGCCTCATTTTGGATTCGCAATGGTTGAACTAGGAAGCTTTCCTTGTTCTCTAAACTGCCCAACAAACTCCGCAATCTGCCCAATTTGCTTCTCCAATTGATCTACCCTAATGTTCGTGCTTTGCATTGCTTGGGTTTGCTTTTCCTGCCCATGAGTCAACTTGGTTAGTATCTTAAGAAGTGCATCATTGTCTAGAGACGTACCTGAAGCATTTGGGTCAGATTGTGGTTGGTTTTGATTGGGTGTGTACGGCTTGGTGAAGAACCCCGGGGGTTGTTGCCTAAAGCCGCCTTGGTTTTGAGGTTGTTGGGGCTCCCTCCACTTGAAATTTGGGTGATCTCTCCAACCGGGATTATATGTGTTTGAATATGGATCGTTCCTTGGTTGGTTTTGACCTTGAAACCCAATTGCATAGGCGCTTTCCCATCCACCATTTTCAATCAACTGTGGACACTTTTCAGAGACATGTCCTTGGATGGAACATACGCCACATACAGTTGGTCCTTGCATTTTCATGCCCTCGGCCATCTGAGACACAAGAGAAGTAAGATTAGCCAATTGTGAATGAAGATCGGAAGTTGAACTTACCTCATATACTTGGTGCCGTGGGGGTCCCCTTTGGCCTACTCCCTCGTATTGTTGAGCGTTCAACCCTCGATTAGAGATCAAGATCTTGGCAGCCATGGGTGTTTTGTCCACCAATGCTCCCCCCGCCGAAGCATCAAGCATTTGACGTTCTAGAGGTAGGAGACCTTCGTAGAAGTATTGCAAAAGCAACTCCTCGTTCATCTGATGTTGTGGACAAGAAGCAACAAGTGATTTAAACCGTTCATAATATGTAGGAAAAGACTCACCTTCTTCTTGCTGGATTCCGCTTATCTTTTTGCGTAGGAGGATGATGCGAGAAGTTGGAAAGAACTTCTCCAAGAACGCTCTCTTCATACTCTCCCAAGAAGTGACAGTGCCGGGAGCTAACTCGTATAACCAATCCTTGGCTTTATCCATCAAAGAGAATGGAAAAGCCTTCATCTTCAAAATACTTTCGTCAACGTTAACGGGAGTCATACTAGAACAAACTACTTCAAATTCTTTCAAATGTTTGTTAGGATCTTCCATGGACAAGCCATGGTATTTAGGAATATGATGAAGCAAACTTGACTTTAATTCAAATTCTTCCGTCTTACCTTAGGCAACCGTGGGGTATTGGATGCACAAGGGTGCGGCATTATCCAATCCCGAGGCCGAAAGCTCTTTGAGTGTACGGTTGTCCACCGCCATGCCTTGAACTTCTTCAAATATCCCTGCCGTGGCCTCCTCCTCTTCTTGTACGTTTTCTTCAAGGTCTGATTCGGAATTGGGTGGAATGTGTTCTTGCTGGTTTCTAGCTCTTCTCAAATTCCTCTCAAAGTCGTCATCAAAGTCCAAGATGTTCGCACGAACCGTTTGAGAACTTCTAGTCATAAACTAGTACCTAAGAAACAAGAAACAAAATTAGGTCAGAAACTTAAACAAAATCAGAAACAAAGTGAAATAAAAGAAACAAAAAAAAACAATCCAAGGGATTAGCAAAGTTGTTAATCCCCGGCAACGGCGCCAAAAATTTGATGCGAAATATATTAAGCACACAAATATACCCTCTTTTGACAATTGTAGCAAAGTATGTAAGTAGGGATCATTCTAGACCAGAGATTAGGAGGGATTGCTAAACACTTGAAAACTGATTTAAAAACTTAAAAACAAAGTTTAAAACACTAATTTGGACTCAAAGAATGAAAAACTAAAGTTTAAAACACTAAAACAAACCAAAAACTCAAAACAGCAACTAGAAGACTCAAAACTGCCTAAAAACCACTTTCTGGGCAGTTTTGAGCACCTACACTAATTTGGACGAAATTGGTTGAAAACTTGACTCAAAACACTTAAAAACATAAACCAAAAGACTTTCTAACTAATTTGAGACTTCAAAGTAAAGGGGGATTTGATTTGGACGAAATTAAAGTTGAGAAAACAGATTGCAAAGTAAAACTGATTTTTAAAACGTTTTTGGGGTTTTAAATGGATGATGGACTAGTTAGGGGCTCTTTCTCCACACATGACAAGTATGCAAACGACTCGAATTCCAGTTATTCCTTCATAAAATTATGAATGACAATGCCCCAAATTAACCGTGACATCACTAGTTAATTCTCAAGTTTTCCTTGTGTTATTGGATTGGATGACATCATTCGACAACCCAAAGCATTCTTCAAAAGTTCCCTACATGACATCATAATAAAGATACAATCAAAGATCATTACGTTCAATGAAAACTATAAGCATTGACAAAGCACTCGTGACTATGACATCATGACACTTATGCTAGGAATTGAACTTAACGCGATTGTGACTAGCAACCTTCACTACTTGTGAATATAAGTGTGTGACGATTATGTGAAACAACCTTATATTCTAGCATCATATTCATGCAAGCCAATTAAGTGTCGACCCCTAATTAACAAACACAAATAAGTTATTACTCGCATAGTTAAGCCAATTGCATTCACAATTCAAGAACTCATAATTGGAATTTATCAAATCAACTTGCACACATAGTCATGGCTTCGAAATCACCCCTAACCAATAGGGGTTTAGCCACTCATGTTCATAGCAAAACGAAAGGAAAAGAAATTAAACATTGAAATCATAAAACGAATTACACCTAGAATGCACCAACGACGAAGCTTGAGCATCCAAGAGTCATTCCTTCTTTCTCCTTGCTACGGCACAAAGGTGGGTGAGTGTTTGGGATGTGTTTTAGGTTGTGGGATTATGGAATTTGGTGAATGATGGGCACGGCAAGGTGTGGTGTTTGGCTGAAAGTTTGTGAAAGTGTGTAAGGTTGTGTGAATTCGTGAATGGTTTTTTTACGGCAAGGTATGGTGTTTGGCTGAAAGTTTGTGAAAGTGTGTAAGGTTGTGTGAATTGGTTAATGTTTTTTTTTTAAAGCTATGGCAAGGCTTGGTATTTATAGAACAAGGCTCCAAAATAATTTAGGAATCAGGAATTAATCTAAAACTTAAAGGAAATAGGAAATTAAAACCAAAAACCTAAGGGAAAAAGGGTAAAAGGTGCGGCAAATGGTAAAAGAACAAGGGAAAGGGAGATTAGGTTCAGAAATTAGGAAACAATCCTCTTCCTTGCACGGCAAGGAAGAATAATGGTCAGGGAATCCTCACAAGGTGCGGCAAAGGTGTAGGAAAGAGGTAAGTGACCTAAAACTAAAGGGAAAGGTGGTTCCTTGTGCGGCAAGGAAGGATGGGAGGTGGGAAAGGCACGGCAAAGTCCTAGGAACTAAGGGAAAGGGTTTTGGGTTGTCCTAAAGGGAAAAGGAAATGTGTTTACAAGGTTTACGGATAAGGAAACATAACAAGGAGAATTGTTGCAACAAGGGAGACAAGGAGGGGACAAGAAGGGAACATGAAGGGGACATGGCGCCACCTTTGTAGGAATGCTTCAATTTGTGTTTTTCTTTGTCTTCCAAGCTTCCAAGCTGATTTCTTATGTCTTCTAGCACCTTCCTAGACTCATTTGATCTTCAATTTCGTCCAAACTCTTTGCTCCATGCATATGCACTTCATTCCAAGCCCAATTTTGCTCCTAAAAGCTCCAAATGCTCCTTTTTGCATACTTTGACAATAAATGAAATTGCACGAAAATGACTTTAAATACTAAACTAACTAAGGAAAAACAACATAAATGCATGAGAACAAGCCAATTAAGTCACATAAAAATGCTCCTATCAAACCACAACGAACAGAACTTCCAACGTTCAAGAATTTGGACCACGACGATCTACGAAGCTCAACACAATGATGAGTGGAGCGGCACCACCTCCACAGGGCACCACCGTGACAACCACCATGGTAACAACCACGGTAGCAACTTTCGGCGAGCCCACTACCCACAGTGAGCAGGCTACCTCGCAGTAGTAGTCCAAAGCCCGTGCCATAAGGCATCTAGCCCATATTCAAGCCCACGGTGCTGGACTAGCAATTGAGGCCCAAGCAGCTGCAGCAATTGAAGCAACCCAGCACTCGCGGGCTTAAGGCCAACTCGAGCCAACGCTGAGCCCAAGACGCCCAAGGCACGCCTAGGACAACCCAGTTTCCCGTGTTGCACCAAACTGTACGGGCCCAAGCCTAAGGCGAGCCAGCCCGAGCTACGACCCGGCGCGAGCCCAACGAGCTCCTTAGCCGAGCCCAGGCCCAACATGCACAAGCGCTGCACATGGAGCAGCCTAAATTGGTCCAAAAATAGTTCAACTGTCTTGGCTTCAGATTTCTAGACCGATGATTGAACTGGGGGTCTTTTCATCCCATTTTTTCGCAGATTTGACATTTTCCAACTTAAATCTCGCGCTTAGAGTCCATTACACTTCCATTACTCAAGGAGACGCATTCCATCTAAGCTCTTCCAACCCGAATGATGAACAACACTTGTTTCGATAAGTCATAGAGTTGATAAGCGCCCTCGCACAACATACGACCTAGTGAATCAGCTTTTGCAGCGCACCGAGATGCAATATGCCGAGACGACGTGTCCCGAAGTAGGACAAAGGCAAACGAATAACCTCTCCAACAGTGTCTTGGAAAGCAGCCACTTGACTGGCCACAAACCGAGTGTTCCGACATTGTACACTCCCGACTGGGCCCCCGAGATAACGTATACTCTCGTTTAAGCATGCAAAATATCGTGCACTGTTTGCTAGGCCCACGAATGAGCATACACTCACAGTTGAGACCACACTCCCATAATCAACATGAGCAACCTTCCACGCAAAGTGTTCATTCGCAGCTAGACCCACAAGAAGCATCATCCACCTTACATCGGAGTAGGCAGCAAGATGGACAGAGAGAAACAGTCACTCAATTCGGCTAAATGTACCATATGTATCGCATCCGTGGCATAGATAAGCCGAACACATAGAAGAGCAACGTAGACTAGCAAGTCAAGATTGGGGGCAGCTAAGAGCTCTGCTACCCTAACAAAAGCAAATTCAAGAAGAAATAGAGAGACTCTTGATCGAATGATTGTGCAATTTCCAACACCACAAGGTCATCGATGAAGCGCTATGCCAAGGCATGACCAATATAAGCAGGTCACCCTTCATAGACGAGATCGAGCAAGCAAAGCCTCCACGCAAGTTTAGTATGCCACATTTCACATCCTTCAAAGAAGATGAAGACCCGAAGAGACACTTGAAGCATTATCGAAGCATAAAGGTCCTTTATCGGAACACCGATACTTTTATGTGCAAGATATTTGGCACCACTTTATAAGGCGAGGCGCAATATTGGTGTTGGAAATGTGCCCTAAAACCAATCATATGATAATACTTTACGCACATTTCACATGTTAAACTAATATAGTTTAATTTAAAGGGCAAATATTATTGTTTGAAGCCGTCTCATATAAATATTATACGCTTAAACAATAAGTCCAAGGAATATGTAATTGGGAGAATGCAATCTAAAGAAGTTAGATTCATGAGACCATTCTCTTTCGTATACATATCCTAAACGTTCCTGATCATAGGATTGCCAATTGGGCATTGACAGTCCGTTAAGATCAGTACGTGTTATGTCTTCTCTTAGGGAGATTGACTGGTCTCGAGTCATTAGTGTGACTGACATTAAGACAAGTACGTAGGTGCTCAATAGAGAATGAATTCACTGAACGCGATCAACAAGGAATTCTCATACTCATGTCACATGAGAACTCATGGTTGGGATAATGCAAAGTAGTCCTTTGACCTGAGGCATCATAGTTGTCTTGTGGTTAGGTCCTTGATCTTTGACTATGTCAAAGTCACTCCATCCTAGGGTGTCCACGACATAGTTGGGTTAAGCCACTTAGCCATGGAGGCAAGTGAATGTGCAACAAGGGATCTCTAACCTTCAAACTGTTTGAGGGAGAATACTCTATGATATGATTAAGAATCTCTGGCCAGAGTATGAATGAGATTTAGGAAGTCATTCCAAATCACATTCAAGGTAATCATATAAGTAAATGAATCACATTGGATAGTAGACATGAATAAACTATCAAACTAAACAATGTGGTCAAGATTATTGTATTAGAGAAAGACCGTATTGCATTATAATCCTAAACTGAATAGGTTCTCCACCTCTTCTGATTAGCTTGTGTAACCATGACATACTGCTAGGTGTCACTCATGGTTTGTGGAAGCCCTAAACGTGTATAATCACTAAAGGGATAATTGAAAGTAAGTTTCAATTCACAATCGATTTGAAAGAGTTGTAATCGCCCACTGCCTTGCTAAAAGGAACCTAATGGATCGTACACCATGTAAGGTAGAGATTGAAGAAACAATGGAAATGAGTAAGGATAATTAAATGGTTTAATTATTTATGGCAAGGATTAATTAATATGCTAATTAATCAAACGAATAAAGTTCGTTAAAGACCTCGGGTTAGTTTTAGGCCTCAAGGCCCAATGTGTTGGAAATGTGCCCTAAAACTAATCATATGATGATACTTTACGGACATTTCACATGTTAAACTAATCTAGTTTAATATCAAGGGCAAAGATTATTGTTTTAAGTCGTCTCATATAAATGTTATATGCTTAAACGATAGGTCCAAGGAATATGTAATTAGGAGAATGTAACTTAAACAAGTTAGATTCATGAGACCATTCTCTTTCGTATACATATCCTAAACGTTCCTGATCATAGGATTGCCAATTGGGCATTGACAGTCCGTTAAGATCAGTACATGCTATGTCTTCTCTTAGGGAGAGTGACTAGTCTCGAGTCATTAGTGTAAGTGACACCAAGACAAGCATGTAGGTGCTCAATAGCGAATGAGTCTACTGAACACGATCAACGAGGAGTTCTCATACTCATGTCACATGAGAACTCATAGTTGGGATACTGCAAAGTAGTCCTTTGACCTGAGGCATCATAGTTATCTTGTGGTTAGGTCCTTGATCTTTGATTATGTCAAAGTCACCCCGTCAGAGGGTGTCCATGGCATAGTTGAGGTTAAGCCACTTAGCCATGGAGGCAAGTGAATGCGCAACAAGAGATCTCTAACCTTCAAACCGTTTGAGGGAGAATACTCTATGATATAATTAAGAATCTCTGGCCAGAGTATGAATGAGATTTAGGAAGTCATTCCAAATCACATTGAAGGTAATCATATAAGTAAACGAATCACATTGGATAGTCGACATGAATAAACTATCAAACCAAACAATGTGGTCAAGAGTATTGTATTAGAGAAAGACCGTATTGCATTGTAATCCTAAACTGAATAGGTTCTCCACGTCTTTTGATTAGCTTGGGTAACCATGACATACTGCTAGGTGTCACTCATGGTTTGTGGAAGCCCTAAACGTGTATAAACACTAAAGGGAGAATTGAAAGTAAGTTTCAATTCACAATCGATTTAAAAGTGTTCTAATCGCCCATTATCTCGCTAAAAGGAACCTAATGGATCGTACACCGTGTAAGGTAGAGATTGAAGAAACAATGGAGATGAGTAAGAATAATTAAATGGTTTAATTATTTATGGCAAGGATTAATTAATATGATTAATTAATCAAACGAATAAAGTTCGTTAAAGACCTCGGGTTAGTTTTGGGCCCCAAGGCCCAATGGGTTTCGAACGTCAAGCTCATTGACTTAAGTTGTATGACAACTTAATGACTAAATATTCACAAAGGCCCAAACAACCCAAAAACACCCTAAGGCCGGCCATATTGTTAAAGGAGTGGGTTTTGAACTTAATTACAAGTTTGCCACTCCAATGAATAAAGGTATAAATATGACTTTATAGCCAAAATTCATTTAGAGTTTCTTTTAGAGAATTAGAGAGAACATATCTCTCCCTTTTCTCTCTAAGAGGTCGGCCCCCTTAGAGGGGATTAGCTAGTAATCTTTCTCCTCCAAGGTCACTCATATCTTCATCAATCTTTCCTTGGTGTGGAGACTTAGAGGTTCTCAATTTTGAGAACTTGGAGAAACCAATTCTTCCATCCAAATCCATGGATCTAAGAAGCAAGGAATGAAGACCCTATCTCTTGGGTGATTATCCTTTGCTTATGCAAAGAGGAATCAACAAAGGTATAAATTTCTGAACTCACTTTATTTTGAGTTGAGTCTTGGTTCACCAAACTACTAGGCTTTGAATTTCATGGTTAATGTTTTGGTTTTAAGTGCATACAAGCATGATTCCGCCTTTAATTGTTAATTGCATGCTAATAGATGTTGCTTAAATGAACATGTTTTTCACAAAATTTCCTTCAAGTGGTATCAGGGCCTAGGTCTAGTAGTTGGTGAATCCTTTTGGGTTTTGTAGTTCATAGTGTTGATTTAAATGTTGTAATATGTTACAAGCTTTATTCTTGTTTCTTTGAATGTAAATTTTGTTAGAAAATTTTCCATCTCAAATGTTGTAGATGTAGTTCATATGAGCATGAATATTGGAGCTAAAATTTGGTGCCATGTTTTTGGGAAAATTCAGCCAAATCCAAAGGGTGGATTTTTGGGTTCATGTTTGACTTGTTAAAAGTGTTTTCAAGTAACTTTTGGAACCCCTATGTACCCTAGTTTGGTTATATGTTATTTCCCTTAAGTTTGAGTGGTTTTGGGTTGTCTTTGGGTGAAAAATGTTCTTGGAGATTTTTTGAGTTTTTCATGAATGTTCTTCATTGTTCTTGGAGTTTTAGCCAAGAACATAAAGTTTGGTGTTTTGATTCAAAGTTTTGATTTATTTCATAAAGTTTTTGTTTTGTGCTTTTCAAATGTTTAAATGTGTTAGATATTAATTCCCTTTCACACACACCACTTGCACGACTTTATGTCATGCACCACTTGCACGACTTTATGTCATGCACCACTTGCATGACTTTAAGGCTTTGTTGAAAAAAAAATTCAAAGTTTTGTGGCTTTAACCTGTCCAAAACCGGCCACCCTATCAAGTGGGGTGTTTTTGGGGCTTTTATGCAATTACATAAAGTTTTGGTACTTTTGTGTATTTGTAGTTTGACCCAAAAGTTTACGTATTTACGTAAAGGCCCAAAATCATTAAAGGACAAATTGTTTTGTTCCTTTAATGAAGTTTTTCAATTTGTTGAAATTTTTGGGTTCTAGTTGTGATTACATGAAGTAGTGAACTTTTGTGTTTTTACAAAGTGACCTCAAAAGTTTAAGTTTTGCAACATAGCCCAAAAAGTTGAGGTTATTGCATTTTGGCCCAAATTAGGTTGAGAACAAAATGGTTTTGTCTCTTTAAATGAGAATTGGATTTTCATTTCATTTAGCTCCATTTAAATCAATTCTATGGATACAAAAACCAAATGAAAATGTTGCATCCAAGTTTAATTAGTTAAAGCGTTAATTAATTACAGAAAGGGTGATTATGAACCTAAGCCTATTATAATTGAGCTATGTGAAAGGCTGTCTCAAATTTGTTTGAACCATGGGAATGTGTAGATTAGATTTTGGTTGTAATTTGATATGATCAAATGTTGTAAAAGAGCATAAGCTCTTCTTTACTTTAAAGTAATTTGTTTTGATCAATTGTTGTAAAAGAGTATAAGCTCTTCTTTACTTTAAAGTACTCATTTTCTTGTTTTATTTGATATGCATGAAATTGGAGTAGTTGGGTCCAACGCCCAATAGGAAAAACACGCCTTAATATGATTAAACGCGTAACTAAAATCAATCACCATCCCTAGACCGAGATTCAACACTAGGCTTGTGTTGGATCGAATCAAAGGTTCATAGTCATCCTAAGGCCCTAAGACAACTATATAGTCCATCAATGAATGCAAACCTTATGTTAGTAGTATCATATACTCTTGCTTTAAAAACCGTTTTATAAGCATAGTGGGAGTATTATATACAACTAAAAACAATCAAATTGACCAATAGTTGTAATAGGACCAAATTGTTTAAATAAGATTAAAATGTATGTTTATATGTGATGAGACCTAAAACCCTCAACCAAACCATTATTAAGTTGATAAGCGAGAGATGCTTTGAACATCTCTTCGTAGGCCTTCCACCATGGTGGGCTTCAATCATTTGTTACTCATACACCGTATTCGTCCAGTTCTGGGGTATGCAAAGTATGTGCTTACATTCAGGAGAAGCCTATAAACATATGATGAAGTGAAGGTAGGCAACGAGGATGGTCAATATGATATTCTTCTAAGGCCATTCTTGAACCCCTACTTGAACTAGCATGGTGGGAATGACTTAACTAAGTGCAATGGTGCCAATATGATATTCTTTTGAGGCATCATTTTCTACAGGCCAAATTAGATCGGTAATTACAAAAAGTTGTAAATGGCTAAAGCGTTATCCTCTCATCATTATTGTTGCTAGCCAATATGATATTCTTCTGAGGTGGGCTTGGTAATGGTGAGTCTCCCATACCCTACTAAGAGTTTCATCCAAAACTCTCGAATTCCAATGAGGAATATGGAATTTGCCAAAAATAGTGGGTGGTGCTATTTGATTTAAAGACCCGGATCAAATGGCTTAAAATCAATCAATTTATATTCGTTATGTATTTGTTTACCAATATATTTGCAAACGCTATCCAAAACTTGACAAAGAAAAGCCGAATGCTTTAGTTTCCGGACTTGGTACCACAATCCCAAAGATTGTCTTAAATGGATTGTATATGTACCTAAGTAGTCTCATCCTCACAATCTTCCTATTGATAATGTATCATTGGAAGAAAATGTTAGATAAGTCTATCATAAGGAGGACAACACTTTTAATGTCATAATTCTTCACTTACAAATCGTTGTATGAAGAAATAAGAGTTGCTTTGAACAACCATTAGTCAATGCAAACACTTAGTGCTTGTTTCTTTGTTGCATGAACAAGGAACTTGAGAAGAAAGCACAAAGGCATGGACACTTAATGTGCCATGATTCTTCACTTACAAATTGTTGTATGAAGAAATGAGAGTTGCCTTGAACAACTCTTGAAAGTTTGTAATTATGTTTAGAACATAATGGTTGGTTGACAAAAATAGTCCATCAACATGGACTTATGATGATTTTGAATCATTGAGTGTTGAAGTGTTAAACCACTTCATGAGACGGAAACTAGGCTAGGACTTCACCTTTGAGTCCCTATCCAAATGGTTCGCTAAGTTTATTGTAAACTATATAGTGAACAATAACCACACGCTCTCCAAATTGTTTGATGTGAATAACACAATTGAAATAAGTTTCAAGAGAGATAGTGGGAGTTTAGGGACCATGACTATTGTAGTCAAAGGAGAAGTCAAATGAAGAAAGCGAAATAGGGAACAAACTTTCTTTATGAAAGGATGGACATTGGAAGGGGTATTTGCAAGAAATGTCTTGCAAATGTCAAGAACACACCTTTCGAAGGTGTTGTAAATTGTTCTTGAATAGTTCAAAATAGTTGGTTCTTCTACTTGAATGCTTGATTCCGTATTAGTAACTATGTTTTACAATCGTTGTAAAAATGTGGCTAATAAGAAGTAGAAGATTAATGAGAGAAGAGAAAGTACTTCACATTCGGAACGTGAGTTAAATGTAGATCTCTGCAAAAGCAGTTAGTACTTACTTCCTCATATGAACTACCAAAGAAAATAGAAAAACAAAGATTGTCTTTACATTCGAATTTTAAGGAATTTAATTCCGTCACTATGTGAAATGGATAAATGTTTTGTTTGACAAAACATTGTTCTTTATTAATGAATGATTAGATTATTGTAATCTAATTGATTATCTCTATAGTAGAGATGATATGGTGGTGTTAACTGTTTAGAATATAACGATGCTTAAAACCCAAAAGGTTGCAAGGTAGTGACTAATCCTAACTGAGTTGTGATACCTCTAAAAACATAAATTACGAGTTGGTCATAGATGGATGTTTTGGATCGTTAGATCCAGATTCAATGTCTTCTTGTTAAAATTGTATAGAGGCAAAATGTTTGAATCTTTATTCTTTTGGAAAGAATAAAGAATCACAAAGTTGTTGAGGTTAATTCACTTAGATGTTAGTGGCACTTGTGCACAACATAATACTACTCATGTTGTATGACATTCACCGAAGATCACTCTCGGTTGGACTATAGTTTATTTTGAATAAACACAAGTCCGAATACTTTGCAAAAGGTCTCAAAGAATTCAAGAAATGTAAGTTGATGAGTAAGACGTCTAAAGTATTTACCTCATTAGATTTGATCCAAGATAAGGTAATACTTTATAACAGTTTCCTTGAAAGATATCAAGGAAAGAAGCATCATATGATAATGGATTTCTCCATTAAGAGAAGAACGAACTCGAATAAGATTTAGTTCGTTGGATGTTATCAATTACCCATATATATAAGATATATACTTCTAAGACAATATGATTGTCAATTAGAAGATCTTCCAAAATTTTCATGACTCCATAGGATGTAGTTGGAAAGAAAGACAAATCTTAATCATGTTAAAATTAGGGGTTGTGTGCTAATAAGCAATACTTGTTTGAGAATTATCTTAAGGATATCCTTAAATTAACCTTTGGATATCAATTCTATAAACCAACTAACAAATGTTGTTTTGTTGGGTAGTTCATTGTAATCCTACAATATGATTTGCCTAAGATAGAGCAATGAACGAGAGATAGAACTCAAAGAATGGGTTGTTTGAGAGACAAGATGATAATCAACAAATATAACAACCTAGTTCCTATACCACAAGCTCCAAGGTAGTCAAGAAGGAACACCGTCTCAGTTGAATGGTTTGAACTTTATGACTATGTGATAGGAGCATATTTAGGCCACTTAGTTAGTTTGTTTCCTTGCATTTAGGTTGTTAGTTCTTAGTTATTTTAGTAATTTAAGCTATTTTCGTGTGTTTGTAGGTCCAATGGATTAAAATGGCAAAGAAGTGCATTTTGGAGCCTTTTGGAGCAGTTTTGGGCATCAAATGGATTGCATATGCTTGGAGCTAAGAAGATGGACGAAATTGAAGATCAAATGAGCGTAGGATTGAATGAAGATGTGAAGAATTGGATTCAAGACAAATAAAGAACGAAGAGTTCAAAATTGGAAGCCAAAGTTTCTAAAGTTGGAAGTTTCTATTCTTGGAGGTTTCCATTCTTGATAGTTTCTATTTGTGGCTTGGAAGTTTCCTAATCTTTCCTCACCTATGTTCCAGCCACAAAGGGATTCCAAAACATATTAGGATTGGTTGTTCTAGAAGCCCTAAACCTTCCCTAAAGTCCTTGCCGCACAAGAGCATCCTTTCTTTCCTATTTTCTGATCTTAAAACCACATTCCCTTTTATTCAAGCAACCAGCCACACCTTTCCCCTCTTTCTTACTTATTTTCTGACCCAAAATTACATTCCCCTTTGTTCTAAAGCCTTGCCATGCAAGGGGAGAGGTTTCTTACCTATTTTGTGCCTCAAAACACATTCCTAAATCTGCCCTATAATCTTTGCCGAATTTCCCTTCCTTTTCTCTTAAATTCCTGCACCTTTCTTGCCTATTTTCCATTGATTTCTGACTTTTAATTATAGGACAAAATAGCTAAGTTATTTCTTTCCCTAAAACTCATAAAAACCGTGCCCTAGCCCTATATAAAAGCCCTTTGCCGCAAACTCTTCTCCTCTCTGATCTTTTCTGACCATCCACGACTCCACCCTTCACCATAACCAACCTATATCCATCCACCACCACAAATCACCACAAAAACCTTCAACCATCCCTTGTGCCGCAGCAAAGAGGAAGGAAGGAGACCCTTGGACGTGCTTGCCATTCAAGACGTTGGATTGTTGGAGCGTTTCTAGGTGTTTTCATTCTTTGTTTTCAATGTCTAAATTTATGTATCTTTGTTTTGCGTTTATGAGGAACTAAGCCCTTCTTGGCTAGGGGGCTATTCAATACCATGATTATACTTGCATTATGAATTGATTACCTTCAGTTGTTATTTCATAAGTTGTGAATTCAATTTGCTTAACCGTTTGATTGATAACTTATTCTTGTATGTTTATTAAGAGTGCACACTTAGTTTTCATGCAAGGATTTGAAGCTAAAATATAAGGGAGTTTTACCTAATAGTTACAAACTTATATTTGCAAGTAGTGGAGATCGCTTATAAACGATCGTGTTAAGTGAATTCTTGGCAAAAGTTTCATGCTTTTCATAGTTACAATTGCCTTGTCAATGCTTATAGTTTTCATGAAACTTAATGATCTTTGATTGTACCTTTATTGTGCTTTTCACGTAGGGGACTTTTAGAGAATGCTTTGAATTGTTGTATGTGCTTTCCCATCCAATTCATTAACTTAAGGAGAACTTGAAGGTTAAAAAAGTGATGTTACAGTTAACCTGGAGTATTGAGTTTCATGACTTATTGAGAGAAGCAATTGGAAATCAATTTGAATGCAAGTGTGTCATGTGTGAAGAAGAACCCTCTAGTTACCCCATATCTCATCAATTCACCTAATTTTGTCTAAGAATCTGTTTACATTGTTCTTGTTTTAATTTACTTATTTTCGTCCAAAATCAACCCCACCTTATTTCTTTGAGTCATATTAGTTAGAACTTGTCTTAGATTATGTTTTTAAGTGTTTTGAGTCATTAGAAAATCAAATTTCATCCAAGTTGGTGTTAGAGTCCCAAAACTGCCCAGAAAGTGTTTTTAAGGCAATTTTGAGTGTTTTTAGCTTGTTCTGAGTCTTTTGAGTTTGTTATGAGTCTTTTGAGTCTAGTTAAGTGTTTTAAAGCTTAGTTTTATCTATTTGAGTCAGTTTAGAGTAGATTAGCAATCCCTTATAATCCCCGGTCCAGAACGATCCCTACTTATCCATACTACAATTGTCAACAAGAGGGTTTAATTTGTGTGTTAAGTTTATTTACGCATCAAATTTTGGCGCCGTTGCCGGGGATTAGCAACTTTGCTAATCCCCCGTTGTTTCTTTTTGTTTCTTTTTCGTGTCTTTTGTTTCTTATTTGGTTTTGTTTTGTTTATTTTACTTCTGATATTTGATTTAGTCTCTTTCTTTGATTTAAGGTACTAGAGAAGTAGGACATGGATTTTTCTAGCATTCAAGCTCAATTGGCGAATCTTACTTCTCAATTGTCGTAGTATGCCGAAAGGACCACAATGCAAAGTGTCCCTACATTTGGTGTATCTTATAGGCAAGGATATCAAGCCAATCAATGTCCACAAAGAGATTGGAGTGATCATTCAACTTCTATGTGGTGGGAATCTCAACGAGCTCAACACGAAGGATATTGGCAGCCATATGAGGAGTTCTATTCAAGACCTATGCAATATGCTCAATCAAACTCTGGTTCGTCAATAGATTATAATCAAATTCTTAATGAATTAAATTCTTTGGTGCAGGGCTCACAAAATCAAGCAAAGGAGGCTCAACAAGATGCATATTGGCAGCCATATGAGAAGTTCTACACCACGCCTATACAGCCACCACAACCTCCCCCACAATTTTCCCAATTCAATTCAGGTACGTCTCTGGATAATGAGATGTTGAATAAGTTACTCACCTTTTTGAATCAGGAAGTAGAAAATCAAAACAAAGAGATGCAAAATCAAGCCACGAAGACGGGCAAATTGGAGGAGCAAATTGGGCAGATTGTGGAGTTCATGGCACAAATTCAAGAGCAAAGTGAACTCTCCAACTCAACTATAGAAAATTTGAAGGAAAATTTTGAAATCCATGATGCTATCATTTTGGAAAGTGGCATGGAGGTTGGAACAAGCCCAAAAATGTCCAAACCAATCCAAAACATGGATGAACAGCTGTTGTTCGAAGAAGAAGAGGATGATAAGGCCACGGCAAGGGAAGAACCACCCTTGCCGCAAACTACCCTTGTTGCAGCCTCCCAATGCTCCACCACTTTCCAATACAGGTAAGTTGGGTCCAATTTTCGTTAATTCTAACCCTATTCCACCCAATGTCCCTTTTCCTCGCAGGTTTTTGATTCCCAAGCAAGAAGAGAGTGAAAAAGACATTGTGGAAGCTCTTCCCAAGGTGCAAAGTGATATCCCAATTCTTGGTACACCAAAACAAGTTTCAGATTGTGTTGAAATCCCTGAAGATAATTGTACACCAAGAAGAAGGATTCAAGAGAAGGAAGTGGCTGGGGAGTATCTAGAATTCATCAAAGAGCATGTACTTGAGACAACCATCCCCAAAGAAGTTGAATTTGATGACACGGGACAAATCACTGCCCTAATGCCCACTCTGGCCAAGAGCAAGCCTAGTGAAATTGTTGAATATGCTGCTACTTTCAAGTCCTCATTATAGCACAGTGGTGAGCCACCTCCTCCAATTCCGATTCCCATTTCAATTAATAGGTTGTTACCTTCTTTGGCGCAGGTGCCAAATCGAATCCAAATTGGTAGGAGAATTTACACGGACTTTAGGAAGCTCAATGCCATAATCAGAAAGGATCACTATCCCCCGCCATTCGTAGATCCAATGCATGGAAGTTTTGAGGACCATGTCGTGGAGGATGTACTCGTGTTCTTGTCGCAACACACAGGTAAACTACATCCTCAAATTTCAAGTTCGTTTTATACTAACATGTTCTTGAGTTCATTGATCCAGGCACCCATTTTAGAATTTAAACCATTGCCGGATCATTTAAAGTATCACCGTCCATTCAAAGATCAATTCCATGCCCTGGCCACCAATGGAGCTTAATTGGAGGACTTCGTCCGGCTGCAAGACGTTAAAGCAAGCGCTTCTTGGGAGGCAACCCATGCATTCAACTTAGGAACGATGGAACTTTCACTCCACACTCAGATTTGTGTTCCTAAACCCTTATCTTTGCTGCCTTTATTTTATCAAACTTAGTTGTTTTTTTTTTTTTTGTTTGTTTGCTTTGTGTGAGTTTATGCTTAAAACATTGAGGATAATGTTTGATTTAAGTGTGGAGGGATAACAAAGTATTTTTGATGCAAATTCGTGGGTTTTATTACCTATCCCCTCTAAAGTTGTTTCTCACTGTTTTTAAGTGTTTTTAGTGCATTTTGAGCTGTTTTGGTGTGTGTTGAAGTAAAAATCCGAAAATTTGATAAAAATTTGAAAAACTGTTTTGAAAAAGCCAAAAATAGTTGTTTTTGTGTGTTTGTTTGTGTCTTAGGGTACCTTCCAACACAATGATGAGGATTTGATTTGTAATTGCATGGCTGTTAAAGAGAGTGATTAACATGGATGAAAGTTTGATTTACTCTTTGTTTATGCTTGGTTATGGTTATAACTTATGAATTCACATGTAATCATAAAAGAAAAAAAATTAGTTTTTGTAACATGCTTGAAGGAAGGAACTCAAACAAACGCTACAACCCTGTGAGACTTGAGCCTAAACGTTATTTGGAGAGTTATTAATCAGTGCATTCTTGTTTTCTAAAGTCGTTGCATGATCTCATCATTCTTTGCTTGGTTGCTACTTAGAATGCGTTTCATCATTATAGATCCAAATACTAGAACTCATGCCCGTTCCATTCAAAGCATGATATTGAGTGCATAACACATATTCAAGATGAAGTTGTTTAGTTACCACCAAAGCCAAAAAGCCTATCCCTTTTGTCAAATGTTTTGTAGGTTTAACCCCCTTTGAGCCTTCGTTAGCCTATTTTCTTTGTTAACCACATTATCCCTACCTAGCCTAGATTAGGACTGTCCACACCCTTATTCTTAAAGAATAGTGAAGCATGACTTAAAGGGAATTCCTTTTGATTTTTGCAGAAAAACAAGTGTGGGGGAAGGGTTTTCAAAGTGTGTTTTGTGGGCCAAAAGAAAGAAAAAGGCATAAACAAAAAAAAAAAAGGAAAAAAATTTCGTGGAAAAAGAAAAAGAAAAAGAAAAGTGTGTGAAAAGAATGAAAAAGAGCTGAAAAATAAGTGAGAATGAACTCACATGTGTTGGTTGTTGAAGAAAGGGTCCAAAAGTTTGAATTTGACCCTAAGTGTTCATGAATCTTCCCTTGTGTTTAAAAGTTTATTTTTGCATTCAAAAGTGAATTCTAAGTGTCAATTTCATTACTTTGCTTACTATTTCTTTAAGAACCTTTGTTTATCCTTACCTTCCTTTGTTAGCCAATAACCTTAGCCCCGTTACAACCCTTAGACTTCAATCTTGAGTGTTGTGTATTTCAATATGTGGAGTTTGGAATTGGTATGAGCATATGATATCACTAGTTCTCGCTTCTAAGTAGTAGCATTCCGTTCATGAAATCATATATATACATGCATTATAATTCCAGAAAAGTGCTTTCTTTGCTATAACATATGTGAGTACTAGTTTTCATGTTTACATCAATCTTCTCACATATATCTAGTGTAGGGTGTGTAGTCAGAAAATCTAAGTGAAAATTAAGTGCATATCTAGTAAGGAATTGAGGGAATTCTCTAAGGCATGTTACTACATTCAAAATGTTGTTTTAATGGATTAAATGCGAGCTAGTGAATGATGACTATGATTAAGTATGTGCTCGAGGGTAAGGATTGAAGGAAAAATTTAGTCCTAGCTAAGAACAAGTATGAACATTTGAATACACATGCAAGCTATTAACACTTTAAAGTAGGCATGCATCCAAAAACAATTCATAAAACCCATGACTTTCAAAGCCTAGTATATGGTGAACCAAAATAAACTCTTTAACAACATTAAAGAGAAGTAAAGATTTAGAGTTTCTTTACCCTTGAAGCTCATCCTTGTTTACACAAGGGATTCACCCAAGTGGAGGGCCTTCAAGTCACCTCCAAGCTCCTTGAATCCACCTTGTGTTTTCCTCCCTTTAGTGCTCCTTTGATGATTTGAGGAAAAAGGATTTGTTCTCCAAAACACCAAAAGCTTGATGTCTCTAAGTCTCTTCACCAAGGTTGTATCTTGTGAAGATGATATGGATGACTAAGGGAAGAAGAGATTGCTAGATGTCCCTCCCCTTAGTGGCCGGCCTCCTTAGAAGAAAATGGAGAAAATGTTTCACCCAATTTCAACAAGAAAAACCCTAATGAGAAAATAGCTATAAAGTTGCTTTTATAACCTTTTCTTTGGTGAGTGGCAAACTTGTAATTAAGCAAACTTTGCCCATCCACCCTAATGGCCGGCCATCCTTTGTTATTGGGCTAATTTCCCCATTTTGTTTTAGTTGTCATACAACTTAAACAAAATGGGCCTTGTGGACCAAAACGTTTTTGGGCCCCGAAACCCAAAACCAACATATAAGCCCAATACGAACCTTTCGTATAATTAATTAACTAATTAATTAATCTTGACCATTCTTCAATTAAACCATTTAATTGCTTATCCATTTCATTTGATTTCTTCATATACATCCTTACTCGGTGTACGATCCATTAGGTTCCAATTAGCGAGGCAGTGGGCGATGTTACTCTTAACGATCGATTGTGAATTGAAACCACATTTCAATTCTCCCTTTTTGTTGATTAGTGTTTGCTAACCATTAGGGCTTCCACAAACCATGAGTGACGCTTAGCAGCATATCATGGTTACCCAAGCTAAGTAGAATTGGTTGGAGAACCTATCCAGTTACAACTACAATGCGATACGGTCATTCTCTAATACAATACTCTTAATCACATTGTTTCAGTGATAGTTTGTTTCATGTCTACTATCCAATGTGATACTTTCCTATATGATTCCCTTGAATATGATTTGGAACAAACTTCCTAAGTCATATTCATTTGCTTTGGCCAAAGACTTTAGAATCATATCTTAGAGTATTCTCCCTCCACCATGGAAGGTTAGAGATCCCTTGTTGTGCATTCATATGCCTACATGACTACATAGCTTGACCCCAACAATGCCGTGAACACTCCAAAGGAATGTTGTTGACATGATCAAAGATCAAGGACCTAACCATTAGACATCGATGATGCCTCAGGTCAAATGACTACTTTGCATATTGCAAACTTAGAGTTCATACATGACATGTATGTTCGAACTCTCTTTTGATCGTAGTTCAGTGAACTCGAGTACTCTTTCGAGCACCTATGTGTTTGTCTTAGTGTCCAACACCAAATGACTTGAGACTAGTTATACTCACGATTGAGTCAACATAACACATACTAGCCTTAGCGGATTGTCAATGCCCAATTAGCAATCCTATGGCTAGGAACGTTTTAGGAATGAACATAAGAGAAAGGTCTCGATAATCTAACTCATTAGATCACTTATCTCTTTGAACAAATACATTCCTTGGATTCCCTTATTGCTTAAACACATGATACAATAAATAGTGATTAACAATAAGATTTGCCCTCCATTAAACATATAATAGTTTAACACAATAAGTATTCCAAAAAGCTATTACATCAAATGAGTGGCTTTGTGGGCATACTTCCAACAATCTCCCACTTGCACTCAAAGCCACCTTCCCATGTATCTAATACCCATCTTTTCCATATGACGGTCAAGCTGGATCTGAGATATTGGCTTTGTCAGTGGATCTGCTACGTTATCGGCTGAAGCAACTTTGAGGATGTTGATTTTCCCTTCGGCAACATATCTTCTAATGATATTAAAGCGTCTGTCAATATGCTTGTTCTTTTGATGTGCCCTGGGTTCCTTGGCTTGAGCTATCGCCCCACTATTATCACAGTACAAAGTTACTGGTGATGTAATGGTTGGAACCACCCCAAGTTCAGTGATGAACTTCTTCATCCAGAACGCTTCTTTGCCGGCTTCAGCTGCAGCGACATATTCAGCCTCTGTCGTGGAATCAGCAATTACACTTTGCTTCTTGCTTTTCCAACTGACAGCCCCACCATTCAGAGTGAATACATATCTTGAGTTGGAACTTCTATCATCGACGTCAGATTAGTCCAAAATCAACCCCACCTTATTTCTTTGAGTCATATTAGTTAGAACTTGTCTTAGATTATGTTTTTAAGTGTTTTGAGTCATTAGAAAATCAAATTTCGTCCAAGTTGGTGTTAGAGTTCAAAAACTGCCCAGAAAGTGTTTTTAGCTTGTTTTGAGTCTTTTGAGTTTGTTTTGAGTCTTTTGAGTCTAGTTAAGTGTTTTAAAGCTTAGTTTTATCTATTTGAGACAGTTTAGAGTAGATTAGCAATCCCTCCTAATCCCCGATCCAGAACGATCCCTACTTATCCATACTACAATTGTCAACAAGAGGGTTTAATTTGTGTGTTAAGTTTATTTACGCATCACTATGTCATAGAGTTACACCTCTTAATTCGAAAGAAATAAGAATGAAAATCCTTATGACTACATTGAGTGTATATGCGACATATACTCAAGGAAATGTTAAAGTACCATTTGACCCGAAATAATGAAACCTTTATAGCTAATTGGTAGCTTAAGGTGACTACAATCAAAGAGATTGGTTGACTTTGAAGAAACCATCTATGACATAGTCTTGGTTTCAATTAATTCGAAGATTACTAGCTACAACTAAATGGTGATTCAATGTTTGGACATTATGTGTGTTTCCGAAACCATTATTAAGATAGTCTTGATAATATATGTTTAAAACTATGAATCACAAGACATGTAAGTTGTAGAGATCCATCCATCATGGATCTTAGCAAGCTAGTGGGAGCTATAAGCGTCTTATGAGAGAAAGATCAAATCGTTTGATTTCTCATAAAGATGTAAAAGAATCTTTTGTTTACTAGGTTTACAAAAGATTAGTGGGAGTTAATCATGTTCGTAAATTTGAATATATGTATATACACATATATGATATATTAATTTGGAAATGAAAAGAATACTTCTTCGTTAAAGTTATGACTTTAAACATTCTATAATGATAGAATGTATATGGGAGATATAGTCTATATACATGGGATGGAAATCTATAACGATATATTTCAAGATATAATTGGATTATATCAATCCCTAATAATAGACAATAGATGCTAGGAAGTTTCTCATATGATGATAAACTTCAATTAGAAGGACGACTCTAGTGAGACTAGCAAGTTGCTTTCTCAAAGGGAACGTGCCCTTTGACTCCCAAAGAAATAATGCGTAAATAGAATCCTTTATGCATACGCAGAAAGGTGATTTATGAATTTCATATTGTATGAAAACATTGATATGAGTTGTACCTAGATAGGTACAAGACGATATCAGTGCAAGCCCAGGATCAGAACCACGACAACTGTCAAGTGAATCCTTAAGTATTTAAGAAATACTAAAGAATAGATTCCTTAAAGAATGAGGAAGAATTAGAGTAACGTAAAGGAAGCGTAAATGTATTAGATTATGAATCTAATCTATCATTGGATATTTCTTCATTATGAATGAAGAGATAATCAGATATCTCTTTATTATGACTAAAAGAGACATTTGGATGGAAACATTAAAAGTAATGACTTTAGTGTGTTCCATTATGAATGCAAAATATATTGCCATATAGAAGCTTACAACAATGTTGTTTGGATGGGAAAGTTCATTTATGAACTCTCTATTCGGTTCCAACCAGAAAGTGTCTCTAGTGTACTGACACTATGACACTAATGGGGCGATAGCTCAAGCCAGGGAATCAAGGTCTCGTCGCGATCCGAACTCAAATGAGAGACTAAACCACATGATTAAGAATCATGTATAATGGTGAGGTCGTTATTCTCAAGGTTGCTTCTATGGATAACATATAGATATCCATTGTCTAGGCCTACTACTCAGCCATTTATGAAATGACTACAGAAAAGGTATCATCACTGATGACCCAGTTGATTGGCTCTAGTGCAAGTGGGAGATTGTTGGAAATGTGCCCTAAAACCAATCATATGATGATACTTTACAGACATTTCACATGTTAAACTAATTTAGTTTAAAATCAAGGGAAAAGATTATTGTTTTAAGCCGTCTCATATAAATGTTATATGCTTAAACGATAGGTCCAAGGAATATGTAATTAGGAGAATGTAATTTAAACAAGTTAGATTCATGAGACCATTCTCTTTCGTATACATATCCTAAACGTTCCTGATCATAGGATTGCCAATTGAGCATTGACAGTCCGTTAAGATCAGTACATGATATGTCTTCTCTTAGGGAGAGTGACTAGTTTCGAGTCATTGGTGTAAGTGACACCAAGACAAGCATGTAGGTGCTCAATAGCGAATGAGTCCACTGAACACGATCAACGAAGAGTTCTTACACTCATGTCACATGAAAACGCATAGTTGGGATAATGCAAAGTAGTCCTTTGACCTGAGGCATCATAATTGTCTTGTGGTTAGGTCCTTGATCTTTGATTATGTCAAAGTCACCCCGTCAGAAGATGTCCACGACATAGTTGGGGTTAAGCCACTTAGCCATGGAGGCAAGTGAATGCGCAACAAGGGATCTCTAACCTTCAAACCGTTTGAGGGAGAATACTCTATGATATGATTAAGAATCTTTAGCCAGAGTATGAATGAGATTTAGGAAGTCATTCCAAATCACATTCAAGGTAATCATATAAGTAAACGAATCACATTGGATAGTCGACATGAATAAACTATCAAACCAAACAATTTGGTCAATAGTATTGTATTAGAGAAAGACCGTATTGTATTGTAATCCTCAACTGAATAGGTTCTCCACCTCTTCTGATTAGTTTGGGTAACCATGACATACTGCTAGGTGTCACTCATGGTTTGTGGAAGCCCTAAACGTGTATAAACACTAAAGGGAGAATTGAAAGTAAATTTCAATTCACAATCAATTTAAAAGTGTGCTAATCGCCCATTACCTCGCTAAAATGAACCTAATGGATCGTACACCGTGTAAGGTAGAGATTGAAGAAACAATGGAGATGAGTAAGAATAATTAAATGATTTAATTATTTATGGCAAGGATTAATTAATATGATTAATTAATCAAATGAATAAAGTTCGTTAAAGACCTCGGGTTAGTTTTGGGTCCCAAGTCCCAATGGGCTTTGAACGTCAAGCCCATTGACTTAAGTTGTATGACAACTTCATGACTAAATATTCACAAAGGCCCAAACAACCCAAAAACACCCTAAGGCCGGCCATATTGTTAAAGGAGTGGGTTTTGGACTTAATTACAAGTTTGCCACTCCAATGAATAAAGGTATAAATATGACTTTATAGCCAAAATTCATTTGGGGTTTCTTTTAGAAAATTGGAGAGAACATATCTTTCCCTTTTCTCTCTAAGAGGCCGGCCCCCTTGGAGGGGATTAGCTAGTAATCTTTCTCCTCCAAGGTAACTCATATCTTCATCAATCTTTCCTTGGTGTGGAGACTTAGAGGTTCTCAATTTTGAGAACTTAGAGAAACCAATTCTTCCATCCAAATACATGGATCTAAGAAGTAAGGAATGAAGGCCCTATCTCTTGGGTGATTATCCTTTGCTTATGCAAAGAGGAATCAACAAAGGTATAAATTTCTAAACTCACTTTTTTGAGTTGAGTCTTGGTTCACCAATCTACTAGGCTTTGAATTTCATGGTTAATGTTTTGTTTTTAAGTGCATACAAGCATGATTCCGCCTTTAATTGTTAATTGCATGCTAATAGATGTTGCTTAAATGAACATGTTTTTCACAAAATTTCCTTCACAATAGGCTTCGAACGTCAAGCCCATTGACTTAAGTTGTATGACAACTTAATGACTAATTCACAAAGGCCCAAACAGCCCAATAAAACCTTATGGCCGGCCATATTGATAAGGAAGTGGGTTTTGGACTTATTACAAGTTTGCCACTCCAGTGAAGGTAGGTATAAATATGATTTTATAGCATTTTCTTCATTAGGGTTACTTTTGGAGAAAAGATGAGAACACAATGTCTCTCCCTTTCTCTCTAATAGGTCGGCCCCCTTGGAGGAGATTAGCTAGCAATCTTCCCTCCTCCAAGGTCACTCATCTCTTCTTCGAGTCTCTCCTTGGTGTGGAAAAATTAGAGGTTCTGAACTTTGGGAACTTGGAGAATCCTTTCAACCATCCTCATCCAAGAAATCCATGGAGCTAAGAAGCAAGGAATGAATGCCCTCTCGTTGGGTGATTAGCCTTTGCTTATGCAAAGAGGAATCAACAAAGGTATAAAATTTCTCAACTCACTTTGTTCTTGAGTTGAGTCTTGGTTCACATAACTACTAGGCTTTGAATTTTATGTGTAATGTTTTGTTTTGAGTGCATACAAGCATGATTCCGCCTTTAGTTGTTAATTGCATGCCATAGATGTTGCTCAAATAAACATGTTTTTCACAAAATCTCCTTCAAGTGATATCAAGAGCCTAGGTTTAGTAGTTGGTGAATCCTTTTGGGTTTTGTATTTTCATAGTTTATGATTTGAATGTTGTAATTGTTACAAACTTTATTCTTGCTTCTTTGAATGTAAATTTTGTTAGAAAATTTGCCATCTCAAATGTTGTAGATGTAGTTCATAAGAGCATGAATTTTGGAGCTAAAATTTGGTGCCATGTTTTTGGGGAAATTCGGCCAAATCCAAAGGGTGGATTTTTGGGTTCATGTTTGTCTTGTTAAAAGTGTTTTAAAGTGACATTAGGAACCCCTAAGTACCCTAGTATGGTAATATGTTTTTTCCCTTAAGTTTGAGAGTTTTTCGGGTGTCTTTGGGTGAAAAATGTTCATGGAGCTCTTATGAGTTTTCATGGATGTTCTTCATTGTTCTTGTTATGTTTTTGGCAAGAACAAAAAGGTTGGGTATTTTGATTCAAATTTTTTGGTTGTTTACATAAAGTTTTTGTTTGTGATGGATGTTCTGAATTTTCAATCAATACCCATACCAATCACTTACACATATTTCTTGTTTCAAGGAACCATGTTTTATGGAAACCTTCTTTTTCAAACCAACCCATCACCTTCTTTTATGACAAAACTCTCACCAAAACCGGCCACCCTAAAAGTAGGGTACTTTGGGGCTTTTATGAAATTACATAAAGTTTTGATACTTTTGTGTATTTGTACTTTGACCTGAAAGTTTACATTTTTACGTAAAGGCCCAAAATCACTAAAGGACAAATTGTTTTGCTCCTTTAATGAAGTTTTTGCATTTGTTGAATTTTTTTGGGTTCTAGTTGTAATTACATGAAGTAGTGGACTTTTGTGTTTTTACAAAGGGACCTCAAAAGTTTATGTTTTGCAATATAGCCCAATGGTTGAGGTTATTGCTTTTCGCCCCAAATTAGTTGAGAACAAAATAGTTTTATATCTTTAAATGAGAATTGGATTTTCATTTTATTTTAGCTCCATTTAAACCAATTCTATGGATACAAAAACCAAATGAAAATGTTGCATTCAAGTTTAATTAGTTAAAGCGTTAATTAATTAAAGAAAGGGTGATTATGAACCTAAACCTACGATAATTGAGCTAAGTGAAAGGCCGTCTCAAATTTGTTTGAACCATGGGAATGTGTAGATTAGATTTTGGTTGTAATTTGATATGATCAAATGTTGTAAAAGAGCATAAGCTCTTCTTTACTTTAAAGTAATTTGTTTTGATCAAATGTTGTAAAAGAGCATAAGCTCTTCTTTACTTTGAAGTACTCCTTTCTTATTATTATTATTATTATTTTGATATGCATGAAATTGGAGTAGTTGGGTCCAACGCCCAATAGGAAAAATACGTCTTAATATGATTAAACGCGTAACTAAAATCAATCACCATCCCTAGACCGAGATCCAACACTAGGCTCGTGTTGGATCTAATCAAAGGTTCATAATCATCCTAAGGCCCTAAGGCAACTATATAGTCCATCAATGAATACAAACCTTATGTTAGTAGTACCATATACTCTTGCTTTAAAACCCATTTTACAAGCATAGTGGGAGTATCATATACAACTAAATCAATCACATGGACTAATAGTTGTAATAGGACCAAATTGTTTTAATAAGATTAAAATGCATGTTTATATGTCATGAGACCTAAAACCCTCAACCAAACCATTATTAAGTTGATAAGCGTGAGAGTGCTTTGAACACTCTTTCATGGCCTTCCACCGTGGTAGGCTCCGATCATTTGTGACTCGTACACCGACTTCACCCTATCATGGGGGAGTACAAAGTGCATGCTTACACTCAGGAGAAGTTCTATATGCATACATGATGTTGTGAAGGTAGGCAACGAGAATGATCAACATCATATCATTGTGAGGTTGTTCTTGAACCCCTACTCGAACTTGCATGGTGGGAATGACTTAACTAAGTGCAATGGAGCCAACATCATATCATTGTGAGGCTTCATTCTCTAGAGGCCAAATAAGACGGGTACTTGCAAGAGATGCAAATAAGTAAGCGTACTCTCTCATTATTATTGATGTTAGCCAACATCGTATCATTGTGAGGTGGGCTTGGTAATGATGAGTCTCCCATACCCTACTAAGAGTTTCCTCCTAAACTCTCGAATTCCGATGAAGGATATGGAATTTGCCAAAAATAGTGGGCGGTGCTATTTGATTTAAAGACCCGGATCAAATGGCTTAAAATCAATCAATTTATATTCGTTATGTATTTATTTACCAATATATTTGCAAACGCTATCCAAAACTTGACAAAGAAAAAGCCGAAAGCTTTAGTTTCCGGATTTGGTACTACAATCCCATAGATTGACTTTAATGGCTTGTATATGTACCTAAGTAGTCTCATCCTCGCAATCTTCCTATTGATAATGTATCATTGGAAGAACATGTTAGATAAGTCTATCATAAAGAGGACAACACTTTTAATGTCATAATTCTTCAATTACAAATTGTTGTATGAAGAAGTAAGAGTTGCTTTGAACAACCCTTAGTTAATGCAAACACTAGTGCTTATTTCTTTGTTAAATGAACAAAGAACTTGAGAAGTAAGCACAAGGGCATGGACACTTTTTGTGCCATGATTCTTCACTTACAAATTGTTGTATGAAGAAATGAGAGTTGCCTTGGACAACTCTTGAAAGTTTGTAATTATGTTTAGAACATAATGGTTAGTTGACAAAAATAGTCCATCAACATGGACTTGTGATAATTTTGAATCATTGAGTGTTGAAGTGTTAAACCACTTCTAGAGATGGAAACTAGGGAAGGACTTCACTTTCGTGTCCCTATCCAAATCGTTCACTAAGTTTATTGTAAACTATATAGTGAACAATAACCACACGCTCTCCAAATTGTTTGATGTATATAACACAATTGAAATAAGTTTCAAGAGAGATAGTGAGAGTTTAGGGATCATGACTATTGTAGTCAAAGGAAAAGTCAAATGAAGAAGGCGAAATAACTCCAAGGGAACAAACTTTCTTTATGAAATGATGGACATTGGAAGGGGTATTTGCAAGAAATGTCTTGCAAGTGTCAAGAACACACATTTCGAAGGTGTTGTAAATTGTTCTTGAATAGTTCAAAATAATTGGTTCTTCTACTTGAATGCTTGATTCCGTATTAGTAACTATGTTTTACAATCGTTGTAAAAGTGTGGCTAATAAAAAGTAGAAGATTAATGAGAGAAGAGAAAGTACTTCACATTCGGAACGTGAATCAAATGTAGATCTTTGCGAAAGCAGGTAGTACTTACTTCCCCATATGAACTACCAAAGAAAATGGAAAAAACAAAGATTGTCTTTATATTCCAATTGAATAAAGGAACTTAATTCCGTATGAGAAATGGATAAATGTTTTGTTTGACAAAACATTGTTCTTTATAAATGAATGATTATATTATTGTAATCTAATTGATTATCTCTATAGTAGAGATGATATGGTAGTGTTAACTGTTTAGAATATAACGATGCTTAAAACCCAAAAGGTTGCAAGGTAGTGACTAATCCCAACTGAGTTGTGATACCTCTAAAGCATAAATTATGAGTTGGTCATAGATGGATGCTTTGGATCGTTAGATCCGGATCCAATGCCTTCTTGTTAAAATTGTATAGAGGCAAAAATTTTTAATCTTTATTCTTTTGGAAATGAAGAAAGAATCACAAAGTTGTTGAGGTTAATTCACTTAGATGTTAGTGGCACTTGTCCACAACATAATACTACTCATGTTGTATGACATTCACCGAAGATCGCTCTCAGTTGGACTATCGTTTATTTTGAATAAACATAAGTCCGAATACTTTGCAAAAAGTTTCAAAGAATTCAAGAATGTAAGTTGATGAGTAAGACGTCTAAAGTATTTACCTCCTTAGATTTAATCCAAGGAAAGGTACCACTTTAGAACAGTTTCCTTGAAAGATATCAAGGAAAGAAGCATCATAAGATAATGGATTTCTCCATTAGGAGAAGAACGAACTTGAATAAGATTTAGTTTGTTAGATGTTATCAATTACCCATATATAGGATATATACTTCTAAGACAATATGATTGTTAATTAGAAGATCTTCCAAAATTTTCATGACTCCATTGGATGTAATTGGAAAGAAAGATAAGTCTTAATTGTGTTAAGATTTGGGGTTGTGTGCTAATAAGCAATATTTGTTTGAGAATTATCTTGTGGATATCCTTAAATTAACCTTTGTTTGAGATAGAACTCAAAGAATGGGTTCTTTGAGAGACAAGATGGTAATCAACAAATATAACAACCTAGTTCCTACACCACAAGCTCCAAGGTAGTCGAGAATGATTTATAAACCGTCTTAGTTGAATGGTTTGAACTTTATGACTATGTCATAAGGTTACACCTCTTAATTCGAAAGAAATAAGAATGAAAATCCTTATGACTACATTGAGTGTATATACGACATATACTCAAGGAAATGGTAAAGTACCATTTGACCCGAAATAATGAAACTCTCATAGCTAATTGGTAGCTTAAGGTGACTACAATCAAAGAGAATGGTTGACTTGGAAGAAACCATCTTTGACATAGTCTTTGTTTCAATTAATTCAAAGATTGCTAGCTACAACTAAATGGTGATTCAATGTCTGGACATAATATGGGTTTCCGAAACCATTATTAAGATAGTCTTGATAATATATGTCTGAAACTATGAATCACAAGACATGTAAGTTGTAGAGATCCATCCATCATGAATCTTAGCAAGTTAGTGGGAGCTATAAGCGTCTTATGAGAGAAAAATCAAATCGTTTGATTTCTCATAAAGATGTAAATGAATCTTTTGTTTACTAGGTTTACAAAAGATTAGTGGGAGTTAATCATGTTCCTAAATTTGAATATATATATATATATATATATATACATATATGATATATTAATTTTGGAAATGAAAAGAATACTTCTTCGTTAAAGTTATGACTTTAAACATTCTATAACGATAGAATGTATATGGGAGACATAGTCTATAAACATGGGATGGAAATCTATAATGATAGATTTTAGGATATAATTGGATTATATCAAGCCCAAATGATAGACAAAAGATGATAAACTTCAATCAGAAGGACAACTCTAGTGAGACTAGGAAGTTGCTCTTCTCAAAGGGAACGTACCCTTTTGACTCTAAAGAAACATAATGCATAAATAGAATCCTTTATGCATACACAGAAAGGTGATACGTAGTTCATATTGTATGAAAAACATTGATATGAGTTGTACCTAGAACGGTACAAGACGATATTAGAGCAAACCTAGGATCAGAACCATGGCAATTGTTAAGTGAGTCCTTAAGTATTTAAGAAATACTAAAGGATATATTCCTCAAAGAATGAGGAAGAATTAGAGTAATGTAATAGAAGCGTAAATGTATTAGATTATGAATCTAATCCATCATTGGATGTTTCTTCATTATGAATGAAGAGATAATCAGGTATCTTTTTATTATGACTAAAGAGATATTTGGATGGAAACATTAAAAGTAATGACTTTAGTATGTTCCATTGTGAATGCAAAATATATTGCCATATAGAAGCTTACAACAATGTTGTTTGGATGGGAAAGTTCATTTATGAACTCTCTATTTGGTTCCAACCAGAAAGTGTCTCCAGTGTACCGACACTATGACATTAATGGGACGATAGCTCAAGCCAGGGAATCAAGGTCTCATCAAGATCCGAACTCAAATGAGAGACTAAACCACATGATTAAGAATCATGTATAATGGTGAGGTCGTTATTCTCAAGGTTGCTTCTATGGATAACATATAGATATCCATTGTTTAGGCCTACTACTCAGCCATTTTTGAAATGACTACAGAAGAGGTATCATTATTGATGACCAAGCTGATTGGCTCTAGTGCAAGTGGGAGATTGATGGAAATGTGCCCTAAAACCAATCATATGATGATACTTTACGGACATTTCACATGTTAAACTAATATAGTTTAATTTAAAGGGCAAAGATTATTGTTTGAAGTTGTCTCATATAAATGTTATACGCTTAAACAATAAGCCCAAGGAATATGTAATTCGGAGAATGCGAACTAAAGAAGTTAGATTCATAAGACCATTATCTTTCGTATACATATCCTAAACGTTCCTGATCATAGGATTGCCAATTGGGCATTGACAGTCCGTTAAGATCAGTACGTTCTATGTCTTCTCTTAGGGAAATTGACTGGTCTTGAGTCATTAGTGTGACTGACACCAAGACAAGTACATAGGTGCTCAATAGAAATGAGTTCACTGAACGTGATCAACAAGGAGTTCTCATACTCACTCATGTCACATAAGAATTCATGATTGGGATAATGCAAAGTAGTCATTTGACCTAAGGCATCATAGTTGTCTTGTGGTTAGGTCCTTGATCTTTGACTATGTCAAAGTCACTCCATCCGAGGGTGTCCACGACATAGTTGGGGTTAAGCCACTTAGCCATGGAGGCAAGTGAATGTGCAACAAGGGATCTCTAACCTTCAAACTGTTTGAGGGAGAATACTCTATGATATGATTAAAAATCTCTGGTCAGAGTATGAATGAGATTTAGGAAGTCGTTCCAAATCACATTCAAGGTAATCATAAAAGTAAATGAATCACATTGGATAGTAGACATGAATAAACTATCAAACTAAACAATATGGTCAAAAGTATTGTATTAGAGAAAGACCGTATTGCATTGTAATCCTAAACCGAATAGGTTCTCCACCTCTTCTGATTAGCTTGGGCAACCATGACATACTGCTAGGTGTCACTCATGGTTTGTGGAAGCCCAAAACGTGTATAATCACTAAAGGGAGAATTGAAAGTAAGTTTCAATTCACAATCGATTTGAAAGAGTTCTAATCGCCCACTGCCTTGCTAAAAGGAACCTAATGGATCGTACACCGTGTAAGATAAAGATTGAAGAAACAACGGAGATGAGTAAGGATAATTAAATGGTTTAATTATTTATGGCAAGGGTTAATTAATATGTTAATTAATCAAACGAATAAAGTTCGTTAAAGACCTCAGGTTAGTTTTAGGCCTCAAGGCCCAATGGGCTTCGAACGTCAAGCCCATTGACTTAAGTTGTATGACAACTTAATGACTAATAATTCACAAAGGCCCAAATAGCCCAATAAAACCCTATGGCCGGCCATATTGATAAAGAAGTGGGTTTTGAACTTATTACAAGTTTGTCACTCCAATGAAGGTAGGTATAAATATGACTTTATATCTTTTTCTTCATTAGGGTTTCTTTTGAAGAAAAGATGAGAAGACAATGCCTCTCCCTTTTTCTCTAGGAGGTCGGCCCCCTTGGAGGACATTAGCTAGCAATCTTCCCTCCTCCAAGGTCACTCATCTCTTCTTCGAGTCTCTCCTTGGTGTGGAAAAATTAGAGGTTCCCAACTTTGGGAACTTGGAGAATCCTTTCAACCATCCTTATCCAAGAAATCCATGGAGCTAATAAGCAAGGAATGAAGGCCCTCTCGTTGGGTGATTAGCCTTTGCTTATGCAAAGAGGAATCAACAAAGGTATAAAATTTCTCAACTCACTTTGTTCTTAAGTTGAGTCTTGGTTCACATAACTAGTAGGCTTTGAATTTCATGGGTAATGCTTTGTTTTGAGTGCATACAAGCATGATTCCACTTTTAATTGTTAATTGCATGCCATAGATGTTGCTCAAATGAACATGTTTTTCACAAAATTTCCTTCAATTGGTTCTACACCCTGCCACCACAATTCATCCGGGGTTTCGATGAACTTTCTTTAGTTTTCACCAAAGAATATTTATCCTATCTCTCGATCAAGAAAAAGTCCTACCACTTGTTCAATGTCAAGAAGAACCTAAAGAAGTCATTTCGCGACTATGTGAAGAGGTTCGTAGCAAAGAAGGCAAA
Source organism: Malus x robusta (assembly GCA_963082935.1). Lineage (NCBI taxonomy): Eukaryota > Viridiplantae > Streptophyta > Magnoliopsida > Rosales > Rosaceae > Malus > Malus x robusta. The sequence continues at coordinate 16,335,925 of OY720325.1, read as the reverse complement.
GATAGTCGGATGGAATGACTCAATAACTAGAGTATCCTTCCAAAAATGAATTCCAGTAGACCACCCGCTGTTTGGAAAATTGATCATGAAATAATATCTAACTTTGGCATACTCTTTCATTTTAGCAGAAAAGTGATAGGAGCATATTTATGCGCCTTAGTTAGCTAGTTCTTATGCATTTCCATGGTGTTTTCTTAGTTAAAGTAGTCTTTTAAGCTAGTTTTATGTGTTTTCAGGTTTTAAGGCCAAAGGATGCAAGAAGATGCATTTTGGAGCTTTTTGGAGCAAAATTGGGCTTGGAATGATTATCACATAATTGGAGCCAAGGTTTGGACGAATTTGAGGACTTGAAGATGATGATTCCTACTTGAACAAGGTTTCCTAGTTGAAGTAGGAAAGTGCTTACATGAAGGAGGATTCCTAATCGACGAAGGATTCCTAATCGACGAAGGATTCCTAATCAACGAAGGATTCCTAATTGAAGATGGATTCCTAATCACATGAGGATTCCTAGAAGAACAAGGATTCCTATTCCAACAAGGATTCCTACTTGAAATAGGAAAGTTAAGCCAAAGTTTCCTACTTTGGTTTGATTTTTCCTAAATGTCCCTAAAAGTTCCAGCAATTATGAAGACTTCCTAAGCATTCTAGGACATCAAATACACATCTCTTGCACCTTTTGAACCCTTGGTGCACTCCCCTTGGTATTTCCTCTTCCTTATTTCCTGATTCTAAGCTTTAAAACACTTTCCTTTTGTGTTTTAAGCCCTAGCCGAATTTCCCTTGCCCTTTCCTTTAATTTTCTGATTTGTTTCCTTAATTCTAGAACTTTAGACTTAATTTCTGATTTCCTAATCAACCTAGGGTTTTAATTTATGTTTTCCTTTAAATAAACCTCTTTGTTGCAGCCACAAAACATTCCACACACACCCATACAACTCCATTCACGCCAGATTTCATCCTCACTGCTTGTCGTGCCCATCCTTCACCCAAATCCATATTTTCTGAACCCAAACCCCCCTAGCCGTGCCATACATCCATCCTAGACACTTTTCCACCATTCTACATCATCCAAAACCCCCAAAAACCATCACAAAACCTGGTGCCGCAACAAGAAGGAAGAAGGAGTGCTCTTGAATGTGCTTGCTAGTCTATTGCAGATTGCTGGAACTTTTAGGTGTAATCTTTCTTATGATTTCAATGTTTCAATTCAATAAACTTTGTGTTGTGAGTATGAGGAACTAAACCCCCTTAGTTGGGGGGTGATTCGAAACCATGTACATGCTTGCAATATGATTTGATTACATTCAGTTGTTATTTCATAAGTTGTGGATTCAATTCGTTCATCTACTTGATTGATAACTTATTTGTGTATGTTGATTGAGAGTGCACGCTTAGTTTTCATGCATGAATATGATGCTAGATTATGAGGGAGTTTCACCTAATAGTTACAATCTTATAATCACAAGTAGTGAAGGTCGCTTGAAAACGATCGCGTTGAATGAATTCTTGGCATAAGTTTCATGCAGTTCATAGTAACGAGTGCTTCGTCAATGCTTATGTTTTTCATAGATCTTAATGATTCTTGCTTGTATCTCTATTATGCAATTCATGTAGGGAACTTGTAGGGAATGTTTTGGGTTGTCGTATGCAATCATCCAACTCAATAACTTGTGGAAAAACTGAGGGTTAATTAGTGCAATTCACGGTTAATTTGGGGCGTTGAGTATTCATAGTTTATCGAAAAGCAACTGGAAATCGTTTTGTTTGCAAGTGTGTCATGTGTGGAGAAGAACCTCCTAACTAGCCTTCTACCCATCTATTTCACCAAAATCGTTTTTACAATCTGCCCTATTTCCAATCTGTTTTCTTTATTTTAATTTTCGTCAAAACAAAATCCCCCTTTATTTTAGAGTCCTAGATTAGTTAGAAAGGGTGTTAGTTTATGTTTTCTAGTGTTTTGAGTCAAGTTATAACATAAATTCGTCCAAATTTGTGTTAGTACTCAAAACTGCCCAGATTGTGCTTCTAAGGCAGTTTTGAGTGTTTATTTGCTGTTTTGGTTCCTTTGCTTTGTTTTGGTGTTTTAACTTTTAATTTTACATTCTTTGAGTCTAGTTTAGTGTTTTAAACTTTGTTTTTACATTATTGAGTCAGTTTTCAAGAGTTTAGCAATCCCTCCTAATCCCCGGTTTAGAACGATCCCTACTTACATCTTTACTACAATTTGACAAAAGAGGGTTTAATTTGTGTGCTTATCTATTTCGCATCAAAAAGTATGCACATTGGGACAAGGCTCACCGATGCATATTTAAGGACTTGAAGACGTACCTGACATCACATCCCTATTATCTAAACTGGAAGCAACGGAGGACTTGCACATTTACTTAGCAGTCTTGGAAGTAGCGGTGAACTCTACCCTCATACGAGAAAAGCTGAGGGCCCGACTACCTGTATTCCAAAGTTCAAAAGCTCTCCTCGATGAGGAAACCAACTACTAGAAATTCAAAAGCTAACTTTGGCGACAGTTGTTGCAACTTGGAAGCCCAAGTTATACCTTTATACGTATGCAGTCATCTTCATGATGCACTATTATGCTTAATCCAGATGCCCGACGGAGAAGTTGACCCGAAAGATTCTACATAGGAGCAACATGTACCAGCAGTCGAGCATCATCTCCTGTTGCGCATCACACGGCCCCAGCTAACCCTTGCTTCATAATTCAGCTCTAGAGTGGCCTAATACCCGCAGTTGAGCATCTCCTGCTGCATGTAACAATACCCCAACTCCACGACTCCCTATTGTGCCTTCACGCCTAGCTAAGGTGACAATACAGAGCAAACCAATGATGCATCGGAGGCAACCGAGCAGGCCCTAGCCACGTCTGCTTCACTCGATGAAGACTTCTGCCATTTATACATCGACGACGCATCTAACTACAAGGGTTGGGGAGCAGGCATGGCTCTTGTCACCCCAGATGGTTCGATGCTCGAGAAGGCAATCACTTTATGCTTTCAAGCGTCCAACAACGAAGCAAAGTACGAAGCCCTATTAGTAGGCCTCCGAATGGCAAAAGACTTGGTGGTGAACAACCTTACAATTCATTTTGATTTCAACTAATCACCAGTCAGACTATTAAGGAGTACACGGCAAAACATACGAAGGTGGCGCAATACCTAGAGAAGGTACGAAAGCAGTTTGAGGTGTTTTAGACTTACACCATCACTTAAGTTCCGCGGCCAAACAACGCCCACGCAGACGCATTAGCCAGCCTAGGCTTCACCCTCGACTATCAACTCAAACGCTTTATTCCGATGAAGTATCTACACAAGCCAAGCATAGAGGTAGAGCTGGCAACTGAAGTGTCATAGGTTAGTACAACTCCAAGCTGGCAAGATTCCATTATAAACTACCTGGTCAATGGCACATTCCCTATGGAAAGATTGGAGTCTAAAAAGCTCCAAACAAAGGCAGCACCGTACTACATGTGGAACGGCATTCTCGTTCGTATATCCTACATTAGACCACATTTTTGCTGCCTAATGCATCCCAACGACCTAAACGTTCTAAGTTCAATCCACGAAGGCCTTTGTGGAAATCACTCCAGATGATGATCCTTAGCACAGAAGGTTCTCAACGCAGGTTACTACTGGCCTACTATACACCAAGATGTTAAGGAGTTAATACAAAAGTACGATTACGGCCAACACTACAAGCCGATACCAGCACCACCTGCTAGCAAAGTACACCCGCAGACGAGTCATTGGTTATTCATGCAGTGGACAATCGACTGGTATAGCCAATGTCGCCTGCTACTGGGGCCAGAAGCATAATGATGGAGGCAACTGATTATTTCGCCAAGTGGGTAGAAGCCGAGCCCATGACAACTACGACTCAAACGGACATAGAGCGCTTTATATAGAAGAACATCATTTTCCAATTTGGCATCCCTCAATTCATCGTCACAAATAACAGCCCGCAATTCATAGGCAAAGATTTGGCGAAGTTCTTCCAAAAGTATGGCATCAAGTAGCACATGTCCACACCAAGATATATTCAAGGCAATGGGCAGGCCGAAGCATTCAACAAGACGATTCTCGACTACCTAAAAAATCCCTCTCTGACAAGAAAGAAAGATGGCTAGACGAACTCTTTGGATGTCTATGGGCGTATCGCACAACCAAACAACGAGTCACCGGTGAGACTCATTTCTCTTTGGAATTTGGTTTAGAAGTAATCATTCATCCCAATGTCATCATGCCAAGTATCAACACTTTACTACCAAACATTGAGCAGAACAGTAAAGAGATAGCCACAAGCTTAAATCTGGTAGAAGAAAAGCACGAGCAGACCATCACCAGCATCACAACCTACCAGCATCAACTTCTCTCCACTTACAACAAAAGAGCCAAGATCCTGCAGTTATAGCCCCAAGATATAGTCTTAAGAAAAGCCTTTATCACTGCCTGCAGAAAAAACTCCAAACGATGGATCTCATCTCGGAAGGTATGTACAAGATTAGCTAAGTAGGCGACAAGGGTAGTTACACCCTCGCCACCATAAACGACAAAGAGATCGAAAAGTAGTGGAATGCCTACAATCTGATGAAGTACCATGCATGACCTCCCGCTACATCAAAGCCCAAAGACTCAAGCAGCTCGTTGGGCACCGCCTTGCAAGCCGAGGACTATCCAGTTGTTATACAGTTCCTACCTTACAGCTAAGTTCTTGTTCGTTTCACTCGTTTTTCAATGAGGAATTCAGAAGTAATCTACAACTTGGCTCGGTTGCATGCTTACAACAGCTGATCACTCATCCACTTCAAAAGAAGATCGCACCCTTCCTAAGGACTTATCGTAGGAATTGCACCCCTTGGGGACTAACCATGATCTCTAGTGCGAGAGGGTAAACCAATCCCCCGACACCTATTTGGGTCTACGCTCTAGTGCAAGAGGATAAACTAAATGTTCTCCAGTGCGAGAGGATAAACTTTACATTCTGAATTTTTCAAGGCTTAGCGAACTGAAGGATTTTGGGTATCTTGTCCTAATCCACGGGGAACCAGGCCCTAGAGACGGAGGGGGCACATTACGGAGTACGCCCCTATGGATGGCTGCGCTGGAACCCTAAAGCTGCTACTGAGTGCACTAAGGTAGCCCACGGTTTCCAAAAGACTACCTACGACTTGCCCTTCGAGCAGTAAGCCGCGTTAAACTTAAACAACCACACATTTATGTGAAAGGTTAAACAAGTTAGCACACATATACAAAGCTTCTTGCATTGTCGACATACTACGTAGTTGATGAGCTTCATTTCTGCCAAAGCGCGGAACGACCTACACCAAGTCCTAAAGTGTTGTGGTACTTGTTACGCAACCTACAGAATTGGAGAGAACCAAGGTTAACAACCAAGTGGTCACGCATACTCGTTTGTTTTATGTAGGGCGTCCGGGTATCGACCCTATGGCTAACAACTTTGTAAAGTTCAACACCAACACCTACGACTGCATAGGTTATGTGGGCCTGTCTGCTTATAAAAAAGTAGCACGCCTACCCCTGGTCTAAAAAGTCTAAGGTTGGGCAAGAACAAAAGAAACGAAGAGGAAGAAAAACGAAGTAAGCAAGTTTATTAAAATTGATAAACAACTGGCAAAAACCGAAGGAGTTTAAGCAAAGAAAAAAGCAACAAGGAAAACAAAGAAAATCCTAAAGACTACCTACTTTTCATCAGCTTGGACACTTCACGACTACTCGATTGCCACACCTTCAGCAGCCGCGACATTCTCAGCAGCAATACCATCCGGCGCTTCACCCCCGGCTACTCTAGCCTGGGCATCAACTTCTCCGACTACTTCACTAATGGAAGCTAAAGTCAGACGGCCTTCTAATGAAATGGTCTACGTGACCCAGCTTATAGAAATCAACTTGATCTCACCCTTCAAATGCTCATTTTCCTCGAGCAGACTAGCACAAACGTGCTGTAGCTCATCTATTTCCTTCTTCAGACTGTCGTTGATCTTCAAAACACCCTGAAGTTCCAACACTTAAGGTTCAAACCTATCAATGACCTTCTTGAAATGGATCACTTGGTTGTAAGCAACGATCAGTTCCTAATCCTTTGCATAAGTAGTAAAACGGAGCTCAGAGACAGCACTCTCAAGGTCTTGAATCTGAGGTATGTAACACCCAATCTCATTCTTTGCACTTTCATACTTAACTTAGATTGCATTAAGCCTAGTCTTCAAATCCACAATCTCCTAGCGAGTGGTCTCAAGCTGTAGAAAAATGGGGGCAGAGATATTAGACCCCTTCAAAGCAGCAAGCTCAGATTCCAACTTCTTGATTTTCTTGGCCGAGGAGTAAGCTTCGGTTGCCATAGTCCTTGCCACCTCCTTGGCAGCCTTGGTGTCCTCTGGATCAAGAAGCATAGACTCGGTAGCTAGAATTGTCATTTTCTACATCATAGCCTAAAACAGCTTAAAACACACGAAAACAACTTAAAACACTATAATAAACACAAACTAACTATGAAAATGCAAGAAAACAAGCTAACTAATTCGCATAAATATGCTCCTATCAACAACCCCTTTAACGCCATCAATAAACTTGGCACACATATCTATGTCTTCAAGCAGATCTGGTTTCAAAAGCGCACAGATCTTAACATCTTCCCTAGCAGTAAGCTTAATGGATTTCTCACAGCTGCCCACGCAAGCAGTTTCCTCCTTCCCAGCAGGCGAATCAGTCTCATCAACAGGGGAGTAAGCATTGGCACCACTTTAGCAGTAGAGTCCACCTTATCGCTCTTCATATTAGCAAGCCTTTCCAAAGGTGAAACAGATTTAGCTCCAAACGGACGCTTTGGCACTAGTTTCGGCACTTAGGGCACGACGGAACCTTTACGCCGAGCAATCATATCAACAATCAAACTTGCCATCTTTGAAATGGCAGGCGTCACTGGCTAGAAGAAGTCAAGTCAATCATAAGCTTGGGGGTAACCGGTGAACCCTTACGAGTAGTGGAGGAAGTCTTCCGCTTTTTCTTAGCCAACATTTCTTAAGTAGGCGGGGAAGATTTCTTCTTTCCACCTTCATTCACATCAGGCTCCATGACAACGATCGGACAAGCCAATGCCTCTGCCTTGATCCATTTTATCTCCTATTTCGGGGGCAGCCCACCTTTCCCTCGACGAAGAAGACTAAGCAGCCAACACTATTCACGATACTCAGAAGGGATACCAAGAACAACATGCATTTTCTTTATGTCTGGATAAGTCTTGGAAGTTGAGTCGAATTCTGAATTTAGATAAGCAGAAAAGGACAAACAATGAATTAGAGAGCAACTCAGCAAAAGTACAAAGTAGCCTAGAGACTAAGTAGTCTACTTACCGGTAATGAAAACCGTTGGAACACGCAGCTTAAGGGAAGAATCAGACTCCAACTCTCTACTTATCTCTAAAGTCTCATTGGCTTAAGCCACAGCACCAACCTGGCATGTGCCAGGTCCAGCCCAGTGCCCATTAGTTCGGCCCAAGCCAAGCCACTTTTGGCCCAGCCAATCGCCACTGTACTAAGCCGATAGCAACGAGCCACCCACGATAGCCATGTTGTGGCTTTCCAGCCACCTTTTCACACTTTCTCAACCCCCATCGAGCCAAATTTCAAGCCCTAAAGCTCCCAAAGATTATGAAGACAAGGAAAAATTAATTTGTTCTTTCCTTGATGAGGCATGAAGACAAAGAAAGCAGCGAAAGACGGTCATTTGCACGACCAAATGTAGAAGATTGCTAGGGGAGGGGGAACAAATATCCACTAGCTTTTTCTCTCTCTTGTAGGGTAGAATAAATTGCTCCCTGAAGTTGACTTTGGAAGGAATTTATCTCCCTTTCCCAGAAGGACCTAATTTCAAATCAAAGAGGGAATCTACGTCAAAATAGGAAACAATCTTACGTTTCCTAAAGCAAGGGAAGATCTCTACACCTACTGCACTTTCCTGCGAGTAGCCCAAGGGCATTTGTGGAACAAAAAATAATCAAGAAAAATATGGAGGCGACACGTGGACTTTTGGGTGAAAAAGACAAAATTACCCTTGAAGCACACCAGGACTCCCACGCGCAAGCAGCGGACAATAACGGCTCAATTAAGGTCAAAATTGATCAAAGTGGTATTCTTTTAAACCCTCTCATCACTCCTCATCAAATCCTCATCCACAAGGTAACTGCCAATTATCCTTTTCAAATTGGGATTAATTACCAAAATTAATTGATTAATTTCCTAATTGATTGCAAGATATTTTTTGACATAATATCTTGCAATTAGAGCAAAAAATCACCATAAGTGGCTGGTCCCCATTTCTCCAAATAGGGCTGGCCACACCCCTATATATAGCATCATTCTCTCCAAAAACCTAAGTCCAATTCTCTTCCAAAATTCTCTAAATTTCTCTAAACACTTTTCCCTCAAATTCTAACTTTGGCATCGGAGATTCTTCGGCCAAAACCCCCCCCATTCATCGTGGGCGCGTGAGGCTCTTGGCCTTGATTTTAGATGTTAATTGTTTTGCAAGTGCATTTTCATCCAAGAAGAAGAAGGCGGAAATTTGCATCCACACTTGTTATTTGGTTTTGGTCGAATGAGCTACGACCTATGGCCAACTTTGCCCAAAAGCTATTAGGCCGTGTTTGGTACACCGGATAAGACATCGGATAGGATTAATAATACGGAGTACGGTGTTTGGTGTCCGTTCGTATTAGATAGCCACCGGATTAAACAATCCGGGCCCACCTACTTAATACGCTTGTTACCCGACTGCTTATACCGTCCAAAACCTTCGTACAATTTAGTCGGGGCAAACCCTCTCGCTGTCTCCTTCCTCTCCAGACGCAGTGTCCTCTCGCGCTCGGTCGTGGTTCTCTCCAAATGCTTTCCTCTCGCCCTTGCTCTCTCGGCTGAAGGCCAGGTTCGTCTTCGTCGTTCTTCTTCGTTTGAATCCCACCAGTTTTCTTCTTCTTCCCAGGTTGCGCCCCTCTCTCTGTTCTTCCCCCTCCTTCCATTTTTCTTGCAATTTCTTTCAATTGATCAATCTAGTTATTGTTTTCTCTGTAATTATGCAATTGATTATGTAATTTTGTGTTTTAATTACAAATTTCGAATTTTAGGGTCTGATGAATCTAGTTATTGTCTTCCCCCTCCTTCCATTTTTTTTTGCATATGAATGCTGCAGTTTATCTTTCCATATTTACCGTCAATCTAGATAGAGATAAATGAGAATACTAAAAGGGAATGTTGAAAAGGAATACTCAAATAAAAGGAAAATGATTGTTCCTGGGTTGGTTGGGCATGCACATATATTAGATAGAGATAAATGGGTTTTCGTTTCTTATGACTGTGTTGTACTTTCTTTTGCTTATTTTCTGAGCAACCAAACAGAGCATTTTGGTTTTGTGGCTGACCCAATTTCCTAGATTTTCTGTCATCTGAAAATTTCATTGGTAGCATCTCTTGGTATCATATGGGATCCCAGTTTAATTTGATTTGGGCTAAATGGTTGGCAGTTCATATAATCGTTGTGCTATTATTAAACATTAGACATAAGTATAATTCAAAAGTGCAAAATTCTGTTTTAAGAATTTATGAACCATCAATTGTAGAATTCAACACAAACAAATGTGAACCCGCACAAATCCATTGCCTTCAAATATAGACAGATCCTATCAGGACAGTTAGAGACTTTGGAGGGGATTGGTGGGCAGAGTTTTGGTGCGCCCAAGTTGTTTGATAGAATGCCTCAACGAAATCAAGTTTGTAGAATTGGGTCTTTGGAGGTAGAAGGTGAGGCTTTGTGTAGTAGTCAATCAAATAAACTGGTTAACGACTTGCAGATGCAGGGTAATGGTATTGATAGGACTGTTGGTTTGACTGCACCTGGAGATGTAGACCCTCCACTTCGCGCATACCGGCAATTCAACTCAGTGTCATAAAGCTTTCGAGCAAGAGGAAGGGAAAATAGTTGCCAGAGTAGATAGTGTGAGAAAGGTCTTATTGAAAGCAAAGCAGCAGCATGCATATATTTTAGCTATCTGGACAAACTGTTTCTTACAGAAATCAACTTGTATTTGTATATTTTATGAACTTAGATATGTGATTGTATTAATCTATATAACGTAACGACTGTAGTTGTTTTTTGTAAGCCCTCTTTTATGTTAGTGGAAAATATTTTGAATTTGATGTATGGAATTTACTATTTTTCTTTGTTATTTGAAAATTTGTGTGGCTTTCAACAAGTATAAATATGAGAAAAGTTCAACAAACAAACAAAGATTTGTCAATTATTTTTCCCCTTGTCCTATCCGGTTCAATACCAAACACAGTATAAATAATACGGTCATTAGTCCGATACTACACCAAACGCCCGACTAATTTAGTCAGTACTATCCGGTGGTTATTTATCCTATCCGACAGAAATAGTCAGTACAGTCCGAGCTGCCAAACGAGGCCTTAGGTTGTCAAGAATTTTACCAGTCGTAACTGAATTTAGTAACATAGCAGCCGACTACCTTGTTGATTTAGAAAGTAACCTAGAGATGAAGCTTATTGTTTTTTTAGTACGTTGACATTTTTACACTGAGGGGAGAAGGAGTTCGACTAAGCCACACAATGAACATCTTAATTTGATCTAATTCACCATCGATGAAGCTTATTGTTAATTTCTCTCATTTGATTATCTTCATTTTATTTGACATGATTATCCTCATGTGAATAGTATCACTTTTTGGTAGAAGAGCTGTTAAAACCTTAAGCAACTGGCAGTAGTGGAGTGGTGGCCTTAAATCCCTTATTTAAAGTTTTCAACTGTCACGACTACCTCCCCATCTTTCATCCTGCCCTTTCCGGCGAAGAATAAGATCATTGCACAAGGGGTATCACATCAATGAGCATTTTATTATTCAGCCATCTACATTATTTCTAATTTATTGTGAGGTTAAGCTCATTTTCTTCTTTTAATGTAGATAATATTGCTTGTTCAAAAAAAAATTATATATATAGATATGTATGTATGTATGTATGTATATACATATATATGTATATATATGATACAATAAATGGCTGGGATTATATTATTTACCAGAAAAAAAAAAGGAAAAATATGTGTAAATATGTAAACATCATGGTTATATGTATGGATTCGATGTATCACATTTAAAGTTCAACTTGCTCTCCTCACACCTGTTTTATTTTTATATTATGGCAGAAATTGTTAAGTGAGGTTTTTTTATGAATGACAATATGACATTCATTTCATTCAATCACTAGCATAAAAACCAAATTACTGTGAACAAACATTTATTCTCAGGGAAAAAAACGGTTGGGCTTACAGTTACACTAGCCTGAACCCAATAAACCATCCAGGACGGTTCTTCCTCCATTAAAATCGTACAGTCATGCCACTAAATTCAACGGTGAAAATAAAAACTTAATGCCACCATATAGCAAATCAGGTGGAAAAATGTATTAAGAAAGTGTGTTCAATTTGTTGTAGTTAGAATTACAAAAAATATGTGATTGTGTAAATGCTAAGTAGATTATGTATATGAATCTTATGAAATATAGAAGATATTTTCTATTAGTGTTTGTATTTTTTTTTAATAAACGATATTAGTGTTTTTAGTACTTAGGAAGAATATTTTTATTTTCCTTATTAATATAAATAAGGGCAAAAGACATAAGAAATTGAGAGTTCTAATGAAAAAAGTTTGAGCTAAATTTATTTTAACAAAAAACCATCTAATAATTTTATTTAATGAAAAAAACTAAAAATTTAATAAAATTCACAAAATACAATATAATAAGAACAAAAACTAAAGCCTACTAGAAAAGAAGCCCACGTACAAAATCAAATAAATTAAAAAAAAAAAAAAAAATATATATATATATATATATATATATCCAGCCAATGCTCCAAACAGAAATAAATATTTCTTTAATTACAAGTATGCCACTACTACCTCCTTAGAGCAAGTCCATCCCTAAAGACTTTGCGCTAGCACTCAGCACATTTATCCACTCAAGTGAACAGTAATAGACCTCGGTGAACAGTAATAGGCCAAAGCATCTCCACTCCTAAAAATACGTTAGCACCCAGTCAATCTAATATTATATTATTTTATTCCTATCAATTAATATTTTATCATTTAATTTCTTTCTTTCCTGCTTCCATTTCATCTCCGGCAGGCACTTTCTCTCTACCCTCTCTTTTTTTCCCCTTTTCTCCATGTTTTCTTCTTCAAATGAGCTGATGCACCTGAAATGGACCTCCTCCCCCAAAAATGGGAGCTCGTCGTGGAGGTGCTCCACACCAACGGATGGGACCTCGCCGGAGCTCCACACAAACACTTGCAGGCACCTCGTTGTCGTCTCATCACCGGAGCTCGCCATGGAGGTGCTCCACACCCAGGGAGTCAGATCTCGCCGTGGAGGTGCTCCACACCAATGCTCCTTGAAAAATGGACCTCCTCCTCCTCCGCATGATCCGGCTGGCATCAACATGAGTCAGATGTACCGGGCAACACCTCAGTCAGTTTTGGACTGGGCTAGAGACCAGCTTGGGCTGGGTGTCAGTCAATTGGGTCGGGTGGAGGGGTTTCACAGGGTGCTGGGCAGTTTTTTCAGCTGGGTGCTGGGCAAAATGCCCTCTGGTGGAACTGCTCTTAAAGTTTGATTGTAGCAGAAATTGACTAATCAAAACTAGGGTGACGCCCGATGACAGCATATTTTACCTTGTGGCGCTGCTAAGATCGACCTTTGATACCGGGCAGAGACCCACATCTTGAAGCACCATTAGAACCGTCAGATCCTCCAATTTACAATGATGCGGAGATTAAGGTGAAACAATGCCTCCCGGCATTGGATTAGGATTATTTCCCTTTTTTCCACCCTTTTTCCTCTCCTCTTCTCAAACTTTCTATTATGTGTTTCTCTTTCTATAAAAAATTAATAAAAGATGTTAACGTGATTTAACTGTAACCATTCAAATAGAGTCTGTTCATTTAAGTATTCAACAAGTCTCTTACAATTTATTTAAAAAATATATATATAATGCAAAATAAAAGTTATCTAATTTTTGTCTAAGTGAGTCGTAACCTAGACAGGTCTGGGCAGGCTAGGTGGGTGCCTCGGTAGGTCTAGACACCACTTCTTAATTTTTAAACGCCTAAGCATTAATCGCAGTGGTGATTAGTTGCTTGGTGCCTTTTTAGAACAATGTTTTTTTTTCTTCGGAAAATTGAAGCCACTTTACCTTGTTGCCTTTACTTTATCTTTTGGTGGATCGTCATCTACATCTTCGCTTTCCACTCCTCCTTTAAACCTGAGAAGTTTCTTTGTCCAAGAGCTTTACTCATTTATTTTCTTTTTTTCTGTACTTTTGTTGTCTATTTTCGTTTATCTTCATCTTTTTTTTATAAGTCTTATTGTTTTATTTTTGAAAAAAAATAAGAAAATACATAAAATATATAAAATTTCATAAAATCCAAAACTTTCAAGAAATTTATAGCATGACATTAGTTCCCTACATTTTCTTATTTTTTTATGACCATGACTTGGAAAACTTATATGCACATAGCCTTGTTGATGTGAAACTAGAGCATGATTTGAAGCTTCATATGTGAATCTAGTGAGCTTATGTAACTCTTGTGAGTTTTTGAGCCTATATATGATTGAACCATTATGCATCAATTTCGTTTATTCTTGTGCGCATGGTTTTATTTTATTTGTATCTCTAAAACTTATTTTATACTTATCGTTGCATTGATCAATTCATGTAAATACTTGAAAGTGATGTAGGTATTTGTTTCTTTTGTTTGAACCTTTTTAGCCAACCCTTATTATTATTTTTTGTAGTTAGCCAGTTAAGCCTGTATACATGCCTTTTTTGTTTCTTTAACCTAAATGTTTTTCACCTAGCCTTGTAAAAATTCCTACATGTCTTGTCACAGCCCATCCCGAGATTCTATTTATCGAGGTTGTGAAATGACGAAAGTACCCTTATCGGTTACTAAGGTATGTGTGTGGCATGTTTTGAATAATGCATATTTTCCTAAGTTTTGGAAAATTTAAGTTGGATTAAAGGATGTGTGTATATTTGTGTGGTTAGGGAATTAAAGAGTGGCTTGTTTTGGGTGGACCCCTGATGCGATGAAAGTTAAGCACTCAAATTAAACCCTCTTTTGACAATTGTAGTATATGTATAAGTAGGGATCGTTCTGGACCGGGGATTAGGAGGGATTGCTAATCTAAACTAAACTGACTTACAAAAAAAAACTTAAAAACACTTAACTAGACTCTATAGACTCAAAACACTTAAAAACACAAACTAAAACAAATTCTAACTAATTAGACACACTAAAGTAAAGGGGGATTGAGTTTTGGACGAAAATAAAGTAAAACAAAACAGAAACTAGAACTAAACAGATTTGCACGAAATTGGTTGTTTTGGATGGATTAGTTAAAGGTCCGTTTTTCACACATGACACACTTGTACATGAATCGATTTCCAATTACTTTTCAATAAACTATTATGCTCAAAACCCCAGATTAACCGTGATGCACAAATTAACCCTCAGATTTTCCTTTACTCATTGAATTGGATGAATGCATGCGACAACCCAAATCATTCTCTAAAAGTCCCCTATATGAATGCATAATAAAGATACAATCAGAGATCATTACGTTCAATGAAAATCATAAGTGTTGACGAGGCAATTATAACTATGAACACATGATACAATTGCCAAGAATTCTATTAACGCGATTGTGATAAACAACCTTCACTACTCATGAATATAAACTTGTAACGATTAGGTGAAACTTATTTATATTCTAGCATCTAATTCATGCAAGAAAATTAAGTATGCATCCTTAATAAACATACAAGAATCAGTTATGAATAAAATAGATAATTGAATTGCAATCACAACTTATCAAATCACAATTGGAAGAAATCAATCCATATCTCAAGCATGTTCATGGCTTCAAACTTCCCCCTAACTAATTGGGGGTTTAGTCACTCATAATTGCAACAAAATCAGAAAATGAATTTAACATTGGAAACAAAAGAAAGAAAACACCTAAACGCTCCAACGATCCAAGTTGGACAGCAAGCACGTCCAAGCACTTTCCTTCCCTTCCTTTGCTATGGCACAAGGTGTTGGTAAGTGTTTGAAGGTTTGTTTGTATGGAGGAATGAATGTGTTTGGATTCATATATCTTTTTTCTTTGATGAAGGGTGGATGAATGTATTTATAGGCTAGGAAGATGATGTAGTGGGTGGTGGTAATGAGTGGATGTAGTGGTAGGTGAATGTGTTGGGTGGTTGAAATGAGTGGATGTAGTAGGTGAAATGAGTGTATGTAGTGGTAGGTGAATGTGTTGGGTGAAATGAGTGGATGTAGTGGTAGGTGAATGTGTTGGGTGGTTGTAATGAGTGGATGTATTAGGTGAAATGAGTGTATGTAGTGGTAGGTGAATGTGTTTGGTGAAATGAGTGTGCTAAAATGGTTATTTATAGGGAGAGGATGATGCACAAACTTCAAATTTCGTCCATTCCTTTTGCTCCAAGCATAAGCTATCCATTCCATGCCCAAAAATGCTCCAAAATGCACTTCTTTGCTACAATAACCCTTTGGACCTACACACACACGAAAATAGCTTAAAATACATAATTAACTAAGAAATAACAACATAAATGCATGAGAACAAGCTAACTCAGTCGCATAAATATGCTCCTATCAACCCCACACACACACACGAGACAAACCCTTTCCTTCCCCGTGCTCTCTCTCTTCCCTCTCAGTTTCTTTCTCTCTCTCTCTCTCTCTCTCTCTCTCTCTCTCTCACTCACCGTACGGACAAGAACCCAAAATCCCTCAAAACATCATGGATCGACGTCAATAAGGTGAGTTTCTTCACCCTTGCAACCTCCTGAGTTGAATGGTATCATTCTTGGAACTTAGAACCTTCGAAATCACGTGAAATCCGAACCCCAGTTTGATGTCATTGTTCATGCACACGTGAATTGTTGATTTTCAGGGAATTCTAAGCTTACAAGGAGTTTAGTGAGGTCCAAAGGAAGCACGGAGTACTTAGTTTGAAGGTTTTGGACGTCGGGATCGTAGGGTTTGAAGTTGGCCGGTTTTCTTGGATTTTCTCCAGTGAGATTTCATAATTTTTAGAGCCTTAAACTAGTACAACGTGATTCTACATGCTTAGGGCTTCATTTTGATATAAAATGCGTAGAAAATGGTGGAGAAATGACGGAGAACAAAGAGATTGAAAAATCTCCAGTTTTCTAGCGACCGGCAAAACCAATCCGACGACTGGAGGAAGAAGCTGACGGGCGTGGGGGCTCGTGGGTCCGTGCCCCTCCCGGCGCGTGGGGGCGTATGCGGCCTCGAAAAATTATTTTAAAAATACCTCGACGTCCGTCACGTCAAGTAGGTCACTGTGGTATATTCTTATACCCAAATTGAGCATCGTATGAGAAGTTATTTCGAATTGTCGGTTATGTGCTTTAATTAACGTTTTTATAGTTGTTTCGCATATAGGTGATACCTCTCCCGAGGACGAGCGCATTCAAGGATGTCACGGGGGTTACTGTTGGAAATGTGCCCTAAAACCAATCATATGATGATACTTTACGGACATTTCACATGTTAAACTAATCTAGTTTAATATCAAGGGCAAAGATTATTGTTTAAGCCGTCTCATATAAATGTTATATGCTTAAACGATAAAGTCCAAGGAATATGTGATTGGGAGAATGCAATCTAAAGAAGTTAGATTCAAGAGACCATTCTTTCGTAGACACATCCTAAACGTTCCTGATCATAGGATTGCCAATTGGGCATTGACAGTCCGTTAAGATCAGTACGTGTTATGTCTTCTCTCAGGGAGAGTGACTAGTCTCGAGTCATTGATGTGTGTGACATCAAGACAAGCATGTAGGTGCTCAATAGCGAATGAGTCCACTGAACACGGTCAACGAGGAGTTCTCATACTCATGTCACATGAGAACTCATGGTTGGGATAATGCAAAGTAGTCATTTGACCTGAGGCATCGTCGTTGTCTTGTGGTTAAGTTCTTGATCTTTGATTATGTCAAAGTCACTCCATCAGGAGGGTGTCCACGACATATTTGGGGTTAAGCCACTTAGCCATGAAGGCAAGTGAATGCGCAACAAGGGATCTCTAACCTTCAAACTGTTTGAGGGAGAATACTCTATGATATGATTAAGAATCTCTGGCCAGAGTATGAATAAGATTTAGGAAGTCGTTCCAAATCAAATTCAAGGTAATCATATAAGCACACGAATCACATTGGATAGTAGACATGAATAAACTAAACTATCAAACCAAACAATGTGGTCAAGAGTATTGTATTTGAGAAAGACCGTATTGCATTTGTAATCCTAAACTGAATAGGTTCTCTACCTCTTCTGATTAGCTTGGGTAACCATGATATGCTGCTAGGTGTCACTCATGGTTTGTGGAAGCCCTAAACGTGTATAATCACTAAAGGGAGAATTGAAAGTAAGTTTCAATTCACAATCGATGTGAAATGGTTTTAATCGCCCACTGCCTCGCTAAAAGGAACCTAATGGATCGTACACCGTGTAAGGTGGAGATTGAAGAAACAATGGAGATGAGTAAGAGTAATTAAATGGTTTAATTATTTATGGCAATGATTAATTAATATGTTAATTAATCAAACGAATAAGTTCGTTAAAGACCTCGGGATAGTTTTGGACCTTAAGGCCCAATAGGCTTCGAACGTCAAGCCCATTGACTTAAGTTGTATGACAATTTAATGAATAAAGATTCACAAAGGCCCAAAAGCCCATATCCCTTATATGGCCGGCCATGTATGTTGAATTAGGGTTTTGGTTCTTTAGGTCATTTAAATAAATGACTATATAAAGAACTTTATAGCCTAAAAACATAAGGGGGTTCTTTTGGAGAAAATGGGAGAGAACATGTCTCTTCTTTTCTCTCTAGGAGGCCGGCCCCCTTGGAGGGTGTATCTAGCAATCCTACTACTCCAAGGTCACTCATTTCTTCATCAATCTTACCTTGGTGTGGAGACTTAGAGGTTCTCAATTTTGGGAACTTGGAGAAACCTATTCTTCCATCCAAATCCATAGAATTTAGATGCAAGGAATGAAGGCCCTCTCTTTGGGTGATTAGTCTTTGCTTATGCAAAGAGGAATCTACAAAGGTATATATTTCTCAACTCACTTTGATTTGAGTTGAATCTTGGTTCACCAATCTACTAGGCTTTGAATTTCATGGGTAATGTTTTGTTTTTGAGTGCATGTAAGCATGATTCTGCCTTTAATTGTTAATTGCATGCTATATGATGTTGCTCAAATGAACATGTTTTCACAAAATAATCCTTCAAGTGGTATCAGAGCCTAGGTCTAGTAGTTGGTGAATCCTTTTGGGTTTTGTAGTTCATAGTTTTGATTTAAAAGTTGTAAAATGTTACAAGCTTTATTCTTGTTTCTTTGAATGTAAATTTTTGGAAAATTTGCCATCTCAAATGTTGTAGATGTAGTTCATATGAGCATGAATATTGGAGCTAAAAATTTGGTGCCATGACTTTGGGGAAATTCGGCCAAATCCAAAGGGTAGATTTTTGGGTTCTTGTTTGACTTGTTAAAAATGTTTTAAGGTGACTTTTGGAACCCCTATGTACCCTAGTTTGGTTATATGTTATTTCCCTTAAGTTTGAGTTGTTTTGGGATGTTTTTGGGTGAAAAATGTTCATGGAAATTTTTGAGTTTTTCCATGAGTGTTCTTCATTGTTCTTGACATTTTTGCCAAGAACAAAAAGTTTGGTGTTTTGATTCAAAGTTTTGATTAATTTCATAAAGTTTTTGTTTTATGATTTATCTTATATTTAAATGTGTTAGATATTTATTTAAATGTGTTAGATATTTGTTTAAATGGTGATAGAAATAATGGTGGGTGTGAAAGGATTAATTCCCTTTCACACACACCACTTGCACCACTTGCTTGCTTTATGTCAAAACTCACAAATCAACACACACATCACTCCTTTCCCTCTCCAAAACCGGCCACCCTACATGTAGGGTACTTTTGGGGCTTTTATGCAATTACATAAAGTTTTGATACTTTTGTGTATTTGCACTTTGGCCCAAAAGTTTACGTTTTTACGTTTAGGTCCAAAAACGCTAAAGGACAAATTGTTTTGCTCCTTTAATGAAGTTTTTGCATTGTTTAAATTTTGGGTTCTAGTTGTATTTACATGAAGTAGTGGACTTTTGTGTTTTTACAAAGTGACCCCAAAAGTTTATGTTTTCGCAATATAGCCCAAATGTTGTGGTTATTGCAAGATGGCCCAAATTAAGTAGAGAACAAAATTGTTTTGTCTCTTTAAATGAGAATTGGATTTTCATTTTGTTTAGCTCCATTTAAATCAATTTTATGGATACAAAAACCAAATGAAAATGTTGCATTCAATTTAATTAGTTAAAGTGTTAATTAATTAAAGGGTGATTATGAACCTAAGCCTACGATAATTGAGCTATGTGATAGGCCGTTTCAAATTTGTTTGAACCATGGGAATATGTAGATTAGATTTTGGTTGTAATTTGATTTGATCAAATGTTGTAAAAGAGCATAAGCTCTTCTTTACTTTAAAGTAATTTGTTTTGATCAATTGTTGTAAAAGAGCATAAGCTCTTCTTTACTTTGAAGTACTTCTTTCTTGCTTTATTTGATATGCATGAAAATGAGGTAGTTGGGTCCAACGCCCCTAAGACAACACGCCTTAATGTGATTAAACGCGTAACTAAAATCAATCACCATCCCTAGACCGAGATTCAACACAAGGCTCGTGTTGAATCTAAACAAAGGTTCATAGTCATCCTAAGGCCTTAAGGCAACTATATTGTCCATCAAATGAATGCAAAGTTTATGTTAGTAGTATCATATACTCTTGCTTTAAAAACTGTTTTATAAGCATAGTGGGAGTATTATATACAACTAAAAACAATCATATGGACCAATAGTTGTAATAGGACCAAAATTGTTTTCATAAAGATTAAAATGAATATTTATATGTGATGAGACCTAAAAACCCTCAACCAAACCATTATTAAGTTGATAAGCGTGAGAGTGCTTTGAACACTCTTTCGTAGCCTTCCACCGTGGTGGGCTCCAATCGTTTATGACTTGTACACCGCATTCACCCTATCATGGGGAAGTGCAAAGTGCATGCTTATACTCAGGAGGAGTCCATAAACATATGATGAGGTGAGTGTAGGCAACGAGGATGGCCGACATCGTATCATCGTGAGGCTATTCTTGAACCCCTTCACAAACTAAGCATGGTGGGAATGACTTAACTAAGTGCAATGGAGCCAACATCATATCATTGTGAGGTAACATTCTCTAGAGGCCAAATAAGATGGGTACTTGCAAGAGATGCAAATGAGTAAGTGTACTCTCTCATTATTATTAATGCTAGCCAACATCATATCATTGTGAGGTGGGCTTGGTAGTAGTGAGTCTCTCATACCCTACTAAGAGTTTCCTCCAAAACTCTCGAATTCCAATGAGGGATATGGAATTTGCCAAAAATAGTGGGTGATGCTATTTGATTTAAAGACCTGAATCAAATGGCTTAAAATCAATCAATTTATATTCGTTATGTATTTGTTTACCTATATATTTGCAAACGCTATCCAAAACTTGACTAAGAAAACCGAATGCTTTAGTTTCCGGACTTGGTACCACAATCCCAAAGATTGTCTTAAATGGATTGTATATGTACCTAAGTAGTCTCATCCTCAAAATCTTCCTATTGGTAATGTATCATTGGAAGAACATGTTAGATAAGTCTATCATGAAGAGGACAACACAAACAACCAATGCTTAATCCTTTGTTAAATGAACAAAGGAACTTACGAAGATTAGCATAAAGAAAAGGACACTTTTAGTGTTATTAGTTCTTCACTTACAAATCGTTGTATGAAGAAATAAGAGTTGCTTTGAACAACCCTTTGTCAATGCAAACACTAGTGCTTGTTTATTTGTTAAATGAACAAAGAACTTAAGAAGAAAGCACAAAGGCATGGACACTTTATGTGCCATGATTCTTCACTTACAAATTGTTGTATGAAGAAATGAGAGTTGTCTTAAACAAGTCTTGAAAGTTTGTAATTATGTTTAAGAACATAATGGTTGGTTGACAAAAATAGTCCATCAACATGGACTTATGATGATTTCGAATCATTGAATGTTGAAGTGTTACACCACTTAAAGAAACGGAAACTAGGCAAGGACTTCACCTTTATGTCCCTATCCTAATGGTTCACTAAGTTTATTGTAAACTATGTAGTGAACAATAAACACATACTCTCCAAAATGTTTGATGTGTATAACACAATTGAAATAAGTTTCAAGAGAGATAGTGGGAGTTTAGGGACCATGACTATTGTAGTCAAAGGAGAAGTCAAATGAAGAAGATAAAATTAACTCCAAGGGAACAAACTTTCTTTATGAAAGGATGGACATTGGAAGGGGTATTTGCAAGAAATGTCTTGCAAATGTCAAGAACACACCTTTCGAAGGTGTTGTAAATTGTTCTTGAATAGTTCAAAACAGTTGGTTCTTCTACTTGAATGCTTGATTCCGTATTAGTAACTATGTTTTACAATCGTTGTAAAAGTGTGGCTAATAAGAAGTAGAAGATTAATGAGAGAAGAGAAAGTACTTCACATTCGGAAAGTGAATCAAATATAGATCTCTGCGAAAGCAGATGGTACTTACTTCCTCATATGAACTACCAAAGAAATTGGAAAAACATAGATTGTCTTTATATTCCAATTTTAAGGATCTAAATTCCGTCACTATGTGAAATGGATAAATGTTTTGTTTGACAAAACATTGTTCTTTATTAATGAATGATTAGATTATTGTAATCTAATTAATTTTCTCTATAGTAGAGATGATATGGTAGTGTTAACTGTTTAGAATATAATGATGCTTAAAACCCAAAAGGTTGCAAGGTAGTGACTAATCCCAACTAAGTTGTGATACCTCTAAAAACATAAATTACGAGTTGGTCATAGATGGATGCCTTGGATCGTTAGATCCGGATCCAATGCCTTCTTGTTAAAATTGTATAGAGGCAAAATGTTTGAATCTTTATTCTTTTGGAAAGAAGAAAGAATCACAAAGTTGTTGAGGTTAATTCACTTAGATGTTAGTGGCACTAGTCCACAAACATAATACTACTCATGTTGTTTAACATTCACCGAAGATCACTCTCGGTTGAACTATAGTTTATTTTGAATAAACACAAGTTCGAATACTTTGCAAAAGGTTTCAAAGAATTCAAGAAATGTAAGTTGATGAGTAAGACGTCTAAAGTATTTACCTCCTTAGATTTGATCCAAGATAAGGTAACACTTTAGAACAGTTTCCTTGAAAGATATCAAGGAAAGAAGCATCAAAAGATAATGGATTTCTCCATTAGGAGGAGAACGAACTTGAATAAGATTTAGTTCGTTGGATATTATCAATTACCCATATATAGGATATAAACTTCTAAGACAATATGATTGTCAATTAGAAGATCTTCCAAAATTTTCATGACTCCATAGGATGTAGTTGGAAAGAAAGTCAAATCTTAATCATGTTAAAATTTGGGGTTGTGTGCTAATAAGCAATATTTGTTTGAGAATTATCTTATGGATATCCTTAAATTAACCTTTGGATATCACTTCTATAAACCAACTAACAAATGTTGTTTTGTTGGGTAGTTCATTGTAATCCTACAATGTGATTTGCCTAAGATAGAGCAAATGAACGAGGGATAGAACTCAAAGAATGGTTCTTTGAGAAACAAGATGGTGATCAACAAATATAACAACCTAGTTCCTATACCACAAGCTCCAAGGTAGTCGAGAAGGATTTATAAACCGTCTCAGTTGAATGGTTTGAATTTTATGACTATGTCATAGAGTTACACCTCTTAATTCGAAAGAAATAAGAATGAAAAATCCTTATGACTACATTGAGTGTATATGCGACATATACTCAAGGAAATGGTAAAGTACCATTTGACCCGAAATAATGAAACCTTCATAGCTAATTGGTAGCTTAAGGTGACTACAATCAAAGAGAATGGTTGACTTTGAAGGAACCATGACGTAGTCTTAGTTTCAGTTAATTCGAAGATTGCTAGCTACAACTAAATGGTGATTCAATGTTTGGACATAATATGGGTTTCCGAAACCATTATTAAGATAGTCTTGATAATATATGTCTAAAACTATGAATCACAAGACATGTAAGTTGTAGAGATCCATCCATCATGGATCTTAGCAAGCTAGTGGGAGCTGTAAGCGTCTTATGAGAGAAAGATCAAAACGTTTGATTTCTCATAAAGATGTAAATTAATCTTTTGTTTACTAGGTTTACAAAAGATTAGTGGGAGTCAATCATATTCCTAAATTTGTATATATATATATATAAATATATATATGATATATTAATTTTGGAAATGAAAAGAATACTTCTTTATTAAAGTTATGACTTTAAACATTCTATAAAGGATAGAATGTATATGGGAGACATTGTCTATAAACATGGGAAGTGAATCTATAATGATAGATTTCAAGATATAATTTGATTATATCAATCCCTAATAAATAGACAATAGATGCTAGAAAGTTTCTCATATGATGATAAACTTCAATTAGAAGGACGACTCTAGTGTGACTAGCAAGTTGCTCTTCTCAAAAGGAACGTACCCTTTTGACTCCTAAAGAAACAAAATGCATAAATAGAATCTTTTATGCATACGCAGAAAAGTGATTTATGTATTTCATATTGTATGAAAAACATTGATATAAGTTGTACCTAGAACGGTACAAGACAATATCAATGCAAGCCCAGGATCAGAATCATGGCAACTGTCAAGTGAGTCCTTAAGTATTTAAGAAATACTAAAGGATAGATTCCTCAAAGAATGAGGAAGAATTAGAGTAACGTAAAGGAAGCGTAAATGTATTAGATTATGAATCTAATTCATCATTGGATGTTTCTTCATTATGAATGAAGAGATAATCAGATATCTCTTTATTATGACTAAAGAGATATTTGGATGGAAACATTAAAAGTAATGACTTTAGTGTGTTCCATTATGAATGCAAAATATATTGCCATATAGAAGCTTACAACAATGTTGTTTGGATGGGAAAGTTCATTTATGAACTCTCTATTCGGTTCCAACCAGAAAGTGTCTCTAGTGTATCGACACTACGACACTAATGGGGCGATAGCTCAAGCCAGGGAATCAAGGTCTCATCAAGATCCGAACTCATATGAGAGACTGAACCACATGATTGAGAATCATGTATAATGGTGACGTCAATATTCTCAAGGTTGCTTCTATGGATAACATATAGATATCCATTGCCTAGGCCTACTACTCAGCCATTTATGAAATGACTACAGAAGAGGTATCATCACTGATAATCAAGCTGATTGGCTCTAGTGCAAGTGGGAGATTGTTGGAAATGTGCCCTAAAACCAATCATATGATGATACTTTACGGACATTTCACATGTTAAACTAATCTAGTTTAATATCAAGGGCAAAGATTATTGTTTAAGCCGTCTCATATAAATGTTATATGCTTAAACGATAAAGTCCAAGGAATATGTGATTGGGAGAATGCAATCTAAAGAAGTTAGATTCAAGAGACCATTCTTTCGTAGACACATCCTAAACGTTCCTGATCATAGGATTGCCAATTGGGCATTGACAGTCCGTTAAGATCAGTACGTGTTATGTCTTCTCTCAGGGAGAGTGACTAGTCTCGAGTCATTGATGTGTGTGACATCAAGACAAGCATGTAGGTGCTCAATAGCGAATGAGTCTACTGAACACGATCAACGAGGAGTTCTCATACTCATGTCACATGAGAACTCATGGTTGGGATAATGCAAAGTAGTCATTTGACCTGAGGCATCGTCGTTGTCTTGTGTTTAAGTCTTTGATCTTTGATTATGTCAAAGTCACTCCATCAGGAAGGTGTCCAAGACATAGTTGGGGTGAATGCGCAACAAGGGATCTCTAACCTTCAAACTATTTGAGGGAGAATCCTCTATGATATGATTAAGAATCTCTGGCCAGAGTATGAATAAGATTTAGAAAGTCGTTCCAAATCACATTCAAGGTAATCATATAAGCACACGAATCACATTGGATAGTAGACATGAATAAACTAAACTATCAAACCAAACAATGTGGTCAAGAGTATTGTATTAGAGAAAGACCGTATTGCATTTGTAATCCTAAACTGAATAGGTTCTCTACCTCTTCTGATTAGCTTGGGTAACCATGATATGCTGCTAGGTGTCACTCATGGTTTGTGGAAGCCCTAAACGTGTATAATCACTAAAGGGAGAATTGAAAGTAAGTTTCAATTCACAATCGATGTGAAATGGTTTTAATCGCCCACTGCCTCGCTAAAAGGAACCTAATGGATCGTACACTGTGTAAGGTGGAGATTGAAGAAACAATGGAGATGAGTAAGAATAATTAAATGGTTTAATTATTTATGGCAAGGATTAATTAATATGTTAATTAATCAAACGAATAAGTTCGTTAAAGACCTCGGGATAGTTTTGGACCTTAAGGCCCAATGGGCTTCGAACGTCAAGCCCATTGACTTAAGTTGTATGACAATTTAATGAATAAAGATTCGCAACGGCCCAAAAGCCCATATCCCGTATATGGCCGGCCATGTATGTTGAATTAGGGTTTTGGTTCTTTAGGTCATTTAAATAAATGACTATATAAAGAACTTTATAGCCTAAAAACATAAGGAGGTTCTTTTGGAGAAAATGGGAGAGAACATGTCTCTTCTTTTCTCTCTAGGAGGCCGGCCCCCTTGGAGGGTGTATCTAGCAATCCTACTACTCCAAGGTCACTCATTTCTTCATCAATCTTACCTTGGTGTGGAGACTTAGAGGTTTTCAATTTTGGGAACTTGGAGAAACCTATTCTTCCATCCAAATCCATAGATTTTAGATGCAAGGAATGAAGGCCCTCTCTTTGGGTGATTAGCCTTTGCTTATGCAAAGAGGAATCTACAAAGGTATATATTTCTCAGCTCACTTTGATTTGAGTTGAATCTTGGTTCACCAATCTACTAGGCTTTGAATTTCATGGGTAATGTTTTGTTTTTGAGTGCATGTAAGCATGATTCCGCCTTTAATTGTTAATTGCATGCTATATGATGTTGCTCAAATGAACATGTTTTCACAAAATAATCCTTCAGTTACGACCCTTCAACTTATCAGTGAGTGGGAAGTTATTTTCTGTTTACCTATATACTACTGAATTTCCCAAAAATTGAATTTAAATAAAAGTATGCTTTAAAAATGCCATGCATGCATATTATGAATTATATGAATTAGTAATTGATGCATATATATGTGAATTGGTGTTGTGGAGGCACAGGTGAGTATCAGGTGAGTTTTATGTTATTCATATAATTTATTGATGATGTGAATTGTGTTGAAAGCTCATAACCTGCACCCTTGGTGTTAGTGCTTATATTATTCACCCCGCACCGCACGTTCACCTTGGATCCAAGTAGGTGCATGTCGTACAGACCATTAGAGGGTTCCGACATGTCGTACAGACCATAGAATGGTTCCGACTGTAGGTGGTTTTAGATTATTATACAGCTGTTGATGAGAGAAGCACTATAGCGTATTCTTACACCTTCTTATCATACAGACTACTTCAGGTAGTTCCGATTTATGTGCAGAGTAGCGCCGTACAGGTCACTGCGGTGACTCCGGTTGGATAGGATATTGAGCTTTAGAATTAACCGTACCGGACCAACTGCAAGGTCTCCGGTTGATTCATTACTTCACCTGTTATATTGATGCATCCTTATTCTGTTATTGACGTTTAGCATGGCATACTTTTTGGTTTTTGATATAGATTGGTGATTTGAGATATATATATAAAGATTTATACGTATATTATGTTCTTTTCTGGGAAAGTATACAGGTTTTACAGGAAGGGGTTAGTAATGTTATTAATTGAAATGTTTTCAAAAAGCTTTGTTTTACTGACCCACTCAATTTTGTTTTGCGCCCATCCAGGTTCTAGTTAGCAACGTTGGTGGCCCACGAGGATTTCCACGGCGTACTGACGGATTACATAAATGTAGGACTCACCTTCGGGTGTTGTAATTTAGTTATGGTCCTACTTGACTGCACCTAGTACTTACGCTTTGGATATGTGTGTTTCACACTTAAATTCACTCTAGCATGCTAGTTGGCTATTATTGCTAGTATTTGGTTTTTATTTCTTCGTAATTCTCTTACCTATTGCTTCCGCGTCGCACTTTTGGTTACGTCACACTCACATGATGGCCAGCACGCCTTGATTCTAGGATTGGGGTGTGTCATGTCCAGGCTGTGACATCCTGTCCTGAAATTTAATGTATTTTATTCCTTGTAGCTATGAAATTTCTAAAATGCCACTATGATGCCATGTAAGCCTTCCATGTGGACCTCGATTTTCCTTTCACTTTCCTACTCTTCTTTTACTATTTCTGAATAGTACCTATTTTAACGAACACGTGGCCGCAGATGGAACTGAATTCGAAGTTTATATGATTTAGTTACATTTTCTTTTTATAAGAAATAAATTCAAACTTTTGCATTTCCTACCATATTTCTATAAGTAAGTTGTGGGACCCATGTTTAATTTTTAAATTGGGATTTGAAAATCCCATGCCGTGATTCCCCATGAATTGTAATAGATTTTTCCTATTTTAATCAACCATTTGTATTCCTCTTTTAATTTTTAATTATATTTTTTTTCCACTTCCTCTTCCCAATGCTTCGCCTTTCCCATGCACCATTTTCACTTTCACGCTTCACCTATCAAATCAGTTAGACCCATCGCTTGCACCCCACCTTTCCAAATTCATTCAGAAATCATGCTTTTTTTTTTTATATAAAATATGAGTAATGTTATTCATACCGTGTTTTTGTACCACATTTTTATACCACCTTATATGACATTTGATGTAAACAGCCACATCATTTGAATTAATCAAATTTTTAAATTTAGTTTATTATTTAATAAACTAATAATTAGAAAAAACTAGTTAATTAAATGATGATTGTGATATACGATGAATCTTAGGTATGACTCTAAGATGAAAAAAACTTGATGTACTAAATATTGAAAACCATGAAACATGAAAGTAATAAACAATCTTTTACCCTAAAATTAATTTAAAAAAAGTTAACAGAAACAATAAATTTGCCTCAAATCAAATTATCATATAAAACCACAAAAACCTCAAGTTTAGAAATTCTACTATAAATGTGTCCCCCATTAGAGACATATTACTTTAGGACACAGAGAATTCTTTTAATTCTCTAAATGAGCCCTCTTTTGTGGTGGTTGGAATCGGAGATGCTCCTACACTATGTTTGGATGAGGGAAATAAACATAAAATTTAGATAAAAGTCAGAATTTATAAATTGACATGCACCAATTCTCTTGTTTGGATTTATAAACATAAAAATTTAGAATTTCCGTGTGATAAAAAAATTTGGAATTTTAGACCTCCAATTCCCAAGTTTAAATTTTATATAAATAGATGTCATTCTCAATTTCTATGAATGATAGTGTAAAAATAAAAAATTTCGTATTTCATTATTCTTTTAGATTAACCAAACAAAAAAATTCACAAATTATAAAAAATAAAATATGCTCATTTCAATTTCCTCCGTTTTAACATTAATATCCTCGGTAATCTTACCTCTGTTACTTCCGAATAAGAAGAATCCCCAAAAACCAAGAAAATGAAAGGAGGGAATGTTCAGATCAACTGGCACGACAACAAGCCGGTCCTAACCCTAGATTGCCACCCGATTCCCGGCACTCTCGCCACTGGAGGCGCTGATTTAGACATCAAGGTAGTCGCTCAAAATGTTGATTTAATTTTGTTACGTTTTTTTCTTGCTATAGTGATTTCATGTTGTTAATTGTTGGACTAAAAGTTTAATATTTACCAGCTTTGGTCAATAAGTTGGAGCGAAACGGAGAAGAAACTCCCAGTAGCTTCATATCAAAACAGCTCTTGCCATAGTTCCGCCGTGAATGTTGTTCACTTGTCTCGCATTCTGGCAAGTGAATACCTATGTCTCAGTGTTGTATGTTCCACTCAGAAGTATAGAGGGGTTTAGAGAAGAAGAATGAGACAGAATAAAAGAAACACCAAGGGAATTAGGAGATAATAGAAGAGAAAGAGAGAGATAAGAAAGAATTGAGGATGGAAGAGAGATTAGGGTTTAGAAGGCCGAGAGGGAATCATTTAGGATAATTTCATTCATCAATCTTGTTTGTCACTACTGGATTACTAAGAAACATAGAATTCATCAATTTATTTCTTCAATAAGAGTAGTGCTGAAGTTTCTTTGATTGGTGAATGAAACTTGCTAGTTAAACACCAAATCAGATTGGCATGAATGAAACTTAGTGATTGGTGAAGGCTTGGTGCTTTGTTATCTGCTCTACCTACCTATACCCCATCTGTCTTCTCTAGAATTACTGCAAAGCCTAACCTTCTTAGTCTTATACACATCCTATTTCTTCAAAATTTTATCATCCTAAATTCGCCATAGTTATATTAGATACTAAGGTGAATAATTTGAATTCAGTTTATCTAGTTGATTTAGCCCTGGCAATCTTGCATGTTGGAGTTCAATTGCAGATGTATTTCAATCAAAATGTCAGATTCTGTTTAGAGCTTTTCAGGCCATATGTTTGTTGCATGAATCCTATGTTCATGACTGCCTTTTCTTGAGTTAGATTTCACCACAAGGATGTGCTCAATCTCCTGTGGTCCATTGATGGTGCATATCTCATCTCTGGGTCAGTGGATAATTCTTGCATCATATGGGATGTGAACAAAGGTGAGAGAGAATGCCCAACCAAAATAACTATAGCAAATATCTGTTTATTGAAAGATCATGAATGACCTTACCTATTTCTATTCCTCAGGTTCTGTCCATCAGATTCTGGATTCCCATTGCCATTATGTTCAAGGTATGGCATGGGACCCATTGGTCAACTACGTTGCTTCCCTTAGTTCTGATAGGACTTGTCACATTTATGTCAAGAAACCTCAATCAAAAGGGACAGGTGCTGAGAAGGCAAATTATGTTTCTGAGCATGTTATTTTGAAGGTTGAACATCCACTTTCGGATGATTCTAAGGTTGGCAGATAGTAAATTGTCTATGTATTTTGTTTATCATAATAATAGATGGAATAGACATGTTCTAAGCTTCTTGACGTTTTAAACTGCAGTTTGCAAAAAACCATCTCTTTCTTGATGAGACATTGCCATCTTTCTTTCGAAGATTAGCAACCCTCATGGATCTTTTCTGCTTGTTCCAGCAGGTACTAGCCTCAATACAATGCTCACTGAAATGTGAACTTATGTAGTGTAATTTTATGTCCACAATGGTCGGTTGTGTTCCAATGGGAATTGTATGTTTGTTTCCCCCCTCCCACCTTTTTGTTGGCAATATTGTTGTATAGACCTCTAGGGGAGGACTGTAACTGATTTAGTACCATGACCATTGGGTTAAGTCTGCTTTGGAGAAATGTAATTTGCTCCATTATCTTTTAGATGGACAATGTCATATTCATGAATCTAACTATCAGTTGCAATTTGGGAAGATCTAGGTTACTTAAGTAAGGTAATAAATCCAAATGCCAACTTGAGTTAGCACACATGGAGCCACCCTTGGGTGGTTACCAATGGTATGAGATCAACTAGTTGTGAGATTCAAGGGCCATTGTTACGATGACATCTTGGGGCTACTGAGGGAATGGGCCACGTCAAAGAGTATATGTGTCATATGTGTGATTTTCTTGTTGGTGAAGATGCGAAGGCCTCAAGGACAAGAAACTTTGATACCCTTAAATCCTGCATAGGCTATGACTGGGTAGATCTAGAGTGCTTAAGTAAGTCGTATACTGTTTATATCCATTATTTGTGCCTTTTGTGAATAAGCTTTTAGCTGTTTAGTGGTTGCTTAGTTTTATTTGTTTCTGTGCATTATGTGTTGTAGGACCTTAAGTATGTCATGCTATTGTATTTTGTTTAATTGAGTTACGCAAACTCAAAAGGGCCCATTATTTGCAATCATGTTAATTTTTATGACTCTTTGAAGTGAATTTAATTTATGATGATTTGAAGTAAACATCATTTTAATTTCCATTGTTGGTAGATTCGCACAAGACATGTATGATTGTATTAGGCTATAAAATGAGTGTACAGCAACCCTGGAATTTTATGGACTAAAGCGTCTATAGAATAACATACTTCAGTTTTAGACCTTTCTGACTTGTGACTACTTCTGCTGGATTTTTAAGTTAGCATAGGTGCTGCTGGAATTCAGTCTGGTAGATATTGCTATCTTGGTTTAGGGCCATTTTGTTTGATAGGTTAAGCACCTTTTTTAAGGCTCTTACTCAGGTTGATTTTGTGCTTCTGTCTTTAATATAAGTATCCTAGACTTGCTTTGGAATCATGGTAGGTAAGTACATATATGCCTATACGTACACAAATAAGAGTATGCCTATAAGTGTATGTATGCACCTATGTATGCATGTACGTAAGGATCGTACTTAGTTTGAACTTTTAATGGGTTTTTATAATTTTGTTTAGGATTTTTCTTGGTGCATATATGTTTTAAAACAATGAAAGGATAATCTGAGATGGCCCACTGTATGTTCCTGAAAGATGATGGTGATTTAGACATCCCTCTAAATCCTGACTCCCTACTATCTATACTTACCACTAAGGTTTGGGTTCTTTGCTCCTTTTTTTTCGACACAACAATCTTCCAATTTCAGGTTCCTACAAAGTATCACCCACAACAGAAACAGTAAACACTGCTTATGTATTTTCTAGGAAGGACCTTTCAAGGCAAGGCATAGCATTTACATTTTGGTTCTGAATATTGCTTTTCTTAAAATGATTCGTCTTTTATATTATGGAATAAAGTCCACCTAAGTTACGTGTTGGGTTTCATAGCCTGACCCTGTGCTTTTCAGTTCACAATGGTCTAGTAAATGAACTAAATTTGAAGGGAACTTTCTTCTTGCATTATTCTCCCATTTCATGTTAACACATGCCTGCTTTACAGCTCCCTGGTGCCTGCAAACCTGTTATAGCAGTTCGTTTCCACCCTTTGCTTTTCAGCCTTCGGGGGTCAAATCAACGTACACACACTGGTTACATTGTAATTTTCAAACATTGTTGATTGATGATAGTAATATGCAATAGTCTTTGGTGAATTTGCAACTTGGTTCTTTAACCTTCCCCACCGTATTGTTTTTGCTGTGGCCACTCTAAATTCGTTGTACATTTATGACACAGAGTGTTCCTCCAATTGCTATCTTTGCTGGTTTTCACTATGCAGTCATAACAGACATTGCATGGTAAACTTTGTATCAGTTTTCAGCAATAAACTACTTATTTGATGTTTTAATTATGATAAAGTTGAACTCAGATATTTTTTGTTCAAAAGGTCACCCGATGCTCATTGTCTAGCATTGTCTTCCCAAGATGGTTATTGCACTCTAGTTGAATTTGAAAATGATGAACTAGGGTCGCCTATCTATTTAATAGGTTTCTTGTCCTTGCATTTTCTAAATCTATTTATCACTAATTTTTGTATCCATCATTTCTTCCATTGCATCGGAACTCCTGTTTCATTCTGCTATAGAAGAAACGAAAGTTGCAGGTGACGAGAAGAGAAGCCAGTTCACAAGCCAGAGGACATGGTCATTGAAGCTGCGAAAAATGATAGTCCTGTTGAGAAGGCAGAAAACGTACCGACAGAAGCTATGGCAGCTAATAATCTTATTACAACAGACAGTGGAAAATCAAAAGCAGAATGGAATCAACTCACAGAAGCAGAAACGAAAGGAAAAGAAGTCGGGGGTGAAGAGAATGAAAGCCCAGTTGAGAAGCCAGATGACATGGTACTTGATAGTATTGTTGCAGAGAAAATCGGAAAATCGGAAAATCAGAAGCAGAAAGGAATGAAGGTAAAAATGAATTACCAATTATAAATAAGCCTACGAAGCGGCGTATTACGCGCATGGCAATTGACCCCTGATAGCTGCCATTCTCACCTCTATAAACACTTGGTAGTTAATGTAATGTTTCACTTGCCGGGTTCTGATATCTCAGCTGATTTTCAGTCATAGGATTCGCTGTGGAGTAAATTAAGTTGTAGTTACTGAGGCTAGAAAGATGATCCTTTTGGTCCTTTTTGGGATGTCAATATTTGTAAAAGCCAAATCCATATAGAAATGTTTTCACTATTGAGTAGTATGTTCCTTTTTCAATCCCGGCGTTTGGTTGTTAGCATAATTTTTGTACTATATTTAACACAAGGACAGTAGTTGACTATTACAATAGTTAAGAAGCTTTCTTCACCCTCCCACACAAGAGAAGTGGAATAATTTGTGATGGATTGATGATCGATAGAACATCGGCTTTTGATTCCATAACGCTCGAGTAGGAAGGCGATTTCATGTTCAATACGTTGTTTCAATCCCGTTTTGTACCCTAAACCACAAAAACTAGTCCTGAGTGAGTCGGAAAGCAGTGTAATGGTTGACAACCTCATAGAAAAGCTCTACAAACGACATTGTTGAAATTGACGTGAAATTGAACTCTTGTTCTATTAGGACAACAATCTTAGGCAACTGTTTTCTGATACCGTCTAAGAATGTCTTCACCGACGAGAAGCTTCCATTGGGTAAGTGAAGCTTTGAGTTTAATCAAGTTTACATCATGGGTGATTATTCCAATTGCATGACATCTTGAATCACATTGATTTCGGTGAGAGTATGTCCATTTCAATTAATTAAAGTGAAGCTCTGTTGGACTTAAGTGTGGAACAACTGAAATGAAACGAAGAAGCTGATGAAATGAGCACTAAATTACATGAGATGGGCCTCAACTTCCTCCAACTTGTGTTGTAGCTCATCTCTTGTGAATGTCAAATATTATTTAGAAACTACAGATTGGGACATTTCTTTGGCACATGTAATGTATTAGTCCCTTCCATTCACATCTCTCAAATAAGCTTATTTGAGGGATCCTATATAGGGTCCATTTAAGGCCGACCATGAGGGTCCTCGTAAGTGTAACGGACTCAAAGGCTGCGCATTGCCCTAAGAATCTTAAGTTTGATCTTTCTTATGAAGGGATTCGGTAACAAAGACCCCTGCAATATCTTTCTGTATGTATTCCTTGCCTTTGAATCAAAGTCTATGTCCGATAGGGCCCATGGTTTGGGTCACTTCGACTACCTTTTTTTTTTTTTTTTTTAGAAAGGACGGGGCCTTACTTATTCTGTTCAGGGGGGATAAAAGACAAAGAAAGGGATCTGGGGGCGTTGTCGAAGTAGGCGCTTGCTTAGGGCCCCTACTTTGAAGGGGCTCCCAATTTTTAAACATATATATATATTTACAATTCAAATTTAATAAAAATATCATAAAATAAAATCATAGGCAATAATATAATTTTACACAAAGAAAGTTTTTACATGTATCAATCTTGAAAGACTAGCCGACATTCACCTCTCCCAGACCCTGCGTAAAGCGGGAGCCTTGTGCACTGGGTACGACCTTTTTTTATCAATCTTGAAAGACTTTTGAAACATGGTGAGCATTCTGATATTGATGGGAAAAACTTATTGCTAGAGCTAAGAAACTTTACCAAATAAAATAATTCGAGCAATGGAAGTATTGAAATATCTTAGACTAATGGATGGTTGTTTTTTGAATGCATGGTTTGCTTATAGAAATTTGTTAACCATACCAGTTACAGTTGCCTCTACAGAAAGAAGTTTTTCAAAATTAAAGTTGATCAAATATATCTTTGATCAACTATGTCACAAGAAGGACTAAATGGGCTAGCTATTTTGTCCATTGAAAAATAATTAGTTGAAAAATTAGATTATGTAAACTTAATTAGTATATTTGCAACTAAAAACACAAGACGGGTAATTAGGGATGAGTAAATGGGTCTAGGACCTGCGGGTCGAGGCGGGTACTTGTGATTCGGGGCAGGTTCGGGGTGGGTACGAATTTATCAAAGAAGAAACGGGGTGGGGCAGATCCAAAACTTAGAAAGCATGGGGCCGGATCGGCCCGTATCTAATATGAAATGAATGGATTGGATTAAGGGATTGAATTTGTAATGAATGGATTGGATCAAGGGATTGAATTTGTTTCTCACTAGGTGGAGTCTGCTCACTATCTCGATTCGACTTTTGTTTTTTTCCCAATCCTCTCCAGAGTCCTGAGTCTCCTCCTCCTATACACCACACAGCCTGCCATCATCACCGATTCACCATCATCTTCTCCTGACTCCCAATCTCGAGTTGCCACCACCACCTCCCCATCACCGCGTCGAGAACACCACCATCATCCTACAAAAAATTAGTTAATTTCTGAAATAGGGTTTTTTATTTATGTGAGTTTCTGATTTAGGGATTGAAGTTTTTGAATTTGAATTTGTGAAAATTGCTTTCTAGCGTGAGTACTTATGTTGATAGAATGTTGTTTTAAGAATCAATTCAAGATTGCTTGTGGGAAGGTGAATCTGTTATGGGTTCTGGGTTTTTAAGTTCTTAGGTTCTAGAATTTCGGTTCTCAATTTGAATTTGGACTATATATATATATATATATATATATATATATATATATTTGTAAATTAGCAGTACTAGTATACCAGTATATGTATTTGTACACTAGTATAGCAGTTCTGCAATTTTTGTTGGCATGTGTTCGTAATGCTAACTCTCAACATCCAAACATATTAGCCCAAAAATTACTTGTCTTCTCATAATACTTTTATTTTCCATGCTACTTCTGCTCGTAGAGGTTCTGCTCCAAATATCAGAGCTTGGCTTAAATTGGTGATTGCTTCTTGGCTTATTTGGATTTGAATAAGCTAGGACTCTGAGTGTGCAACATTCTTACAAACAAAAATAATCTGATACTGCAGCTGAATGCTCATATACCCATCCAAAATTCCAAAAAACAAGAAAAGAAAAGGGCATTGGACTCATGGACCCGTTTGGAACCGGCCCGTTTCAACGACCCAACCATTCATTTTTTAGGTTTTGCCATAAATAATCATCTCTACAAAATATTACCCAAAATCATTTGACCGTTGGATTAAATGGTAGTCATAGTAACGTTTCTTTGAAAAACCTGTATTCGTCCACTTCCTTCACTACAATTGGAAGTCTTAATAATTTTGGATTTGTCTATTTTTTGCAAGGATGATTTATGAATGATGTACTAAATTATAGACGAGCCTTCATAGCATGCTTTATTTCCTTAAGGAAGCAAGCCTGTGACATTCTCTACCTTCCCCGGGAAACTCACTGGTAGAATGCAAAGTGCCAAAATCAGCCATCCTTGCCCAGGAAACAAGCAGAAGCTCAAGTTGTATCTCAATCTAACAAGATTTTACTCAACAAATTACCACACATACAAAGTAAATACAAATGTCATTCCAAGATCAAATATCCCAAACATCATGCCAAGCTCAATATTACAATTGAAAGCTGAAGCAAACAGAGAAATAAAAGTAAGACAAAACGCAAAAGGCCCCATGCCCATTGTCTGAGGGAGTAACTAGCCATTCGGAAAGAAAAATGCAACAAAGGTAAAATAAAGCAAGGAGAACAAGTTCTTCGTCAATCACGCTGTTATTTCACTGCTACAACATCATCAGGATCATGCTTTGCCAAGAAAAGGAAAGTGAAGGTCAAGTAAAGAAAACAGCCAAGTGACATGCATTGCCTGGGAAAAGCAAAAGACTAACTAGAGTGCGCTACCTTTCCAAATGAACGTTGGAAGCATCAGCCTGCATTTGATTCGCCGCAAGCTGAAGGCAATTCGCTATCTCCTTTGAACTCCCATGGCATGTCTTCTTCAACTTGGACCTCTCATGCTCCAACTCTTTATGCTTGAGCTCAAAGGCACGCTTTATCTCTCTTACTTTGGAAGTTTTCCCCAAAATGTCTTTATCCTTCTCGAGGTGGTGCCTAGACATTGTGTCGCGGAGCTTCTCCAATCTCTTAGCCAATGAGTTTATAGGCATGCCCTGGGTTGTCAGATAACTAATCATGTCACGCCAGTATAGTGGCTTATGTTCTATAAACTTCAAGCAGGGCACACACTCTATGCCCAACAATAGGACCTCTAGCTCCTTAAGCACTATGTTGCGAAGATAAGGTGACAAGTTCCTTAAGTTTCTATCAGCATCCCCTGCCTTTTCAAAGAACATGCTTGGAAGTCAAGCAACCTCGTGCAAACCTTCACCCCTAAAGTCAGTGCGAAAGATGAAGGCCTCGTCCTGAGAAAGCAATTCTTCAATCGAGTTTAGCACATTCGCATTAGTCTTGAACTCATCCTTGAGAACACCAAACGCCTTGTGCCATGGTGCCCACTCCTTAATCGAAGCTGCTCTTCCAAGGAACAAGAGGAAGCATAATAGTTGAAGCCTAGACATTAAAAGGAACAACATTGGGGGTTGAGGACTTATAGAAGCCACCGAAATACCAGTGTTGGCCAGAGAGACATATGTCCTAACACTCTTTGCATGCAAGAATAAATGAATTACCACATTCGGACCATCGACATTCACTTGTGAGGAAAGCACAAAGTGTGCATCATGAAATGAAATATTAGCAAGCATAAGCATGAAATATCAGAAGCCACTGAACCTATCCGAGGTAAACATGTAACACAAAGAAAGACATGCCAATGCTCAACAAGGATTAATCACCTCATACGTGCATGAATGAATCCATGCAAGTAAGAGAGAATGGACAAGCAGTTGAAAAAATTCACACAAAGATCTCCATGAGGGAAAAGAAATACCTCTACATTCATTGAAGTCGTAACATTTGCCACAATGGGAGAATACGCTACACCTACTCGAATATCATCATTAAGGAAAACATCAACTTCATCAAAATTAACACTGCCAATCACTTTGTTGTCATTCTTGTCACTTAATCCTGCATCACTATCTTTGCCAGCCACACCTTTCCCAGGGGAAGCCTGAAGATGCCCTCTACTTCTCGGTTCAAATTTGACATTTGTATTGCTACTCTCTTCAGCATCCAAATCCTCACTAGACACCTTGTTGTCAGCAGCACCGTCGGTACTCCGATCCTCTTCACTTGAACCAGTAATATCAAGATATTTAGGAGGCTTAATAGTACCAGATGACACAGAGACTTGAGAACTTTTAGTTCTATAAGCGGGACCAACATGTGCAGCTTCTTTATCAGACATTACAATGAAGAGACTCAGTTAGAATACAACCATTAAAGCATGGCAAAGCAAGAAATGAAATACCTGGGAAAACAAGCAAATATACCCAGGAAAAGCAAAGCCTCTAAAAATTCAAGCACCACACGCAAAAGGCTAAGGCTTTAGTACGAGACTAGCTTCCTTACATCTTTAACATCGGAATAGCTTCCCTACATGCCACCACGCAAAAGCCTACGATGTTAACATGGGACTAGCTTCCTTACATGTCACCATGCAAAAGCCTACGACTTTAACAAGAAACTACCTTCCCTGCATGCCATCACGCAAATGCCTAAGGCTTTAACATGGGACTAACTTCCTTACAAAAGTCGACTGCTTTAACATGGGACTAGTTTCCCTACATGCCATCAAGCAAAAGCCTAAGGCTTAGAAGTCACGTGAAAGCCTAACAGAGCATGCATTTAATGAAGAGAGAGGCTGACTTTCCTTTCTTAGCCCATGCTGAAGATCAATGCTTGAAAGCCAGGAGACACGTTATTATAAGTAACACATGTGGAAGACTGACCCAAGAAAGTTGCGTCTCGAGAAGAAGGCCCAACAAAAGCTTCACGAAGCCAACTGCGCCTGTTTGTCTTGCACCAAAACGGAAGTGGCAAAAGAACTAGGGAAAGGAAAGTCATCCACCAGAACCACTATTTGAACGGAAAAATAGTTGCCTAAGATCGAGAAATCTAATTGTGAGGAGTTTTTGGATGTTAAGAAGGATAATTTCATCATCATCTAAAAAATGTCATTTCCTTCTAAGTAGTTGCTTCCAAAAGCTGTTTGGGAATCACTTCTGAAGTCAGAAGTCTAAATTCTTCAAACGCCTCTCTCTTCATCTTCATGATTTTACCACCTTTCTAGCATCGACTTAGTGCTAGCTACCATTGCCGGAATCATTTTCTGGCAACACAATAGCTACATATTAGCAAATTTTCCTTCAATTTGTGTCATTTCCTATTTGTTCCCCCTTATATATAAGAATTGTCAGATAATATATAAACTATAAGAACTCACTTTTAAGCTCTCTCCATCGCAGGTTCGCTAGCTTTTACAATTTTGTCCATTTTTCTTACTTTGATGTCGTTGCAACGCTATATCCAAGTAGCTTCTCCATAGTTTGTGAATGATCTTGATGAGAGCTAAGAGAACGGACAGACAGATAGCCAGAAATAGTAGTGATCACCTATGCAGAAACTAATAGTTGATAGTGATAGTCTTGTATAGCGGTATTTCTCTCCACATTCCTAGAAGATGTTCCGAGTTCAAAATCTCCCTCAGCCTTTGATAAAGAATAAAAGTACATGAAAGCAAAATAGAAGCACAACTTACCAGCTAATGAACCAAAATTTATAATTATTATAGAAATGAGGACAGTAAATCGAAGGAGTAAGCATTATGGACATATTTATATACATCATCGCTTAAATATATGTACAAATGGAAGTGGACGTGAAAAAAATAAAAGGAAAAAAAAAATTCAGCCATTCAGAATGAAACCGCGAAAACCGAAAACCAAAATGCTGTAGGTTTACTGCAGAAGCAGAAGCATATTTGAACTACTTATGAGATTTACTGCCTTTCCCTATTAACAAGTTTTTCATTGTCTTGTAACCCCAGAGCTCTTGTAACCCCGGAGCTCTTGTAATGCATCCAAGGTAGTTTTTGATGATATAAGCCTAGATGAAACGACGCTTGAAGAACTAACACGCTGAACTGATGCATGACCCTCAGAAGACCGATCAAGCTCTTGGTTACAGTTGCTCTAGGTTTCAGGCCTATCGGCCTATGACAAATTTACTGAATTCGAGTGATTCTACAGAGAGGTGGGGCTTTTCATAACATATGTACAAGTGCACCAACAACAACATCTTGGGATTTTCTAATTGGAAACAACCCTCTAGGCCCATGTGGCTCGCATAGCGGTACATGTTTGTCAATAGATTCAGGTCTGAGGCAAAAAGATAAGATCATCACACCGCAATAGCAAAACCATATCTATGCATTTGAGAAGGCCATATGCCTTTCACAAACAAATCAAGAGAATCTAAAAGAATGCCCGAACATTGAACTCTATGACCATAGTATCACCAGATGCAGAGAACATAGTGGCTCACCCATAAACCAAAGACCTTATAAATGGTTTAATGTGCATGAGGACTTCGATGCTTGAGATTGACTCCTTGTAGCTCTAATGTTTACATACTATTATCAAGCAATGACTAATCAAAAGATGACTCATCGTAGTTCCTTGCAAAAATTGTCAACTTATACTCATAATGGCACTTGAAACCCTAGCAGACAAAAGACGAGGACAAAAGACGGATTGATTTCTTTATCGACAATCACTAATCCCTTTGCTTTTCCTTGCCTAGATGTTCATTTTTTAAGTAATGGTGAATCGCCAAAGACCTCATAACATATTCATGAGGAACAACACTCTACGGGGTTATTTAGTAAAGGGGACGATTTTGCCTCCATGAGGCAGAATAGCCCCACTCTGTGGCTGATTAATCCTGCTCCGCAAAGGACCCACGTATCCTTTACTAATAAAGGAAGGGAGCATCAAGCAGATGCACTTTCTTTTTATTTGCAATGTGGATGTAGCTACGTCTCAAACTCTATTTATCATGGTTTCTTGCTGTTGGTCTGGTGCTTCTTTGTGCACTGGAACTAACCCAACAAACAAGGAAAAAAAATCCTAGTGATAAAGGGAAGATAAATCCAATATGGGCTTTTTAGCCAAAATGATCCATGAGATTTGTATAACCGATCACCTTGGTCCCTGAGATTTGAAATCAATAGAAGTGGTCCTTGAAATTGTCCAACATCAATCATTTTGGTCATAATAATTAGTAAGATAAAATGATTTGACAAAAAATTGAGGGTATTTTTGTCATTTTATTCTTGTTTAATGGAGATTTTTCATAGAATGACCAAAATGATTGATGGTGGACAATCTCAGGGACTAATTTTATCGATTTCAAAATTTAGGGACCAAAGTGAGGAGTTATAATCTCATGGACTATTTTGGCTAAACAACTATCCTATATGCATCACATCCATCCCCAACAATTTGAACATTATTTGTACCACTTGATTCTGCATCAGGGGTATTATTATTAGTAAATGTACATTCAATCACACAAAGAAATAGCATCAAAAGATTTTACACAAAATAAAATTATTATCGTTAACAGAAGAAAAAGAGAAAAAAAACCCAAGTAATATGTAAAATACTTGCACAAAAAAAAACAAAAAATATATGAAAAAAGCAACTCAAAAGGGTAAATCTCAATTTACTACCCTCATGTTTCATGATTTCAACATTTAGTACATTAAGTTTTTTTCGTCCCAGAATCATACATAAAGTGTTAATTTTAGGACAGTCTCATACATCCGATAGTCAAACTGTTAAGTCACGTGGTGCCTATATGGACAATAACTGGACGCCACATATCATTAAAAATATTAAAATAATTAATTAAATAAAAGTATTAAAAAAAAACCCTACCCACACACTCTCTCTTTCCCTTCATTCTCCCCCTTCTCTCTCTACCTCTCTGTTCGCTCTCCTCTTTGCTCTTGCTTCACTGGGCTTGGATGAAAAACCTAAGATGTTTCTCTGGCTGAGATGAAGAAATCAGTGCAAAAGCTTGGATCTTCCACTGAGGTAAGAGCTTACTGAAACCACATACACATTCAATCATCAAATCTTTCAAGAAATTAAGAGAGAGAGAGTCAGAGAGAAGAAAGAGAGAGAGAGAGTCCTCTAACACCATCGACAATGTCAAGGCCAAGATCTAAGCCAATGAGGGCATCCCCCCAGACCAGCAATGCCTCATCTTCACTGGCAAGCAGCTCGAGGATGGCCGAACCCTCGCCGACGGAGATGGAGATGGAGGGAGGGAAATCGGGGATGGAGATGGCGGTGAAGGTGAATTGGCGCTGGGTTGCAGCGATGAAGTCAGCGAGGGCTCTGGCGGAGAGGAAGAAGAGACGACGGTGGTGAATTGGACTAGGAGGAAAGCGAGAAGTAGAGGCAAGTTTGATGAACCTCGACATTGTTGAAGGAGAAGGAGGCGGCGTCGGCTCGAGGTGTTTGTTTCCCGAGAAAATGTGGATCTGATGGGAAAGTGAGAAGAGAGGAAGTTGAGATTTTGGGAAGCAGTTTTGAAATGGAGTGGAGGAGATCTGAAGGAGATCTGAATTTGAAAGGAGGAGACCTCGAGAGAAGGGAAAAAGGGGACGACCGCGATTCAATAAACCCAGTCGCACTGGCGCTCCTCTAGCTGCTCCGCCGCTGCCTCCTGTACCTGAACCAACGACTCGCACAACATCATGCGTGGGAGGGAGATGGGGGTTGGTGGTGGTTTTAGTTCAACATCGTCTTTCAGTTTGAATTTTACTGAAACTTTGAAACTAATTGAATTAGGGTTTTCCTTTTGATCTGAAAGAGCTTAACTTAGGGTTTGAGAGTGGGGGATTTAATTGAAAGATTGGGTTTGGGGATGATTTGATCGAAATATTTTGTTGTTTTGATTTGCAGGGGTTCTGGGTTTTTTCCTTATTGTTTTTTTTTTGTTTTGTTTTAATACTTTATTTAATTAATTATTTTAATATTTTTAATGACACGTGGCGCCCAATCATTTTCCACATAGGCGCCACATCATCAGTTAACGTTAGACTTAACAGTTTGACTAACGGATGTATGAGACTTTCCCAAATTAACATTTTAGGTATGACTCTAGAACGAAAAAAACTTGATGTAGTAAATGTTGAAAACCATGAAACATGAAGGTAATAAACTGAGATTTACCCAAAATCAAATATTTCCAAATACTTAGGGAAGGTCAGCGGTATCAGGTGGCTTGTGAATGTTTCTCTACCTGACTCGTTCTGAGCAAATTTCTTACACTATTGAGTTCGAGATGTCAGTCAACTCATATAATAATTATGAAATGTGGGTTCCTAGTCTACAGGGGTTTCTAACCCTGTGCCCAAACTTGGATACCAATTTTCAGACACTAAAATTGAAAAACTGAACTAAGTCCTAAGGCTTTATCTTTCAAGTTCAGTAAATAAATAGCTAACGAATCGTTATGTGTACTCCTTAGCAAGATCTACTGCATAAGACAATACTATTTCTCTGGATAAAAAGGAGCAAAGCAGTGTAAAGCACAACAACTAACGAGAATCCCTCGTGCATATTTAGCAAACATATTTAAGTATTGCGCTTATGTCCCAAATCATTTCATGGGCTTCAACTAAAATGGGTGGCCTGCATCTAGTAAGCATGATGCAACACATTACCATACCGTGTATGACCGGTGTCTTACTCGTAAACTAACCTTACAAAAAACTAACCGATGGGAAGAAATAATTTATCATATAGAATGCTTCCTTCTAATTTCTTACTAATCAATCTCACATCACTTGTTTGATCCATGATCAATGCCTGTTGTATGTTGACAGTGCAGCTACCCCTCATTGCTCGGTTACAACTGTGGTGTATATTTAGATAATAATTAACCGTTTGACTGGCAAGTTATTTCCAAAGACAATCAAAACTAACTACAGAGTGCATAGAGACACTAACAAGTAGGCAGAAAGTGAAACAGCTTAGGTAAAATACTTGCAGAAATAGAAGTAACTGAAACATATGAACTTCAGAACTTACCTGCTGCTGGGATCCGTCGCATCATCATACTCCATATCAAATGCGTAAGCAAAATCGGTATCATCCAAATCATCAGGAAAAGACCTACTGGAGCTGCTGGATGATACTTTCACCCCCAGAATATTGTCTAGCTTCATCTTTCCCAAAATAAAACAACTGCATTAAAAATAACAAATATTAAATAAAGACAACCACTTTCTAATGAGACCTTCACAACATCAGCATCTACAATACCTTCTCAACCGCAGTACCAGGCTGATTAAAACCTGTAGTTTTACCACTTTTAAAACTGCCAGATCCAGTTCCTCTAAGAGTAAAATTTAGCTTGTTGGAAAATGCAGGGAAATCAGCAAGTTTAGCCGCCGGTTCACTAGCTAGTGCACTCTCAGATTGTAAATGAGGCTTTGAAGGACGACTCCCAGGAATAAAGATTGGCAATGAGCGCGAGTCAGGTGGATAAAGTGGCAAGGCTGTCGGTTGAAAACAACAAGCACCTGGATTAGAAATCGAAGTTTGTGGTTTTGAACATGTAGGTGAAGGTGAGAAAGAAACTGAAGGTGGTGTAGCTATATAATGGTCAAAACTCCAACTGTCGCCTTGAGAATGGGGAAAATGATGGATAGTGGTATTGTTCCTGTAACAGGAAGTGATGGGAACCCTTTAAGACGATCTGTCAATGGGCTACCAACATAGTCCGGAATAAGTTGTGGAGACATAGGAGTTGATAGTTCAGAGCTTACATCTGAAAGTGATGAACAATACAATACAGAAATGCAAAGCCTGCCACTAGCTGT
This sequence comes from Malus x robusta, assembly GCA_963082935.1. NCBI lineage: Eukaryota > Viridiplantae > Streptophyta > Magnoliopsida > Rosales > Rosaceae > Malus > Malus x robusta. The sequence goes on along the minus strand of OY720325.1, from coordinate 16,290,944 downwards.
GTCCACAGGGGTGAACCCGAACCGCTGCATTTCTGCTTCTTCACTACAAGTGAAGGGCTCAGAAAAAGAGGATACCCGGTAAGTGATAGCAAATGGCCGAATTTGACCAGACGAATTGATGTCGCGATAAGCTTTGTCCGCAGGTAATAGCCTGACAGTGACATGCAAAGACCTCAAAAGTAACATTGATTTCTTATACACTGCAGATAAATTATTATTGCTCGACCTCCTCCTCCTTGAATTTATATCTCTAATCTTCCGACTCTCATACTGCACAACCCATCTCTCTATAATCTTTTCACTCTTTGCGTCACACACAAATTCGTCCTGCTCATAATTCCAACAGCATGGATACTGCTCTTTCAATGACAAGTTTCTAGCAAGATCCCTTTTAGGCGAACACTTGACCTGGCCACAATCAAGTGGTCTCTGAACCATAATCACATCAACCACCATAGGTTCAAAATGGCACTGGCAGAGATCAAGATTCTCCCGCGCAGCAGGGCATTCCCTCAGAGCTAGATTAAACCACTTATCCATCGGCCTCATGCTCGATGAGGACGATGAGGATGAGGATGGGGATGCCAGGGCTTGCTCACCGCTGAAATTACGCGAGGACATATATGGAGTCCTAAATTCAAGGATTATGTGGAGACTTTTGGCATAGAATTCAGTGATTATTTGTTCCAATGCTTCAGAGTGAGAATTTCCATGAGAAGATGTCATAATGTGAAAATTTATACGAGTAGCACGTACCCTTTTACGAAGATATAATGGAGCTGCAACTATCAGACTCCACTTCAAAGCATTTAACTGCAAAACAACGGAAGCCGAAACAGTTCAATGCTCTTCCAAACACAAAACCCATGAAATAACATACTATTTTAACCTGAATCGACTATAAAATCCACCTACTTCATCCAAATTCTAGTCGGATTTAGAACAATGATCGAAACCCCAGAAAGATTATGCAATAATATACCAAGGAAACAATTACTTTAAAACGGGATATGATAAATTTCAGAAAATTGCAAATGAAAATTAGAAGAGACCAGGCAAAGTCGCAGCGTTCCAACTCCCTTGTTCTGCAAGAAACACGCTTAGGCTTAGCTATATGGGTTTTCACTTTCTTACTAATTTCTTCGCTTTTTCCTTTCAGTTTTTGCAACTATGATCAATTTCCGCGAAATTAAGGAAGGAAAAGCAAAACCCAGTCAATGCATATCAACTATCAAGAGAGAGACAAACACTATTTAGCTGACTGACTCACCAATTTCTAGGCCTTAACAATTTCTGACACGACACGACACAAAATTAACAGATGTTCGGGTCAATACGATTACGAATCAGGTCGTTATTGGATAACCCGATAAGCACCTGTTAAGATAACGAGTTAGTTTGGGTATACACGTGGGTAATATAATACATGATAAGTAAAATATTAATTTTATAATTTTATAACCCTAAAAAAATACTATAATAATTATATATGTATTAATTTAACAATTTTATACCCCTAAAAACTATAATAATAATTATATATAATTATATATATATATATATATATATATATATATTAAGTTAAATTTAAAAAATTGGTGATCATTGGATCGGCTTAAATATACATATCATTCAATTTCCTAAGTGTTATACGTACAAAATAAACATTCAGAGATCAAGTAACGAGACAAAACTTTTCGACGATTATAAATGAATAATCACAATTTAACGGTTATTTTCACTCCGATATGGATGATTTTTTACAGTTACACTCCTTGTGTCACAGCCCGTCCTGGGATTCTTTATATCGGGGACGTGAAATGACGGAATTACCCTTGACGGGTATTAAGGTATGTGTGGGTGTGACATATTATTTGGACTAAATTCATATATTTCAAGCTTTTGGAAAATATTTTAGTTTTGATAAAAATTGGTTTGTAAAAATCGTGTGGTTAGGGATTGAAGTTGGGTTGGAACGCACATGTCAAACCTCTCTCTCTCTTTCCCGTACCCTATCTCTCTCCCTTCCCTCACGACTCTCACTCTCTCCCCCTTGAACCGTACGGACCAACACCATAAAACCCTGAAACTTCATGGATCGAGGATTTTGAAGGCACCATCATGCTCGTGAGGACTCTATGAACTCAACCACACCCATTTCAGGTAAGAAACCCTTCGTTTTCACGTTGAAAACTCGAGGTCTGAGTTTGGCACTATTCATGAACTTTGTGTTGGTTGATTTTTAGGACAATCCAAGCTTATAGTGAGCTTAGTGAGGTCCTAAGGAGGCTCGGAGTACCTAGTTGGAAAGTTTTGGACGTCGGGATCGTCGAGTTCGAAGTTGGCCGATTTTCTTGGAAATTCTCCGATGAGATTTCGTGATTTTTAGAACCTTAAAGTAGTATAACGTGAAACTACATGCTTAGGGCTTCATTTTGATATAAAATACGAAGAAAATGGTTGAGAAACGAAGGAGAACAAAACGTTTAAAAATTTCCCAGATTCCGGCCATCGGAAAAACTAGTCTGGCGAGCCCAAGGTAGGAGACGCGAGTGGGGGGCGCGTGAACCCGTGCCCTTCCTGGGGCGTGGCAAGCCCAAAATTTTTTTAAAAAATTTGTCGACGTCCATGACGTCGAGTAGGTCACTGTGGTATATTCATATACTCAAATTGAGCACCGTATGAGAAGCTATTTTGAATTGTCGGTTATGTGCATTAATTAACGTTTTTATAGTTGTTTCGCATATAGGTGACACCTATCCCGAGGACGAGCGCATCCAGGGACGTCACGGGGGTTACGACCCATCGACTTACCAGTGAATGGGTAGTTTTGTTTTCAGTATATACCTATATACTATTAATTTTCCCAGAAATTGAATTTATATGAAAGTATGTTTTCAATTGCCATGCATGCATATTATGAATTATATGAATTGATATTAATGCATATAAATATGTGAATTGGTGCTGTGAACGCACATGTGAGTATCAAGTGAGTTTTATGTTATTCATGTGAATCATTGATGATGTTAATTGTGTTGAGGGCTCATAACCTGCACCCCTGGTGTTAGTGCTTATATTATTCACCGCACCGCACCGCACGCTCACCTTGGATCCAAGTAGGTGCATGTCGTACAGACCATGAGAGGGTTCCGACATGCTAGTCGTATAGACCACTAGAGGTGGTTTCGACTAGTAGGTGGCCTTACATTACACGCGCAGGATCATCGAGATCCACTAACAGCAACCTCTCCCTGATGCCACTGAGATCCACTAGTAGCAACCTCTCCCTCGATGATCCTGCATCAGGGAGAGGTTGCTGCTAGTGGTGCAGGATCATCGAGGCAGTCTAATCAGTCAAGACAGGGACGTACTTCATAGGGGCGAGGTAACCAAGGCAACAGAGGTCGTGGTGGACGACAGCAAGCTCAGGGACGTGTTAATCACCTATCACTGCAAGATGCTCAGAACCATTCAGATTTGATCATGGGTACGTTAAATATTCTTGGTCATTTTGCTAGAGTTTTGATTGATTGTGGTGCGACACATTCTGTGATTTCTCATACGTTTACTCAAATGACTCAACCTCACCCTTCACCTCTAGGATTTGATTTAGAGTTTGCCATGCCTAGAGGGGATAAATGTTATGTTGATAGTGTTTATCCTGGGTGTCGAGTGATGGTAGAAGGTGTAGTTATGCCAGCTAATCTTATCCCGTTAGATATTGTGGATTTTGATGTGATTCTAGGGGCATATTGGTTGCATTATAATCGTGCCCATATTGATTGTTACGGGAAATCTGTTACCTTTTATCGTCCTGGATTACCAGAGGTTACTTTTGTGGGTGAAAGAAGCGGGGTGAGACATGGACTTATTTCTACCATGAGAGCAAAGAAGTTATTATCAAAGGGTTGTCAAGGATATTTAGCCCATGTGGTATTAAATGATGTTGTTCCTAGCAATGTAGAGGAAGTTGGAGTAGTCAGGCATTATCCTGATGTATTTCCAGATGATTTGCCGGGATTGCCGCCAGACAGAGATGTGGAATTTTCTATTGATTTGCTTCCAGGTACAGATCCTATATCTTTAACTCCATACAGAATGGCTCCGGCTGAACTGAGAGAGTTGAAAATTCAGTTAGAAGAATTAATTGATAAAGGCTTCATTCAACCTAGTACTTCACCTTGGGGAGCTCTGGTATTATTTGTAAGAAAGAAAGATGGAACGCTGAGATTATGTATTGATTATAGGCAATTGAATCAGGTAACGATTAAAAACCGTTATCCATTGCCTCGCATCGATGATTTGTTTGATCAGCTGAAAGGTGCGTGTGTGTTCTCTAAAATTGATTTGAGATCTGGATATTATCAGTTGAAGATTAAATATAAAGATGTACCTAAGACGGCTTTCAGGACCCGTTACGGACATTATGAATTTCTGGTGATGCCATTTGGATTGACTAATGTGCCTGCAACTTTCATGAGGTTAATGAATGAGGTATTCCAGCAATATCTTGATAGATTTGTTATTGTTTTTATCGATGATATTCTAGTGTACTCAAAGTCTAAAGCAGATCATATTCGACATCTTAACTTGGTATTAAAGAAATTGAGAGAGCATCAGTTGTATGCCAAGTTTAGTAAATGTCAGTTTTTGTTGAATGAAGTGGCATTTTTGGGGCATGTAGTATCGGCACAAGGAATTCAAGTAGATCCTCAAAAGATAGCAGCAGTGGAAAATTGGGAACAACCGCGAACCGTCACTGAGGTACGGAGTTTTCTTGGTCTAGCAGGTTATTATCGACGGTTTGTTCAAGATTTTTCTATGATTGCTTTGCCATTAACGAAGTTAACCAGGAAGGATGTTAAGTTCGAGTGGGATGAGAATTGTGAGCAAAGTTTCCAGCAATTGAAATATTGTCTCACTCATGCTCCAGTATTGGTACTTCCTGATGATAGTGGTAACTTTGAAATTTACAGCGATGCCTCCTTGAATGGTTTGGGATGTGTTTTGATGCAGCATAATAGAGTGATCGCCTATGCTTCTCGACAGTTGAAGATTCATGAAAGGAATTATCCTACTCACGATCTTGAATTGGCAACCATTGTTTTTTCTTTGAAGATTTGGAGGCATTATCTCTATGGTGAGAAGTGTAAGATCTTCACAGATCATAAGAGTCTTCAGTATTTATTTACTCAGCATGATCTTAATCTTCGTCAGCGAAGGTGGATGGAATTGCTAAGTGATTATGACTGCACTATTGAGTATCATCCGGGTCGTGCTAATGTGCTAGCTGATGCACTGAGTAGGAAACCTCAAGGTCGACTCAATGCTCTGTATGCTTGCCGTGTTCCTCTTCTTGCAGAATTGAGAGCTATTGGAGTAAAGCTAGAGTTAGAAGATCGAAGACAAGCTTTTCTTGCTAGCTTCCAAGTCAGGCCAGTTTTTGTTGATAGTGTACTTGAAGCTCAGATGGTTGATGAAGAAATTCAAGAAATGATTTAATTGAGAAATGAAGAGAAAAAGAAAGACCTTAGGATTCGAGAATCAGATGGCATGCTTATGCAGGAACAAAATGTATGTGCCGAATAATGAGGCATTAAAGAAAGAAATTTTGGACCAAGCACATTGTTCAGCTTATGCGTGTTGGAAATATGCCCTGAAAGTCAATCTTTGGAAGAAATCTTTCAGGACAAATGAATGGATGTATGGATGAATCTTATACATCAAAGGCAAAAACACGAATTAGGACTATCTCAATGAACGATATATGTCCTAAATAGTGTATCCATGGACAATAGATTGATTGAAGAAGTAATCTAATGATGTTAGATTACAGAGACCTTCTTCATATAACCAAATGTCCAAAAGGTTCCTAGTCATTGGATTGTCGGAGGGATACTGACAATGCGTAGACTGGTACATACTGTGTCTGCTTCAAATGGAAGGATGGAAAGTCTCATCCCATTCGTGTTGTGACACTAAGACAAGTATGTAGGTGCTCATTAGGGGAATGAGTTCACTGAACACAATCGAACGAGAGTACTTGCATGGAGGTCTACTCATATGTCAAGCAAGTAACTCTAATGGTTGGAATAATGTAAGTAGTCCTTAGACCTGAGGCATCGTCGTTGTCTTGTGGCTAAGTACTTAATCTTTGATTATGTCAAAGTCTCCCCATTCGAGGGTGTCCACGACATGATTGGGGTTAAGCCACTTAGTCATGAAGGCAAGTGTATGCACAACAAGGAATCTCTAATCCTCGGTAAGAGAGGAAGAATGCTCTAAGATATGATTCGAGAATCTTCGGCCGAAGTATCGAGCGTATTAAAAGGAATGCGTTCCTATACGACTCAAATGAATCATATAAGAAGGAATAATCAGATTAGGGGTTTGACATAATATATCCATACCCTAATGATGTGATTGAGAGTATTGTATTAGAGAAGGATCGAATTACATTGTAATTCTAACTGAATAGGTTCTCTGAATAAACTTCTACATTAGCTTGGGTAGCTATGACATATGGTTAGATGTCACTCATAGCTTGTGAGTTCTTCTAGATAATTAAATGTAGTCATCAAAGAAGAATGGTGAATTGAAATGAAGTTTCAATTCACTAAGTGATTGAATTAATTGGATTAGTGCCAATCACCTCACTGCCTTGCTAATTAGAACCTAAAAGATTGTTCACCAATACACTATTGTAGTGAGTAATTAATGGATGATGGAAACAATTAATTGGATTAATTATGTGTTGTGATTAATTTAGAAAAGTCTAAAGAATTCATAAAAGCGATAAAGATCGTTTTGGGCTTAAAGAAACGTTCGGGTTTAATTGGGCCCATTGGGGCTTAAACCCATTGGGCTTTTATTCAAGCATTGGATGACTTGAAATAATAAAAGCCCAAAGCCCAATCAACACTAAGAGGGCCGGCCATATAGGTGTGGAGAGGGAGAGAGAGGTCAAATGTTGACTTGTTTTCTTTTGGCTATAAAAGGAACTTTATAGCAAATGTTTCAATAAGGGTTTATTTTGTGTGTTTAGAACAACAAATAGGCAAAAGAATATCTCTCTAAACCACAACAAAGGGCCGGCCACCTAGGGGGTAATTTAGCTAACAATCTATCACCCTTTTGGTTATTCCTTCATCCTTCTCACTACACTAGTGTGTGAGGATCTTTAGAGGTTTCCTACTTTGGAAACTTGAAGAGAACCTAGGAGCACTCATTCTTTCAAAGTGGAGGAGGCAAGGAGGGAAGCTAGGCTCAAGGATTTCAAGGAGCAAAGAGATTGGAGGTGGTCCATCCTTGGTCTAAAATCAAGATCAAGAGGTATAGATCTATTCCTTGACTTTGTTCTTGATTCTTTAAAATGTTTTGATGCATTATATATAAACCTATGAACCTTGAAGGGGATTTGTATGACTATAGCTTTGATTTTATTTGATAACATGCTTCCGTTGCTCATGTATATACGTCTTTGAAATGTATATGCATGCTAGTCATCTAGAAATCCCACATGAAACTCATAAATTTCCCTTCAATTGGTATCAGAGCCAAAGGTTTATGTATAATGTGTCCTTTTGGATTTTATGCATATGGGTATTAATGTTATGTATGACATATTACTTTTCCATTCAAAGTATGTTTATCTTTTGTTTTTCAATAGTTGAAAAATGTTAGTCAAAAGTTGAGAAAGATATGTATGCAAAATGTATTGTATGCATGAATGAAAAATGAGTTTAGAACTAGTATGACATATTATTTCTTCATTTAAAAGTATGTTTATCTTTTGTTTTTCAATGGTTGAAAAATATAAATCAAGAGTTGAAAAGGTTATGCATGTAAAAGTTGTTTTGTATGCATGAATGAAGAATAAGTCATGAACAAAATTTGGGGTTTTATTACTTGGGGTTGGCATGGTTTTGGCTTTGTGTTTGTTTTTTTATTTTGAATCACACACACACTTTAAAGCTAGAAAGTAGAAATCTTGTCACTTTTGTTTTTGGGTTTGAAAAATCACCAAGAACATACAAATCTTGAAAATGTGTTCATGGTTTTGTTCTTGGTGTTCATGGTTTGGATTTGATGAAAATGGTTTTCATGCATTGTTTTGTGGTTTTGGATGATGTACATACCATCCATAGCCATCTCAAAAATTTATTAAATCCTAATCTTTATTAGGTGAATTTCCATCATTTTGTTTCATTAAAGTCCTTAAAGCATAGACAAGTGACAAATAAAATTTGTTTATCCTACTTTGAAATGATTTAAAGCCAAATAAGTGAGACCTTCCATCCCCACACTATATGGCCGGCCTCCCCTAGTGGAATACCCACTTGTGGGATATTTTGTAATTTAGAAAAAGACATTTTATACTTTTGAGTATTTATGGTTTGAACCCTAACTTTTTCTTATTTGCAATTAGGCCCCTACTAACTAGAAAGTTAAAATATTTGATTTTAATTTTGTTAGTTGTTTAAACTCATATTTATATTATGCCCATATGCACTAAATCTAAATGTTTATGTTGCATTCCATTTAATTATTTAAATGTGTTTAAATAGTTGTGAAATGGATGACTTTGGACTTATGCCTTAAACGATAATTGAGCTATGAGATAAAGCGCTAAAATCAAATTGTTTGAACCTTGGGAATGTGTTTTAATTACTGTTTAATTGGACCTTATCACGTTTGACGTTAATCTATCTCTCTCCTTTTAGTATATGTAATTTATAGGAATTTGTACAAATCGGTTTGTAATTCTTATTACTTCTTAATCTATATTCATTAGTTGATTCCCTCTAGTGCTAGACTAGAGTTTCTTTAACTATTGGTAAGGAGACATAACTAAAAGAAGGGTTTTGACATGAGATTAAAGATTAAATGGGTCCAACGCCCTAATTAGCAATGAATGATTGTCTTTCATTTCTAATGGCTCAATGAAAATGGTTTTAATTGGATTTATAAGCACGTAATTAAATTGACACAACCTTCCCGAGTTTTTTATTCAACAATGTTGGCTCATTGTTGCAATAACCTAATAAGTCCATAGTCATCCAAGAGCCTAAGATAACTATAAAGTCCAATTTCAAAGGAATGCAAAAACCGTAGTAGTAGTAGTTACTTCCAATATTTGAAAAATTCGTTTTTGATATTGATTTGTTTTTCTCAAAACAAATAGTGGGAGTATCATACGCTACTAAACTATAATGAATACAATTAGTAGTTATATATATCTCCAATATTTTGAAAAATGTTTTGATATTGATTTGTTTTATGAAAACGAATAGTGGGGATATTATATGCTACTAATTTCATTAACTTTGGACTAGTAGTTGTAAATAGGACATTATTTATTTGATTGTGATTAAATAAATAAAATTGATGAGACCTTAAAATCCCTCAACCACTCAATATTAAGTTGAAAACGTAAGAGTGCTTTGAACACTTTTTCGTGGCCTTCCACCATGGTAGGCTTCAATCGTTTGTGACTCATACACCGTATTCGTCCAGTTCTGGGGTTGCAAAGTATGTGTTTACATTCATGAGAAGTCTATACACATATGATGAAGTGAAAGGTAGGCAACTAGTGTGGCCAATATGGAGTTCTTCTGAGGCCATTCTTGAACCCCTACTTGAACTAGCATGGTGGGAAAGAACTTAACTAAGTGCAATGGTGCCAATATGGAGTTCTTCTGAGGCATCATTCTCTAGAGGCCAAACGAGATGGGTACTTGCATTAGTTGCAAATGAGTAAACGTACTCTCTCATTATTATTGTTGCTAGCCAATATGGAGTTCTTCTGAGGTGGGCTTGGTAATAGTGAGTCTCCCATAACCCGCTAGGAGCTTTCTTTGAAATCTCCCGGATTCCATTATGGGGGATATGGAATTTGCCAAAAATGGTGGGTGGTGTCATTCGGTTTAAAGACCCGAATCGTTTGACTTAAACAACAATCAATCTAATTATTTTATTTGTTTATGTATATAGATATGGTTGGAAGCACACTCGCGAAAATACTCGACAAACATTGCCTTGAGGGGCACAATTTCCCATCATGGTATCGTAATGTCAAGATTCTCCTAACATTGGAGAAGATTGTTTACGTACTAGATAAGCCTCTACCTAACATACCTCTTAGCCCTGAGGCTACTGAGGATGAACGTGCTAAGTATGACAAGCACGTTGAGGATGATTTACAAGCCAAGTGCTATCTGTTGGCTTCCATGAATGAGGAGCTACAGAGACAGCATGAGGGCATGGATAGTGCATTTTCCATAATACTCCATCTTACGGAGTTATATGGCGAAGGGACGCGCAACCGTCGCTTTAACACTGTTTGTGAACTTGTAAAGACCAAGATGGTTAAGGGGGCTCCAGTACACCAACATGTACTGAAGATGATAGGATTCATTGAACAATTGGAGAACCTTGGTACTCCACTTGACGGGGAATTGGCCCAGGACTTCATATTGGCTTCTCTTTCTGATTCATTTGCGCAGTTCGTAATGAACTACAATATGAATAAGATGGATAGTACTCTCTCTGAGTTACTAAACATGTTAGTAACTGCTGAGAAGACTATGAAGAAAGAGAGCGGTGTAGGGACTGTTGCAGTAGCCTACAACAAGCCATCCTCTTCCAAGGCCATGCCGCAAGGCAAAGGCAAAGGGAAGGAGAAGAAGTCACCCACTCCTAAGCCGAAAGGAGGAGTGAAGAAAAAGAAGGCAATGGAGCCCAAAGGGACTTGCCACCACTGTGGAAAGGAAGGGCATTGGAGGAGGAATTGCAGGTTATATCTTGCAAGTCTTAAGGACAAACCACAAGGTATGGTTTATGTTCCTATCTTCAATTCTAAATGTTAGATCTTCTAAATATTTATATTTGATATAAAGTGCTAATCACTTGTATAATTGTATATAGGTGGAGGAGCCAAGTAGAAGAAGAACAAGCAAAGAAAATGTGGTGAAGGGTTCGGCTACTATGTTTTTGCTCACTACTTAGGAAGTTTGTTAGGCATTAAAGATTGTCTTTAAACTTTCTTATTTTGATAAGAACTTATTATGTGGCTTCATATGATGGAAGACCACTATTAATGCCTAAATATATAAAGGTATTTATATTAGTCTCTAAATGTTTAGAGCTAATAATTATTGTATTAAACATTATGAATGTTTGAATTATCATGTAATGTGATGAATGCCTTTTTAATATATTATTTCCTTAAAGAAGTGTTATGAATTGAAAATTGTCTTGTTGTATCCTAGATGAGATACAAGAGTTATATCACAATGATATAAGTAATAAGAAAAAGGTTTCTTATAAGATTAATCACTTAAATCACAATGATCAAGATCACTCTTGATTCAATTAGTAGTTTTGAACAACATATTGGGCATTCTTTAAAATTGTTTTAAAATGTCAATTGTGTTAGTGATGAAACCAAGAAAGAAGTGTCTAAATCTATAAAATGTTTAAAGACTTTAGTCACTTAAATAACAAGACATTAACTTAGTGAAGATTGAAACAAATAAGCTTGAAATGTTTTAAGCTACTACACAATGTCTTCTTCCAATATATTCCGATTTTATACATTTTTGAATGTATGAAGTGATTTCTCATTAAAGTCATGAGAAATAATGGGAGGTGTGAAAATGGATATAAACTTGAATATGATTGGTTTATAGTTGTCTAAATGAATAATGGTACTTGACTATTATTAAGAGTTTGTAATTTTAATTGTTAAAAGAACTCAAGCTCTTCAAACGTTAAAATTATATGTTGTGTGACATTTAAAGAACAGTCTTCGAATGTTGGTTTCGTCAACCTAGCATAAAATGGTTATATGTTGGGAGTTGTCCATCATTCTCTTTTTATGAGAACAAGCTAATAACAAAGCATATGGACAAGTTGATGAAACAAAAGGGAATAAGTTTCAAATTGAGTCACAACATATGGTTTAAAAACAAGACAATCCAAATTCAACATCTCATGTAACGATATTGCTCAATGTAGTTTTGATAAAGAATTATATCAACCACCTAGAAGGAATGGTTGAGTTTCTATATCCTTGGTAGGAGCTATGTTTCCACTAAAGACTTGGATAATTCTTATATGACTACATTAAAGGTCTTAGTATGACTAAAAATTTGAAGTATGGTGTATGACACCATATAATTTAAATGAATTGACTTGATAAAGCAAGTCACACACATTTCATGGAATTACTTGAGAAGGAATTCTTATGTGTATGATTCATTTAAAATTAGTGGGAGCAATATGCATTCATATCTAGAAATTATAATTGTTATTTTTAATGAATGCTAAGTTACAACAAGGCCAGTGGGAGTGATGTCATAATTTGAGCAACAAGATGTGAATAAAGTCTATTTGATAGACTTGATAAAGACATAGATGTTACTCGAAAAATGACAAAATGTGACACGGTCAATTTTGAAGTATAGACTTGAAATTGGACTTATTGATATAGCAAGGCTATCTCAATAATGTTATATGGGAATTAAATCTCAAATGTTTTAGATTTAAGAAAGCATTTTCCTATGAGATAGGAAATCACTATCATAACCCTTATAATGAATGTGTCATTAAAATCACAAAAAGGGACACATGTATTGACTTGTGAAGAAGATATCCAAAGATGAATAAACCACACGGGTTGTCACTTTAAGATATTACTATATCCCAGGATCAGAACCAAAGCAACTGATAGAGTATTATTGCCTTTAAGAAAGAAACATCAGAGTGGGACTCTGGAAGCGTGCATTCACTTAGGTTGTTAACCAAAGTGAAAAATAAGCCATTTTAACAAATGGATCAAGTACTAATCATATAAATGAATTGTTAGTATTGTACTACAATGGTCTCAAGCTTGGAGCAAAGTTTGTATAAAGTATGCAAACGAAATATATGTCGATATATAGTTTTAGAAACTGCTTCAAAAGGTGTTTTGAATGGAAGGGATTCTTTTAGAACCAATGATTGAATCCAAACCATAAGGTCGATAGTAGTGTACTACGACGAAATGGGGCGATAGCTCAAGCCATGGAATCAAGGTCTCATCAAAATATTCGAACACGATAAAGAGACATCATCAAATGTTTTGGAAACATTTGATAAGTAAATCCCTTTTTTAAATAATAAAAGGGATTAATACATAACCAAGTTAACCTACGACCATAAGCTCTCTCAGCTAAGATGTATAAGATACACTAGTGATTGACTTTAGTGCAAGTGGGAGATTGTTGGAAATATGCCCTGAAAGTCAATCTTTGGAAGAAATCTTTCAGGACAAATGAATGGATGTATGGATGAATCTTATACATCAAAGGCAAAAACACGAATTAGGACTATCTCAATGAACGATATATGTCCTAAATAGTGTATCCATGGACAATAGATTGATTGAAGAAGTAATCTAATGATGTTAGATTACAGAGACCTTCTTCATATAACCAAATGTCCAAAAGGTTCCTAGTCATTGGATTGTCGGAGGGATACTGACAATGCGTAGACTGGTACATACTGTGTCTGCTTCAAATGGAAGGATGGAAAGTCTCATCCCATTCGTGTTGTGACACTAAGACAAGTATGTAGGTGCTCATTAGGGGAATGAGTTCACTGAACACAATCGAACGAGAGTACTTGCATGGAGGTCTACTCATATGTCAAGCAAGTAACTCTAATGGTTGGAATAATGTAAGTAGTCCTTAGACCTGAGGCATCGTCGTTGTCTTGTGGCTAAGTACTTAATCTTTGATTATGTCAAAGTCTCCCCATTCGAGGGTGTCCACGACATGATTGGGGTTAAGCCACTTAGTCATGAAGGCAAGTGTATGCACAACAAGGAATCTCTAATCCTCGGTAAGAGAGGAAGAATGCTCTAAGATATGATTCGAGAATCTTCGGCCGAAGTATCGAGCGTATTAAAAGGAATGCGTTCCTATACGACTCAAATGAATCCTATAAGAAGGAATAATCAGATTAGGGGTTTGACATAATATATCCATACCCTAATGATGTGATTGAGAGTATTGTATTAGAGAAGGATCGAATTACATTGTAATTCTAACTGAATAGGTTCTCTGAATAAACTTCTACATTAGCTTGGGTAGCTATGACATATGGTTAGATGTCACTCATAGCTTGTGAGTTCTTCTAGATAATTAAATGTAGTCATCAAAGAAGAATGGTGAATTGAAATGAAGTTTCAATTCACTAAGTGATTGAATTAATTGGATTAGTGACAATCACCTCACTGCCTTGCTAAGTAGAACCTAAAAGATTGTTCACCAATACACTATTGTAGTGAGTAATTAATGGATGATGGAAACAATTAATTGGATTAATTATGTGTTGTGATTAATTTAGAAAAGTCTAAAGAATTCATAAAAGCGATAAAGATCGTTTTGGGCTTAAAGAAACGTTCGGGTTTAATTGGGCCCATTGGGGCTTAAACCCATTGGGCTTTTATTCAAGCATTGGATGACTTGAAATAATAAAAGCCCAAAGCCCAATCAACACTAAGAGGGCCGGCCATATAGGTGTGGAGAGGGAGAGAGAGGTCAAATGTTGACTTGTTTTCTTTTGGCTATAAAAGGAACTTTATAGCAAATGTTTCAATAAGGGTTTATTTTGTGTGTTTAGAACAACAAATAGGCAAAAGAATATCTCTCTAAACCACAACAAAGGGCCGGCCACCTAGGGGGTAATTTAGCTAACAATCTATCACCCTTTTGGTTATTCCTTCATCCTTCTCACTACACTAGTGGGTGAGGATCTTTAGAGGTTTCCTACTTTGGAAACTTGAAGAGAACCTAGGAGCACTCATTCTTTCAAAGTGGAGGAGGCAAGGAAGGAAGCTAGGCTCAAGGATTTCAAGGAGCAAAGAGATTGGAGGTGGTCCATCCTTGGTCTAAAATCAAGATCAAGAGGTATAGATCTATTCCTTGACTTTGTTCTTGATTCTTTAAAATGTTTTGATGCATTATATATAAACCTATGAACCTTGAAGGGGATTTGCATGACTATAGCTTTGATTTTATTTGATAACATGCTTCCGTTGCTCATGTATATAAGTCTTTGAAATGTATATGCATGCTAGTCATCTAGAAATCCCACATGAAACTCATAAATTTCCCTTCAATGCGATGCACCAAGGAGGAACTAAAATGTACCATACCATTCGACCATTTTATTATTGGCCGAGTATGAAGAGAGAAATTGCAGAATATGTAAGTAGGTGTATTGTTTGTCAGCAAGTCAAAGCGGAAAGAAAGAAGCCTTTTGGGTGAATGCAACCACTTCCTGTTCCTCAGTGGAAATGGGAAAATATAACTATGGATTTCGTGTATAAGCTTCCTCATACACGAAATGGATTTGATGGTGTTTGGGTGATTGTAGATCGACTTACCAAGTCAGCACACTTCATTCCAGTGAGGGAAAAGTATCCCCTGAATAAATTGGCTAAGTTGTTCATCCCGAAGATTGTGAAGTATCACAGAGTTCCAGTGAATATTATTTCTGATCGAGACCCAAGATTTACTTCTAAGTTTTGGGTAGCTTTTCAGGAAGCTCTTGGTACGAAACTGCTTTACAACACTGCTTATCACCCTCAAATCGATGGACAATCAGAGAGGACTATTCAGACGTTGGAGGATATGTTGAGATCTTCAGTATTACAGTTTGGTGATTCTTGGCATGACCGCCTAAACTTGATGGAATTTGCCTATAATAATAGTTTTCATTCGAGCATTGGTATGTCACCATTTGAGGCACTTTATGGTAGGGCTTGTCGTACACCATTGTGTTGGTCAGAGGTTGGCGAAAGAGTGTTAGAAGGCCCAGAGATTGTGGATGAGACTACTCAAAATATTCAAGTGATTAAGTCTAACCTGAAAGCGGCCTAGGATCGACAAAAGAGTTTAGCAGATAGACATGATACTGATCGAGTTTATGATGTGGGTAATTTGGTATTCTTGAAATTGTCACCTTAGAGAGGTGTAGTGCGATTTGGAAAGAAAGGCAAATTAAGTCCTAGGTACATAGGACCTTATGAGATCACTAAGAGGATTGGTGAAGTTGCCTACAGGTTGGAATTGTCTCTGGAGTTTTCTAAGGTACATAATGTGTTTCATGTCTCGATGCTTCGACATTATGTCCCAGATCCTTCCCATGTGATTCCTCCTCAACCTTTGGAGATTAATCCGGATTTGACGTATGATGAGGAACCAGTGACTATCTTGGATTGGAAAGACAAGGTTCTAAGGAATAAGACGGTGAACTTGGTGAAGGTATTGTGGAGGAACCATTCAGTAGAAGAAGCTACTTGGGAAACAGAAGATCGAATGAGAGAAATGTATCCAAGGTTATTTTATGGGTACTAAGCGGAGTGGATGGTCGTATGAATTTCGGGGATGAAATTCTATAAGGAGGGGAGATTGTCACAGCCCGTCCCAGAATTCTTTATATCGGGGACGTGAAATGATGAAATTACCCTTGATGGGTATTAAGGTATGTGTGGGTGTGACATATTATTTGGACTAAATTCATATATTTCAAGCTTTTGGAAAATATTTTAGTTTTGATAAAAATTGGTTTGTAAAAATCGTGTGGTTAGGCATTGAAGTTGGGTGGTGAATGTTGGGATGGAACGCACATGTCAAACCTCTCTCTCTCTTTCCCGTACCCTTTCTCTCTTCCTTCCCTCACGACTCTCACTCTCTCCCCCTTGAACCGTACGGACCAACACCATAAAACCCTGAAACTTCATGGATTGAGGATTTTGAACGCACCATCGTGCTCGTGAGGACTCTACGAATTCAACCACACCCATTTCAGGTAAGAAACCCTTCATTTTCACGTTGAAAACTCGAGGTCCGAGTTTGGCACTATTCATGAACTTTGTGTTGGTTGATTTTTAGGACAATCCAAGCTTATAGTGAGCTTAGTGAGCTCCTAAGGAGGCTCGGAGTACCTAGTTGGAAAGTTTTGGACGTTGGGATCGTCAAGTTCGAAGTTGGCCGGTTTTCTTGAAAATTCTCCGGTGAGATTTCGTGATTTTTAGAACGTTAAAGTAGTATAACGTGAAACTACATGCTTAGGGCTTCATTTTGATATAAAATACGAAGAAAATGGTTGAGAAACGAAGGAGAACAAAGCGTTTAAAAATTTCCCAGATTCCGGCCACCGGAAAAACCAGTCCGGCGAGCCCAAGGTAGGAGACGCGCGTGGGGGGCTGCGTGAACCCGTGCCCTTCCTAGCGTGTGGGGGCGTGTGGCAAGCCCAAAATTTTTTCTAAAAATTTGTCGACGTTCGTGACGTCGAGTAAGGTCATTGTGGTATATTCATATACCCAAATTGAGCACCGTATAAGAAGTTATTTTGAATTGTCGGTTATGTGCATTAATTAACGTTTTTATAGTTGTTTCGCATATAGGTGACACCTATCCCGAGGAGGAGCGCATCCAGGGACGTAACGAGGGTTACGACCTATCGACTTACCAGTGAGTGGGCAATTTTGTTTTCAGTATATACCTATATACTATTAATTTTCCCAGAAATTGAATTTATATGAAAGTATGTTTTCAATTGCCATGCATGCATATTATGAATTATATGAATTGATATTAATGCATATAAATATGTGAATTGGTGCTGTGGACGCACATGTGAGTATCAGGTGAGTTTTATGTTATTCATGTGAATCATTGATGATGTTAATTGTGTTGAGGGCTCATAACCTGCACCCCTGGTGTTAGTTCTTATATTATTCACCGCACCGCACGCTCACCTTGGATCCAAGTAGGTGCATGTCGTACATACCATGAGAGGGTTCCGACTAGTAGGTGACCTTACATTACACACGCAGATGATTGATGAGAGAAGCACTAAAGCGTATCATTACACCATTCTTGTCGTACATACTACTTCAGGTAGTTACGACTTATGTGCAGAGTAGTGCCGTACAGGTCACCGTGGTGACTCCGGCTGGGTTGGATATTGAGCTATGAAATTAACCGTAGAGGACCAACTGCAGGGTCTCCGGTTAATTCATTATGTCACCTGTTATTTTGATGCATCAATGTTTTGTTATTGACATTCATGGCATGGCATATTCCTGGATTTGTGATAGATTGGTGATTCGTGTCGTATGAGGTTTTATATGCTATTATGCTATTTTCTGGGAAAGTATACAGGTTTTCCAGTGAGGGGTTAGAAAGGTTTTTTTTTTTATGAAATGTTTTGGAAAACTTTGGTCTTACTGACCCACTCAATTTTGTTTTTGAACCCCTCCAAGTTCTAGCTAGCAGTTGGTGGCTCACGAGGTTTTCTTTGGCGTTCTGACAGACTTCCTGCATGTAGGACTCACCTGCGGGTGTTGTAATTTAATTATAGTCCTACTTGACTGCACCTAGTTTCTTTTATGCTCTAAAATTGTGTACTGCACACTTATACTCACTCTAGCATGCTAGTTGGATATTACTACTAGTAGTGGGTTTTTATTCCTTCGTATTTCTCATATCCCTTGCTTCCGCACCGCACTTTTGGTTACGTCACACTCACGTGACGGCCAACACGCCTTGATTCTAGGATCGGGGTGTGTCACCTTGACTCTATATGAATACTATAAATGAATTCAATCTTCAATTTAAAATATTTACACTAGTGGATACCACAAAATCTTATATTATACTTCATGAAAGTATAAATAAACTCTAAGTGTTAGTGAATCTATCGTTTTAATGGGATATGCATTCTACAAAACTAATTTCAACATCAAATTGTCAAACTTGTTTGTATATGCTTCTAGATTGCATACTCCAAAAATTGAAAGAAAAAAACAAACATTCAGGGATCAAGTAACGGAACAAAACTTTTCGAAGGTTATCAAAGAAAAATAATGATTTAACGGTTATTTTAACTTCGATTTTGATGATTTTTTACAGTTACACTCCTTGACTCTACATGAATACAATGAATGAACTCGATCTTCAATTTAAAATATTTACACCAGTGGATACCACAAAATCTTATGTTATACTTAATAAAAGTATGAATAAACTCTTAAGTGTTAGTGAATCTATTGTTTTGATGGGATACGCATTCTACGAAACTAGTTTCAACGATCCAACCATCAAACATGTTTGTATATACTTCAAGATCACATACGCCAAAAATTGCAAAAAGAAAACATTCAGAGATCAAGTAATGGGACAAAACTTTTCGACGATTATAAACTAAAAATCATGATTTAGCGGTTATTTTAACTCCGATTTTGATGATTTTTTACAGCTACACTCCTTGATCCTATATGAATACAGTGAACCAATTTGATCGTCAATTTAAAATATTTACACAAGTGGATGCCACAAAATCTTATGTCCGAGCAGACATTTTCAGATCATGACTCACAAGTTCAAATTGCTTCACAAGTCTAATTCCAAAGAATAGATGATGTGTTTTTCTTAATAATTTCATTTATGTTATGCTCCTTCGAAGATCCAAGTCCCTAATCCTTGTCAGTGTTAAAACGTAATCTAGTCTCAGAATATCCAGACTTTCAGATTCCATGTCTTAAGCTAGGATTGTTATGTACTCCAATTTTGAATTCCAAAGAATAGATGATGTGTTTTTCTTAATAATTTCATTTATGTTATGCTCTTTCGAAGATCCAAGTCCCTAATCCTTGTCAGCGTTAAAACGTAATCTAGTCTCAGAATATCCAGACTTTCAGATTCCATGTCTTAAGCTAGGATTGTTATGTACTCCAATTTTGCAGGTTGCCTGGGAAGGTCTTATTGATGCCCTTGTTCACCCTACCATGATATTACCCTTTGAGACAAATGCGACAAAAAAGGACAATGGTATGGAACAAATAGGAACATGCAAAGGAAACGGTAGTGAAATTCAAAAAAAGGGATACTTAAAAAGCACAAAGCTCATTATGACACCACTGATAGGCATCATGTCGACTAAATGTGATGTATCTGTTCACTTAGCTTGCTTGAACACGTGGTGTTATTTATTGCATAAACTTGATACCTCTCTTAGTGATTCTTCTATCATCAGAATGGTACTAGAGCCTGTTGTTGAGGCAGTTTTTCAAGTTGATCCTGATTGTAAGAGCATCTGGGCCAGGAATCTGTGCATAGATCATTTGCTTAATGATTTCATATTGGCAAAATGTAAAGATATAGATTATGACTCACTTAATCAACTGAACCATCAGTTATTGGGCAAAACCTCTAGGATTGCTCCCTTTGTATCTGGAAGTTTCTCTTGGAAGCAGTATCCCATCAAAACTTTTCGATGGTTATCAACGAAAAATCATGATTTAACGGTTATTTTAACTCCGATTTTGATGATTTTTTACAGCTACACTCATTGACCCTATATGAATACGATGAATGAACTCGATCTTCAATTTAAAATATTTACACTAGTGGATACCACAAAATATTATGTTATACTTAATGAAGGTATGAATAAACTCTTAAGTGTTAGTAAATCCATTGTTTTGATGGGATATGCATTCTACAAAACTAGTTTCAATGATCCAACCGTCAAACATGTTTGTATATACTTCGAGATCGCATACGCCAAAAATTACAGAAAACAAACATTCAGAGATCAAGTAACGAGATAAAACTTTTCGACGATTGTAATTGAAAAATCATGATTTAACGATTATTTTAATTCCAATTTTGATGATTTTTTACAACTAGTGGATACCCCAAAATCTTATGTTATATTTTATGAAAGTATGAATAAACTCTTAAGTGTTAGTGAATCTATTATTTTGATGGGATACGCATCCTATGAAACTAATTTCACCCATCTAACCGTCAAACTTGTTTGTATATGCTTCGAAATCGCATACGCCAAAAATTGCAAAAAAAAAAAAAAAACAATCAGAGATCAAGTAACGTGACAAAACTTTTCGATTGTTATAAACGAAAAATCACGATTTAATGGTTATTTTAACTCTGATTTGGATGATTTTTTTACAGCTACACTTTTTGATCCTATATGAATACAATGAATGAATTCGATATTCAATTTAAAATATTACACTAGTGGATACCACAAAATGTTATGTTATACTTAATGAAAGTATAAATAAACTCTAAGTGTTAGTGAATTTATCATTTTGATGGGATATGCATTCTACGAAACTAATTTCAACGATCCAACTGTCAAACTTGTCACGATTTAACGGTTATTTTAACTTCGATTTTGATGATTTTTTACAGCTACACTCCTTGACCCTATATGAATACAATGAATGAACTCGATTTTCAATTTAAAATATTTACACTAGTGGATACCACAAAATCTTTTATACTTAATGAAAGTATGAATAAACTCTTAAGTGTTAGCGAATCTATTGTTTTGATGGGATACGCATTCTACGAAACTAGTTTCAACGATCAAACCATCAAGCATGTTTGTATATATTTCGAGATCACATATTCCAAAAATTGTAAAAAACAAACATTCAGAGATCAAGTAATGAGATAAAACTTTTCGACGGTTATAAACTAAAAATCATGATTTAACGATTATTTTAAGTCTGATTTTGATGATTTTTAAAAGCTATACTCCTTGATCCTCTATGAATACAATGAACTAATTTGATCGTCAATTTAAAATATTTACACAAGTGGATACCACAAAATCTTATGTCATGACGATTGATGAAAATTGAGGATTTTGTAAAAGGAATAACATGCAAGCTTTGAGTTCCATTGGCAAGGTTTAAAATTTTGAGAAAGGCTTCACAACCTTGAAAACAAAAACTCTTTCTTTTTGCATATCCTTGCACATTTAATATTTTGTAATAGACTGGTAGTGTATGAATGTTTGTTTATTAGGCTCTTATTTTTTAGTGTAGATGTAGTACTTAAATGACAATTGTGTTTTAATTTTTGAAGTAATATTTATGTGGCAATGTGTGGTATGTGCAAATTGAAGAAAAAAAAATATTTTTCTTAACGGGTCATAAGTGACCCGACCTGTTAAGGACCCGTTAAGATAACGGATGTGACACGATACGACCCGTTAAGATAACATGTGTTATAGGAAAACGACACGAACACGACAGACACGACCCGTTTGTGATGCGAGAATTAACTAGCACACAAATTAAACCCTCTTGTGACAATTGTAGTATAAGTATAAGTAGGGTATCGTTCTAGGCCGGGGATTAGGAGGGCTTGCTAAAACCTCTTAAAAACATAAAAACAAAGTTAAAAATATTAAACAAGACTCAAGGACACAAAATTAGACTAAAAACTCTAATAACTCGAAACACACTTAAAATGACTCAAAATAATGAAAACAATTAAATTAAACACTAGGAACTGAAATGGACGGAAATTTAATTAAAAGACTAACAATAATGAAAACTAACTAAATAATATAATATTTAATAATGGAGGGGTGTTTGATTTTTATGAAAAGTAAATTAAACTTAAATAAATTACGGAAACGACAAAAACATGAAATTAAAATGAAAAGATAAATGACGGACTAGCTAGAGGGTTCTTCTCCACACATGACACATATGCAACCTAAATTGATTTTCAGTTGTTCTTTCAATAAATTGTAAATCACAATGTTCCAAGTTAATTAGGTCCGCTTAAATTAACTCTTAGATTTCCCTAGATTCATTGGATTGAATGGAATACGCATTACAACCAAATTATTCCTCATCAAAGTCCCTAACTATGGAATACGCATGATAGAGACATTCAACAAAGATCATTAAGTTCAACGGAAATCATAAACATTGACTAGGCATTCATAACTATGAAATACGCATGATAATCCAGCCTAGAATTCACTTAACACGATTGTGGATAACAACCTTCACTACTTGTGAATATAAGTTCATAACGATTAGGTGAAATTTACTTATATTCTAGCATCAAATTCATGCATGTAAATTAAGTATGCATCCTTAATCGACATACAAAAATAAGTTATCAATCAAGCAGTTAAGCAAATTAAATCACAACTCAGAAATCACAACTGAAGGTAATCAATTCATATTACAAATATATTCATGGCTTTGAATTAACCTCTAGCCAAAATAAGTTTATTTACACATTATTAAAACAGAAATAAAATAGAAGATCGGAAAGATTGAACCGAAAGAGAGGAGTGTTTGCTTCTTCTGTCTGTCTTCCTCTCGCTGACCTGCCCAAGGCTTGCGTCACGTTCTCCCCTACTCCTTTCTGACAGTCAGTCCTCCCACACTTCTCTCCACTGCACTATCCCACACTCACTACCAGCTGCCAAGTGGCAGCCTCCTCTTGCTGACGTCTCGCTGCCCAAAGGCAGCGCCTCTTCCCGTGCTGTCTCTCGGTCCTCACTTCTTCTTAGCAGCAAGTGCTGCTTATTTCCCCTGTCCCTTTTCACGCTGCCCAAAGGGCAGCTCCCCGTGCTCACCTCTGGACTCCCTTTTACCCACTTCTCTCTCTATACCGCCAGCTCATTTCTATTTCTTTCCTGAACCTCCTCAAGCTTCACGCTGCCCAAAAGGGCAGCGCCCTCTCTCCCCCAAGACAGCCCCCTCTTATTTTATTTCTCCTCTCCTTATATCAGCTGCAAGGCAGCTTTTCTTTTCTTCGGTCCATTAACTTCACCAACCCTATTCCATTCACTGCACTTTTTTATTTCTCCATTATTCCCATACCTTCCCACTTCTTTATTTTCTTATTCCATCCTTCCACACTGCCCAAAGGGCAGCGCACCCCTCTCCTGAAATCCTGCGCGACCCCCCCTCCTTAATCTCTTCTGCTTTTTCTTCTTTTCAGCTTCTCTTTTTCTTTCCTTGTTTCCCGTGTGCTTCCTGACTTCCCCTTTCTTCTATTTTTTTATTCTTTTGTTTTCTAATCTGTTTTTCCCCCATCCTTTCCAGCTCACCTATTTCCTCTTTTTTTATTCTTTATTTTTCTTTATTATTTTTTTTTCATTTCTTTTCTTCTTTTCTTCTTTATTTTTTCTACAAAACAAAACAAATCCTATAAACACAAAAATAACGTAAATAGCTCAAAAATATAAGGAACTAACTAAGAAAAGACGAGTGAATTTGAAGTAAAAATATATATAAATATGATCCGATCAAATACCCCCACACTTAACTTTTGCTAGTCCTCGAGCAAAACAAAGAAAAGAAGAACGAGAAGTAACAAGAAAAACATGAGCTTCCCCCTATGTGACCCTCATAGAATTTCATTTAAGAAAACAAATCATCAAGAACCATAGCTAGCATCAAGGAACTAATACAAGTTCATCTTCCTTATTCAAATATTAGCAGTAATCTTTGAATCATCTTTGAAGTGTAGTGTGTGAGATAGCCATGCTAATGCAATTTCAAGTTTTTATTTTTAAAATCATCATATGCAAACTAGCGACCTTCTCACTGGATATGCACTCAATCACACATGTGTTTAGTTTTAATGTGTTTCGCTCAAAGAATCAAATGTGAAATTTCTACCATAAGCTTGCATAAAGATCTCATCTCCACAATCATAATTGCAAAACTTAAATCAAGAGGACTTTTATTGGATGTAATGAGGTTTAGGGATAGGGTTATTGAAACGAAAGAATATGAAAACACAAGTTCCAAGCTACATTGCAAGCACTTCTTTTGTTTAGATTTATAAGAACTCAATATTTCCAGCGATTCTTCTAGCATCTCCAACCATCCCCTTAAACTGAAACTTTAAAAACTTTTTATTTTCTTTGTATGCAATCTTTCTTTTTCCCTTTTTTTTTTCTTTTTTTTTTTTTTTTTTTTTTTTTTTTTTTTTTTTTTTTTTCTTTTATATACAAACATGAAATACCCCCACACTTAATCTTTTGCCAAACACCTTCAAAGCACTTCACAAACGTTTCTCATAAGACAATCTCGCATTGCTCGCTCGGAAAGGGTAAGGACAAAATGTTTCAGGTATAAAGGTAGACATATCTGGTGATAAGAAATAAAAGGCTCAACATACACAGCTCAAATTGGCAATCTAATGATATCATTTTTCTTTGGGAAACATGGTTATTTGGGCCATGGTGGTAAACCTAATGCCTCTATCATTTCCAAGTTCATGCAATCAATGACAAACATTCCAAAAGATCGTTACGCAAGTTCTAGAGATGTATTTCACATAAGTTCATCACACATGAAAGAATAGGAGTATGAAAAATGCACACACTTTCAATAGGCTCAAAAACTCACATAGGATAAATATGGTCACTAAATTTACATATAACGCTTTAAGTCATGCTTTAATTTCACATTAACACGGCTATGTGCATTTGGTTTTTCAAAGATGGTCAAACATGTACAAAACTAACAAGAGAATTAGGAATTTCACAAAACACATGTTAACTAAGTTCTTGATGATCATGGTTCAATTTTTATCCAATTATATCATTGGGTCGGGAAGCTAACAAAAATCTAATTCAAAATAATAAGGAAAACGAGAAAATATTTTTGGATTTTTAAATTTTATGATTTTTTTTTAAATTTTTTATTTTTTATTTTTAATAAATAAAAATATATATATAATTTAATTGTTTTTTTTTTTTTTTTTAAAGAAAACAAAACTAATTAAGAAAAGAAAAAAAAAAAAAAAAAAAAAAAAAAAAAAAAACAACAACACAGAAACAAATGAAATTCTAGTCTACCCCCACACTTAAACTTGACATTGTCCCCAATGTCAGAAAACACTATAATGCAAATAAAAATAAAATAAAATAAATAAATAATAAGAAACAAAATAAAGCAATTGGACTGAAAACTTCCCTAATTTGCAGTAAAATCAAGCGATGACCCCCTAGCTAGAATTCTGCAATCAACTTTAAGGGTGGAAATAACCAAAAGTTCCTGCAAAGAAAAGAAATAATTCAGTTAAGTAACGCAAGAAAATAAAAAAAAATTGCAAACGAAAAATTGAAAATCACGATAAAAGACAATGAATAAAACTAATAAGTAATCATTGTTCGTGCTTGTTGACTTTCCACAGCTTTGATCTCGAACAGGGTGACACTTAGCTTTTCACTTGCAAGTGATGATCTTATGATATTGTACGGCGAGGCTTTGCTCTTTCGTGAAGGTGCCCTCCAAATGTTGTTGAGGCTTCTCGAGTTCTTGGATTTAACTCGCACTCCTTGTGCTGGGTTGATTGATTATGCAATCTGCATTCTTCTCTGCTTGTTTCCTCAGCACGGCGGGCAGGCACGAGGTAGAGGTGTTTTGGTCTGATTCTTTCTTCAATCTTTCCAAGTGCCCACCTCTTGCTTTCTTTCTCCTTGTCCCTAGCTGAGGATGAATCAGCACGTTGTCTCCACATGCTTCGAGATCTCATTTTCACCTCCCTTACTTGTCCCCCAAGTAGATGTGGTAGACAAAACGGAAGCACAAGATGAAAAAGATGAGTACTCGAGAGCAAGGCTAGGTAAGCAATCAGGAAGGGGTTCCAGGCAGTTGGCAACAGATCGGAAGATTGATACCAAATGCTGGCTGATTGCTCTCTTTCTCCTTGTCGGAAAACAAAGACAAGGAGAAGGACATGGAGAAAGCATGATATGAGATACTCTTGCTTTCAACCTTTATGATATGAAATACTTTTGCTTTGAATGGGTTGTTCGCAGGAGTATCCCAAGGAATGAGGAATACAGAGTGACTCGAGAGAGTTTGTTGGAAGGCCATTTCAAAGATGAAGAAGTTTTGAGAAAGAAGTGCTGAGAGATAAGTGCTGAGAGAGTGTGTTTTTTTTTTTGCTGTGGAAGGCGAAGATATAAACTTATAGAACTCTTCTCCACAACCGGAACTGTTCTCTCACTTATTGTCGGCAGCCGGTGGATGGGTGAAGAATACAAATTACGCGCTTTCTGACAAAGCTGCCCGTAATTTCCGCAAAGCTGCCAAAGGCATGTGACAACTGCTGACTAGGCTGAGAGAGACAGATGGTTGGAATCGGCGCTTCGACAGACTGCCCGTGATTTTTCGCAGAGCTGAGTTTGCGTGTGACAGGTGACAACACGTCTGGACAAATTGATCGTGCGAAATCCGGGATTCGGCTCGTGTTTTCTGAGGAAGCCCAACTTTTAAGAATTGAAACGCCTCTTTTGAGAAAGGAATCCGGTTTTTGAGAGAGGAGACTCCTCTTTTGCGAAAAGAATCCAGCTTTTGATAAAGGAGCCCCGACTCTTCGATTTGCGAGAGGACGCCTCTTCAATTTCTGAGGAGCGCCTCTTCGATTTCTTCCTTTTTATAGAGGCGTTAATCGTGTTCCACAACACACTTGAGCGCCCTCTTGTAAACACTCATTTCTTGCACTTCCTTAATCTTAATCTGTCCGATCTCTTCTTTCTCAACACCTTCAGAAAATGGCAGGCCCTTCTGATCGACGTTTTGATTTGAACATTCGTGAAGAGGCAGCTCCGCCTTCACTAGACAACGTATGGCGCCCTTCTTTCATATCCCCCACTGGTCCCCTTACCGTTGGAGCTTCGGTGATGAAGAACGATATGGCAGCAGCGGTGGTGGCCCGGAACCTTGTCACGCCCAGAGATAACAGACTGCTCGCTAGACGATCTGATGAATTGGCGGTTAAGGAGTCTCTGGCTTTCAGCGTGCAGTGTGCAGGTTCCGTATCCAACATGGCCCAACGCCTCTATGCTCGAACCCGTCAAGTCGAATCCTTGGTGGCTGAAATACAGAGTCTCAAGCAAGAGATCAAAGGGCTCAAGCATGAGAACAAAGAGTTGCACAAGCTCGCACACAGCTATGCCACCAGCATGAAGAGGAAGATTGACCAGATGCAGGACACTGATGGTCAAATTTTACTTGATCATCGGAGGTTTGTGGGTCTGTTCCAACAGCATCTGCCTTCGTCTTCTGGAGCAGCACCGCGTAGTGAAGCTCCCACTGATCAACCTCTGCTGCCTCCTCCTTCTGCGGCCCCGCCGACTGCCGAAGCCCCGCCGACTACTGAAGCACCACCGGACCAATGATTATTATTAGCTCACACTTCATTGTAAATATTTGTACTTTTTTTTTTTTTTTTTTTTTTTTTTTTTTTTTTTTTTTTTTTTTTTTTTTGTATTTATCATTAATTTTAAATTTTATCTTTTTTTTTTTTTTTTTTTTATGTAAATTAATGTAAAGAGACTTTAGTTAACCTTCCCCCCACACTTAAACTAAATAACACAAACTCACAAAAATCAACCAAATAACACAACTAACTAAACAAAACAAAATGAAAGCAGTAAAGATAAGGGTGGAAGAATGCAAAGCTGATTGGGTTAGTGGTTCCAAAGTCTCCTTTCGTTGAATGCTTGGGTTGCCTCCCAAGAAGCGCTTGATTTAACGTCTTTAGCCGGACGCATATTTCCTTTAAATTTCTCTCGGCTCCATTTGAACCTAAAATCAAAGAAAGAAAAATAACTCAAATATCAAAAGTAAAATACACAAACACCAATATAAACATAAACAAAAACAAAAATAAAGGATTAGCAAAGTTACTAATCCCCGGCAACGGCGCCAAAATTTGATGCGAGAATTAACTAGCACACAAATTAAACCCTCTTGTGACAATTGTAGTATAAGTATAAGTAGGGTATCGTTCTAGGCCGGGGATTAGGAGGGCTTGCTAAAACCTCTTAAAAACATAAAAACAAAGTTAAAAATATTAAACAAGACTCAAGGACACAAAATTAGACTAAAAACTCTAATAACTCGAAACACACTTAAAATGACTCAAAATAATGAAAACAATTAAATTAAACACTAGGAACTGAAATGGACGGAAATTTAATTAAAAGACTAACAATAATGAAAACTAACTAAATAATATAATATTTAATAATGGAGGGGTGTTTGATTTTTATGAAAAGTAAATTAAACTTAAATAAATTACGGAAACGACAAAAACATGAAATTAAAATGAAAAGATAAATGACGGACTAGCTAGAGGGTTCTTCTCCACACATGACACATATGCAACCTAAATTGATTTTCAGTTGTTCTTTCAATAAATTGTAAATCACAATGTTCCAAGTTAATTAGGTCCGCTTAAATTAACTCTTAGATTTCCCTAGATTCATTGGATTGAATGGAATACGCATTACAACCAAATTATTCCTCATCAAAGTCCCTAACTATGGAATACGCATGATAGAGACATTCAACAAAGATCATTAAGTTCAACGGAAATCATAAACATTGACTAGGCATTCATAACTATGGAATACGCATGATAATCCAGCCTAGAATTCACTTAACACGATTGTGGATAACAACCTTCACTACTTGTGAATATAAGTTCATAACGATTAGGTGAAATTTACTTATATTCTAGCATCAAATTCATGCATGTAAATTAAGTATGCATCCTTAATCGACATACAAAAATAAGTTATCAATCAAGCAGTTAAGCAAATTAAATCACAACTCAGAAATCACAACTGAAGGTAATCAATTCATATTACAAATATATTCATGGCTTTGAATTAACCTCTAGCCAAAATAAGTTTATTTACACATTATTAAAACAGAAATAAAATAGAAGATCGGAAAGATTGAACCGAAAGAGAGGAGTGTTTGCTTCTTCTGTCTGTCTTCCTCTCGCTGACCTGCCCAAGGCTTGCGTCACGTTCTCCCCTACTCCTTTCTGACAGTCAGTCCTCCCACACTTCTCTCCACTGCACTATCCCACACTCACTACCAGCTGCCAAGTGGCAGCCTCCTCTTGCTGACGTCTCGCTGCCCAAAGGCAGCGCCTCTTCCCGTGCTGTCTCTCGGTCCTCACTTCTTCTCAGCAGCAAGTGCTGCTTATTTCCCCTGTCCCTTTTCACGCTGCCCAAAGGGCAGCTCCCCGTGCTCACCTCTGGACTCCCTTTTACCCACTTCTCTCTCTATACCGCCAGCTCATTTCTATTTCTTTCCTGAACCTCCTCAAGCTTCACGCTGCCCAAAAGGGCAGCGCCCTCTCTCCCCCAAGACAGCCCCCTCTTATTTTATTTCTCCTCTCCTTATATCAGCTGCAAGGCAGCTTTTCTTTTCTTCGGTCCATTAACTTCACCAACCCTATTCCATTCACTGCACTTTTTTATTTCTCCATTATTCCCATACCTTCCCACTTCTTTATTTTCTTATTCCATCCTTCCACACTGCCCAAAGGGCAGCGCACCCCTCTCCTGAAATCCTGCGCGACCCCCCCTCCTTAATCTCTTCTGCTTTTTCTTCTTTTCAGCTTCTCTTTTTCTTTCCTTGTTTCCCGTGTGCTTCCTGACTTCCCCTTTCTTCTATTTTTTTATTCTTTTGTTTTCTAATCTGTTTTTCCCCCATCCTTTCCAGCTCACCTATTTCCTCTTTTCTTATTCTTTATTTTTCTTTATTATTTTTTTTTCATTTCTTTTCTTCTTTTCTTCTTTATTTTTTCTACAAAACAAAACAAATCCTATAAACACAAAAATAACGTAAATAGCTCAAAAATATAAGGAACTAACTAAGAAAAGACGAGTGAATTTGAAGTAAAAATATATATAAATATGATCCGATCAGTTTGTTAGGCCTACCAATTACCGAGGGCAGAGAGACAGACCGAAGAGAGAGTACGTCATGTAGAATATTGTTGTCGAATACCAAAATACATTTTATTTTATTTTTTAATTTCGAGATTTGTGTTTTGCTTTGGACTAAAATGTTAAAAGATGCTAGGCATTAGTCGGGCAGTTGGTTGAGACTTAACACTTAGACGGTTAGGTTGGGTCTACGTGGACTAGATCGGTAAAATAGTATAAATAAATGCTCATGTATACTTAAAATAATACATAATTGTATTGACATACATAAATTGTAAAATAAAATGACACATTTTTTTAATTAAATTTATTATATCTAAACCTATTGATAGAATCCTCTTGTCAACCTAAAGATGGTGAAAATACTATTTAGTCTTCAATCACAAAAAGGGCAATAATGTAACTTCACATAACCAAATTTTACTGATTTTTATTCAAACCTCACTCACAGATGATGTTAAGATATATCTAATATTAAAATAAAAAAAAAACCTCCCTCTCCCACTCCCACCCACATTCTCTCTCTTCCTCTCTCCTTCCCATTTTAACAAACGATATTATTTACACTAAGAGTGAAGGGGGTGGGCTTAAGCCTCACAATGGGCTAGCAATAATGTGGTTCAAATTCTTCTTTAGCGAAAATCAAACCTAAGACCTCTCACTTATAAATGACTGTAGTACTAAGTGGCATCTCTTTCCCATTTTAAAAACAAAAATAAAAAGTGTTCATACACACAAAGTGTGTAGGCATATGTTAGTATATTATAAAGTATGACTATACTTGTAAAAGTTTGAAGATCTTTATCATTTGGATAGGGACATAATGGTGAGGTTCTAGCCTAGTTTCCATCTAGTAAGGTGGTTTAACACTTCAACACTCAATGATTCAAAATCATCATTAGTCCGTATGATTCAAAATCATCATTCTCCATATTAATGGACTATTGTCCTTTAATAACTATCTTGTTCCAACAAGATTACAAACATTTAAGAGTTGTTCAAGAGAACTCTCATTTCTTCATACAAGAATTTGTAAGTGAAGAATCATGGCACATAAAGTGTCCATGCTTTTGTGCTTACTTCTCAAGTTTCATATTCATATAACAAAGAAACAAGCACTAGTGTTTGTGTTAACTAAGGGTTGTTCAAAGCAACTTTTATTTCTTCATACAATGATTTGTTAGTGAAGAATTATGGCACTTAAAGTACCCATGTCTTTGTGCCAGCTTCTTAAGTTGCTTTGTTTTTTTAACCAGGGCCGATCTTGAATTTTTTTAGGCCCGGGATGATGCCAAAAAATGTTCCTTAACTGTATATAAGCAAAATGATTTGTTTTCACAGATAAGACTTCGATAAAATTATCAAACACTTCAAACTCAATAATTTATTCATGAAAAAACTAATTTATTTTGTACTGAGAGAAGGAAACTAAAACCACAATGTGAATTCGAGTTCGGCACATCGAGAAACCTGAGGAGGGACTTTAGGTTCCTCCACGTGCTGCTGCATGTGCCGCCACAAGGTGGTTGCACTGGCAGCCACGTGATGCACGGGCCGGAGAGAGTGGCAACTCATGTGCGCCTCACGGGCCTTCATCGTGAGTTTTCCAGAATTTTTCGTGTTTTTCCCTCAATTTTAGGAGCTTATTTCGAGCTCGATTCTCCACCAAAAACAACATAATTTATATGGAAATGAAGCTTACCACGGGAGGAACAAATCCATACCAAGGTTAGGCCGAGTTGTGGTTAGAGTTGATCAGGAAATTGGACTGAAAATGGCCAAATGGCCACGGATCCTTGCTGGAAAAATTGCAGGATTTCATCCCAACTTCCAGAGCAAATTTCTAGTTCGATACTTAACAAAACTTAATGATTCAAAAGCCATTTTGAAGTTAGAAGTGTTGGGAACAAAACTATACCAAAGTGGGGCCAAGTTAACGTCAGTATTGGCCAGAAAAATAGTCCAAAGGTGGCTGGTCAGTCACCGAAAAATTGGGGAAAATCCTCCCAGTGCATGTTATGCTTAAAATATTCCCCCAAACTCATTTTACGGTTAAAACAACCTAAGATCTTCAAAATAAGAAGGATTTGAGGGTCTCAAGGTTCACCATGGTCAGGAGGGAGGATGAATAGTGATATGACCATTGCACAGTGCAGAATCCATGGTTGGTTTGAGTTCACAGCTTGAAGTCTTGGTTCTTTGTCTAGAAGGATAATGAAACTCGTTGATATGGCTAGTTAAAACAGTTATGGTAGTGGTCTTGGCCTCCTGGCCGTCCAATATTTGCAAAGGGAGGGAAGAGGGTTAGAAAGATGGAGAGGGTGAGGTTGCAAAGGTGAATACGCTGTCGTGTGGAGTGGTGGCTTGCCTCTCGTTGTGATGAGTCGTGGTGGAGCCATGGTGAGTGGTAGCTCACCGGAGTTGGTGAGGCTGACGGTTCACGGGAAGGGGAATGAGAGAGATAAAGGTACGGGAGAGATGAAAGAGAATTGAGAGGGTTAGAGAAAAATAGGTGAGGTGGCAGCCAAATGATGTATGAGTGAGGTGCGGGAGATTTGAAATAAAAAGTGAGAGATTGTGCCAAGAGAGAGGGAGACACATGAGTGATGGGAAAGAGTGGGGTGTGGCCCCACATGGCACACAGCTCAAGTTCATCAATGAAAATACAAAAAAATATATCATGTAACGTGTATTTACCAAAACACCCCTCATGCTCCGTAGCTCGTAAAATCTTCATCATAACTCCAAATTTAGTTCTGTTTGCACCTACATGTTCGTATCATTGTGTACTACACAAATACGTCAAAAGAATGAGTCATACATCTCTCTAAACAATGGTCAACGAAAGCAACCTCATCGTCTCTAAAGGCAATTTCGTCAATTCACTCTTTTAAAATTAATAAAATCATAAAATTTGGGATGAGTTGTCACACTCAAGGTTTACAAATAGATAGATAATAAGTTTTTTTTCCCTTCTATCTAAACATTTACTGTGTTTTTATACAAATCGTGAGGTTTTTTTTTCTTATTTACTAACCTTGTCAATATGAGACTAAAAAAGATAATAATATTTTTGAGTCTTTAATTGATATGTAAAAGTAATGAATGAGTACTAAATTAAACTTAATTTTGGTAAAGACATACATACAGTAATTTCTTGAAGGCTAATGGTAGAGATACCAAATTTTTATACCAAATTTTATAAACCATATAATGTGATTGTTTTGAATTCAGGACGTCTTTATTATTTTAAATAACAAAAACCAACAATTCTAGCTAAACTTCTTGGTTATTTAACCAAATTTTGAAAATTTATACTCTTATGAAAACACATATGAATATACCACCCTAATCATTTTGGTGCCCCTAAGTTTCTTTGGGCCCTGGATGGTCGCCCAGCTCGCACTGCTTTTAGCAAAGGAATAAGCATATATAGTTGTGTTATCCTCATTATGTTAGACATATCAAACATGTTCTTCTAATGATACATTATCAATAGGAAGTTTGTAAGGATGTGGCTACATAGGTACATATACAATCCATTCAAGACTACCTATGGGATTGATGTACCAAGTATGGAAACGAAAGCCTTCGACTTTTCTTT
Source organism: Malus x robusta (assembly GCA_963082935.1). Taxonomy (NCBI): domain Eukaryota; kingdom Viridiplantae; phylum Streptophyta; class Magnoliopsida; order Rosales; family Rosaceae; genus Malus; species Malus x robusta. The sequence continues at coordinate 16,256,722 of OY720325.1, read as the reverse complement.
GTCAAGTTTTGGGTAGTGTTTTTGCAAATATATCAGTAAACAATACATAACAAATATAAATTGATTTATTTTAAGCCATTTAGTCTGGGTTTGAAAATCAAATAGCACCACCCACTATTTTGGCAAATTTCATATCCCTCAATAGGAATTTGAGAGTTTTGGAGGAAACTCGTAGTAGCGTATAGGAGGCTCACTATTACCAAGCCCACCTCACAATGATATGATGTTAGTTAGCGTTAATAATAATGAGAGAGTACACTTGCTCGTTTACATCTCTTGTAAGGACCTATCTTATTTAGCCTTTAGAAAATGTTGCCTCACAATGATACGATATTGGCTCCAATGCACTTAGTTAAGTAGTTTCCACCATGCAAGTTCATGTAGGGGTTCAAGAACAACCTCACAATGATATGATGTTGGTTATTCTCGTTGCCTACCTTCACAATATCATGTATGCATATAGAACTCCTCATGAGTGTAAGCACATACTTTATACTCTGCATGATAGGGTGAAGTCAAGGTATGAGTCACAAACTATTGGAGCCTACCATGGTGGAAGGCCATGACAGAGTGTTCAAAGCACTCTCACGCTTATCAACTTAATATTGGTTTGGTTGAGGTTTTAGGTCTCATCACATATTAATAATCATTTTAATCAAATTAAAACTATTTAGTCATCACAACTATTGGTCCATGTGATTGATTTAGTAGCATATGATACTTCCACTAGTTAAGTAAAACGATTTTTGAAGAAAGAGTACATGGTACTACTAACATAAGGTTTGCATTCTTTGATTGGACTATATAGTTGCCTTAGGGCCTTAGGATGACTATGGACCTTCAATTTGATCCAACATGAGCCTAGTGTTGAATCTCAGTCTAGGAATGGTGGTTGATTTTAGTTATGCATTTAATCACATTAAGGCGTGTTTTTCTATTGGGCATTGGACTCAATTACTCCAATATGCATGAATATCAAATAAAACATAAATGAGTACTTTAAAGTAAAGAAGAGCTTATGCTCTTTTACAACATATTTGATCAAATCAAAATACAACCAAAATCTAATCTACACATTCCCATGGTTCAAACAAATTTGAGAGGCATCCAATCACTTAGCTCAATTAACGCAGGCTTAGGTTCATATCACCCTTTCTTTAATTAATCAAACACTTTAACTAATTAAACTAGAATGCAATAATGTCATTTGGTTTTTATATGCATAGAATTGATTTAAATGGAGCTAAATGAAATCATATATACTAAAACTTAGTTTTCTCTATAACACTGTTCATCACCAGTGTTCAAACGGAAATGCCCCTGGTTTTTTCTTTGATTTGCCATTTTGTTGCCTATTTTGCACAATCAAGTTGCCTATTTTTCTTCACTTTACCTTTCTGTTTGCTTTTATCTCTCGCAAGCTTTTGCTTCTCTCCATTTTCATCTCGCTTTCTTTGTGTTTGATTAAAAGTTTGATCCTCTGTTTTTTTTTTGGGTAAAAAATTGGGTTACATCATTTTATCTTGATTTTGCGATCGTCGGGTAAAAAATTTTAGGGTATTGGTCTCTGTTATCATCAACAATCCCGGAGTTGGGACTGGCTTTCCAGCAATTTTTTGTCGCTTTAGCGGCAGAGCGGTCTGAGATTGTTGTCCAAGAAGTCGAATTCAACTCAGGTATGTTCTGAAACAGCTGTATGTAAGTTTGTGTTTTTGATTTTTGTTGTTTGGAGGAAACCCTAACAATTTCGTTTTGTGGTGAGTTGTAATCTTTTGTTCAGAATTTGTGGGCTAGGGCGTATTATGTGTTTCTCTTCCTCCACTGAGAAGTTTGTGAAATTGCAAGGGTTGGAACGCCACTATTGGTTTGGGTATGCTCTTTGTGGTTCCACTTTTGTTTGATTATATTTTCCTTTCTTATTTGGATCAATGGAATTTTGGGTTTTCTTTTTTATGTTTAATTTTCTATAATTTTATTTGGTTCAGTTTAGGGTCGTTAGAAGAAAAACATTTATTTTCTAATCCATTACAAACCCGGATGGACTGAGGATGCACAGGAGATTTGGTTCCCTTTTTTTTAAGGGAGTTTTAACGAAAAGCCTACGGTACTGTTTACTTGAACGAAAAACCACATTTTTTCACTAAAAAGTCAAATCTGGTACTATTCACTTTACCCTTTATTTTATCCTTATCATTAAAACTCGAAGTTTTCAAGCCATTTTCATTAGTTTTTTTTTTTTTTTTTTTTAACTCACTCGAACCTAGCTATAGCAGTACAAAGTTCTCAACTTTTCCCCATCCGAGCTGCTATTAAGGTAAAATCTCAGAGCTCCCAAAATTTGAATTTTCAATTCGGAATTTCAATTTCTAGAGTTCATTTCGATTTGGGTTTGTTTGGAATCTGCGCTTTCTTTGGTATTTTTGGTTATTCCGTCGTCCATCATGGCCTCTTGAGATGAAATGGCCATAGGTGTCCATGGCTACTGCCATGTTTGCTTAGTGTGAGAGGCTGATTTGCTTTTGGGTTTGTGTTTCTCTTGCTAATTTTGGATATGTTAGGACTTTGTTTTGTTGGGTTTGTCGTTCTTTAAATTTCTGTAATTATCTATAAGAATTGAACATTTGTGCCTGTCTAGGGTTTAGGTTTCAGCTGAAATGTTCATATAATATAACTTAATAGTTAATAGTCTGATGACTACGGTATACGCAAACTTTAACAAGGAAAGTGAAAGAGAAAAAAAATCTGTAAGGAAAGATTGGACTTAAAAGCAAGCTGTTTCTGTGCAAGATAAGTTGTTCTACCTGGAAAGATGGGTTAGTGAGTCGTATCTTTCTAAATTTATCCTCATTAGGATTTTTGGCAACATTCCGTACAAAAGTTAAAAGAGTCTGGAATGCTCTCTTCACTTTTGCATCGTCCTCCTACACACAGAAAGCAGAAATAGGTAAGGCCATTGTCCACAATCCATACAACGTAACTATGAAAAGATAAATAATGAGAGCAATTATTTTCAAGCAATATTCTCCTGCATTTTTGTTTGCTTCTTTTTTATCATTTCAAAAAGTAACTTCGGTTAAACTCAAGGGTTAGTGTGTGAGTGACATTAAAAAAATACCAAGCCCTCATTTGGTATATGGAGGATTGTAAAGGAACGAATAAGCCACTATTTAAGTACGTTGAAGGAAGAAATTAAAAAAATTGTGACCACCTTGGAGGTAGGAGATGGATTACATGAAAAGAAAACTTATCTATTCTGATCCTGTCTAGGGTTTATGTTTCAGCTGAAATGTTCATATCTAGGTTGAGATTTAGAAAAAATTTGAGTTTTGAGCTGGGGCTTTTTTGCTTTTTGCTAATTCCATTGTTCCAATCTGCTTCTTACCTATGAAGATAATGTATTTTCCTGTATATTGTTTTCCCAAAATCTGGATCAAAGTTATAGAATGCTAGGTGGTGAGGAGCAAATATGGGTTCCATTGTTTGGTAGTCGAGAAAACGTAGGAAAATAAATCTTAATAAAATTCTGTGACTTTTTGCTTTCGTGTCCAGTAAATTAAAATCTTTGGCTCAGTCGAGCTATGTATTAGTTAGGTTCAGTTGCATGGATTTTGTTTCTAAGATCAGCAAACAATTTGAGATAGAAATTTTTGTATTTTTTCATTCCGTAGTTATGTTAGTACTTATTACTAGATGGACTCTAAGATCTTGGATAATGGTGCATATTGATCGAAAATTAACTTAACACACAAATTAAACCCTCTTTTGACAATTGTAGTATATAAGTAGGGATCGTTCTTAAACCGGGGATTAGGAGGGATTGCTAAAACACTCTAAACTGACTCAAATATATAAAACTAGACTAAAAACACTTAACTAGACTCAAAGAACTCAAAACAAACTGAAAAGACTCAAAACTAACTAGAATAACTCAAAACAACTTAAAACATCTAAATAGACTCAAACTAGACACTAGGAATGACTTTGGATGAAAATTGGTTTTAACTTGACTCAAAACACTTAAAAACACAAACTAAACAGATTCTAACTAATTAGACACTCTAAAGTAAAGGGGGAATTGATTTTGGACGAAAATAAAGTAAAACAAAGCAAGAACTAGAACTAGACAAATTTGCACGAAATTGGTTGAATTAGATAGATGATGGGCTAGCTAGAGGATTATTCTCCACACATGACACACTTGCATTCAAATTGATTTCCAATTGTTTCTTTCAATAGACCATGAAACTCAATACCCCAGGTTAACCGTGACAACACTTTTTTAACCTTCAAGTTCTCCTTAAGTTATTGAATTGGATGGGAAAGCACATACAACAATTCAAAACATTCTCTAAAAGTCCCCTACGTGAAAAGCACAATAAAGGTACAATCAAAGATCATTAAGCTTTATGAAAACTATAAGCATTGACGAGGCATTTGTAACTATGATGAGCATGATACTCTTGCCAAGAATTCACTTAATGCGATCGTTTATAAGCGACCTCCACTATGATGTGAAAATTATGTTGACACACAAATTAAACCCTATTGATGACAATTGTAGTAATGATGCAAGTAGGGATCGTTCTAAACCGGGGATTAACTAGGGATGCTAATCAACACAAATAAGACTCAAAAACACTAAACTAGACTCTATAGACTCAAAACTAACTTAAAACACTAAAAACAACAAATAACAATAAAAAAGACTCAATTCTAGACCTAACAAGTGATTTGGACGAAAATAGAACTTCAAAGACTCAAAAGACTTAAAAGAAACAAGTTTTGACTCTAAAAACAGGACTTAAAAGCAAGGGGTTTGGTTTTGACGAATTTAACTTTTAAAATAGAAACTTTGAAAACAAACTTGACAAAAACGATTTGATGTAGATTAAGATGGTGAAAGGCTAGTTAGAAGGTTCCTTCTCCACACATGAAACATATGCATATGACTCGATTTCCAATTACTTCTTTCAACAAACCATGAATGACAATGCCCCAAATTAACTAGATTGCACCAATTAATTCTCAGATTTCCGTAGATTCATTGAATTGAATGGAATACGCATTACAACCAAATTATTCTTATCAAGGACCCTAACTATGGAATACGCATGATAGAGACACATATCAAAGATCATTAAGTTTAATGGAAATCATAAGCATTGACGAGGCATTCATAACTATGGGATACGCATGTTACTCTTGCCTAGGATTTACTTAACACAATCGTGACTAGCGACTTTTACTACTTATGAATATAAGTTAATAACGATTAGGTGAAATTCCCTTATACTCTAGCATCAAATTCATGCATGCAAACTAAGTGTCGACCCTCAATCAACGTACATAAACATGTTATCAATCAAATAGATAAGTAAACCACATTCACGATTTATGAAATCATAACTGGAAGAAATCAAGTCATATAAAACATATGATCATGGCTTTGAATTCCCCTCTAACTATAAAGAAATTAGTTCCTCATATTCGCATATAAACAAAGATAAATAAATTTAAACATTGACATAAAGATAGAAAACACCTAGAAACGCTCCGACAATCCAAGCTCCTTAAATGGCATGCACGGCTCCAGATTTCTTCTTTCTTCTCCTTGCAAACTCACGGCACAATGAGGGGTTTTTGGGTGAATGGTGTAGTGAAATATGGTAGAGAGTGGTGAATGAATGGTGCGGCATAAGGTGGTATTTATAGGCTGAAAATCACAACCCCTAGGTAGCAAAGGAAAAGGTTTGAAAGGCCTAATCTGCATAGGACAATAACATACAATCCTATAAGGAAAATAAGTCAGAAATCCAAAGGAATGGGGAGATGAATTGCAACATCAAACTAGGAGGGGTAAGGCTTCTAGAAATCTGAAATCCCAAGGGAAATAGGATGTAAGATGCGGCACAAAGCTAGGGTTTTAGAAAGACAATACAAGGCAAATTTTTAGGCTTCTAGAAAGGTTCTAGGCGCCATCTTTGTAGGACAAGATTAGGTCTTCTAGAAATCTGATTTTAAGCATCATAATCTAGTTAGAAACCCTCCCTTGCAGCTGAAATGTAGCTAGATTAAGATTAGGATAAAATAGGATAGGATAAGGTTTGTTTGGATAAGATAAGCTAAGATAAGGTTATGGATGATGTTTTGGATAAGATTCCTTCACTTGAGCTGATTCTTTGGCTTTAACTTTCCTTCTTCATGTAGGAAACCTTGCTTGAGTAGGAAAATTCATACGTCTAGGAATCCATCTTCAACTAGGACTCCTTCATTGATTAGGAATCCCAATTCATTTAGGAATCCTTCGTTCAAGCCATTTCCTTCTTCAACTAGGAAACTTTGTATCTTCAATTCTTCAACATATTCCTAGCTTCTTCAATCCTTCAAATTCGTCCATTCTCTGTGCTTCTCATGCATGAACTCCATTCTAGCCCAATTTTGCTCCAAAATGCTCCAAATTGCATCTTTTTGCTCACTTTGTCATTAAAACCTGAAAACACATGAAAATAGCTTAAAAGACTAACTTAACTAAGAAAACACAACATAAATGCATAAGAACTAGCTAACTAAGGCGCATAAATATGCTCCTATCACACTACTTGTAAATATAAGTTTGTAACTATTAGGTGAAACTCCCTTATATTTTAGCTTCAAATCCCTGCATGAAAACTGAGCATGCACTCTTAATAAACATACAAGAATAAGTTATCAATCAAACGGTAAAGCAAATTGAATTCACAACTTATGAAATAACAATTGAAGGTAATCAATTCATAATGAAAGTATAATCATGGTATTGAATAGCCTCCTAGCCAAGAAGGGCTTAGTTCTTTATAATCGCAATACAAAGATAAACAGATTTATACATTGGAAACAAAAGAAAGAAAACACCTAAATGCTCCAATGATCCAAAGTGAACAGCAAGCACGTTCAGGCACTTTCCTTCCCTTCCTTTGCTGCGGCACAAGCTGTTGGTGATGGTTTGAAGGGTTGTTTGTATGGAAGAATGGATGAAAGTATGTATGGTGGTGAGTGGATGAATGGAAGGCTGCGGCAAGGGTGTATGAAGATGGTTTCTGATGGTGTATGGAATGGTTAGCCCCCTGCTTGTGTGTGGCTAATGATGTTTATTTAAAGACTTTTGGGGATTTAAGGCTAGGAAAATAATTTAGGTAACAGAAATTTAAATAAAAACATAAAGGGAAATAGGAATTAAAGTCAAAATCCTAAGAAAAGGTAAAGGAGGTGCGGTTGGATGTTTAGGAAAGAAAAGGAATGTGATTTGGTGCAGAATTTAGGCAAGGAGAGGATCCCTTGTGCGGCAAGAAAAAGAAAATGCCTAAGGAGGCTTTCCCTTGCACGGCAAGGAAGAGAAAGGGAAAAGAGAGGTGCGGCATATGACTTAGGACTTCCAGAAGTTCTTATTTAGTGTCTTAATATGATTAGGAGTCTTCTTTGTTGCTGGAACTTAGGGACTTTTAGGATTAGGAAAGATTAAACCAAAGTAGGAAATCTTGGCTTAACATTCCTTCTTCTTGTAGGAATCCTTCTTCAATTAGGAATCCTAGCATCTTTAGGTCTTCAATTTCGTCCATCCCCCTTGCTCCAAGCATATGATATTCATTCCATGCCCAAAACTGCTCCAAAAAGCTCCAAAATGCACTTTCTTGATACTTTAGCCCTTTGGTCCTACAAACACATGAAGATGACTTGAAATACTAATTTAACTAAGAAATAACAATATAAATTCACAAGAACAAGCTAACTAAGTCGCATAAATATGCTCATATCAAATTCCCCCACACTTCTTTTGCTAGTCCTCGAGCAAAACAAAACAAACAAAACAGAACCTAGACCTTCCAACATTTGCCTCAGGGATTTTCAATGAAACATAACATGCCAAAGATCACCACTTCACATAGATTTAAGCAATCCTTACCCTCGAGCATACTTAATCATAGTCACCATTCACTAGGTCACATTTAATCAATTAAAACAACATTTTGGATGTAGTAACATGCCTTAGAGAATTCTCTCAATTCCTTACTAGATATGCACTCAATTTTCACTCAGATTTTCTGACTACTCACCCTACACTAGGTATATTTGAGAAGATTGATGTAAACATGAAAACTAGTACTCACATATGTTTTTCAACAAAGAAGCAATTTCTGGAATTATTAATGCATGTATATATATATATGATCTCATGAATGGAATGATACTACTTAAAAGAGAGAACCAGTGATATCATATGCTCATACCAATTCCCAAACTCCACATATTGAAACACACAACACTCAAGATAGAAGTCAAGGGTTGTAACGGGGGTAAGGGTGTTGGCTAACAAAGAAAGGTAAGGGTAAACAAACGTTCTTAAAGCAATAGTGAGCAAAGTAATGGATTAGGCACTTAGAATTCACTTTAGAATGCAGAAATCTACCTTTTAAACACAAGGGAAGATTCATGTAACACCTAGGGTCAAATTCAAACTTTTGGACCCTTTCTTCAACAACCAACACATGTGAGTTCATTCTCACTTATTTAGAACTATTTTTCTTTCTTTTCAACTCACTTTTTCTTTTCTTTTTCTTTTTCCACGAATTTTTTTTTTCTTTTATGTTGTGACCTTGTCTTTGGCACACCAAACACAAACTTTGAAACATTCTTCCCCCACACTTGTTTTCTGCAATAATGTCACTCAAAAGGAATTCCTTCTAAGTTATGCTCCACTATACTTCAAGAACAAGGTATGAATGGTCCTATTCTAGGCTAGGTAGAGATGATGTGGTTAACAAAGAAAATAGGCTAAACAAGGCTCAACAGGGTTTAAACCTACAAAACAAATGACAAGGGTGGATTTGGCTATTTGGCTTTGGTTCACTAAACAACTTCATCTTGAATATGTGTTATGCAAATCAATGTCATGCTTTGAATGGAACGGGCATGAGTTATAGTATTTGGATCTATAATGATGAACCGCATTCTAAGTAGCAACCAAGCAAAGAATAATGAGATCATGCAACGACTTTAGAAAACAAGAATGCACAGATTAATAACTCTCGAAATAAACATTTACGCTTAAGTCTCTCAGGGATGTAGCGTTTGTTTGAGTTTCTTCCTTTAAGCATGTTACAAAAATTGATTTTATCCTTTGTGATTACATGTGAATTCATAAACTATAACTACAACCAAGCATAAACCAAAGAGCATATCAAACTTCCATCCATGTTTGTAACTTTCTTTAACAGTCATGTACTTAAAAAACCAAATCCTCATCATTGTGTTGGAAGGTACCCTAAGACACAAACAAACACAAAAATAACTAAAAAACAACTCTTTTTGGGTTTTCAAAACAATTTTTCCAGATTGTTTTTAAAATTTCAGATTTTTACTTCAAAATACACCAAAACAGCTCAAAATGCACTAAAAACACCTAAAAACAGTGAGAAACAACATTGTAAGTGATAGGTGAATAAAACCCACGACATTGCATAAAAACACTTGTTTACCCCCCCCCCCCCACACTTAAATCAAACATTGTCCTCAATGTTTCAATCATAAACTCACACAAAAGCAAACAAACAACAAACTAAGCATGGAAAAATAAAACAGCAAAAGGAAAAGTTTAAGAACACAAATATGGGTTTGGAGTGAAAGTTCCATCTTCTCCTTGTTGAATGCATGGGTTGCCTCCCAAGAAGCACTTGCTTTAACGTCTTCCAACTGGACGAATCCGCCATGTTAAGCTTCACTAGTACCCACGGCCTGGAGGGGTACTGAAGGAAAAATTTTGTCCTAGCTAAGAACAAGTATGAACATTTGAATACTCATGCAAGCTATCAACACTTTTAAAGTAGGCATGCATTCAAAAACAATTCATAAAACCCATGACTTTCAAAGCCTAGTATATGGTGAACCAAAATAAACTCTTTAACAACATTAAAGATAAAGAAGAATTTAGTGATTCTTTACCCTTGAAGCTCATCCTTGATTACACAAGGGATTCACCCAAGTGGAGGGCCTTCAAGTCACCTCCAAGCTCCTTGAATCCACCTTGTGTTTTCCTCCCTTTAGTGCTCCTTTGAAGATTTGAGGAAATAAGGATTTGTTCTCCAAAACATCAAAAGCTTGATGTCTCTAAGTCTCTTCACCAAGGTTGTATATTGTGAAGATGAAATGGATGACTAAAGGAAGAAGAGATGGCTAGATGTCCCCTCCTTTAGTGGCCGGCCTCCTTAGAAGAAAATGGAGAAAATGTTTCACCCAATTTCAACAAGAAAAACCCCTAATGAGAAAATAGCTATAAAGTTGTTTTTATAACCTTTTCTTTGGTGAGTGACAAACTTGTAATTAAACAAACTTTGCCCATCCACCCTAATGGCCGGCCATCCTTTGTTATTGGGCTAATTTGCCCATTTTGTTTTAGTTGTCATACAACTTAAACATAATGGGCCTTGTGGACCAAAACGCTTTTGGGCCCCGAAACCCAAAACCAACATATAAGCCCAATACGAACCTTTCGTATAATTAATTAACTAATTAATTAATCTTGACCATTCTTCAATTAAACCATTTAATTGCTTATCCATTTCATATAATTTCTTCACATACATCCTTATTCGGTGTACGATCCATTAGGTTCTAATTAGCGAGGCAGTGGGCGATGTTACTCTTAACGATCGATTGTGAATTGAAATCACATTTCAATTCTTCCTTTTTGTTGATTAGTGTTTGCTAACCATTAGGGCTTCCACAAACCATGAGTGACGCCTAGCAGCATATCATGGTTACCCAAGCTAAGTAGAATTGGTTGGAGAACCTATCCAGTTACAACTACAATGCAATACGGTCCTTCTCTAATACAATACTCTTAATCACATTGTTTAAGTGATAGTTTGTTTCATGTCTACTATCCAATGTGATACTTTCCTATATGATTCCCTTGAATATGATTTGGAACAAACTTCCTAAGTCATATTCATTTGCTTTGGCCAAAGACTTTAGAATCATATCATAGAGTATTCTCCCTCCACCATGGAAGGTTAGAGATCCTTTATTGTGCATTCATATGCCTACATGACTAGATAGCTTGACCCCAACAATGCCGTGGACACTCCAAAGGAATGCCTTTGACATGATCAAAGATCAAGGACCTAACCATTAGACATCTATGATGCCTCAGGTCAAAGGACTACTTTGCATATTGCAACCTTAGAGTTCATACATGACATGTATGTTCGAACTCTCTTTTGATCGTAGTTCAGTGTACTCGAGTACTCTTTCGAGCACCTATGTGTTTGTCTTAGTGTCCAACACCAAATGACTTGAGACTAGTTATACTCACGATTGAGTCAACATAACACATACTAGCCTTAGCGAATTGTCAATGCCCAATTACCAATCCTATGGCTAGGAACGTTTTAGGAATGAACATAAGAGAAAGGTCTCGATAATCTAACTCATTAGATCACTTATCTCTTAGAACATATACATTCCTTGGATTCCCTTATTGCTTAAACACATGATACAATAAATAGTGATTAACAATAAGATTTGCCCTCCATTAAACATATAATAGTTTAACACAATAAGTATTCCAAAAACCTATTACATCAAATGAGTGGCTTTGTGGGCATACTTCCAACAGGTACATCATCCATAACATGCTCCTCGAAATTCTCATAGTAGGGCTTTAACCGATGTCCATTCACTTTGAATTCTTGTCCTGTTTTCAAGCTTTGAACTTGGACTGCACCATAAGGAAAGACATTAGTAATAACAAATGGGCCAACCCACTTAGAATGCAACTTACCAGGAAACAATCAAAGGCGGGAATTAAACAGTAAAACTTTCAGCCCAATGGATAATGATTTACCTCGAATCATCTTGTTATGGAAAGCCTTTGTTTTCTCCTTGTAAATTCCAGCGTTCTCATAAGCCTTGATAGGAGCATATTTATGCGGCTTAGCTTTCTTGTTCTTGTGCATTTATGTTGTTATTTCTTAGTCAATTATGTATTTTTAAGCTATTTTCGTGTGTTTGTAGGTCCTAATAACAAAATTGGCAAGAAAGTGTATTTTGGTACATGTTGGAGCATTTTTGAGCCAAGATTGGATAGTGCAAGCATGGAGACATGAGGATGGATGTTTTTGAAGATTAGAAGGCTGGAAATCAGCATATGTGTGTGCAAATGAAACCAAGGAAACACACACACATGGACAAAGAGAAAAGCACACATAGACAGCTTGGCATGGGCAGAAAATAGGTGGATTAGTGGCTGATATGATGAAGATGTGTGTGTGCAAATGCAAAGGTAAACATGGAAAACACACACACATGCAAACCACGACAAGGTGAGGGTCTTTTTGTGCAAAGGTGACAGCACAAACACATGCAAAGGGAGGAGACATCAAACAGCTCACACACATGCAAGGATGACATTCACACACATGCAAACTGCATGGACAGGTTGGAGGGCAGAAAATGTGTTTGTTTTGTGGTTGAAATGATGAGGAACATGTGTGTGCAAATGGGCAAAGGAAACACACACACATGGGCAAAGGAAAGGCATGGCATGGGCAGAAAATACACCATTACATTCACTCATTACCACAACACTCACCCTTGTCCCCTTCATTATTTCTATTTTCATGCACCATTACATTTAATCATTGCACTTAAGTGGTGCACATCCCTTGTCCCCTTCACCCATCAGATTTCAATCACTTTCACCTCTACTACATGCACTTATTGATGCACCACTCCTTCACTTTCCTTGCCCATGCTATACATCATGAATCCACCTGCACCTATTACTCATTTCTGCACCATTCCACCTCCCTTTCCTTTATCTACCATGTGCACAATCATTCATGTTCCCCACTTGCATTCATAGCTGCAACACCATTCCATTTCACCCCCCATGCTTTGCATCATTACTTCACTTTCACCTTTGAATCATTGCTCACACCACCATCCATCCCTCTATGCCGTGCACTTCCTCTATAAAAGGAAGTGTGTGCGGCAGCCATTACATTCAGTTTTTGCTTGGTAATTCATCCCCAATTCAATACAACTTTCATCCAAACATATCCATTCATCTTCACTTCCATTCCTCCATACAACCAAACCTTCAAACACTCACCAACACCTTGTGCCGTAGCAAAGGAAGGGAAGGAAAGTGCTTGGACGTGCATGCTGTCCAACTTGGATCGTTGGAGCGTTTAGGTGTTTTCTTTCTTTTCCTTTCAATGTCTAAATTTGTTTATCTTTGCTTTGTAAGTATGAAGAACTAAACCCCCCTTAGCTAGGGGGGAATTCGAAACCATGTTCATACTTGCAATATTATTTGATTACCTTCAGTTGTGATTTCATAAGTTGTGAATTCAATTTGTTTAACTGCTTGATTGATAATTTATTTGTGTATGTTTATTAAGAGTGCACACTTAGTTTGCATGCATGCATATGATGCTAGAGTATAATGGAGTTTCACCTAATAGTTACAAACTTATATTCACAAGTAGTGGTGGTCACTTATAAACGATCGCATTAATGAATTCTTGCAAGGAGTTTCATGCTCATCATAGTAACGAATGCCTCGTCAATACTTATAGTTTTCATAATGCTTAATGATCTTTGATTGTATCTTTATTGTGCTGTTCACGTAAAGGACTTTTAAAGAATGCTTGAATTGTTGTAAGTGTTTTCCCATCCAATTCAATAACTTAAGGAGAGCTTGAAGGTTAATTTAAGCGGACTTAATTAACCTGGGGTGTTGAGTTTCATGATTTATCAAAAGAACAACTGAAAATTGATTTATGTGCAATGTGTCTTGTGTGGAGAAGAACCCTCTAGCTAGCCTTCCATCCATTCAATTTACTCAAATTCGTCCAAAATCTGTTTTAGTTTACAATCTGTTTGTTTTATTTTCAAATTCGTCAAGATCAAATCCCCCTTTACTTTAAAGTGTTTTATTAGTCAAAATCTGTTTTGATTTGTGTTTTTTAGTGTCTTGAGTCGAGTTAGAACCTAATTCATCCAAAACCATCCCTAGAGTCAGTTTAGAGTCTAATTCATTGTTTTAAGCAGTTTTGAGTCTTTTAAACTAGTTTTGAGTCTCTTTAGTTTGTATTGCATCTTTTGAGTCTAGTTGGTGTTTAAAACTTAATTTTACGTTTTTAAGTCAGTTTCAAGTGTTTTAGCAATCCCTTATAATCCCCGGCCTAGAACGATCCATACTTACATTCTTTACTACAATTGACAACAAGAGGGTTTAATTTGTGTGTTAAGATAATTTTTGCATCAAATTTTTGGCGCCGTTGCCGGGGATTAGCAACATTGCTAATCCCCTGTTATTTCTTTTTTTGTTTATTTTCGTGTGTTTTTATGTTAGTTACTAACCCTTTTTGTTTTCTTGTTTTAGGTACTAGTTTATGACTCGGAGTTCTCATCCGATTCCTGAGCATATCTTGGACTCTGACGACGATTTTGAGATGACTTTGAGAAGGAATAGAAATCAGCAAGATCGTAACCCACCTATTCCTGAACCTAAGTTTGAAGAACATCCACTTGAAGAAAAAGAGGAAGATCCCAACATGGCAGCGGACAATCGAACAATCAAGGTGCTTTCTGCTTCGGGATTGGACAATGCCGCTCCCCTATGCATCCAATACCCACTGGCTACCCTAGGGAAGACGGACGGGTTTGAATTGAAATCGCATCACATTCCTAAGTTCCACGGGATGTCCATGGAAGATCCTAATAAACACTTGAAGGAGTTTGAGGTTGTTTGTTCGAGCATGACCCCTGTGAATGTTGATGGGAGTATTCTGAAAATGAAGGCTTTTCCCTTTTCTCTCTTAGAAAAGGCTAAAGATTGGTTGTATGAGCTAGCCCCCGAACTTTCATGTCATGGAAGAGTATGAAACGGGCATTTTTGGAGAAGTTTTTCCCAACCTCTCGAGTCATTCTACTACGCAAAAGGATTAGTGGCATTCAGCAAAACCAAGGTGAATCCTTTCCCACTTACTATGAGCGTTTTAAAACCCTTGTTGTTTCATGTCCAAAACACCAGATGAAGGAGGAGTTTCTTCTTCAATATTTCTACGAAGGGCTTCTACCAATTGAACGCCAAATGCTAGACGCCTCAACGGGAGGAGCTTTGGTGGACAAAACACCCATGGCTGCCAAGACCTTAATTGCTAACCGAGCATTGAATACTAAACAATATGAAGGCGTTGGTCAAAGAGACACCCCACGGTAGCAAGTGAATGAGGTAAGTTCCACATCCGACATTCAATTACAGTTAGCTAATCTTACTTCCATTGTGTCTCAGATGGCCGAAGGAATGAGGATGAAAGAACCAAGTGTATGTGGTGTGTGTTCTAGCCAAGGACATGCCTCTGAAAAGTGCCCTCAATTGATTGAAAATGGTGGATGGGAAATCGCCAATGCAATTAAATTTCAAGGCCACAACCAGCCAAGGAACGATCCATATTCTAATACGTACAATCCAGGTTGGAGAAACCATCCAAATTTCAAGTGAAAGGAGCCCCAACAGTCCCAACAACAAGGAGGCTTTAGGCAGCAACCTCCGGGCTTCTATACCAAGCAATACGCACCAACACAAGCCCCACAACAACCTGCCCAAAACACCTCAGGTACATCTTTAGATAATGACACACTTCTTAAGTTACTCACCAATTTGTCTTAAGGGCAAGAAAATCAAGCCAAAGCAATGCAAAACCAAGACAAAAGGGTGGACCAAATGGAGAAGCAAATTAGGCAGATTGCGGAGTTTGTAGGACAATTCAGAGAGCAAGGTAAGTTGCCTAGTTCGACTGTTGTCAACCCGAATGGAGGATTTGAATCTACAAAAGCCATGAGTTTGCGAAGTGGAAACCAAGTTGGATCTGACCCCCAACTGTCCAATTCACGTTCCAACAAGGTTGAAGAGTTGATAATTGAAGAGGATGAGCAAAGAACCCCCATGGCAAGGGTGGAAACATCTTTGCCGCAGGCCCCAAAAGCTCCTAAACCATCCAATTCGGCCAACAAAGGTAAGGAAGTTCCAATTTTGATTAATTCTAACGTTGTTCCTCCAAATGTACCCTTTCCTCGTAGGTTTATGCAATCAAAGAAGAAGGAGGCTGAAAAGGATATTTTGGAAACATTTAGAAAAGTTCAAGTCAATATACCACTTTTGGATGCAATTAAGCAAGTTCCAAGGTATGCCAAGTTTTTGAAAGAACTTTGCACAACTAGGAAGAGAATTTCAAGCAAGGAGGTTGTCAAGGTAAGTGAAAATGTCTCAGCCGTTTTACAGCGTAAACTGCCCACTAAATGCAAGGATCCGGGTAGTTTTACCATTCCTTGTGTAATTGGGAATACTCGTTTTGAATATGCCATGTTAGACTTAGGTGCATCTATAAATGTCATGCCTTATTCAATCTATGCATCTATGCACTTAGGCGAATTGAAAAAGGATGGTGTGATTATAGAATTGGCCGATAGATCTAATGCTTATCCAAAGGGAGTTTTGGAAGATGTTTTAGTGCAGGTCAATCACTTAATCTTTCCGGCGGATTTCTACGTGCTTGAAATGGACGAGTCGGACCACTCCCCTACATTACCCATCCTCCTTGGACGACCATTCATGAAAACTGCCCGTACTAAGATTGATGTGTTTAATGGAACTTTGACGATGGAATTTGATGGGGAAGTTATCAATTTCAATCTTTCTGATTCTATCAAGTATCCTAGTGAGAATCATTCATGTTTTTTTATTGATGTATTTGCTTCTTTGGCGCAAGACCATTTTGAACAATTGAATGACGATGCACTTGAATTGGTCATTGCATGAGGAATGGACATTCAAAACAATGAAGCAGTAACCATACATCCCCATGACATGAATGATTTTTCCCTTGCCGTACCCCCTAATGAAGACATGATTGAGATGATGGCTGCCCTCGAATCATTGCCACTACAATTTCGTAAGTTTTTGGACCCAATATCCATTTCAGTTTTGACTAATAAGTTACTTCCTTTAGTTGTGCAGCCACCTACACTTGAACTTAAGCCATTACCAAGCCATTTAAAGTATGTTTTCTTGGGCGATGATGAGACGTTGCCCGTCATCATCTCAAACACACTCACGGCACAAGAGGAGGACAAGTTGGTAAGAGTGCTAAGGGAGTACAAAACAGCAATTGGGTGGACATTGGCTGACATAAAAGGAATTAGTCCCCCCATTTGCATGCATCGCATACTTTTGGAGGAGGGGTTTAGAACATCTCGAGAAGCTCAACGCCGACTCAACCCTTCGATGATGGAAGTTGTGAAGAAGGAAATAATCAAGCTTTTAGATTGTGGAGTGATCTATCCTATTTCTGATAGTCGTTGGGTTTTACTTGTTCAATGTGTCCCAAAGAAATCCGGAGTAACTGTGGTGACAAATGCCGAAAATGAGCTGGTGCCTACTCGAATCCAAACAGGTTGGAGGGTGTGTATCGATTACAAGAAGCTAAACGCCACCACTAGGAAGGACCACTTCCCTTTGCCATTCATTGATCAAATGCTTGAGAGGTTAGCGGGTTATGCTTTCTATTGTTTTCTTGATGGTTATTCTGGTTATAATCAAATTGTCATAACACCCGAGGACCAAGAAAAAACCACTTTCACATGCCCCTTTGGTACATTTGCTTATCGCCGCATGCCATTTGGTTTATGTAATGCACCTGCCACATTTCAAAGATGCAAATATTTTCTGATTATGTTGAGAAAATTATTGAAGTTTTTATGGATGATTTCAGCGTTTTTGGTGATTCATTTGATGATTGTTTGCATAATCTCAGTTTGATCTTAAAACGATGTGTTGAAACTAACCTTGTTCTCAATAGGGAAAAATGTCATTCATGGTTAAACAAGGCATAGTTTTAGGACATATCATCTCTGAGGAATGGAGGTTGATAAATCAAAGATCGATCTTGTACGTCACTTACCCTCTCCTACTTCGGTTAGAGAGATTTTTTCTTTTCTTGGACATACAGGTTTCTATCGAAGATTTATCAAAGATTTCTCAAAGGTTTCCCAACCTCTTTGCCGTCTCCTTCAAAAAGATGTGGCGTTTGACTTCAATAAGGAGTGCACGGCATCCTTCAAACAACTCAAGGAGTTGCTGACCACGACTCCCATTATTGTTCCACTGGATTGGAGCCTTCCTTTTGAGCTCATGTGTGACGCATCTGATTATGCTTTAGGGGCTGTTTTAGGACAAAGGAAAGAAAAGAGGCTGCATGTCATCTACTATGCTTCACGGATGTTGAATGATGCCCAATTAAACTATTCCACAAAGGAAAAAAAAACTTCTTGCCGTTGTCTTTGCTTTAGATAAATTTCGATCATATTTAATTGGTACTAAAGTAATTGTTTTCACTGATCATGCAGCTTTAAAATATTTACTCAGCAAGAAGGAGGCCAAGCCAAGGCTAATTCGATGGATATTGCTTCTCCAAGAGTTCGACATTGAGATTCGAGACAAAAAGGGAAGTGAAAACGTGGTGGCTGACCACCTAAGTCGTATGATGCATAATGAGGAGTCCCTACCCATTGCTGAAACGTTCCCTGATGAACAATTGATGTCCATTAAGGTAAGTGAACCTTGGTATGCTGATTTGGTAAACTTTTTGGTGTCTAAACAAATTCCAAGCACTCTCACTAGACACCAACGTGATAAGCTTAGAAATGACACACGGTTTTATGTGTGGGATGATCCATATTTGTGGAAATATTGGCCGGATCAGATTATTCGTCGATGTGTGCATGATTCTGAGTTTCATTCCATTTTAAGGTTTTGTCATACATATGCATGTGGTGGTCACTTTGGCACACAAAGAACAGCACGTAAGGTGTTACAATGTGGGTTCTATTGACCTAGTATCTTTAAGGATGCTATAATTTTTTGCTTAACATGTGATAAATGCCAAAGAACAGGAAAAATAAGTGAAAGGGATCAAATGCCGCAGGTTTCCATCCTCAATGTTGAAATTTTTGACGTTTGGGGTACTGATTTTATGGGTCCTTTCCCTTCCTCACATGGTTTCCTTTATATCTTACTTGCTGTGGATTATGTATCAAAATGGGTGGAAGCAAAAGTCACCCGAACTAATGATTCTCGAGTGGTTGCAGATTTCATTAGAACTAACCTATTTGCAAGGTTTGGAATGCCACGAGTAATCATCAGTGATGGAGGGTCTCACGTTTGCAATCGAACCATTGCGGTCTTGTTGAGGAAGTACAATGTCAACCATAAGGTTTCTACACCTTACCATCCTCAAACCAATGGGCGAGCTGAGGTTCTAATAAGGAGATCAAACAGATTCTAGAGAAGACCATTGGGCCAACAAGGAAGGATTGGAGCTTGTGTTTGGAGGATACGTTGAGGGCATATCGCACGACATATAAAACACCCATTGACATGTCCCCATTTCGGCTCATCTATGGCAAACCATGCCATTTTCCCGTAGAATTGGAGCACAAGGCGCATTGGGCCGTCAAAACATTCAACACGGACCTTGACGCCGCTGGAATTCATAGAAAGCTCCAATTAAATGAACTTGAAGAGATTTGGCATGAGGCTTATGAAAATGCCCGAATTTACAAGGAGAAGACGAAGGCTTTCCATGACAAGATGATTCGAGGCAAATCATTCTCCATTGGGCAGAAAGTGTTACTCTTTAATTCCCGCCTTCGCTTGTTTCCTGGTAAGTTGCATTCCAAATGGATTGGTCTTTTTGTGGTTACTAATGTTTTTCTCATGGTGCAGTCCAAATACAAAGTTTGAAGACGTAACAAGAATTCAAGGTAAATGGGCATTGTTTGAAGCCCTATTATGAGGCCTTTGAGGAGCAAGTCATGAAGAATGTACCCCTCCATGACGTAGGCCCTATTCAAGCTTCAATGGAGGTATCGTCCGGCTGGAAGATGTTAAAGCAAGCGCTTCTTAGGAGGCAACCCATGTATTCAAATGAGGAAGATTTTTGAATCGCTTCACAATCAGTTTTGCATTTCTAAAAACCTTCCATTTTCTGCATTTTTATTTTGCCTGATTGTCATTTTTTTTAAATTTATTTGTTTGTTGCTTATTTAATTATTTTTGGGTTTGGATTTATTTTTGAGACATTGACAGATATGCAAGGTATTTTCACATTAAAATTCATGGAAAAGAAACAGGAGACAAAAAAATACAAGAGGGAGCCTTCACAAAGGCTGTTTGGGAGAAGTCTCAGTAGTCGGTGGAGCCTCAGCAGTCGGCGGAGCCACAGAAGGAGGAGGTATGGGAGGTTGATCATTTGGAGCTTCACTACGCGGTACATCCCTAGAAGACGAAGGCAAATGTTGTTGGAACAAACCCACAAACCTTCGATGATCAAGTAAAATCTGACCAACAGATTCCTGCATCTGGTCAATTTTCCTCTTCATGTTTATGGCATAGTTGTGTGCGAGCTTGTGCAACTGTTTATTCTCATGCTTGAGCCCTCTAATCTCCTGTTTGAGACTCATCACTTCAGCCGCCAATGATTCAACTTGACGGGTTCAAGCAAATAGGCGTTGGGCCATAATAGACACAGTACCTGCACACTGCACATTGACAGCCAGAGAATCCTTAACAGCCAACTCATCAGACCGTTTGGAAAGCAGTCTATTATTTTTGGGAGTGACAAGGTTCCGGGCCACCACTGCAGCGGTCATATCATTCTTCATCACCGATTCCCCAACGGTAAGAGGATCAGTAGGGGATATGAAGGATGGGCGCCATATGTTGTCTGAAGAAGGCATGGCTGCCTCTTCACCAAGGTTCAGGTCAAAATGACTGTTAGAAGAGCCAGACATTTTCAAAGGTGCTGAAGAAAGAAGAGGTCAGACAAGTCAAGATATTAGAAGTGCAAGAAGGGAGTTTCTACAAGCGCAAATTCAAGTGTGCTTTGAAATGAACTGCGTGCCTTTATAAAAATCAACACTCAACGAGATTTCAAATATCGAAGAGGCGAGCTCAGAATTCAAAGAGGCAAATTCAAAAATCGAAGAAGCGTTAGCTTTCTTAAAAGTTGGGCTTGCTCAGAAACCACGAGCCATCATCTGTTCCAAATTTGTCCGCACTCATCACATGCAACCTCAGCACTCGACGGAGCTCAGAACTCGAAGAGGCAAGCTCAGAAATCGGAAAGCCATCTGCTTTTCCAGACATGTCAGCATCTCTCACATGCACGCTCAGCTTTGTAGAAATCACGAGCAGTTTGTCGAAGCGCCGATTCCAGATATCGAAGAGGCATCTGCTTTATCTAGACGTGTCAGCATCTGTCATATGCACGCTCAGCTTTGCGAAAATCACGGGCAATCTGTCGAAGATTTCTGGTGAAGTAGAAAACACGTGAAGTTTACTGTTCAATCATCCAACGGTTGCCGACAAAAGTGAAATAATAGTACCAGTTATTATTTCCTATAAATGTCGACCTTCACCCTCCATAGCAAGGCAAACATACATAACCTTCCGTCATCTCCGAGAATGCCTTCCCAACGAAGCCTCTCGAGTCACTCAGTGTTCCTTATTCCTTGGGGTACCTCTGCAAACAACTCATCCAAAGAAAAAGTATTTGATATCATGAAGGTTGAAAGCAAGAGTATCTCATATCATGCTTTCTCCTTATCCTTCTCTTTGTCGTTGTTTTCATCTACGGGACAAGGAGAAAGAAAGGCAATCAGCCAGCACTTGGTATCAATCTTTCGATCTGGAACCGACTGCCTGGATCCCCTTCCTGATTGCTTACCTAGCCCTGCTCTCGAGTACTCATCTTCAACATCTTATGCTTCGTCTTCGTCTACCACATTTGCCTGGGAAATAGATAAGGGAAGTGAAAATGATACCTCGAAACATGTGGAGACAAGGTACTAATTCATCCTCAGCTCCAAGAAGAAAGAAAGCAAGAGGTGGGCACTTGGAAAAATTGAAGAAAGAAACAGACCATCACCTCTACCTCGTGCCTGTCTGCCGTACAGACGAAACAAGCAGAGAAAAATGCAGACTGCACAATCAAATCAAACCAGCAGAAGGAGTTTGATTTGAAACCAAGGAACTCTCGCTCAGAATTCTGAACCAGTTCGAGATCAAAGCTGTGGAAAGACAACATGATCACCTATCTCCAAAACCAGATTTGCGTTCTTAAACTCTACTCTGTCTGGTTTTTACTTTGCTATACTTGTCATGTTTATTCGTTGTTTGTTTGGTTGCTTGTTTTTTGTGTGAGTTTATGCTTGAAACATTGTGGAGAATGTTTGATCTAAGTGTGGGGGGGGGGGTAACCATTGTTTTGCATGAAATTCGTAGGAGTTTATCACCCATTACTTCTAGTGTTGTTCCTTGCTGTTTTAAGTGTTTTTAAGCTGTTTTGGAGTGTTTTAGTGTGTTTTGACATAAAAATCCGAAAATCTCATAAAAACTTGAAAAATTGTTTTGAAAAACCCAAAAAAAGTTGTTTTTATGTGTTTGTTTGTGTCTTAGGGTACCTTCTAACACAATGATGAGGATTTGGTTTTTAATTACATGACTGTTAAAGAGAGTTATAAACATGGATGAAAATTTGATTTACTCTTTGGTGTATGCTTGGTTGTTGTTAAATTTATGAATTCACATGCAATCATAAAAGAAAAATCAGTTTTGTAACATGCTTGAAGGAAGGAACTCAAATGAACTCTACAACCTTGTGAGACTTGAGCCTAAAACATTTATTTGGAGAGTTAATAATCTGTGCATTCTTGTTTTCTAAAGTTGTTGCATGATCTCATTATTCATTGCTTGGTTACTACTTAGAAGGCGTTTCATCATTTAGTTCCAAATGCTAGAACTCATGCCCATTTCATTCAAAGCATGCTATTGATTTGCATAACACATATTCAAGATGAAGTTGTGTAGTGACCACCACTAAAGCCATATTGCCGTGTATCCTACTTCATTATATGTTTAAGTTTAACCCCGTTGAGCCTTGTGTAGCCTATGTTCTTTGTTAACCCACACTATCCTCACCTAGCCTAGATTAGAACCATCCATACCCTTGTTCTTAAAGCATAGTAAAGCATGACTCAAAATGAATTCCTTTTTATTACAGTATTGTAGAAAACAAGTGTGGGGGAAGTGATTCTTGTTGTGTGTGTGTGCCAAAATCCTTAATAAGGCACGGGTAGGAAAGAAAAAGAAAAAGAAAAATTCATGAAAAATAGAATGAAAAGTTGTGAAAAAGAGCTTTAAAGTGTCATTTGTTGAAGAAAGGGTCCAAAAACATTGAATTCGGCCCTAAGTGTTGCATGAATCTTCCCTTTGTATTTAAAAGTTAATTCTGCATTCTAAAGTAAATTCCAAGTGTCGATTTCATTGCTTTGCTTGCTATCGCTTTAAGAACGTTTGTTATCCCTATCCTTCCTTTGTTAGCCATTACTCCCAAGCCTCGTTACAACCCTTGACTTCTATCTTGAGTGTTATGTGTTTCAATTCGTGGAGTTTGAATTTGGTATGAGCATATGGTGTCACTGGTTCTCGCATCTAAGTAGTAGCATTCCATTCATGAGATCATATTTAAACATGCTTATTAACTCCAGAAATTGCTTTCTTTGTTGTAACATGTGTGAGTACTAGTCTTTCATGTTTACATCAATCTTCTCACATATATCTAGTGTAGGGTGTGTAGTCAGAAAATGTGTGTGAAAATAAAGAGTATCTTGTAAGGAATTGAGCAAATTCTCTAAGGCATGTTACTACATTCAAAACATTGTTTTAATTGGTTAATTGTGAACTAGTAAGTAGTGACTGTGATTAAGTTTGTGCTTAAGTGTGAAGATAACCAAAATCTGTGGGAATGATGATTTTTAACATGTCATGTGCATTAAAAATCCCTGAGGCAAATGTTGGAAGGTTTAGGTTATGTTTTGTTGTTTCGTTTGTGTTGTTTTGCTCGAGGACTAGCAAAAGCTAAGTGTGAGGGAATTTGATAGGAGCACATTTATGCGGCTTAGTTAGCTTGTTCTTGTGCATTTATGTTGTTATTTCTTAGTCAATTATGTATTTTAAGCTATTTTCGTGTGTTTGTAGGTCCTAATAACAAAATTGGCAAGAAAGTGCATTTTGGTGCATATTGGAGCATTTTTGAGCCAAGATTGGATGGTGCAAGCATGGAGACATGAGGATGGACGTTTTTGAAGATTAGAAGGCTGGAAATCATCATATGTGTGTGCAAATGAAACCAAGGAAACACACACACATGGGCAAAAAGAAAAGCACACAGGGACAGCTTGGCATGGGCAGAAAATAGGTGGATTAGTGGCTGATATGATGAAGATGTGTGTGTGCAAATGCAAAGGTAAACATGGACAGCACACACACATGTAAACCACGGAAAGGTGAGGGTCTTTTTGTGCAAAGGTGACAGCATAAACACATGCAAAGGGATGAGACATCAAACAGCTCACACTCATGCAAGGATGACATTCACACACATGCAAACTGCATGGACAGGTTGGAGGGTAGAAAATGTGTTTGTTTTGTGGTTGAAATGATAAGGAACATGTGTGTGCAAATGGGAAAAGGAAACACACACACATGGGCAAAGGAAAGGCACGACATGGGCATAAAATACACCACTACATTCACTCATTACCACAACACTCACCCTTGTCCCCTTCATTATTTCTGTTTTCATGCACCATTACATTTAATCATTGCACTCAAGTGGTGCACATCCCTTGTCCCCTTCACCCATCAGATTTCATTCACTTTCACCTCCACTACATGCCCTCATTGATGCACCACTCATTCACTTTCCTTACCCATGCCGTGCATCATGAATCCACCTGCACATATGGCTCATTTCTGCACCATTCCACCTCTCTTTCCTTTATCTACCATGCCCACAATCATTCATGTTTCCCACTTGCATTCATAGCTACAACACCATTCCATTTCACCCCCCATGCTTTGCATCATTACTTCACTTTCACCTTTGAATCATTGCTTACACCACCATCCATCCCTCCATGCCGTGCACTTCCTCTATAAAAGGAAGTGTGTGTGGCATCCATTACATTCAGTTTTTGCTTGATAATTCATCCCCAATTCAATACAACTTTCATCCAAACACATCCATTCATCTTCACATCCATTCCTCCATACAACCAAACCTTCAAACACTCACCAATACCTTGTGCTGTAGCAAAGGAAGGGAAGGAAAGTGCTTGGACGTTCATGCTGTCCAACTTGGATCGTTTGAGTGTTTAGGTGTTTTCTTTCTTTTGTTTTCAATGTCTAAATTTGTTTATCTTTGCTTTGTAAGTATGAGGAACTAAACCCCCCTTAGCTAGGGGGAATTCGAAACCATGTTCATACTTGCAATATGATTTGATTACCTTCAGTTGTGATTTCATTAGTTGTGAATTCAATTTGTTTAACTGCTTGATTGATAACTTATTTGTGTATGTTTATTAAGAGTGCACACTTAGTTTGCATGCATGCATACGATGCTAGAGTATAATGGAGTTTCACCTAATAGTTACAAACTTATATTCACAAGTAGTGGAAGTTGCTTATAAACGATCGCGTTAAATGAATTCTTGGCAGTAGTTTCATGCTCATCATAGTAACGAATGCCTCGTCAATACTTATAGTTTTCATAATGCTTAATGATCTTTGATTGTATCTTTATTGTGATGTTCGCATAAAGGACTTTTAAAGAATGCTTGAATTGTTGTATGCGCTTTCCCATCCAATTCAATAACTTAAGGAGAGCTTGAAGGTTAATTTAAGCGGACTTAATTAACCTGGGGTGTTGAGTTTCATGATTTATCGAAAGAACAACTGAAAATTGCTTTATGTGCAAGTGTGTCTTGTGTGGAGAAGAACCCTCTAACTTGTTGGAAATGTGCCCTAAAGCCAATCATATGATGATACTTTACGGACATTTCACATGTTAAACTAATCTAGTTTACATATAAAGGCATAAATTATTGTTTGAGCCGTCTCATATAAATGTTATATGCTTAAACGATAAAGTCCAAGGAATATGTGATTGGGAGAATGCAATCTAATGAAGTTAGATTCATGAGACCATTCTTTCGTAGACACATTCTAAACGTTCCTGATCATAGGATTGCCAATTGGGCATTGACAGTCCGTTAAGATCAGTACGTGCTATGTCTTCTCTCAGGGAGAGTGACTAGTCTCGAGTCATTGGTGTGTGTGACATCAAGACAAGTACATAGGTGCTCAGTAGAGAATGAGTTCACTGAACGCGATCAACGAAGAGTTCTCATACTCATGTCACATGAGAACTCATGGTTAGGATAATGCAAAGTAGTCCTTTGACCTGAGGCATCACAGTTGTCTTGTGGTTAAGTCCTTGATCTTTGATTATGTCAAACGTCATTCCATTAGAGTGTCCACGGCATCGTTGGGGTTAAGCCACTTAGTCATGGAGGCAAGTGAATGCGCAACAAGGGATCTCTAGCCTTCAAACTGTTTGAGGGAGAATACTCTATGATATGATTTAGAATCTCTGGCCAGAGTATGAATGAGATTTAGAAAAGTCGTTCTAAATCACATTCAAGGTAATCATATAAGCACACGAATCACATTGGATAGTAGACATGAATAAATAAACTATCAAACCAAACAATGTGGTCAAGAGTATTGTATTAGAGAAAGACCGTATTGCATTTGTAATCCCAAACTGAATAGGTTTTCTCTACTTCTTTTGATTAGCTTGGGTAACCATGATATGCTGCAAGGTGTCACTCATGGTTTGTGGAAGCCCTAAACGTGTATAATCACTAAAGGGAGAATTGAAAGTAAGTTTCAATTCACAATCGATTTGAAATGGTTTTAATCGCCCACTGCCTCGCTAAAAGGAACCTAATGGATCGCACACCATAAGAGGTGGAGATTGGAGATTAAATGGAGATGAGTAAGAATGATTAAATGGTTTAATCATTTATTTATGGCAAGGATTAATTAATATGTTAATTAATCAAACGAATAAGTTCGTTAAATATCTCGGGATAGTTTTGGACATTAAGGCCCAATGGGCTTCGAACGTCAAGCCCATTGACTTAAGTTGTATGACAACTTAATGAATAATGATTCACAAAGGCCTAATTAGCCCAAAAATACCCTAGGGCCGGCCATGATACTAAGGGTAGTGAACTTGGACTTATTTACAAGTTTGCCACTCAAATGAATAAAGGTATAAATATGACTTTATAGCCTAAAATTCATTAGGGTTTGTTTTGGAGAAAATTGGAGAGAACATGTCTCTCCATTTCTCTCTAAAAGAGGCCGGCCACCTTGGGGGGTGCATCTTGCAATCCCACTACTCCAAGGTCACTCATTTCTTCTCCAATCTAACCTTGGTGAAGTGACTTAGAGGTTCTCAATTTTGGGAACTTGGAGAAACCTATTCTTCCATCCAAATCCATAGTTTTTAGATGCAAGGATTGAAGGCCCTCTCTTTGGGTGATTAGCCTTTGCTTATGCAAAGAGGAATCTACAAAGGTATAAATCTCAACTCACTTTGATTTGAGTTGAGTAATGGTTGACCAATCTACTAGACTTTGAATTTCTTGGTTAATGTTTTGTTTTCAGTGCATGCTAGCATGATTCCGCCTTTAATTGTTAATTGCATGCTTATTGATGTTGCTTAAATGAACATGTTTTTCACAAATCATCCTTCATAACTAGCCTTCCATCCATTCAATTTACTCAAATTCGTCCAAAATCTGTTTTAGTTTACAATCTGTTTGTTTTGTTTTCAAATTCATCAAAATCAAATCCCCCTTTACTTTAAAGTGTTTTATTAGTCAAATTTTGTTTTGATTTGTGTTTTTAAGTGTCTTGAGTCGAGTTAGAACCTAATTTCATCCAAAACCATCCCTAGAGTCAGTTTAGAGTCTAATTCATTGTTTTAAGCAGTTTTGAGCCTTTTAAACTAGTTTTGAGTCTCTTTAGTTTGTATTGCATCTTTTGAGTCTAGTTGGTGTTTAAAACTTAATTTTACGTTTTTAAGTCAGTTTCAAGTGTTTTAGGAATCCCTCATAATCCCGGCCTAGAACAATCCCTACTTACATTCTTTACTACAATTGACAACAAGAGGGTTTAATTTGTGTGTTAAGATAATTTTCGCATCAAGCCTCATGCCTATTCTCTTCAAGTTCATTCAATTGGAGCTTCCGATGAATTCCAGCAGCATCAAGGTCCATGTTGATGGTTTTGACAACCCAATGCGCTTTGTGGTCTAATTCTACAGGAAGATGGCATGGTTTGCCATAGATGAGCCGAAATGGGGACATGCCAAGGGGTGTTTTATATGCCGTGCGATATGCCCACAATGCATCCTCCAAACACAAGCTCCAATCCTTCCATGTTGGACCAATGGTCTTGTCTAGAATTTTCTTGATTTCCCTATTCAAAACCTCGGCTTGCCCATTGGTTTGAGGATGATAAGGTGTTGAAACCTTATGTATCACATTGTCCTTCTTGAGCAAAGCCTCAATGGTTTTATTGCAAAAGTGAGACCCTCCATCACTTATGATTACTCTTGGCATTCCAAACCTTGCAAATTGGTTAGTCCTAATGAAATTTGCAACCACTCGAGAATCATTAGTTCGGGTGGCTTTTGCTTCCATCCACTTCGACACATAATCCACAACAAGTAAGATATAAAGGAAACCATGTGAGGAAGGAAAAGGACCCATAAAATCAATGCCCCAAACATCAAAAATTTCAACAGGAAGTATGACATTTTGCGGCATTTCATCCCTTGCACTTATATTACGCAATCTTTGGCAATGATCGCAAGACATACAAAAGGTTCTAGCATCCTTAAATAGAGTTGGCCAATAAAATCCACATTCTAAAAGATTAAGGGATGTGCGTTGTGTCCCAAAATGTCCCCCACATGCATACGTGTGACAGAAATTTAAAATAGAATTAAACTCCATGTCATGCACACACTTACGTATAATCTGATCCGAGCAATATTTCCCCAAGTATGGATCATCCCAAACATAAAATCTAGCATCCTTTTTCAATTTATCACGTTGGTTTCTGTTTAGAGTGTTTGGAACTTGTTTAGCCACCAAATAATTCACCAAATTAGCATACCAAGACTCATTTATCTTAATGGACAACAATTGCTCATCAGGGAACGTTTCAGCAATGGGTATGGACTCCTCCTCATGTACCATACGGATTAGGTGGTCACCCACCACGTTTTCACTCCCCTTTTTGTCTCGAATTTCGATGTCAAGCTCTTGAAGAAGTAGCATCCATCGAATTAGCCTTGGTTTGGATTCTTTCTTGGTGAACAAATACTTTAAAGCTGCATGATCAGTGAAAATAATAACTTTAATACCAAGTAAATATGATCGAAATTTATCTAAAGCAAAGACAATGGCAAAAAGTTCTTTTTCAGTGGTAGAATAGGGCAATCCTCAAATTAATGAGAACTCCTCTATTCCGTGGACGTAGCCAATCTGGGTGAACCACGTACATCTTGTGTTTGCTTTCCTATCTCTATCCATTTATATACTTATCCACACTAATGATCGGAGAAATCTAGCGAAGATCACAAAAAGCGACCGTTTTAGCTACCTAGGATCTATCTTGCAAGAGAACGGAGAATTAGATGGAGATCTCAACCATAAAATACAAGCTGGATGGATGAAGTGTAAGAGTGCATCCGGCGTGTTGTGTGACCGTCGTAGGCAACTGAAGCTCAAGGGAAAATTTTATAGGACGACAATAAGGCCAGCGATGTTGTATGGCACAGAATGTTGGGCGGTGAAGCATCAACACGTACACAAAATGGGTGTAGCGGAGATGAGGATGCTTCGTGGGATGTGTGGGCACACGATAAACGATAAGATTAGGAATGAGGATATCCGAGGTAAAGTAGGAGTAGCCGAAATTGAAAGAAAGATGAGAGAAAATCGATTCCGGTGATTTGGACATGTGCAAAGAAGGCCTACTGAAGATCCCGTTCGAAGATGTGACTACGGGATAGAGGTTCAGGGCCGAAGGGGTAAAGGAAGACCTAGGAAAACTTTGGAAGAGACTCTAAGAAAAGACTTAGAGTACTTGGATCTAATGGAGGACATGACACAAAACCGAGCGCAATGGCGTTCTAGGATTCATATAGCCGACCCCACTTAGTGGGAAAAGGCTTTGTTGTTGTTGTTGTTGTTGTCAGTGGTAGAATAGTTTAATTGAGCATCATTCAATGTCCGGGATGCGTAGTAAATAACATGCAGCTTCTTGTCCTTTCTTTGGCCTAAAACAACCCCTAACGCGTAATCGGATGCATCACACATGAGCTCAAAATGAATGCTCTAATCAGGTGGAACAATGATGGGTGCCGTGGTTAGCAACTCTTTGAGGTGGTTGCAGGCTGCCTTGCATTCCTCGTTGAAGTCTAAAGTAAAAGCTATGTTCTTGGAATGTTTTATGGGTTTTAATTTGGTATAGCACGTGTTGTTTGGAAACATGAATGGTTTTCGTGTGCTAGATAGGGTAATTATGCGTGTTCTGGTTTTGGTTTTGGGTAAATTTTGAATTTCTAGCTTTTCCTTGAAGTAAGAGTTGTGTTTAATTTGGTATAGTATGTGTTGTTTCTACATTTCTTTGCTGATGGTTTCTATTTTCACTAATTTTCTATCCTTACCAACTAGGTTTTTGTGAAGAGTTATTATGATCAACTTCCTTTTTACAATTTTTGTCTTCTATCATTTTCTATTATGTAATTAAACTGTCATATCTACTGAACAAATGATGCCACTGTTGATGACCCTCAACATCGCGTGGGAATCAATGCTAGTGAAAATCTAATTCTCATTTAAAGAGGGGGAAAATATTTTGTCCTCTAGCTAATTTGGACCAAAATACAATAATCTCAACTTTTTTATTATTATGCAAAACACAAATTTTTGAGGTCAGTTTGTAAAAACACAACAGTCCACTACATCATATAATTACAACTAGAACAAAAAAATTTCAACGATTAGAAAAACTTCGTTAAGGTACCATTTGGTACGTGAGACGGGACGAAAAGGAGTGGGACGAGGCGTTCCGTCCCACATTTGGTGGGCCTAAAACGGGTGGAACGTACTGTTCCACGAGACGAGTTTTGGGTGAATTTTCATTCCACCTCACCCTCTGGAACGACTCGTTCCATATCTGTGGAACACAAAATTATAACCTCTCTGTCTCCTTCTTCTTCCTCCTTATTTCCATTCGAGGGCATCTTTGCTCCCTCTCTGTTCCGTCCCGTCTTGTCCCGTCCCGTCCCACTCTGTTTCGTCCCGTCCCGTCCCGTTTGCATACCAAACAATACCTAACAAAATAATTTGTCCTTTAGTGATTTTGGATCTTTATGCAAAAACATATTTGGGCTAACCCTAAAAGCACCCGCTTTGTGGGGTCCAGTTTGGTAGAGAGAGAAGTATTAATAATTAATTTTTTTTCAAAGTGTGAAGGAAATTGTGATGATTGGAAAAGTACCAATCTAATCACATAAACCAAGACAAATAAAGACTTAACAAAATATAAAGTGATTTTGCATAAAAAAACTTCCCAACTTTTTGTTCTTGCCATGAACATGAAGAACATAATAAGAACAATGAAGAACATTTATGAAAAACCATAAGAGCTCCATCAACATTTTTCACCCAAAACTTTCTCAAACTAAAGGGGAATAACATATTAACATATTAGGGCACTTAGGGGGGTTCCTTATGTCTATTTAAAACTATTTTAACAAGACAAACATGCACCAAAATATCCACCCATGGATTTGGTTGAATTCCCTAAATAAAAGGCACCGAATTTTAGCTCCAAAACTTAGCTCATTTGAACTACATCTACAACTTTTGAGATGACAAATTTTCAAACAAAATTTACATTCAAAGAGGCAACAATAAAGATTGTAACAATTACAACATTTAAATCATAACCTATGAACAACAAAAACCCAAAAGGGTTCACCAACTACTAGACCTAGGCGCTTGATACCACTTGAAGGAAAATAGTTGAGAATCTAAGTTCATTAAGCCAAATAATACATGCATCTAACAATTAAATGGTGGAAGCATGCCTTTATACACTTTAAAATAAAACTTAACCCTTGAAATTCAAAGCCTAGTAGTGGTGGTGAACCATGACTTAACTTAAATCACAAATAGAGTTGAGAAACTTTTATACCTTTGAAACACTTCTTTTCTTAGCAAAAGTTAATCAGCCGTGAGAGGGCCTTCATTCCTTTGTCTCCATGCTCCTTAGCTCCATTGATGTGGACGGAAGAACCTTGCTTCTTGGCTCCATGTCATCTTGGATTTAGATGGAAGAAAAGGATTCTCCAAACACACCAAAGGAGAAGGCCTCTAAGTTTCGACACCAAGGATGATTGAGGAAGGAGATGAGTGACCATGAAAACAAAGATTGCTAGCTAAAATTCCCATGGTGGCTAGCCTTCTACAGGAAGGAAAGAGCATTGTGTTTCTCCCTCTTTGCCTCTTAAAAAAACCTTAATGAAGGATGGAGCTATAAAGTTACCTTGATACCTCATTTTAAGTGACTGATAAACTTGTAATAGGTGAACCATCTCTCCCTTCTCCCTTTGGCTAGTTTTGCTAAGTGTGTTTGGGTTAATGCCCATTCCGTTTTAGTTGTCAACAACTTAAACTTAATGGATCTTATGGACCAAAACCCATTTGGGTCTGGAAACCCAAAACTTACTTAAAGCCCGATATGAACCTTTCACATGATTAATTAAGATATAAATTAATCTTTTGTCATATACAATTAAACCATTTAATTTTCCTTACTCACCTTCGTTACGTCCTTCGATCATTACCTTACACGGTGTGTGAAAGTTCCTTATAGTGAGACAGCGGGAAATTAGAATTCTTACTAATCGATTGTGAATTGAAACTTACTTTCAATTCTCCCTTTGGTGATTATTCATCTTCATGGCTTCCATAAACCATGAGTGACACACGGTATTTCATGACTACCCAAGCTAAGTAGAAGAGGTTGGAGAACCTATTCAGAGTGGGATTACAAATGAAATATGATCTTTCTCTAAGTCAATACTTTTGATCACATTGTTTGGTTTGATACTTTATTCATTTCTACTGTCTAATGTGATTATCTTATCTATATGATTTGGAATGACTTCCTAAATCTCTTTCATACTCTGACTAGAGATCTTTAATCATATTGTAAAGTACTCTCATTCAGCGGTTGAAGGTTAGAGATCCCTTGTTACACATTCATGTGTCCCCATGATTAAGTAGCTAACCCCATCTATGTTGTAGATGCTCTCTAATGGAATGCCTTTAACACAGTCAAAGACTAAGGACCTAACCACAAGACGACTATAATGTCTCAGGTCAAATGAATACTTTGCATTATCCCACCTATGAGTTCTCATGTTACATGAGTATGAGAAGATTGCATTCAATGGACCCATTCTCTATTAAGCACCTATATACTTGTCTTGGTGTCATTCACCCAATGACTTGAGACCAGGCGCTCTCTTAGAGAGAAAACATAGCACTGATCTATTCAGATCGTCAATGCCCAATTGGCAATCCTATGATCTAGAACATTTAAGATATGTGTACAAAAGAGAATGGCCTCATGAATCTAACTTCTATGGATCACATTCTCCTAGTATTCTTTGGACTTATCGTTTAAGCGTATAACATTTAATAAGGCGTCTTTAAACAATAATCTTTGCCCTTACATTAAACTAGTTTAGTTTAACATGTCAAATGTTCTTAAAGTATCATCCTATTATTGGGTTTAGGGAAAATTTTCAACAAAGAAAGCATGTAAAATTAGAACTTATTATTTAGTCGACAATAAATAATGATTAAATTGATATGTAAATAATGTAGTAAAAGAATATTGTCACAGATTCCTAACTCTAAGTATGTAAGGGGTGTTGGGTTTCTTCTCATACATTTCAAATTTGAATTTTTCTCATCTCTAAATTATTGTAATAGTTTCAAACTCTCCCCCTCCCCTACCAACAGTAAAAATTTAAATTAAAAAAAAACATAGAAAATAATCCAAACATATATACCAAAAATATTTAAAAAGTTCAAATAAATGCACCAATGTCACTTATTCATAGTCATCATCATCACTAAGTATACTAGCTAGTTTCATCTTCTCTTAAACTATAGTTATCCTCAAGGTATTTATATCAGCAATACTTTGCAGTGACCGAATATTAATAGATATGTTATTCTTTGGGTTAAAACTTAAACTCTGGGCTCAAAAGGGAGTTGGCCTAAAAGGAGAAGAGAAGCCCGAAGCCCAGCCGAATCCCAGGAGGCAGAAGAGACCTTTTTCTGACCAGGTACAGGCCATGTGAACCACTTGCTCACCTACCCAAAGACCAAGTGGTATAGACCAGCCAGCTCATTAGCCCAAAAGCACTTTACAGTGGCAGTACAAGTAAATAGCTGATGAGTCACTACCTTTCAAGATGCATTCGGGTAAGATTACTGCTACAGGAGGCCAAGCCAAAGTGTCTATAAAAGAAGAAAGAGAAATCAGAGATGAGGAAACTCAATCAAACAAACAAATACACGCACAAACTCTGCTCAAAGCCAGATTTGCCTTCAAACGAAGCTGTAGTCAGCCCAAGCCTTCATCCCTTTTGGGATAAACCCTCACCAAAAGCCTTTGTAATAGCTCTGCTACCTTGTCCTAAAATTGCTGTAGTATTGATTTCTTTCTGCAAACTCAACTTTCTACCTCATTTTCTAAAGCTCTCAAACCCCTTGATAAACCATAAAGATAGGAAACTACAAGACGATCAGCCTTGCTCGATAAGGTTAAACCTTGCCCGACCCTCTTTGTTTTTGTCTTTTCATTCATTAGCCTAGCAATATGTTATATACTTTTAGTTGTATTCAAGTTATTTCTAGTAAGATGATGATTAAAAGACTCTCTCAGTTCTTGAATCCGATTTTAATATGTCTTCACAGTTCAAACCAGATCTAAGTTCTAAACTTTCGGGCATGTAAGATTGATCATTTAAAAGTCCTTGGCCTCAAGGCATAAAAAAGAACCTTATGTGGACTTAACCCATCCACGACAAGCTTTGATAACAAGATGTCCGAAGTTACTTGGGGCGCAAGTAATCGATCTATCTCTTGGTTTTATTTCTATTATATTATGATTATAGTAGAACGTCTGAGTATAGAAGCTATTCTGATGGGAAGCCTCAAGGCCTATACCTAAGGCCCCACAAAGGCACCTATTTGGGTTCATTCTACTTTGCGGGCTCGGATAATCAGAAGTATAATGCTTATAACACTTCTGTAAATAATAAAACAGACATCGTATGTTCGAGTACCGGGTTCGTTCTTGATCGGAAGCCTCAAGGCCTACACCTAAGGTCCCACAAAGGCACCTGTCATAACTAACACAGCCTCTCGGGTATATGTACAACTAAAACTCAACATCCATTCTACATCTGTCATGCTAAAGATGGCAGTGGCACGCCTGAGCACTTAAAAGTTAATCTTGATTGTGAGCCTCAAGGCCTATACCTAAGGCCCCACAAAGGCACCTTTCAAAGTTAACCCTGTCCTTCTTTTTCAGCCTTGCCCGACACAGCCTTGCCCGACAAGCTCGCCAGTGAAGCAGAAGCCCAACATAAAGCATCAACCGGCGCCAACCTCTTGGGGAGCTGTGTGCTCGTCAGCTAAGAGACATCCCTGACGGAAATTCTAGCCACGAACATAGTTTTGGCACGCCCAGTGGGACCTCAATTGTTTTGATCTCGCTTGTCCAAGAAGAAAAGCCAGCATAAGGAATATGAAGAATGGTTCTTCTAAACCTTTGTTACAAATGGCAGATCAAGCAGGAAATCCTTCTTCCCCATCAGGACAGGAGGTCCTGGAAAGCCCATCTTCCTCCGGGAAGTCAGAATGAAGAGGAACTAATGAGGAATTACAGGCTACTATGATACAAGTATTAAGGAGTGTGGAAAAAATCTCTTTGGAAACCAAGGGAGAAGTTAGTAGACTATGTACCTTAACAGGGAATCTATAGAGAAGGTTAGATCTGGAATTTTCCACTCCAAAAAGTGCTCAGGGAAGTGCGATGAGTCAAGTTACCATCAGAAGTGAACAAGTTATTCCCTTATTTCCACTGTTAGAAGAATAAAATGATAGGGGAAAGAAGAAAGTAGTTCTTGAAGGAAGTCAACCCGTGATAGAACCAGTCTTGGAGAAAGAATTTCCTAGCTTCCCATTATTATCATTTAATAATAGGAAGCAAAACGAGCAAGAAAGGACAAAGTATAAGATGCCCATAACAACATGAGAGTTCAGCGGACAAAGTATAAGATGCCCATAAACCTCTTCCTTATAGGCCATCCCCGTTGGCTCATAAGGGAGGAGGAGCCAACTGGAGAAAGCCTGAATCAAAGAAAGAAGCATTCACAGGTAATGACCGAAGCCTGAAGAACGAGTCTACCCTTCTCTTCCAGAATAATAATACAGTTACTCAACAACTGAGGGATGAGTTGGCTGAATTAAGGAGGGCAGTGGCTCAAAATGCTCAACCACGGGCTCGTCCAGTGTTCAGGGTTACCTATCAAAAGCCTTATCCTGAATACATTGATGAGCAAAATCCATTTCCTCTCAACTTCAAGGTGC
Source organism: Malus x robusta (assembly GCA_963082935.1). Taxonomy (NCBI): domain Eukaryota; kingdom Viridiplantae; phylum Streptophyta; class Magnoliopsida; order Rosales; family Rosaceae; genus Malus; species Malus x robusta. The sequence continues at coordinate 16,219,948 of OY720325.1, read as the reverse complement.
TTGCATTCCCAACGTTCACAGGTGAAGATAGCAGTGTGTCCTCCAAAGACCACATTTTCAAATTCTCCAATCATTGTGTGGCATATGAAGACAACCCAAACTACAAGTTAAGGTTGTTTGGGAATTCATTGGCGGGACTAGAATCTCAGTGGTATTCTCTATTAGCCCCTAACCCTATTGCCGACTGGGGGCAGATGAAGATGGCCTTCCATGAACAATTTTACAGAATAGAACCAGAAATGACTATTAATGATCTAGTTGAAGTCAAGCAATACGAACATGAGTCTACAGAGGACTTCATAATGAGGTTCAGGAAGACAAGAATGAGATGCCAATTCCTTGTTAACCAAGCTCAACTCATATCAATTGCTCAAAGGGCTCTGAGACTACCTTTGAGGAAAAGATTTTATGATACACAATTTAACGAGCTACAGGAATTGGTAATTGCTACCACAAAGTATGAAAGACTGTTACTAGAAGAGCAGCAAGTGAAGCATACTTCCAAAGCTCCTCCATTCTACAAAAACAAAGCTGCAATTCATCATGTGGAGGTAGGAGAAATCGGGCCAGAGCATGAAGATGGCCATGATAGAGAGGAAGTTGAGGTGTGTGCTGCTGAGATGACCACGCCTTTCAAACCATTGATGGTGAAAGGATTAGTTCAACCCATCAAGGACCAGAAAATTGTGATGAATGATGGAGGCTTCGTCCCTATGAAACCTCTCAAGTACCAGAGTTATTCGTTCGATCTGGCCAAGGCACCTGAGATTTATGAAGAGCTGGTGCGGGCAAGAGTAATTGTGCCCGACAGTACTAAAAAGATGCCCAAACCAGAAGAGCTGAGGGGAAAGAAGTATTGTAAGTTACATTATACCTTCAACCATTCTATAACCAATTGTGTCCAGTTCAGGGACTTGATACAAGACCTTATAGTGAAGGGAAAACTGTTACTTGATAAGCCCCAAGCTAGTATGATGGTTGGTACCAATCCTTTCCCGGAAGCCCCTATCAACGTGATTAATCTAATTTGGGTGGGGAAGCCATGGTCATCAGTTGTCACGGCAGAGAAGAAAGATGAATTCCAAGATGTCCCAACACCTTCACTCAAATAAAAGTACCATAAGAGGGACCAAGGGATCATGTCATGTCCTAAAATTGGTATTAGTGAAGGAAGTGGAGGAAAGAAGAAAATAGATAAGGGGGCAAAAGGTTGCCCGAAATAAGTTCAGACTAGAGCCAGAAGCAAAGCAAGCAAAAAACAAAATACATGTTCATTCTGCTAAAAGAGGGGTTACAAGTAATCCTAGCCTAATAATTTTACATCTTCACTCAAGGTGATTATTCGAGAATGATATGTCTGCATAATTGCAAAAATCCTACTAGGTTCGGCCAAAATAGTATGACTATTTGCAAGTTGAGACCTAGTATGTTCTAACTCCGAGTTTGACTTCTTCACTTCTTTGATTTGGTTTTCGAGGGTGTTAAGAAGAGTTGCTTGTTCAGCTTTAAGAACGACCAGTTGTTCCTCTAGCTTCTGGATTTCAGAAGTCACCACTCCGATCCTTTCTTTTGTCAACGAACCGTCATTCATCAACCTTTCCACCTGAGCAGAAGTACTTGATTCTTTCTCCTGGATACATCTTACACGATTGGCTTATCTTTCAGCTCTCTTGTGTTGACCCCGGATAACCCTCAAATTCTTAAAGAAAGAAATAAAGGAATCATGCTGGGTTTTTAACAATTGACCGGCTTTGTAAAGCTCACTCGTAACCTTTTCTAGGTCACAAAGAGCCTTAAGGCTGAATGAAGCTGAGAATTCCTTCCTTGCCCATTCTTGGAAAACTCGTTGCTGCTCTGGAAAGCTAGAAGGTAAAGAATGCTTTGAAGATTTCAGCCTTGTCTCAAGTTGCCCGAATTCTTCAAAAAGCTCGGGCAACTTAGCAGTTTTTGAAAATGGAGAAGCAGGAGGAGGATTTCGCACTCCAGTTTCCTCTAATGAAGTAGTACCTACTGATGGGGCAGTTTCTGTCTTCCCGGTCTTCTCAATTCCAGGATGGGAAATCCCGGCACTTCCAATAGTTAAATAAGGTCGGGGGAGCTTTGACTTACGAACCAACCAAAGAAGATCAGATTAAGACAAAAATACATTTTGGAGCAAAGGGAAACTTTGGGAAGAAGAAATATACTTGACTGAGCCCTGGGGCTTCACAAGGAAGAGTACCAATTCCTGGTTGAGGGGAAGACTCTGTACCATTGACAGGGGAAGAAAAAGCTATGCCTGAACCTTCGCCAATGCCCTAGAAGTATCCAGGAATAACAACAATTGTTAGTAGGCAGATTGTAAGAAGGAAACAGGAAGGAAATACCTCCATACTTGAGTTTGACCCTGAGGAGAAGAATGAGGTTCATCGAGGGTAACTATCGGGCAAGCAAACACCTGTAAAGTAGTTGCCTCTGAAGTAACAAGAATCTCAGGGACTATGGGTTCGTCACATATGGCTACTGACAGATGTTGTGGTTTATGTGTTGAAGAAGGTTGAAAAAGAGGTAAACAGAAGTTGATATCGAAACAATGTATGGGAAATCAATGTAAGGATAGTTACTCACCAAAGTATTGTCCTCATCCAAAAAGTTCAACATGACTCTTGTGGATGGATCAAATTGAGAAGATGGAGTTGCCTTAAGGACAGAAGGAGAAATCAGAGACTTCAAAGGAGAACCTTGACTAGGCAAGGGGGCAGATACCCCGACCTGGAAAAAGTCAGAAGAAGAGAAAGGTTCGAGCATTAGCCCCAGAGATTATAAAGTTACCCGAGGTTCGAAAAAGAAGGGAATGCACCTCTTAAGGATTAACCCAGGGAGGAGAGAGGTTTTTTTCTCAGGCAAGTGGCGAAGAAACCTTGGGCGGACGGAGCTTTTCATCTCTTGCAGCCTGACTCAAGTAATCATGCTCAGGGTTTTGTGGAAGCAAGAAAGACTATGCAGACATAAACATAAACGATACCTCAAGTTCTTTAAGGGTGATATTTCGCAATTCTTCAGCCTTTTTGTGCATTTCAGCTCCTAATGGTTCCTCCTTAGGAGCAGTGGTTGGTTTCTTTGATGCTTGAGGTCCTATTTTTGAGGAAAACAAGGATAATTAGATAAAGAAGAAGGGTGGCAATCTGATAGAAAAAAAACAAAAACTCACTTGAAGATTTTTGCTTCTTTCTGCCTGCCTCCGAAACTGGAGCAGGTGATGCTGAAGACTTGAGAGTTTGGACGGTTCTTGTTCTCTTACTCTTCCTAGTAGGAACTGGTCGTTTAGTCTTGGGTGGGGATGCAGAATCTGAGGTCTCAATCACAACTGCTTTCCTTCGCTTAGACACTTGGGTGATGACTTCAGGCGCTACTTCTTCAGCCCCTGAATCTTCTGAAACATCCTCACCTTCTCCAGCTTCTCGTCTTTCAGCCTCCACCGCAGCTTTATGAAGAACTGCTGTATCAGCTGAGTCATCCTCAGACTCAATGGGTATCGATTCAACATCCACTTGAGCTGCAGGATCAAGCAAGGTAAAATTTAAAGGGCTTCAGAAGGGATGTAGAATCAAGATAAGAAGAAGAAATACCTATCAGAAGTAACCGATTCTTCTCTTGGATCATCACCTTCCAATTTTCAAGTTCGCCCGAACTGGGGTATGATTTGAGAGAAAGTTGACTGAAATGGCGATCATGAGTCTCTCTCAAGTTTCCTCCATATTTGTTGGTCCATTTATTTTCCCACCAAGAAGAGAATAGTGAAGTGCATTCAAAATTTAGGATGATGGACTTTCGGGCAGCCTAACTCATGACTTCAAGACTGCGTCAGGCAGCTCTAAAGGTCGCTTCGGAAGGAGATGATAATCGAAAGGAAGTACCACAATGGATAGAGTCGAAGAACGGGATGGGAATGGCTTGTCTAAAGCCTAACTGCCTACTGCAAAAGTTAGGGTGATACACCTCCAACCCTCGATCATATCGGTTGCCTCGAACTCCCTAAGCCATGTCTCTCGGTTGAATACAACTGATAAATTTCTCCCTGCAAAAGGAGGTGGCATCTTCCCCGGGAGCATCTTGGAAGGCTTGATCAGAGAACCAATGATATCTCCTCAAAACTGACGCGCCCCATTCCAAATATGACCGAGTCCTACAAACCTTGAAGAAGTAAAAGCAGGCGAAGGTGGAGTGATCGGTAGGAGTAACTTCAGCTAGGATTCGGGTAGAGGCCACACCTTCTAGGAACTCTAAGTTAGCAGCCCAAAACTCTAGGAAGTACCATTAGAGCGATGATTGTATCATCCATATGGGTATATTCAGGTTATCTCAAATGGTTCGCCTTGAGTCATTTCGAAAAGAAGATGGTAAAGATGAGAAAGAAGGAATGGACCTGTAGCTACATCATCAAAGTTATGAAGAGCTTCCACCAAATGGATCCATTCAACCTTCACTCCTTTAGACTTATTGGGGAAGACATGTTTGTTGAGCCAGTATAAGAGGAAATACATGTGCTTCTGATCTTTATCAACATGAGAAGAACTTGCTCCAAAATTTTCCTTTACAAAAGGAATGAATCCCTTGAAGGAGGTCCCGTAACTCTTGAAGGTTGCAGAATTATATTCCAAGGAAAGGAAAGAGGCAGATGAACCTTAGCTTTCAGCAATTGAGGGGAGAGCCTAGTCTTAAGTAACATCCACTATCCTGCCTGATGGCCTTAGCCCGAAGACTTGGGCCATATCAAGAACAGTCGAAGATATGGGTCCCATACGGAAGTCAAAAGTGTGTGTGCCCGAATTCCAGAAAAGAATAGAAGAAGCAAGCAGTTCGGAATTGGGGATAATGGTAGTTTTCGAGAGCATTATCAATTCATCAATACCGTTATTCATCCATTTCTTCTTTAAAATTGGCTCTAGTTCATCAACCCATTGAGCCCAAGCTGGATCGTTCATCAAAGGAAAGCCTCGGCGATATGATGACCACTTGGATGAAGAAATGCCCGACTTAGCCAAAAAAGGATTTGGGGAAAACCAGTTATCCTTGGGCATATTATCCTCTATCACTGCAGGGACTCGAGAAATCCATGCGGGACCCAACGATTGTACCCCATGCACTTCAAAGAAAAGCTCAAAATACAAACCTGCCCGAGGGCGATGTAGTCCTTTGAGTAAACGGCGCAGAGTGGCGATGCCTTCTCCAAATTCATAGGATAGTTGGATTTGGCTGGATCCTGAAGCCATTTGATGAAGTTTGGAAGAGGAACGGCAAGGAAGACGACAAGGGTAGAAGATGTTGGGCAAAGAGCAGCAAAGAGTTTAAAAGATTTAGAAAAGAAAAACGTCTGGGAAGTTAGGAAATTTTCAATTGCAGAGGAATTTCGTGCTAAGAATGCAGAAGATTCGTGAGTTAGTGGAATAACCGTAGGAAAGTGATGATTATCTTTGAAAAGTGTGCAAATCCCGAGAAAGAAAGACGTGGGTATTAATAGGGAGTTATTCAATCAATATTGGCGTCTGGAATTTCAGTCTGAATATTGATTGAAGGGGGCACTGTTTGGGTTAAAGCTTAAACTTTGGGCTCAAAAGGGAGTTGGCTCAAAAGGAGAAGAGAAGCCCGAAGCCCAGCCGAATCCCAGGAGGTAGAAAAGACCCTTTTCTGATCAGGTACAGGCCATGTGAACCACTTGCTCACCTACCCAAAGACCAAATGGTATAGACCAGTCAGCTCATCAGCCCAAAAACACTTTACAGTGGCGGTACAAGTAAATAGCTGATGAGTCACTACCCTTCAAGATGTATTCAGGCAAGATTACAACTACAGGAGGCCAAGCCAAAGTGTCTATAAAAGAAGAAAGAGAAATCAGAGATAAGGACACTCAATCAAACAAACAAATACAAGCACAAACTCTGCTCAAAGCCAGATTTGCCTTCAAACGAAGCTGTAGTCAGCCTAAGCCTTCATCCATTTCGGGATAAACCCTCACCAAAAGCCTTTGTAATAGCTCTGCTACCTTGTCCTAAACTTGCTGTAGTATCGATTTCTTTCTGCAAACTCAACTTTCTACCTCCTTTTCTAAAGCTCTCAAACCCCTTGATAAACCACAAAGATAGGAAGTTGCAAGACGATTAGCCTTGCCTGACCCTCTTTGTTTTTGTCTTTTCATTCATTAGCCTAGCAATATGTTATATACTTTTAGTTGTATTCAAGTTATTTCTAGTAAGATGATGATTAAAAGACTCTCTCAGTTCTTGAATCCGATTTTAATATGTCTTCACAGTTCAAACCAGATCTAAGTTCTAAACTTTCGGGCATGTAAGATTGATCATTTAAAAGTCCTTGGCCTCAAGGCATAAAAAAGAACCTTATGTGGACTTAACCCATCCACGACAAGCTTTGATAACAAGATGTCCGAAGTTACTTGGGGCGCAAGTAATCGATCTATCTCTTGGTTTTATTTCTATTATATTATGATTATAGTAGAACGTCTGAGTATAGAAGCTATTCTGATGGGAAGCCTCAAGGCCTATACCTAAGGCCCCACAAAGGCACCTATTTGGGTTCATTCTACTTTGCGGGCTCGGATAATCAGAAGTATAATGCTTATAACACTTCTGTAAATAATAAAACAGACATCGTATGTTCGAGTACCGGGTTCGTTCTTGATCGGAAGCCTCAAGGCCTACACCTAAGGTCCCACAAAGGCACCTGTCATAACTAACACAGCCTCTCGGGTATATGTACAACTAAAACTCAACATCCATTCTACATCTGTCATGCTAAAGATGGCAGTGGCACGCCTGAGCACTTAAAAGTTAATCTTGATTGTGAGCCTCAAGGCCTATACCTAAGGCCCCACAAAGGCACCTTTCAAAGTTAACCCTGTCCTTCTTTTTCAGCCTTGCCCGACACAGCCTTGCCCGACAAGCTCGCCAGTGAAGCAGAAGCCCAACATAAAGCATCAACCGGCGCCAACCTCTTGGGGAGCTGTGTGCTCGTCAGCTAAGAGACATCCCTGACGGAAATTCTAGCCACGAACATAGTTTTGGCACGCCCAGTGGGACCTCAATTGTTTTGATCTCGCTTGTCCAAGAAGAAAAGCCAGCATAAAAAAGAACCTTATGTGGACTTAACCCATCCACGACAAGCTTTGATAACAAGATGTCCGAAGTTACTTGGGGCGCAAGTAATCGATCTATCTCTTGGTTTTATTTCTATTATATTATGATTATAGTAGAACGTCTGAGTATAGAAGCTATTCTGATGGGAAGCCTCAAGGCCTATACCTAAGGCCCCACAAAGGCACCTATTTGGGTTCATTCTACTTTGCGGGCTCGGATAATCAGAAGTATAATGGTTATAACACTTTTGCAAACAATAAAACAGACATCGTATGTTTGAGTACTGGGTTAGTTCTTGATCGGAAGCCTCAAGGCCTACACCTAAGGCCCCACAAAGCCACCTGTCATAACTAACACAGCCTCTCGGGTATATGTACAACTAAAACTCAACATCCATTCTACATCGGCCATGCTAAAGATGGCAGTGGCATGCCTGAGCACTTAAAAGTTAATCTTGATTGTGAGCCTCAAGGCCTATACCTAAGGCCCCACGAAGGCATCTTTCAAAGTTAACCCTATTCTTCTCTTTCTGCCTTGCCCGACAAAGCCTTGCCCGACAAGCCCGCCAGTGAAGCAGAAGCCCGACAGAAAGCATCAACCGGCGCCAACCTCTCAGGGAGCTGTGTGCTCGTCGGCTAGGAGACATCCCCGACGGAAATTCTAGCCACGAACAGTTATCGATCAAAATTAGAGGAACATAGTCTGCATCATAAGATGCGTGAATGACATCATTTGTACGAACTTCCAACATGTTGGCAATGTCCAAGGAAGAATCTCTTAGTATGCCACATCATCATCTCTCTCATTGCCATCAGATTTTTTTATTGGATTTGCTTGGTCAATCACGAGATATGATTATATTCATACACTCCAAATTACTTCTTCCATATCTTTTTAATTTTTTAATATTTTTTTATCCAGTGTTAGTGGTGTGTAGAAAATATTAAAAAATTAAAAATGTGTGAAAGAAGTAAATTGGGATGTGTGGATATAATTTCTCTATATTAAACCAATGACACTTAAACAATACCACCTTATAACGCTTTCTTCACAACACCACAATAACATGATTTAGCTTCCCTTATAATTATAATTCTTTAGCATGCCAACCCCGCACAATAGGATAATGTTGGAGAGAATAAATTTTAAAACCAAATTTGTAAATCAAGTGATATATCATCAATAGAAAATAAGTACGTTAGTCAACACATAAGTAATAATCTAATCATTAACATCCACATCATTTAATTTACAAAAACTCCACTATTTAGGGTGGTCTTGGTCCATATATCATCAGGATCCGCTCTGACAAACTTAACTTCATTCACGATGCAACCTTGATAAATTTTGAATCGAAATGTACTCTTGCTAAATCAAACTATTCATTATCATAATGAGGGGAATTCGCATCACGCAAACTTGTCATCTATTGAGAGATAAGAAATAAAAAAAAGGATAAGGATTGTCTACCCTCCTTGTTCCCGTGCCCTCCCATACCCTCTTATTTGTATGATCACGGTTAAGTCACGTCAACATTTTATATTAATATTTATTTTTGTCTTATTATCTCTATAAAAAAATATAAAATGTTGACGTGGCTTAACCGTGATCACACAAAACAAAAAGGCACGGAAACAAAGGAGGGCAGACAATCCTTGTCCTAAAAAAAAATTATGTTTATGAAAGAGATTTTTTTTAATAACAAAAATTCAGATTGAAATAATGGGAATGAAAGTTTAGTTACCCGTTCACGAAACCAAATAGGGAACAATTTTAAGTGTCTTTCTTGAATGTTTTGATTACTCGTGCAACTTTTCATTTCCTCATGTTGTCTAACCAACTAGGGTAAAATGAATAACGCCATACAAGTAATTAGCGTACTCACCTTCTCACGTACTATTGTTTAATACAATCCATTGGGTTACCTCCTGTTTGACGTGGACCATGGAGCATTTGGTGCACTCATAAATGATCGTGTAGTTTAAGAAAATAGAGAAAGTTTCTCGTGTCGTGGGCCACCATCATTGTTTATTTCAGGTCGATTGAAGGCAGTCTCCACACTGTTGAGATACATGGAGCAAAATGCGAGAGCCCTCTGGTCAAAATGTGAGAGAGTCCCTCTGGTCTTGCCTCGTTTTGCACATATCTTTTGTACCTCCACAACATTTTATAGAAAAAAGAATAACGTTAAAAAGATTAAATTTTTAAACTAAATTTACAAATAAAAAAATGTGGTTGTTAATGATTAGATTATTGCTTAAATGTTAATTAATGTGTTATTTTCTATTAGTGACACATAATTTGATTTGCAAATTTAGTTTAAAATTTTTGTCTCCCTAGAATTATCCTAGAATATAGCAGAGACAGTTAAGTCCTAGGAGGGTCTTATGACCCTCCTCACAATTAATATGTGATATATTAATGTAGCTTAGCTTCTATATTTATGGTTGACCCTCCTAACAAGTATAATTTGCTCATAATTGAAGGTTCAACACTTAGTTTCATAATTTCATTCTTTGCCTTTCAATCAAATAAAAGATATATAACTCCATGTCCTCATACTGATATTTAATTACTTTTATTTGAATTCGCATCAGGCTATATAGGCATGATTGTTTTTTGCCATTGTTATAAAGCGTCACTTGCTATAATGTAATTAATTAAATCATTACAATATCAAGGTTGTAAACTAGGAATATATTTTATGCTAAATAAGTTGATACTTATGATCATTTCTTAAGTAATTTTTCTATGTAGACTCAAATTATTATAATTTTATAGTTACTTAAAATTGACCCTTCTTAAGAAAATTTATGACTCTGCCACTGCCCTAGAAGAAAATACATTAAGAGACAATGTCTGATGCGAAACAAACAATAAGTTCCATTTAAATAATAGTCAAAGACATTGATTACTATTGAAACACAGTTTGTCCCACATCAGACAGAGAGCCAAAGAGAAAACAGTTTAAATAGAAATACCCCTTTCTAACTAACACTGAGGCCTTTTGTGATAAAACCCCACACCTGAGGATTGAGTAGGTGGTAAAGTGGGGACAGTATCGATGTTGTCCCTTGGCCCGTCAACCTGAAAAATTCTACATGGTATTAGAGCCAATGGACAGGCCCGTACTACTACATGATAGGGTGGGTCCCTGTTTGGCCCCGTGCGATGGGGGAGTCCTGACGTGGCTCCACGTAGGCCAAAGATGCCACATGATTGGGTGGTCCCCATTGGCCCTGTGTTATGGGTGAGTCTTGATATGGCTCCATGTGGTTGCTGATGTGTGGATCTCCACGGGTGACCCATAAAAATGGGGTTTCAGATGTGAGAGAGTGTTGAAACACAGTTTGTCCCACATCAGACAGAGGGCCAAAGAGAAAGCGATTTAAATAGAAATATCCTTCTCTAACTAACACTGAGGCATTTTGTGATAAAACCCCACACCTGAGGATTGAGCAGGTGGTAAAGTAAGGACAATATTGATGTTGTTGGAGTAGGCCCTCGGCCTGTCGACCTAAAAAATTCTAAATGGTATCAGAGCTAGGGGACGGGCTCGTACTGCCACGTGATTGGGTGGGTCCCCATTTGGCCTGAAGCGATGTGTGAGTCCCGACATGGCTCCATGTAGGCCAAAGATGCCATGTGATTGGGTGGGTCCCCATTGGCCCTGCGTGATGGTAAGTCCCGACATGGCTCCATGTAGTTGCCGATGTGTGGATCTCCACGTGTGACCTATAAAAATTGGGTCTCACGTGCGGGGGAGTGTTAAAACATAGTTTGTCCCACATAGGACAGAGGGCCAAAAAGAAAGCAGTTTAAATAGAAATACCCCTATTTAACTAACATCGAAACCTTTTGTGATAAAACCCCACACCTGAGGATTGAGCAGATGGTAAAGTGGGGACAGTATCGGTGTTGTTGGAGTGGGCCCTCGACCCGTCGACTTGAAAAATTCTACAATTACCTTTCTATCGAGTACATCCATTAGCAAGTGCTCGGCCAACCAAGTTTTGCCTCATCATGCACATGAACCATCAAGTGAATCTATATTTTTATAGTGAGCACCCTAATATGGTGAAGCTTTCGAAAACTCCAAAAATGCCTTCACTTAATAAATAGTAACAATGGGCAACTATCCGATGAAAATAGGGTCAAAATCATAAAATGACACAATTTAAAGAAAATAGAAAATCCGGAATTACAACGGTTGCAAAGATGGAAACTACCGCATGTCGCCCTTCTTTTCATTTTCATAGGATCATCCATTAGATTGTAAGCAATTTCCTCATCCATTCTTAGACTCTCACATAATCGGTACGTTGGTTTTGATTTTGGTTGCAAGACATTCATTGCAGTGTAAAATTTGATAACTCTGAGATTTAGCTATGGAAAAATGCAGAGAAAGCAAAAGAGAATTCGAAGAGAGAGAGTAGTGAGAGAAACTGTTGCTTTTTCATATATCTCAACTATTACATCCTTTGCCTTTTATAAATACCACCACACATAACTAACTTCTAGAGTCACCAATACAATTGAGACACATGGCAGTACCTAACAACTCTATCAACTAATAATACATTTATTCTATCATTCCCCCTTCAATCTTAGGTTGGACATTCCTAAGCATAAGATTGGAACAATGAGAGCTAAACAATGGAAAGCACAAACCCTTGGTAAGAATATCGGCAAACTGATTTGATGATGCAACAAACTGCAACAAAATTGTTCCTTGCTGAACCCTTTCATGCACAAAATGACAGTCTATTTCAATGTGTTTAGCTTTAGAATGCAAAATGGGATTAGTTGCTAGAGCCATGGCAGATATATTGTCACAATGAAGCAATGGTGTAACTGAAGAAGAAATGGACAGATCCTTGAGTAATTGTTGAAGCCAGACCATCTCAGCAGTTGTAGTTGCCATTGCTCTATATTATGCCTCAGTCGAAGAACGACTAATGGTATGTTGTTTCTTCGAACTCCAAGAAATGGGATTGTTACCTAAAAACACAATGAAACCAGTTGTTGACCTTCTGTCATTGGGATCCCCAGCCCATTCAGCATCTGTGTAAGTTCTAATATCCAGATTGCCAGGTTTAAAACATAATCCAAGATGCATAGTCCCTTTAAGATACCTCAACATTCTCTTAACAGCAACAAAATGACTTTCAAGTGGATAATGCATGAATTGACATACTTGGTTAACTGAATAGGCTATATTAGATATAGTAAAGGTCAAATACTGTAAGGCACCAACTACACTTCTGTAAATACTTGGATTAGGTACTGGAGGACTACCATGAGTTAAGAGCTTTTGATTAGGATGACAAGAAGTTGTACAAGGCTTACTGTCTAGCATATTTGTCTTGTGCAACAAGTCCTTGATATATCTGGACTGATGAATAAGTAATCCCTAAGATTGATACTCAATTTGCAGACCAAGGAAATAGTGTAGAATTCCTAAATATCAAACTCCCTGGTTAATTGGTTGATCACATATTGGACATGGGAATCATCATCTCCACTAAGTATAATGTCATCAACATATAACAACAATACAACAATTGAACGACCATTATTTTTGAAATATAAAGATGGATCAGCATATGATGCTTTGAAACCCAAACTGAGAAGAAATCTAGAAAACCTTTCATTCCAGGCTTGGGGAGCCTGTTTGAGTCCATACAAAGACCTTTCTAGTTTGCACACAAACTCTGGATGATCCTTGTCAATAAACCCTTGTAGTTGAGACATATATACTTTTTCATCTAGAAATCCATGTAGAAAAGCATTTTTGACATCTAATTGTTTAAGTTTCCACCCTTTTGTAGCAGCCAATGATAACTTCAATCTAACTGTAGTAGGTTTAACAACCGGACTACAAGTCACATAATAATCAAGACCAGCTTCCTGAGAGAACCCTTTGGCCACTAAACGAGCCTTATACCTTGCAACAGAGCCATCAGGATGTCTTTTACCTTATAAATCCACTTATAACCCACTAAGTTCTTATGAGGTAAAAGAGGAACTAAGGTCCATGTTTTCTGTTTAATAAGAGCCTTCATCTCCTCATTCATTGCATGTTTCCACTGTGATCACTTTGAAGCAGTATTGAAAGATTGAGGTTCTTTCTCCAAAGAGGAATCAATTAGAAAGGTAGCAGAAAAAGGCCTTCTTTTTAGAGATCCCAGACTTGGACCTTGTTTGCATTAGATGTGTGTTAATATGGATCATAAGAACTTGTTGCAGATTTGGAACTTGAGAGGTAGTCACATCAGGATGGTTTTCAGGTGACACCAATGAAGATGTAGACTCTGAGGTAATTGAACCTTTAGTAGAGAAAAAATCACCAAATGTCTGAGAGTAGGACTGAGTAACAAGGATTTGAGAAGAGGATAATGAATGTGGGAATGGTATTGGTATGATTGGAGGATGATGAAAAGTATTAGAGTGACTAATCGAGACTGGGAGTGTTTTAGTGGATAGATCAGACTTTAGACAATAAGTGGACAACCCATGTGCACTAGGAAAAACAGTTTCATCAAACAAGACATGCCTAGACACAATAAGCTTGTTATCCTTTATAGCATAACATATATAGCCCTTATATTGGGCAGCATACCCCAAGAAGATGCATTGTGTTGTTTTAGGGTCTAGTTTATGATGTCTATAAGACTTTAAGGAAGGGTAACAAGCACATCCAAAAATCCTTAAATGTTCAAGTCGAGGTGGAGATTTAAACAACATCTCAAATAGAGACTGCATCTTTAACACAAAGGTAGGCATTCTATTAATAAGGTAGGTAGCTGTAGCACATGCATGGAACCAAAACTTAGGTGAAAGGAATGCTTTTTAAAGCAATGTAATATCAGTTTCAACAAGATGTCTATTCTTTCTCTCAGCTAAACCATTTTGCTCAAGAATGTATGGACAAGATTTTTGGTGTACAATGCCTTTGGATTTGAGAAAATTTTGAAATAGAATACTAGTGTACTCCCATCCACCATCACTCTGTAGTATTTTAATATATGTAGAAAAATGGGTATGAATATAAGCTTAAAATTGCGCAAATATCTCAAGAACAACAACTTTATTAGTCATGGGAAAAATCCATATATATTGTGTACATTCATCAATAAATGACACATAATAGCTATACCTTTCTAAAGACTTAGTAGGAGATGAGACCCCATACATCGGTGTGAATGACTTCAAAAGGAACAAGGGATTTTGAAGCCACTAAGGGAAAAGGTAACTTGGTAAACTTGCCTTGCAAGCAATGAATACAAGTGTGAGGGGTAGAATTACAGGGAAAATGAATATCTGACTTACTAAGAGCTACTTTGGTTACAGAGTTGGTTGGATGACCCAATCTGTAATGCCAAAGAGATGCATTGATTTTCTATCCCATAAATGCTGCAGGAGTTGGCGTTGGTTGTTTGTGAAGGAATTATTTTGAAAAACATGTTCATTTAAGCAACATCAATAGCATGCTAATAACAATTAAAAGGCGGAATCATGCTTGCATGTACTTAAAAACAAAACATAAACCAAGAAATTCAAAGCCTAGTAGATTGGTGAACCAATAATCAACTCAAAATAAAGTGAGTTGAAATTAATACCTTTGTAGATTCCTCTTTGCATAAGCAAAGGCTAATCACCCAAAGAGATAGGGCCTTCATTCCTTGCTTCTTAGATCCATGGATTTGGATGGAAGAATAGGTCTCCAAGTTCCCAAAATTGAGAACCTCTAAGTCTCTTCACCAAGGTTAGATTGTAGAAGAAATGAGTGACCTTGGAGTAGTAGGATTGCTAGATGTACCCTCCAAGGTGTTGGCCTCTTTAGAGAGAAAATGGAGAGACAATTCTCACCCATTTTCCCCCAAAATTAACCCTTAATCACTTAATGAATATTTAGTTATAAAGTCATTTATATAGTCACTTCTTTAAGTGACCTAAACAACCAAACCCTAATTCATACACTATGGCCGGCCATATTGGGAATTTGGGCCTTTTGGGCTTTAATGAATCTTTATTCATTAAATTGTCATACAACTTAAGTTAATGGGCTTGACGTTCGAAGCCCATTGGGCCTTAAGGTCCAAAACTATCCCGAGGTCTTTAACGAACTTATTTGTTTGATTAATTAACATATTAATTAATCCTTGCCATAAATAAATGATTAAACCATTTAATCATTCTTACTCATCTCCGTTTAATCTTCAATCTCCACCTTTTATGGTGTGCGATCCATTAGGTTCCTTTTAGCGAGGCAGTGGGCGATTAAAACTATTTCAAATCGATTGTGAATTGAAACTTACTTTCAATTCTCCCGTTAGTGATTATACACTTTTAGGGCTTCCACAAACCATGGTTGACGCCTAGCAGCATGTCATGGTTACCCAAGCTAATCAGAAGAGGTTGGAGAACCTATTCAGTTCGGGATTACAAATGCAATACGGTCTTTCTCTAATCTAATACTCTTGACCACATTGTTTGGTATGATAGTTTATTTACTCATGTCTACTATCCAATGTAAATCGTTTGCTTATATGATTTCCTTGAATGTGATTTGGAACGCATTCCCTAATCTCATTCATACTCTGGCCAGAGATTCCAAATCATATCATAGAGTATTCTCCCTCAACTGTTTGAAGGTTAGAGATCCCTTGTTGCGCATTCACTTGTCTCCATAGCTAAGTGGCTTAACCCCAACGATGCCGTGGACACCCCGAGGGGATGACTTTGACATAATCAAAGATCAAGGACTTAACCACAAGACAACTGTGATGCCTCAGGTCAAAGGACTACTTTGCATTATCCCAACCATGAGTTCTTATGTGACATGGAATATGAGAACTCTTCGTTGATCACGTTCAGTGTACTCATTCTCTATTGAGCACCTACGTACTTGTCTTGATGTCACACACACCAATGACTCGAGACTAATCACTCTCCCTGAGAGAAGACATAGTACGTACCGATCTTTACGGACTGTCAATGCCCAATTGACAATCCTATGATCAGGAACATTTAGGATGTGTCTACGAAAGAATGGTCTCCTGAATCTAACTTCATTAGATTACATTCTCCCAATCACATATTCCTTGGACTTTATCGTTTAAGCATATAACATTTATATGAGATGGCTCAAACAATAATCTTTGCCCTTTATATGTAAAACTAGATTAGTTTAACATGTGAAATGTCCGTAAAGTATCATCATATGATTGGCTTTAGGGCACATTTCCAACAATCTCCCACTTGCACTAGAGCCAATCAGCTTGATCATCAGTGATGATACCTCTTCTGTAGTCATTTCATAAATGGCTGAGTAGTAGGCCTAGACAATGGATATCTATATGTGTTATCCATAGAAGCAACCTTGAGAATAACGACGTCACCATTATACATGATTCCCAATCATGTGGTTCAGTCTCTCATTTGAGTTCGGATCTTGATGAGACCTTGATTCCCAGGCTTGAGCTATCGCCCCATTAGTGTCATACACTTTCTGGTTGGAATCGAATAGAGAGTTCATAAATGAACTTTCTCATCCAAACAACATTGTTGTAAACTTCTATATGGCAATATATCTTGCATTCATAATGGAACACACTAAAGTCATTACTTTAATGTTTCCATCCAAATATCTCTTTAGTCATAATAAAGAGATATTCGTTTATCTCTTCATTCATAATGAAGAAACATCCAATGATGGATTAGATTCATAATCTAATACATTTACGCTTCCATTACGTCACTTTGATTCTTCCTCGATCTTTGAGGAATTTATCCTTTAGTATTTCTTAAATACTTAAGGACTCACTTGACAGTTGCCATGGTTCTGATCCTGGGCTTGCACTGATATCGTCTTGTACCGTTCTAGGTACAACTCATATCAATGTTTTTCATACAATATGAAATACATAAATCACCTTTCTGCGTATGCATAAAGGATTCTATTTACGCATTATTTCTTTGGGAGTCAAAGGGTACGTTCCCTTTGAGAAGGGCAACTTGCTAGTCTCACTAGAATCGTCCTTCTTATTGAAGTTTATCATCATATGAGAAACTTCCTAGCATCTATTGTCTATTATTAGGGATAATTATATCATGAAATATATCATTATAGATTTTCATCCCATGTATTTAGACTATATCTCCCATATACATTCTATCTTCATATAATGTATTAAAGTCATAACTTTAACGAAGAAGTATTCTTTTCATTTCCAAAATTAATATATCATATATATACTTAAATTTTAGGAGCATGATTAACTCCCACTAATCTTTTGTAAAACTCGTAAACAAAAGATTCATTTACATCTTGATGAGAAATCAAACGATTTGATCCTTTTTCCTCATAAAATGCAAATAGCTCCCACTAACTTGCTAAGATCCATGATGGATGGATCTCTACAACTTACATGTCTTGTGATTTATAGTTTTGGACATATTTTATCAAGACTATCTTAATAATGGTTTCGGAAACCCATATTATGTCAAAACATTGAATCACCATTTTAGTTGTAGCTAGCAATCTTCGAATTAATTGAAACCAAGCCTATCTCAAAGATGGTTTCTTCAAAGTCAACCATTCTCTTTGATTGTAGTTACTTTAAGCTACCTATTAGCTATGAAGGTTTCATTATTTCGAGTCAAATGGTACTTTACCATTTCCTTGAGTATATATCGTATATGCACTCAATGTAGTCATAAGGATTTTCATTCTTATCGACTACCTTGGAGCTTGTGGTATAGGAACTAGGTTGTTATATTTGTTGATTACTATCTTGTCTCTCAAAGAACCCATTCTTTGAGTTCTATCTCTCGTTCATTTGCTTTTAGGCAAATCACATTGTATGATTACAATGAACTACCCAACAAAACAACATTTGTTAGTTGGTTTATAGAAGTGATATCCAAAAGTTAATTTAAGGATATCCCACAAGATTGTTATCAAACAAATATTGCTTATTAGCACACAACCCCAAATCTTAACATGCTTAAGATTTGTCTTTCTTTCCAACTACATCTTATGGAGTTATGAAAATTTTGGAAGATCTTCTAATTGACAATCATATTGTTTTAGAAGTATATATCCTATATATGGGTAATAGATAACATCTAACGAACTAAATCTTATTCGAGTTCGTTCTTCTCCTAATGGAGAAATACATTATCTTATGATGCTATTTTCCTTGATATCTTTCAAGGAAACTCATCTAAAGTGTTACCTTTCCTTGGATCAAATCTAAGGAGGTAAATACTTTAGATATCTTACTCATCTATTTACATTTCTTGAATCTTTGAAACCTTTTGCAAAGTATTCGGACTTGTGTTTATTCAAAATAAACTATAGTCCAACCGAGAGTGATCTTCGGTGAATGTCATATAACATGAGTAGTATTATGTTGTGGACAAGTGCCACTAACATCTAAGTGAATTAACCTCAACAACTTTGTGATTCTTTCTTCTTTCCAAAAGAATAAAGATTCGAACATTTCGCCTCTATACAATTTTAACAAGAAGGTATTGGATCCGGATCTAACGATCCAAAGCATCCTTGTTTCACCAACTCGTAACTTATGTTTTAGAGGTATCACAATTTAGTTGGGATTAGTCACTACCTTGCAACCTTTTGGGTTTTAAGCATCATTATATTCTAAACAGTTAACACTACCATATCATCTCTACTATAGAGACAATCAATTAGATTACTATAATCCAATTTCTTTGGTAGTTCATATGAGGAAGTAAGTACTATCTGCTTTCGCAGAGATCTATATCTTATTCACGTTCCGTATGTGAAGCACCTTTTTCTTCTCTCATATATCTTCTACTTCTTATTAGTCACATTTTTACAACGATTTGTAAAACATTGTTACTAATACGGAATCATACATTCAAGTAGAAGAACCAACTATTTTGAACTATTCAGGAACAATTTACAACACCTTCAAAAGGTGTGTTCTTGACACTTGCAAGACATTTCTTGCAAATACCCCTTCCAATGTCCATCCTTTCATAAAGAAAGTTTGTTCCCTTGGAGTTATTTATCTTCTTTATTTGACTTTGACCTTTGACTACATTAGTCATGGTCCCTAAACTCCCACTATCTCTCTTGAAACCTTTTTCAATTGTGTTTATACACATCAAACAATTTGGAGAGTATGTGGTTATTGTTCACTACATAGTTTACAATAAACTTAGTGAAGCATTAGGATTGATGCGAGAATTAACTAGCACACAAATTAAACCCTCTTGTGACAATTGTAGTATAAGTATAAGTAGGGTATCGTTCTAGGCCGGGGATTAGGAGGGCTTGCTAAAACCTCTTAAAAACATAAAAACAAAGTTAAAAATATTAAACAAGACTCAAGGACACAAAATTAGACTAAAAACTCTAATAACTCGAAACACACTTAAAATGACTCAAAATAATGAAAACAATTAAATTAAACACTAAGACTTGAAATGGACGGAAATTGAATTAAAAACTAACAATAAAGAAAACTAACTAAATAATATAATATAATAATGGGTGGGTGTTTGATTTTGGTGAAAAGTAAATTAAACTTAAATAAATTACGAAAATGACAAAAACATGAAATTAAAATGAAAAGATAAATGACGGATTAGCTAGAGGGTTTTTTCTCCACACATGACACATATGCAACCTAAATTGATTTTCAGTTGTTCTTTCAATAAATTGTGAATTTCAACACCCCAGATTAACCGTGATGCACTAATTAATCCTCAAGTTTTCCTTAAGTTATTGAATTGGACGGGAAAACGCATACAACAATTCAAAACATTCTTCAAAAGTCCCCTACGTGAAAAGCACAATAGAGATACAATCAAAGATCATTAAACTTTGTGAAAACTATAAGCATTGACGAGACAATCGTAACTATGAAAAGCATGATACTCTTGCCAAGAATTTACTTAACGCGATCGTTTATAAGCGACCTCCACTACTTGTGAATATAAGTTCATAACGATTAGGTGAAATTCACTTATATTCTAGCATCAAATTCATGCATGTAAATTAAGTATGCATCCTTAATCGACATACAAAAATAAGTTATCAATCAAGCAGTTAAGCAAATTAAATCACAACTCAGAAATCACAACTGAAGGTAATCAATTCATATTACAAATATATTCATGGTTTCGAATTAACCTCTAGCCAAAATAAGTTAGTTACACATTATTAAAACACAAATAAAATATAAGTTGGGAAGATTAAACCGAAAGAGAAGACTGCTTCAGTGCTCTCTGCCGTTGTCTCTGTTTCTGCTGCCACAAGGCAGCTGTCCCTTTCCTGCACGCTGTCTCTCCCTCTTGCGTCTGACTGTCTCCCTTCTCTCTTCTGCCTTCCGTCAGTCTGTGCTCTCTCTCTCTCCCCGCGCCTATTTCTTCTCCTGTCCTCTTTTCTGCGCCTTCTCTTGGTCTCTCGACAGCTGCCAGGCAGCTGTCCTCTCCCTTCTCCTCCCTGCAGGCTGCCCAAAGGGCAGCCCCTTTCTCCCGCTCCAAGACCCCCTTTTCTTTCCGCGTCCCCCCTCTCTTTATTTCCCTTCCATCCCACCTAACTTCCCTCTATCATTTTTTTATTTTCTGACTTCTATCTTCTCTCCTAACCTCCCTCTGATCCGTGTGTTCCTCTTATTCTTCTTTTAATTTTTTATTCCTCCATCATTCCCTTCTTTATTCCTTTTTCTTTGTTTTTGCCGTCCAACACTCTCCTATATTTTCCTTTTGTTATTCTTCTCCATCATTCCATGTCTTCCACTTGCTCCATCTTTAATTCTTTTATTTGCTCCATTATTTTTCTAGTGGTCCACCCGTGTTCCACTTTCTTGTTTATTATTTAAACCCATTTGTGCTAATTTTATTTTCTTTTCATAACAAATCCTATAAACGCAAAAATAACGTAAATAGCTCAAAAATATAAGGAACTAACTAAGAAAAGACGAGTGAATTCGAAGTAAAAATATATATAAATATGATCCGATCAAGGATAGGGAAACAAAGGTGAAGTCCTTGCCTAGTTTCCATCTCGTTAAGTGGTTTAACACTTCAACACCCAATGATTCAAAATTATCATAAGTCCATGTTATTGGACTATTTTTGTCAACCAACCATTATGTTCTAAACATAATTACAAACTTTCAAGAGTTGTACAAGGCAACTCTCAATTCTTCATACAACATTTGGGAGTGAAGAATCATGGCACATTAAGTGTCCAAGCCTTTGTGCTTTCTTCTCAAGTTCCTTGTTCATGTAACAAAGAAACAAGCACTAAGTGTTTGCATTGATTAAGGGTTGTTCAAAGCAACTCTTATTTCTTCATACAACAATTTGTAATTGAAGAATTATGACATTAAAAGTGTTGTCCTCTTTATGATAGACCTATTCTAACATATTCTTCTAATGATACATTATCAATAGGAAGATTGTGAGGATGAGACTACTTAGGTACATTTACAAGCCATTAAAGACAATCTATGGTTTTGTAGTACCAAGTCCGTAAACTAAACGTTCGGCTTTTATTTGTCAAGTGTTGGATAGCGTTTGCAAATATATTGGTAAACAAATACATAACGAATATAAATTGATTGATTTTAAGCCATTTGATTTGGGTCTTTAAATCAAATAGCACCACCCACTATTTTTGGCAAATTCCATATCCCTCATTGGAATTCGAGAGTTTTGGATAAAACTCCTAGTAGGTTATGGGAGGCTCACTATTACCAAGCCCACCTCACGATGATACGATGTATGGCTAGCAACAATAATAATGAGAGAGTACGCTTACTCATTTGCAACTAATGCAAGTACCCATCTTATTTGGCCTCTAGAGAATGTAACCTCACAATGATATGATGTTGGCTCCATTGCACTTAGTTAAGTCATTCCCACCATGCTTAGTGCGTGAAGGGGTTCAAGAATAGCCTCACGATGATACGATGTCGGCTATCCTCGTTGCCTACACTCACCTCATCATATGTGTATGGATTCCTCCTGAGTATAAGCATGCACTTTGTACTCCCCCATGATAGGGTGAAGCCGGTGTACAAGTCATAAACGATTGGATCCCACCACGGTGGAAGGCCTACGAAAGAGTGTTCTAAGCACTCTCACGCTTATCAACTTAATAATGGTTTGGTTGAGGGTTTTAGGTCTCATCACATATAAACATACATTTTAATCTCTATTAAAACTATTTTGGTCCTATTACAACTATTGGTCCATATGATTGTTTTAGTTGTACATAATACTCCCACTATGCTTTTAAAACGGTTTTTAAAGCAAGAGTATATGTTACTACTAACATAAGGTTTGCATTCATTTAATGGACTATATAGTTGCCTTAGGGCCTTAGGATGACTATGAACCTTTGTTTAGATTCAACATGAGCCTTGTGTTGAATCTCGGTCTAGGGATGGAGATTGATTTTAGTTACGCGTTTAATCACATTTAGGGCGTGTTGTCTAAGGGGCGTTGGACCCAATTACTTCATTTTCATGCATATCATATAAAGCAAGAAAGAAATACTTCAAAGTAAAGGATGAGCTTATGCTCATTACAACATTTGCATAAAACAAATTACCTTAAAGTAAAGAAGGACTTATGCCCTTTTACAACATTTGATCAAATCAAATTACAACCAAAATCTAATCTACACATTCCCATGGTTCAAACAAATTTGAAACGCCTTTCACATAGCTCAATTATATTAGGCTTAGGTTCATAATCATCCTTTAATTAATTAACGCTTTAACTAATTAATTGAATGCAACATTTTCATTTGGTTTTTGTATCCATTAAAATTGATTTAAGTGGAGCTAAATAAAATGAAAATCCAATTCTCATTTAAAGAGACAAAACAATTTTGTTCTCATCCTATTTGGGCCATCATGCAATAACCACAACCTTTTGGGCCATATTGCGAAAACATAAACTTTTGGGGTCACTTTGTAAAAACACAAAAGTCACTACTTCATGTAAATACAACTAGAACCCAAAATTTAAATAAATTCAAAACTTCATTAAAGGAGCAAAACAATTTGTCCTTTAGCGTTTTTAGGCCTTAACGTCAAAACGTAAACTTTCGGGTCAAAGTACAAATACACAAAAGTATCAAAACTTTATGTAATTGCATAAAAGCCCCAAAAATACCCTATTTTATTAGGGTGGCCGGTTTTTAGGGATAAAAAAAAAATGGTGGGTGTTTTGATTTATTAGTTTTGTCAAAAACAATCAAGTAGTGCTTTCACCTTTCATAAAAATAATATATGTTTTGATGATTGATGTTTCCATCATCATTTATACAAATATTTAACATTTTAAATACTTTCAAAAAAATTAATATATGTTTTGATGATTGATGTTTCCATCATCATTTATACAAATATTTAACACTTTAAATACATGATAAATCATTTGAAAAACATATATCATAAACTTTATGAAATAAATCAAAACTTTGAATCAAAACACAAACCTTTGTGTTGTTGGCAAGAACATCAAGAACATATGAAGAACATCCATGAAAACCCATAAGAGCTCCATGAATGTTTTCATGCAATAAAACTCAAATTTTTATCATTCAAAATGAGGCTAACATCCTAGGGTACTTAGGGGTTCCAAAAGTCACCTTAAAACCATTTTAACAAGACAAACATGAACCCAAAAAATCACCCTTTGGATTTGGCCGAAAATCCCTAAAATCATGGCACCAAATTTTAGCTCCAATATTCATCCTCATATGAACTACATCTACAACATTTGAGATGGCAAATTTTCAAACAAAATTTACATTCAAAGAAGCAAGAATAAAGCTTGTAACAATTACAACTTTTAAATCATAAACTTATGAACTACAAAACCCAAAAGGATTCACCAACTACTAGACCTAGGCTCTGATACCACTTGAAGGAATTATTTTGAAAAACATGTTCATTTAAGCAACATCAATAGCATGCTAATAACAATTAAAAGGCGGAATCATGCTTGCATGTACTTAAAAACAAAACATAAACCAAGAAATTCAAAGCCTAGTAGATTGGTGAACCAATAATCAACTCAAAACAAAGTGAGTTGAAATTAATACCTTTGTAGATTCCTCTTTGCATAAGCAAAGGCTAATCACCCAAAGAGATAGGGCCTTCATTCCTTGCTTCTTAGATCCATGGATTTGGATGGAAGAATAGGTTCTCCAAGTTCCCAAAATTGAGAACCTCTAAGTCTCTTCACCAAGGTTAGATTGTAGAAGAAATGAGTGACCTTGGAGTAGTAGGATTGCTAGATGTACCCTCCAAGGTGTTGGCCTCTTTAGAGAGAAAATGGAGAGACAATTCTCACCCATTTTCCCCCAAAATTAACCCTTAATCACTTAATGAATATTTAGTTATAAAGTCATTTATATAGTCACTTCTTTAAGTGACCTAAACAACCAAACCCTAATTCATACACTATGGCCGGCCATATTGGGAATTTGGGCCTTTTGGGCTTTAATGAATCTTTATTCATTAAATTGTCATACAACTTAAGTTAATGGGCTTGACGTTCGAAGCCCATTGGGCCTTAAGGTCCAAAACTATCCCGAGGTCTTTAACGAACTTATTTGTTTGATTAATTAACATATTAATTAATCCTTGCCATAAATAAATGATTAAACCATTTAATCATTCTTACTCATCTCCGTTTAATCTTCAATCTCCACCTTTTATGGTGTGCGATCCATTAGGTTCCTTTTAGCGAGGCAGTGGGCGATTAAAACTATTTCAAATCGATTGTGAATTGAAACTTACTTTCAATTCTCCCGTTAGTGATTATACACTTTTAGGGCTTCCACAAACCATGGTTGACGCCTAGCAGTGATCGGATCATATTTATATATATTTTTACTTCAAATTCACTCGTCTTTTCTTAGTTAGTTCCTTATATTTTTGAGCTATTTACGTTATTTTTGTGTTTATAGGATTTGCCTAGCAAAGAAAATAAAAATAGAACAAGTTAAACTTTATGTAATAAATTCGTCAAAACTGTCTGTGTAGATCAGCTTTTAAATTAAATTAAAAAAATATATATATAATAATGATAAGTATGATGATGTTTGAACATCATCATGATGGTTTTGTTTTGTAGAAGAAAAGAAAGGAACGGATGGAAAAGAAGAAAAGAAAAAAAATAGAAAAAGGAAAGGAATAAAAAATAGATGAAAGAAGAATAAGAGGGAGAGTAGGTCAGAAAGGTGGAGTACACACTGACCGGATTAAAAGAAGAAAAGAAGAGGAGGTGGACAACAGTGCAGAGAGAAAGAAGGATAAGAAAATAAAAATAAGAGGAGACGGGGAACAGCTGCCTGGCAGCTAGTGAGGATTTGAATAGAAAAAGAATAGTCAGGGGGAGTACGGGACAGCAAGGAAATGTGAGGTCAGATGGGGGAAAATAATAGAAAAGGAGGGAAGTGTTTTACAGAGAGTCGGAAAGGAAAGCAGGGAATGGAATAGGGTAGGTGAAGATAAGAAGGTAGCGTGGGAATAAAATAAGGAGGAAGTGGAGAGACTTGGAGAGAGAGGCGGGAGACAGAGAAAGGAATAAAAGCAGAAGGGAAGACAGGCAACGGGGGGGGATAGGTGAGAAGAGAGGGCGCTGCCCTTTGGGCAGCGTGAAGCTGAAGGAAAAGGGGCAGCTCGCAGAGAGGAGGCGCTGCCTTTGGCAGCGAGAGAGGTCAGAAAAGAAGCTGAAAAAAAAAAGAGAAAAAAAACAATAAAGAGCTGCCTTGGGCAGCTGGAGTGAGACGGGAGTGAGAGACCAGGAGAAGTCAGAGGGAAAGCAGGCGCAGAGATGGAGGAAGCCAACGCAGTATGGGAAACAACAAAGCTGACTTGGCAGCGCAGAAATAAAAAAAAAAGCAGAGCAAGCTGCACAGGGAGAGAACGGACAGAAACAGAAGCAGCAAGCTTCTCCTCGGTTAAAACTTTCCAAACTTCTATTTTATTTCTGTTTTAATGATATGTAATTAAATTTAATTTGGCTAGAGGTTAATTCAAAGCCATGAATATATTTGTAATATGAATTGATTACCTTCAGTTGTGATTTCTGAGTTGTGATTTAATTTGCTTAACTGCTTGATTGATAACTTATTTTTGTATGTCGATTAAGGATGCATACTTAATTTACATGCATGAATTTGATGCTAGAATATAAGTGAATTTCACCTAATCGTTATGAACTTATATTCACAAGTAGTGAAGGTTGTTATCCACAATCGTGTTATGTGAATTCTAGGCTGGATTAACATGCGTATTCCATAGTTATGAATGCCTAGTCAATGTTTATGATTTCCGTTGAACTTAATGATCTTTGTTGAATGTCTTTATCATGCGTATTCCATAGTTAGAGACTTTGATGAGGAATAATTTGGTTGTAATGCGTATTCCATTCAATCCAATGAATCTAGGGAAATCTAAGAGTTAATTTAAGCGGACCTAATTAACTTGGAACATTGTGATTTACAATTTATTGAAAGAACAACTGAAAATCAATTTAGGTTGCATATGTGTCATGTGTGGAGAAGAACCCTCTAGCTAGTCCGTCATTTATCTTTTCATTTTAATTTCATGTTTTTGTCATTTTCGTAATTTATTTAAGTTTAATTTACTTTTCACCAAAATCAAACACCCACCCATTATTATATTATATTATTTAGTTAGTTTTCTTTATTGTTAGTTTTTAATTCAATTTCCGTCCATTTCAAGTCTTAGTGTTTAATTTAATTGTTTTCATTATTTTGAGTCATTTTAAGTGTGTTTCGAGTTATTAGAGTTTTTAGTCTAATTTTGTATCCTTGAGTCTTGTTTAATATTTTTTAAATTAATTTAGAATAGATTAGCAATCCCTCCTAATCCCCGGCCTAGAACGATACCCTACTTATACTTATACTACAATTGTCACAAGAGGGTTTAATTTGTGTGTCAAGAAATTCTCACATCAAATTTTGGCGCCGTTGCCGGGGATTAGTAACTTTGCTAATCCTTTTATTTTTGTTTTTGTTTATGTTTATATTGGTGTTTGTGTATTTTACTTTTTGAGTTATTTTTCTTTCTTTGATTTTAGGTTCAAATGGAGCCGAGAGAAATTTAAAGGAAATATGCGTCCGGCTAAAGACGTTAAATCAAGCGCTTCTTGGGAGGCAACCCAAGCATTCAACGAAGGGAGACTTTGGAATCACTAACCCAATCAGCTTTGCATTCTTCCACCCTTATCTTTACTGCTTTCATTTTGTTTTGTTTAGTTAGTTGTGTTATTTGGTTGATTTATGTGAGTTTGTGTTATTTAGTTTAAGTGTGGGGAAGGTTAACCAAAGTCTCTTTACATTAATTTACATATTAAAAAAAAAAAAAAAAAAAACAAAAAAAAAAAAAAAAAAAAACTTAAAATTAAAAAAAAAAATAAAAAATAAAAAAAAAAGATAAAATTTAAAATTAATGTTTAATTAAAAAAAAAACAAACAAAAAAAAAAAAAAAAAAAAAATTAAAAGTACAAATATTTACAATGAAATGTAAACTAATAGCAATCATTGGTCCGGTGGTGCTTCGGCAGTCGGCGGGGCTTCGGCAGTCGGCGGGGCCACAGCAGGAGGAGGCAGCAGAGGTTGATCAGTTGGAGCTTCACTACCAGGTGCCGCTCCAGAAGACGAAGGCAGATGCTGTTGGAACAGACCCACAAACCTCCGATGATCAAGTAAAATTTGACCATCAGTGTCCTGCATCTGGTCAATCTTCCTCTTCATGCTGGTGGCATAGCTGTGTGCGAGCTTGTGCAACTCTTTGTTCTCATGCTTGAGCCCTTTGATCTCTTGCTTGAGACTCTGTATTTCAGCCACCAAGGATTCGACTTGACGGGTTCGAGCATAGAGGCGTTGGGCCATGTTGGATACGGAACCTGCACACTGCACGCTGAGAGCCAGAGACTCCTTGACCGCCAATTCATCAGACCGCCTTGCGAGTAGTCTGTTATCTCTGGGAGTGACAAGGTTCCGGGCCACCACCGCTGCTGCCATATCGTTCTTCATCACCGAAGCCCCAACGGTAAGGGGACCAGTGGGGGATATGAAAGAAGGGCGCCATATGTTGTCTGGTGAAGGCGGAGCTGCCTCTTCACCAATGTTCAAATCAAAACGTCGATCGGAAGGGCCTGCCATTTTCAGAGGTGGTGAAGAAAGAAGAGAGTCGGATTGATCAAGATTAAACAAGTGCAAGAAGGGAGTGTTTACATGAGGGAGCTCAAGTGTGTTGTGGAACAAAATTAACGCCTCTATAAAAAGGAAGAAATCAAATAGGCGCTCCTCAGCAATTGAAGAGGCGCTCCTCAGAAATTGAAGAGGCGTTCTCTCGCAAATCGAAGAGTCGGGGCTCATTTCTCAAAAGCCGGATTCTTTTCTGAAAAGAGGAGTCTCCTTTCTCCAAAGCCGAATTCCTTTCTCAAACGAGACGTTTAATTTCTTAAAAATTGGGCTTCCTCAGAAACCACGAGCCGAATCCCGGATTTCGCACGATCAATTTGTCCAGACGTGTTGTCACCCGTCACACGCAAACTCAACTCTGCGAAAATCACGGGCAGTCTGTCGAAGCGCCGATTCCAACCATCTGTCTCTCTCAGCCTAGTCAGCACTTATCAAATGCAAACGGTAGCTTTGCGGAAATTACGGGCAGCTTTGTCAGAAAGCGCGTAATTTATACTATTCATCCATCCACCGGCTACCGACAATAAGTGAGAGAACAGTTCCGGTTGTGAAGAAAAGTCCTATAAGTTTCTACCTTCGCCTTCCACAGCAAAAGCACACTCTCTCAGCACTTATCTCTCAGCACTTCTTTCTCAAAACTTCTTCATCTTTGAAATGGCCTTCCAACAAACTCTCTCGAGTCACTCTGTATTCCTCATTCCTTGGGATACTCCTGCGAACAACCCATTCAAAGCAAAAGTATTTCATATCATAAAGGTTGAAAGCAAGAGTATCTCATATCATGCTTTCTCCATGTCCTTCTCCTTGTCTTTGTTTTCCGACAAGGAGAAAGAAAGCAATCAGCCAGCATTTGGTATCAATCTTCCGATCTGGAGTCAACTGCCTGGAACCCCTTCCTGATTGCTTACCTAGCCTTGCTCTCGAGTACTCATCTTTTTCATCTTGTGCTTCCGTTTTGTCTACCACATCTACTTGGGGGACAAGTAAGGGAGGTGAAAATGATATCTCGAAGCATGTGGAGACAACGTGCTGATTCATCCTCAGCTAGGGACAAGGAGAAAGAAAGCAAGAGGTGGGCACTTGGAAAGATTGAAGAAAGAATCAGACCAAAACCTCTACCTCGTGCCTGCCCGCCGTGCTGAGGAAACAAGCAGAGAAGAATGCAGACTTGCATAATCAATCAACCCAGCACAAGGAGTCCGAGTTGAAGAACTCGAGAAGCTTCAACAACATTTGGAGGGCACCTTCACGAAAGAGCAAAGCCTCGCCGTACAATATCATAAAATCAAGTCAAAAGCTAAGTGTCACCCAGTTCAAGAGGAAAGCTGTGGAAAGTCAACAAGCACGACCAATGATCATTTATTAGTTCCATTCATTGTCTTTTAGCGTGATTTTCAATTTTTCGTTTGCAATTTTTTTTTTTTTTTTTTTTAATTAATTTTCTTGCGTACTTAACTGAATTATTTCTTTTCTTTGCAGGAACTTTTGGTTATTTCCACCCTTGAAGTTGATTGCAGAATTCTAGCTTGGGGGTCATCGCTTGATTTTACTGCAAATTAGGGAAGTTTTCAGTCCAATTGCTTTATTTTGTTTCTTATTATTTATTTATTTTATTTTATTTTTATTTGCATTATCGTGTTTTCTGACATTGGGGACAATGTCAAGTTTAAGTGTGGGGGTAGAAATCTCCAGAATTTCATTTGTTTCTGTGTTGTTGCTTTTTGTTTTCTTTAAAAAAAAAAAAAAAAAAAAAAATTCGAAAAATTTAAAAATCCAAAAATATTGTCTTGTTTCCCTTATTGTTTTGAATTAGATTTTTGTTAGTTTCCCGACCCAATGATATAATTAGATAAAATTTGAATCATGATTATCAAGAACTTAGTTAACATATGTTTTATGAAGTTCCTAATTCTCTTGTTAGTTTTGTATATGTTTGATCATCTTTGAAAAAAAAAACCAAATGCACATAGCTGTGTTGATGTGAAACTAAAGCATGACTTAAAGCTTCATATGTGAATTTAGTGACCATATACATCCCATGTGAGTTTTTGAGCCTATTGAAAGTGTGTGCATTTTTCATACACTCCTATTCTTTCATGTGTGATGAACTTATGTGAGATACATCTCTAGAACTTGCGTAACGATCTTTCGAAATGTTTGTCATTGATTGCTTGAACTTGGAAATGATAGAGGCATTAGGTTTACCACCATGGCCCAAATAACCATGTTTCCCAACAGAAAAATGATATCATTAGATTGCCAATTTGAGCCGTGTTTGTTGAACCTTTTATTTCTTATCACCAGATATGTCTACCCTTATACCTGAAACATTTTTTTTTTCCTTACCCTTTCCAAGCAAGCTAGTGAGCAATGTGAGATTGTCTTATGAGAAATGTTTGTAAAGTACTTTGAAGGTGTTTGGCAAAAAAATAAGTGTGGGGGTATTTCATGTTTGTGATTTAAAAAAAAAAAAAGAAAAAAAAAGAAAAAAAAAAGAAAAAAAAGAAAAAAGAAAAAAAAAAAGATTGTATACAAAAGAAAATAAAAAGTTTTTAAATTTTCAGTTTAAGGGTGTGGTTGGAGATGTCAGAAGAATCGTTGGAGAGCTTGAGTTCTTGTAAATCTAAAGAAAAGAATTGCTTGCAATGTAGCTTGGAACTTGTATTTTCCTATTCTTTCATTTCAATAACCCTCTCCCTAAACCTCATTACATCCAATAAAAGTCCTCTTGATTTAAGTTTTGCAATTATGATTGTGGAGATGAGATCTTTATGCAAGCTTATGGTAGACTTTCACATTTGATTCTTTGAGCGAAACACATTAAAACTAAACACATGTGTGATTGAGTGCATATCTTGTGAGAAGGTTACTAATTTGCATATGATGATTTTAAAAATAAAAACTTGAACTTGCATTAGCATGGCTATCTCACACACTACACTTCAAGGATGTTTCAAAGATTACTGCTAATATTTGAATAAGGAAGATGAACTTGGATTAACTTGTTTGGCGCTAACTATGGTTCTTGATGATTTGTGTTCTCAAATGAAATTCTATGAGGGTCACATAGAGGGAAGCTAATGTTTTTCTTGTTACTTCTTGTTCTTGTTCTCTTTGTTTTGCTCGAGGACTAGCAAAAGCTAAGTGTGGGGGTATTTGATCGGATCATATTTATATATATTTTTACTTCAAATTCACTCGTCTTTTCTTAGTTAGTTCCTTATATTTTTGAGCTATTTACGTTATTTTTGTGTTTATAGGATTTGCCTAGCAAAGAAAATAAAAATAGAACAAGTTAAACTTTATGTAATAAATTCGTCAAAACTGTCTGTGTAGATCAGCTTTTAAATTAAATTAAAAAAATATATATATAATAATGATAAGTATGATGATGTTTGAACATCATCATGATGGTTTTGTTTTGTAGAAGAAAAGAAAGGAACGGATGGAAAAGAAGAAAAGAAAAAAAATAGAAAAAGGAAAGGAATAAAAAATAGATGAAAGAAGAATAAGAGGGAGAGTAGGTCAGAAAGGTGGAGTACACACTGACCGGATTAAAAGAAGAAAAGAAGAGGAGGTGGACAACAGTGCAGAGAGAAAGAAGGATAAGAAAATAAAAATAAGAGGAGACGGGGAACAGCTGCCTGGCAGCTAGTGAGGATTTGAATAGAAAAAGAATAGTCAGGGGGAGTACGGGACAGCAAGGAAATGTGAGGTCAGATGGGGGAAAATAATAGAAAAGGAGGGAAGTGTTTTACAGAGAGTCGGAAAGGAAAGCAGGGAATGGAATAGGGTAGGTGAAGATAAGAAGGTAGCGTGGGAATAAAATAAGGAGGAAGTGGAGAGACTTGGAGAGAGAGGCGGGAGACAGAGAAAGGAATAAAAGCAGAAGGGAAGACAGGCAACGGGGGGGGATAGGTGAGAAGAGAGGGCGCTGCCCTTTGGGCAGCGTGAAGCTGAAGGAAAAGGGGCAGCTCGCAGAGAGGAGGCGCTGCCTTTGGCAGCGAGAGAGGTCAGAAAAGAAGCTGAAAAAAAAAAGAGAAAAAAAACAATAAAGAGCTGCCTTGGGCAGCTGGAGTGAGACGGGAGTGAGAGACCAGGAAAAGTCAGAGGGAAAGCAGGCGCAGAGATGGAGGAAGCCAACGCAGTATGGGAAACAACAAAGCTGACTTGGCAGCGCAGAAATAAAAAAAAAAGCAGAGCAAGCTGCACAGGGAGAGAACGGACAGAAACAGAAGCAGCAAGCTTCTCCTCGGTTAAAACTTTCCAAACTTCTATTTTATTTCTGTTTTAATGATATGTAATTAAATTTAATTTGGCTAGAGGTTAATTCAAAGCCATGAATATATTTGTAATATGAATTGATTACCTTCAGTTGTGATTTCTGAGTTGTGATTTAATTTGCTTAACTGCTTGATTGATAACTTATTTTTGTATGTCGATTAAGGATGCATACTTAATTTACATGCATGAATTTGATGCTAGAATATAAGTGAATTTCACCTAATCGTTATGAACTTATATTCACAAGTAGTGAAGGTTGTTATCCACAATCGTGTTATGTGAATTCTAGGCTGGATTAACATGCGTATTCCATAGTTATGAATGCCTAGTCAATGTTTATGATTTCCGTTGAACTTAATGATCTTTGTTGAATGTCTTTATCATGCGTATTCCATAGTTAGAGACTTTGATGAGGAATAATTTGGTTGTAATGCGTATTCCATTCAATCCAATGAATCTAGGGAAATCTAAGAGTTAATTTAAGCGGACCTAATTAACTTGGAACATTGTGATTTACAATTTATTGAAAGAACAACTGAAAATCAATTTAGGTTGCATATGTGTCATGTGTGGAGAAGAACCCTCTAGCTAGTCCGTCATTTATCTTTTCATTTTAATTTCATGTTTTTGTCATTTTCGTAATTTATTTAAGTTTAATTTACTTTTCACCAAAATCAAACACCCACCCATTATTATATTATATTATTTAGTTAGTTTTCTTTATTGTTAGTTTTTAATTCAATTTCCGTCCATTTCAAGTCTTAGTGTTTAATTTAATTGTTTTCATTATTTTGAGTCATTTTAAGTGTGTTTCGAGTTATTAGAGTTTTTAGTCTAATTTTGTATCCTTGAGTCTTGTTTAATATTTTTTAAATTAATTTAGAATAGATTAGCAATCCCTCCTAATCCCCGGCCTAGAACGATACCCTACTTATACTTATACTACAATTGTCACAAGAGGGTTTAATTTGTGTGTCAAGAAATTCTCACATCAAGCAGCATGTCATGGTTACCCAAGCTAATCAGAAGAGGTTGGAGAACCTATTCAGTTCGGGATTACAAATGCAATACGGTCTTTCTCTAATCTAATACTCTTGACCACATTGTTTGGTATGATAGTTTATTTACTCATGTCTACTATCCAATGTAAATCGTTTGCTTATATGATTTCCTTGAATGTGATTTGGAACGCATTCCCTAATCTCATTCATACTCTGGCCAGAGATTCCAAATCATATCATAGAGTATTCTCCCTCAACTGTTTGAAGGTTAGAGATCCCTTGTTGCGCATTCACTTGTCTCCATAGCTAAGTGGCTTAACCCCAACGATGCCGTGGACACCCCGAGGGGGTGACTTTGACATAATCAAAGATCAAGGACTTAACCACAAGACAACTGTGATGCCTCAGGTCAAAGGACTACTTTGCATTATCCCAACCATGAGTTCTTATGTGACATGGAATATGAGAACTCTTCGTTGATCACGTTCAGTGTACTCATTCTCTATTGAGCACCTACGTACTTGTCTTGATGTCACACACACCAATGACTCGAGACTAATCACTCTCCCTGAGAGAAGACATAGTACGTACCGATCTTTACGGACTGTCAATGCCCAATTGACAATCCTATGATCAGGAACATTTAGGATGTGTCTACGAAAGAATGGTCTCCTGAATCTAACTTCATTAGATTACATTCTCCCAATCACATATTCCTTGGACTTTATCGTTTAAGCATATAACATTTATATGAGATGGCTCAAACAATAATCTTTGCCCTTTATATGTAAAACTAGATTAGTTTAACATGTGAAATGTCCGTAAAGTATCATCATATGATTGGCTTTAGGGCACATTTCCAACAGTTTGAGAATGGGAAGTGGATAGACAGCTTGGTTACTCAGTCCTTGATAAAGTACCTGGTTGGCGACCTTGTCCTGTATACACACAGAAAACTCACCAACAATACACCTACAGTTGTTATCTTTGCACAATTGATACCTAGACAATAAGTGTTGAGATAAGTGTTAAACATGTAACACATATTTTAACTCAATTTTATGAGATGAAGTAGATAAACTAGCTTGACCAATGTGTGAAATTTGTATAGCTTCATCACTAGCACTAATAACAGTCTCTGATGAAGAATAAGGAGTGGCAGCTTGCGAATTGGACAAATCAGAGGTCATATGATTGGTTGCTCCAGAATCCAATAGCCAATACTCTTGTTGTGGTGTTGTTGGGGAGAAATTGGTTCTTGCAGTAAAGGCACCAGGTGAACCATGTTGAGGAGAAAACATCCCATTTGAATACTGAGAGTAAGACATCATATTAGGGTTCTGCACCTGAGATTAAAATGGATTTGGAGATTGAAATTGTTGTTACAACTGTGGAGTATTAAAGTAAAAAGGATGTTGCTGAGTCATAATGGAAGACTGAGAGAAGTTCTGAGATTAAGGCACATAAACAGTTGAAGAATTGAGTATGTCGAAACAGGTTGCAGCAGTACGTCCTTTTCTGTGACATATTTGACAACCATTCTGAAAACAGTTTAAAGCTACATGTCCCTTTTTATCACACATTTGACAGGTGAGTAAAGGTTGAAATGATTGGCCAGAAACTATTATGGAGAGCCAGGATTTTGAAACTGAGACTAAGGTTGGAAACTAGGTTGTGTAGAACCTTGATATCCAGAAGGTTGATGAAAACCAGTATTGAACTTCTTGCCTTTTCCCTTAAATCTGTAGTTATTCCCCTTGAAGTTATTATAGGTTCTAGAGCCAGTCTGAGAGACAAATGCAACATGACCATTGGTAGGAGAAAATGGCAGTGGCTAAAACTAAGGCATCTGTGAAACAGAAGGAACATATGACCCAAAACCAAAATTGCCAGTGTGAGTCGAAGTATTGGAAGAGCCACCAGTTTCACACACTGCTAGAAGTATTTGCAAGCATAGCTACCATTAAGGTTGGTGACTTGATGACTTCCTCCAGTGTAGACTCTTCTGCCTTTAATTGAGACCTAAGCTCTTTCAGTGAAATTAGATTTTCTCTCCCTCGAATTACAGACTTAATGGTATTATATTATGTAGGTAAACCTCTCAGAGCTACAATTACAATATCTTCATCAGAAATCACAACACTAGCAGTAGCAAATTGATCCCTACAATCTTTAATTCTCTGCAAATAAAGATTAATGGATTCTGGCCCCTTCTTGATGTTTTGCAGATCAATCTTCATTTGCACAATGCTAGTACGGGTCATATTCGCAAAACGCTCTTTAAGATCATATTTCTCGAGAGCTTTGACTACCAATAACACAAGACAAAACAGCGGTGGATAGTGTTGCAGTAATCAAAGTCATAAGAGCTTTATCATGTATTTTCCAAACTTTATAAGCATCAGTCAGTGGAGAGTTATTAACAACCGCTTGACCATCAGAATCTGAAACATCATATTTCGAAGGACAAGGAATAGATCCATCAATAAACCCCATAATTCCATTCCCTTCTAGCAACAATTCTATTTGAAAATTCCAAGTAACATAGTTCGAATCATCCAACTTCACAGTAACAGTGTTTCCAACACTAGGTATAAGCGAGGAGATTGAAGATTATGTGAGTGCTAATTATGCAGTAGTAACCATGACTTAATCAACCAAAAGACAATAGTTTCAGTAATTCAAGAATTCCAAAAGACACAGAATGTTATATCGATCGTAAAGAAGCTCTAAGAAATCCAAGAAACTCAGTGAGTCAAGAGAAACGAGAATCAAGAAGCAATAATTGCCAAAAATCAACAAATTGATGGTCACACAACTATCAACAACTGGTAATGAATCGAATCAAGTAGAGAAACCGAAAGAAAGCACCTCAATTGCAGCGATAAGAAGAATCAGAGATGGATTCAGCCACAGATCCAAGCAGCAATGATGAAATCAATAAGCAACGACGAATAAAAGATCCACCGACTAGCTCAAGAAATCCCTGAAAGGAAATTAATGAGATTTCACATAGGGATTTCTAGTGACTAGCATGCATATACAATTCAAAAGTTTATATACGAAAGCAACAGAAGCATGTTAACAAATAATATCAAAGCTCTAGTCAAGTAAATCCCCTTCAAAGTTCATAGGTTTATGTAATATGCATAAAAATCAAACTTATATAAGGACAAAGTTTAGGAGTAGTTTTATACCTCTTGATCTGGATCTTAGACCAAGGATGGACCACCTCCAAGACCTCTGCTCCTTGAAGTCCTTGAGCCTAGCCTCCTTCCTTGCCTCCTCCACTTTGTTAGAATGAGTGCTCCTAGGTTCTCTTCAAGTTTCCAAGATTGAAAACCTCTAAAGATCCTCACCCACTAGTGTAGTGAGAAGGATGAAGGAATGACCAAGGGGAGAAAAAGATGATTAGTTAAAATCCCTATATGGTGGCCGGCCTTTGGGTGTTAAGAGAGAGTAATTTTCTTTTTCTCTTTTGTTGTTTTGAACACACAAAAAACCCTTATGATAAATATCTCTATAAAGTTCATTTTATAGACAAAAAGAAACCTAGTCAACAACTTGACTTTCACTCTCTCCCTTTCCTTTTAAGTGGCCGGCCTCTAGTGTTTGGTTTGGGCTTTGGGCTTCTATTATTTCAAGTCATCCTATGCTTGAATAAAAGCCCAATGGGTCTAGGCCCAATGGGCCCAAATAAACCCGAACGTTTCTTTAAGCCCAAAACGATCTTATATTGCTTTTATGATTTCTTTAGACTTTCTAATTAAT
This sequence comes from Malus x robusta, assembly GCA_963082935.1. Classification (NCBI taxonomy): domain Eukaryota; kingdom Viridiplantae; phylum Streptophyta; class Magnoliopsida; order Rosales; family Rosaceae; genus Malus; species Malus x robusta. The sequence goes on along the minus strand of OY720325.1, from coordinate 16,182,496 downwards.
CACAACACTTAATTAATCCAATTAATTATTTCCATCATCCATTAATTACTCACTACAAGAGGGTATTGGTGAACAATCGTTTTAGGTTCTAGTTAGCAAGGCAGTGAGGTGATTGGCACCAATCCAATTGATTATAATTAATCCAATCACTTAGTGAATTAAAACTTACTTTTAATTCACCTTCTTCTTTGACGACTGTATTTAATCATCTAGAAGAACTCACAAGCCATGAGTGACATCTAACCATATATCATGGCTACCCAATATAATGTAGAAGTTGTTCAGAGAACTTATTCAGTTGGAATTACAATGTGATTCGATCCTTCTCTAAAACAATACTCTCAATCACATCACTAGGGTATGGATATATTATGTGAAACCCCTAATGTGATTATTCCTTCTTATATGATTCTATTGAGTCATATAGGAACGCTTTCCTTTATTACGCTCGATACTTCGGCCGAAGATTCCCGAATCATATCTTAGAGTATTCATCCTCTCATAACGAGGATTAGAGATTCCTTGTTGAACATTCACTTGCCTTCATGACTAAGTGGCTTAACCCCGACGATGCCATGGACACTCTGATAGAGTGACTTTGACATAATCAAAGATCAAGTACTTAACCACAAGACAACGATGATGTCTCAGGTCAAAGGACTACTTACATTATTCCAACCATTAGAGTTACTTGCTTGACATGTGAGTAGACCTCCATGCAAGTACTCTCGTTCGATTGTGTTCAGTGAACTCATTCCCTTAATGAGCACCTACATACTTGTCTTAGTGTCACTACACGAATGGGATGAGACTTTCCATCCTTCTAATCGAAGCGGACACAGTATGTACCAGTCTATGCATTGTCAGTATCCCTCTGACAATCCTATGACCAGTAACCTTTTGGACATTATGGTTATGAGAAGAAGGTCTCTGTAGTCTAACATCATTAGATTACATCTTCCATCAATCCATTGTCCATGGATTCACTATCTAGGACATATATCGTTTATAGAGACAGTCCTAATTAGTATCTTTGCCATTTGATGTATAAGAGTCATCTATACATCCATTCATTTGTCCTGAAAGGTTTCTTCAAAAGATTGACTTTCAGGGCATATTTCCAAGTCTTGCTTCGAAAGAATTTGCACGTCTTAGGATTCTAGTTAAATCAATGACTTCAAATTAGCAATAATTGCATGATTACAGTGAATTGGAACTTGCTTAAGTCAAACATGGCGTGGAAGCTAAAGTCTTACTAGTTTTTTTTTTTTTTTTTTTTTTTTTTTTTTTTTTTTTGAAAAGAAAAGAAAAAAAAAAGAAAAGTCTTAGTAGTTTAGTTGAGAGGGAACTTGTGCATAAACGGATTAAGGGCATATAGTGATTAGTCCAAAATTCATCATGGGTCAAGACCACTATGTATATATTATGAATAGTGGGTCCACTGATAACGTATAAATGCATATGTAAAAGGGAACTAATGTTACAAAGACCCTCTTCATCTTTAATTATCCTAAATATTGTTCTTGGTTGTTGAATTATAAGAGTGGATACACAAACAAGTTTTAATAACTCAGATAAGCAAATCACATTCAAGACTCAAGAAACAATAACTGGATGTAATCAATTCATATAAAACATATAATCATGACTTTGAATTCATCTCTAACTAAAAGAAAATAGTTCCTCATGTTCACAATTAAACAAAGATAACTTAAATTAAACATTGAAAACAGAGATAGAATACACCTAGAAACGCTCCAACAATCGAACGTCTTGAATGGCAAGCACGGCTCCAGGGGCTCCTCTCCTTTCTCCTTGCAAAGCTGCAGCACTAGAGGGATGTATGGCACGAAATTGTGATGGAAGATGGTCTGAATTGATGTGAATGGTTGTTTGTACGAATTTGTGGTGAAAGGTGGAGGGTGTGGTGATCTGATGGTAGAGGGTGGTGATTTGAATTATGGCATAAAGGATTTATTTATAGGGCCAGGTGAGGCACAATCCCTAAGGATTAGGCTAAGTTTCTGAAATCAAATTGGGACAGGGATTGTGTAACTAAAACCTAAGTGGAATGGGTTAAAACAATCAGAAACCAAAGTTAACAAGGATAAAAAGGTGCGGCACAACTAGGAAAAGGGGTTCTAGAAGGGTTAGGGCGCCACTTTTGTAGTGAGAGGAGATAAGGCTTCTAGAATCTGAAATATGTATTCTAAATGCATAATTATCCCTTGTAAATGGCTGGAATTGAGGCAAAAACTGATTTGGATAAGATAAGATTGGATAATGCTAGATTAGGAAAGGATAAGATAAGATAAGCTTAGTGTGGATAAGATAAGGTTGGATAAGGTTTTGGATAATGACTCATTCTTTTGAGCTGATTCCTTATCTTCTTTGTCTTGGATTTATTTCTTCACTCTTTTTCAGCACATTCCTAGCCTCTTGAACTTCAAATTCATCCATCCATCTTGCTGCACTCATAAGCTATCCATTTGGTGCCCAAAATTGCCTCAAAATGCTCCAGATTGCACTTTCTTGCCAACTTTGTCATATGGACCTACAAACACACGAAAATAGCTTAAAACACTATAATAAACAAAAACTAACTATGAAAATGCAAGAAAACAAGCTAACTAAGTCGCATAAATATGCTCCTATCAAATTCCCCCACACTTAGCTTTTGCTAGTCCTCGAGCAAAACAAAACAAAAAAAAAAACAAAACCTAAACCTTCCAACATTTACCTCAGGGATTTCCAATGAAACATGAGATGTTAAAAATCACTACTTACATAGATTTTAGTTATCCTTACCCTCGAGCGCGTACTTAATCGCAGTCACCACTCACTAGCTCTCATTTAATTAATTAAAACAACATTTTGAATGCACTTTCTATTTTCACCGGATATACTCTCTATTTTCACACACATTTTCTAACTACACTCCCTATACTAGATATATGTGAGAAGATTGATGTAAACATGAAAACTAACACTCACATATGTTATAAGCAAAGAAAGCACTTTCTAGAATTATTAATGCATGTGTGTGTATATATATATATATATATATATATATATATGATCTCATGAACGGAATGCTACTACTTAGACGCGAGAACCAGGGATACCATATGCTCATACCAATCCCAAACTCCACATATTGAAACACACAACAACCAAGATAAAAGTGTAAGGGTTGTAATGTGGCTAAGGGTATTGGCTAACAAAGAAAGGTTAGGGATAAACAAAGGTTCTTAAAACAATAGTAAGCAAAGCAATAAAATCAACTTATAATTCACTCTTGAATGCAGCAAATAACTTGACACACTAAGGGGATTTCGAACAACTTAGGGTCATATTCAAAGTTTTTGGACCCTTTCTTCAACAACCAATACTTGTGTGTTCTTTCTCACTTCTTTCACAACTTTTTTCTTTCTTTTTCTTCTTTTTCACGTTTTGTTTTTTTTTTGTTTTCCCTTTTTTTTTTCTTTTTTTTTCTTTCTGCCCTTGTGCATATCCTTCCCCCACACTTGACTTCTGCAATATGTTTGATCAAAAGGAATTCCCTCTAAGTCATGCTCCACTATACTTTAAGAACAAGGGTATGCATAGCCCTATTCTAGGCTAGGTAGGGAATAATGTGGCTAACAATGAAAATAGGCTAAATAAGGCTCAAAGGGGTTAAACCTACAAAACAAATGCATGGGATGAAGGTTTTTTTTTTTGCTCTAGTGGTAACTACTAAACAACTTCATCTTGTTTTATGCTGTGCACTCAATTTTAAGTTTTGAATGAAACGGGCATGAGTTCTAGTAGTTTGAACTAAAGTGATGAAACACATTCTAAGTAGCAACCAAGCAAAGAATAATGAGATCATGCAACAACTTTAGAAAGCAAGAATTGATTTTTTTCCTTTGTGATTACATGTGAATTCGTACACGTTAACTACAACCAAGCATAAACCAAAGAACATATCAACCTTCCATCCATGTTTGTAACTTTCTTTAACAGTCATGCAATTAAAACCGAATCCTCATCATTGTGTTGGAAGGTACCCTAAGACACAAACACAAAAAAACAACTCTAAAACGACTATTTTTGGGTTTTTCAAAACATTTTCTAATTTTTTTTCAAATTTTCCTATTTTTCTTTCAAAACACACTAAAACACTTCAAAACACTCTAAAAACACATAAAAACAATGAAAAACAATCTAGTTATGCTAGGTGATAAAAACCCACGAATTTGCAATAAAAACACTTGTTTACCCCCCTACATTTAAACCAAACATTGTCCTCAATGTTTCAAACAAAGACTCACACGAAAACAAGAAAACAACACAACTAACCAACATGACAATCATGGCCAAGTAAAAGCAATAAAGAGTAGAGTTTAAGAACGCAAATCTAGTTATGGAGTCAGAGCTTCCTCGGTCTTCTTTATTTGAACGCATGGGTTGCCTCCCAAGAAGTGCTCGCTTTAACGTCTTCCAGCCGGACGAAATCTCTTCTTAAGCTTTATTGGACCCCACGGCATGGAGTTGATCTTTGAATGGGAGGTGATACTTGAAATGATCTGGTAATGGTTTAAATTCTAAAGTGGGTGCCTGAATCATTAACAACATATTAGTATAAAACAAAATTGAAATTCGAAGAGGTGGCTTACCTGTGTTCTCCGACATGAACTTGAAAATAAACACCCATTCGAAAGTTGTAGAACTAGAAAATTCAGCTAGATTTGGTGTTTTGAGAGTTATGACTTGTCTCGTGTCATAAAATCCAACTTATTTGGGAATTGTCGTCTCAAGTATATCCTATTTAATGAATTCTAGACATTTCCCATCCACTTCTTGCTCTTGATTCTTTGGAAAGGTTTCGAAGATGCCTTTCTCACTCTCTTCTTCCTTGAATTGCTTGATCCTACAAGGAATAAGGACATTTGGTGGAACAGGGTCAGGACGAAGTGAATTTGGGCTTACCTTGGTTGTAGTGGACGACATAGAGGGCATATGGGTTTGTGACAAGCGTTGTTCTTCCTTCGCCATGGCCTTGTTATTCTCTTACTCTTCGAGCAGCAGTTGTTCATCCATGTTTTGGCTTGGTTTGGACGTCTTGAGTTCATCTCCAACCTCCATGCCACTTTCCAAGGTGATAGCTTCAGCAATTTCAACAGTTGAGTCAGATAGTTCACTTTGTTCTTGCATTTGCCCCATGAATTCCGTGATCTCTCCCAGTTGATTTTTCAATTCGCTTATCACTTAGGATTGATTTTGTGATTCCTGCGTCAAAGAAGTTAGTAAATCAAGAATTTGAGCGGAATCTATTGACAAACCTGAATTTGGTTGGAATTGTTGTAGGGCAGGTTATGGTGGCTGCATATGCGTTGTGTAGAACTCCTCATATGGTTGCCAATATTCTCCTTGTTGAGCCTCCTTGACTTGATTTTGTGAGCCCCGCGTCAAACAAGTTAGTAAATCAAGAATTTGATCACAATCTATTGACGAACCTGAGTTTGGTTGAGCATATTGTATATAAGGTTGTGGTGGCTGTGTAGGGCTTGAATAGAACTCCTCATATGGCTGCCAATATCCTCCGTGTTGAACTTGTTGAGATTCCCACCACATAGAGTTTGAATGATCACTCAAATCTGAATTGTACATGTTGGAAAATGAATTGTTCCCTGATTGATTATGATCTTGATAACCCCAGGTATTGACATTCTCCCAAACTCTTTGTGGATGTTGATATGCTTGATATTCATGGCTATAAGACGCACCAAATATAGGGACATTTTGCCTTGTGATCCTTTCGGCATACTGCGACAACTGAGAAGTAAGATTCGCTATTTGAGCTTGAATGTTAGCAATTTCCATATCTTGCTTCTCTAGTACCTAAAATCAAAGAAAGAAAACTAAATCAAATATCCAAAGTAATAGACATGAACATAAACAAAGGGAGATTAGCAATTTTGCTAATCCCCGGCAACGGCGCCAAAATTTGATGTGAAATATTCCAACACACAAATTAAACCCTATTAAGATAGTTGTAGTATATGAAAGTAGGGATCGTTCTAGGCCGGGGATTAACTAGGGTTGTTAATCTACACAAATATAACTCAAAAACACAAAACTAGACTTAAAAACACTTAACTAGACTCAAAGAACTCAAAACAAACTAAAAAGACTCAAAACAACACAAAACAATCAAATAGACTTAAAATAGACACTAGAGGGTGAATTGGACGAAAATTGATTTTAACTTGACTCAAAATACTTAAAAACACTTAAAAACACAAATTGGACAGATTCTAACTAACTTGACTCAACAAAGAAAAAGGGATTGGGTTTTTGACGAATTTAAAGTAAAACTAAACAGAATTAAAGACTCTAAATACTTTGGATGAAATTGGTGAATTAAATGGGTGAATGGCTAGTTAGAAGGTCATTCTCCGCACATGATATATGCATATAAACCAATTTCCAGTATTGTTCCTTTAAACCATGAATGACAACACCCCAAGTTAACCGTGACAGCACAAATTAACTATTAGATTTTTCTTATTACATTGAATTGGAAGGGATACGCATCACAACCAAATTATCCTTATCAAGTCCCCTAACTATGTAAAGTATGCTAGAAAACATATCAATGGTCATTAAGTTCTTTGAAAATCATAAGCATTGACGAGGCATTCGTAACTATGAAAAGCATGATACTCCTGCCAAGGATTCACTTAACATGATTGTGACTAGCAACCTCCACTACTTGTGAATAAGTTCATAACGATTAGGTGAAACTCCCTTATACTCTAGAATCAAGTTTATGCCTGTAAATTAAGTGTCGACCCTCAATCAACATACACAAACAAGTTTTAATAACTCAGATAAGCGAATCACATTTAAGACTCAAGAAACAATAACTAGATGTAATCAATTCATATAAAACATATAATCATGGCTTCGAATTCACCTCGAACTAAAAGAAATTAGTTCCTCATGTTCGTAATTAAACAAAGATAACTTAAATTAAACATTGAAAACAAAGATAGAATACACCTAGAAACGCTCCAGCAATCCAACGTCTTGAATGGCAAGCATGGCTCCAGGGCTGCTCCTCTTCTTTCTCCTTGCAAAGTTGCGGAACTAGAGGGATGTATGGCACGAAATTGTGATGGAAGATGGTCTGAATTGTAGTGAATGGTTGTTTTCACGAATTTGTGGTGAAAGGTGGATGGTGTGGTGATCTGATGGTAGAGGGTGGTGATTTGAATTATGGCAGAAATGATGTATTTATAGGGCTAGGTGAGGCACAATCCCTAAGGATTAGGCTAAGTTTCTGAAATCAAATTGGGACAGAGATTGTGTAACCAAAACCTAAGTGGAATGGGTTAAAACAATCAGAAACCAAAGTTAACAAGGATAAAAAGGTGCGGCACAACTAGGAAAAGGGGTTCTAGAAGGGGTCAGGGCACCACTTTTGTAGGGAGAGGAGATAAGGCTTCTAGAATCTTAAATATGTATTTTAAATGCATAATTATCCCTTGTAAATGGCTGGAATTAAGGCAAAAACTGATTTGGATAAGATAAAATAAGGTTAGTGTGGATAAGATAAGGTTGGATAAGGTTTTGGATAATGACTCATTCTTTTGAGCTGATTCCTTATCTTCTTTGTCTTGGATTCATTTTTTCACTCTTTTCAGCACATTCCTATCCTCTTGAACTTCAAATTTGTCCATCCATCTTGCTCCACTTATAAGCTATCCATTTGGTGCCCAAAACTGCCACAAAATGCTCCAAATTGCACTTTCTTGCCAACTTTGTCATATGGACCTACAAACACACGAAAATAACTTAAAACACTATAATAAACACAAACTAAATATGAAAATGCAAGAAAACAAGCTAACTAATTCGCATAAATATGCTCCTATCAGATATTGCACAGTAATAAACTACGGGATGCATGGCTCAATTTCTAGTTGTCAACAATAATTCGCTAAGCCAAATGTGTAAGTGCTTAATAGAGATTAAGTTCAATAAACACGGTTAACTAAGAGTACTTGCATGGAGTAAATATTAATGTCAAGCAAGTGACTCACAATTGTAGAAATGCAAATGATCCTCAGACATGAGCCATCTTAGTTGTTGTATGGATAACGACATGACTTTGTGACATACACTGCACCCTAATAGGTTACTGAGTGTATTCATTAAACTATACACGATGACGTATAATGTACAACAAGGGACCTCTAGCTTTCGATAAAAAAAAGTAGAATACTCTACAACATGACAAGGAAATCCTTGGCTAGGGTATCAAGCATGATCGAGTATAACTCTCGATAGGTTTAACAGGTTCATGTAAACAAGTGAGATCACATTAGAGGTTTGACATTATTAACCATGCCCTAGTAGCAAGTAGCCCTCTACCACAACGGTGGAGAAGAGTGTTACCCTTGCATTACGACTTGTGTTCAAACCCAGTCGGCTCCCTAATCTAAACACCTAATCTAACAAATCTAAAAAAAAAGCCATGCCCTAATAATGTGATTGAGAGTATTGAATAGACAAAAATTGTGGTGCATGATGATTGCAATTATATAGGTTCTTTGAATACATTCTATATCAACTTGGGGACAATGACATACAGTTAGGTGTTACTCATAATCATTGAGATCCCTGGAGGACAACAAGGGATCTCTAACTTTCCATAGTGGAAGGAGAATATGTTGGAAGTATATGCCCATAAAGCCACTCATTTGATGTAATAACTTTTGAATTAATGCTCATTATGTTAAACACTTATTTTTTTAATAAAGGGCAAACCTTGTTAATCACTATTTATTGTATCATGTGTTTAAGCAATAGGGGAATCCAAGGAATGTGATCTATGCAAGTTAGATTAACAAGACCTTTCTCCTATGTTCATTCTTAAAACGTTCCTAGCCATAGGATTGCCAGTTAGGCATTGACAATCTGCTAAGGTTAGTTATAGGATTGCCAGTTAGGCATTGACAATCCGCTAAGGTTAGTATGTGTTATGTTAACTTAATCATGAGCATGGCTAGTCTCAAGTCATTGAGTCTTGGACACCAAGATAAACACATAGGTGCTCAAAAGGGTAACCAAGTACACTAAACAATGATCAAAAGTGAGTTCTAACATACATATCATGTAAGAGCTCATAAGTTGCAATATGCAGAATAGTCATTTGACCTGAGGCATCATAGTTGTTTGATGGTAAGTCATTGATCTTTGACTATGTCAAAGGCATTCCATTGATAGTGTCAATGGCATGTTAGGGTCAAGCTATGTAGTCATGTAGGCATGTGAATACACAACAAGGGATCTTTAACCTTCTATGGTGGAAAGAGAATACTCTAAGATATGATTCGGGAGTCTTTGGCCAAAGCATATGAATATGACTTAGGAAGAATGTTCCAAATCATATTCAATTGAATCATATAGAGAAGTATCACATTAGATAGTAGACATGAAACAAACAATCACTTAAACGATATGATCACGAGTATTATTTTTGAGAAGGACCGTGTTGCATTGTAGTTGTAACTAGATAGGTTCTCCAACCACTTCTACTTAGCTTGGGTAGCCATGACATACTGCTAGGTTTCACTCATTGTTTGTGGAAGCCCTAAAGATTAGCAAACACTAATATTCATTAAAGGGAGAATCAAAATATGGTTTCAATTCACAATCGATCGTTAAAAGTAACAATCACCCACTACCTTGCTAATTGGAACCTAATGGATTGTACACCGAATAAGGATGAATGTGAAGATATAAATGGGATGGATAAGCAATTAAATAGTTTAATTGAGAATGGTCAAGATTAATTAATTATACGAAAGGTTTGTATTGGCCTTTAAGTTAGTTTTGGCTTGGGAACCCAAAAGGGTAAGGCCCATTATGTTTAAGTTGTATAACAACTAAAACAAAATGGAATAATAGCCCAATCACTTAAAGGTGGTTGGCCATAGTGAGGGTAGTGGTGAGTTTGGCTTAATTGCAATTGTGTCACCAACCTAAGAAAAGAGGTATAAAAGCATCTTTATAGCTTTAACCTCTTAGCGTTTCTTTGAGGCAAAAAGAGTGAACCTCTCTCTCTCTCTCTCTCTCTCTCTCTCTCTCTCTTTATAGAGGCTAGCCACTTAAGGTGATTTTTACTAGCATAAAAAATCTCTCTAAGTCATCCATTTCCTCTTCACACCACATCTTTGGTGTGGAGACTTAGAGGAACCAAGCCTTTAACTACTACAAAATAGGGCTTTCATGATACCTAGTAAAAAGTTTAAGGGAGTTTTAACGAAACACTCATGGTACTATTCACTTTTAACGAAAAAGACATTTTTACTCTAAAAAGTCACTCTTGGTACTATTCACTTACAACACCTTTTTGTCATTTTGATTAAAACTCAAAGTTTTTGTCACAGCCCGTCCTAGAATTTCATATTCGAGGATGTGAAGTTACGAATTTGTCCTTGGTCGTCAAGTGGTGACTTATATGTGACTTATTTAAGTTGGATTAATTTTGTAATATTGTTAAAGTTTGATCTAAAGTGAACTAAGGACTTAAAGAATTTTTGGCTTCTGGTTTGAATTGGTTGGACCACACACACACACGGGACACACTCACCCCATACTCTCTCTCTCTCCTCCCTCTCAGTTCTCTCTCTGTCTATCTCTCTTTCTCTCTCTCTCTCTCTCTCTCTCTCTCTCTCTCTCTCTCTCTCTCTCTCTCTCTCTCTCTCTCTCTCTCTCTCTCTTTGAAGTTGTACGGAGAACGAACCAAACCCCTCAAAACTTCGCAGGTTGACGTCAACAAGGTGACAACCTCCTGAATTGATTGGTACTACTTTTAGAACTAGAAACCCTCCAAATCACGTCGAAATCGTAACCCCGTTTGATATCACTGTTCACAAACTTTGTAATGGTTGGTTTTTAGGACAATCCAAGCTCACAGTGAGCTCTAGGAGGTTCCCACGAAGCTCGAGGACGTTTGTTTGAAGGTTTTAGACGTCGGGATCACAAGGTTTGAAGGTGGTCGGTTTTTGGTAGAAATTTCCCAACGTGATTTCGAACGTTTTGAGGCTCCAAAGAGGTATAGCCTTTTTCCTCTCGTGATTTGTGACATTTTGGTGAAAATTTCATGGAAAATGGTGCAAAATCGAGCGATAAAAGGGCATTTACAGGTCTACCCAGTTTTTCAGCGCCGGCGAGATTTTTCGGCGTTTAGAGGTAGGGGATGACTCGCATGGGGGTGCGTAGCGCCGTGCCTCTCCCAACGTGTGGGGGCGCATGCAGCGTTGAAAAATTATTCTAAAAATATCTCAACGTCCGTGACGTCGAGTAGGTCACTGTGGTATATTCATATACCCAAATTGAGCATCGTATGAGAAGTTATTACGTATTGTTGGTTATGTGCTTTAAACTAACGTTTTTATAGTTGTTTCGCATGTAGGTGAGACCTATCCCAAAGACGAGCGCATTCAAGGGCATCACGGGGGTTACGGCCTTTCGACATACTAGTGAGTGGGCAGTTATTTTCTGTATATACCTATATACTGTTGATTTTTGCCAGAAACTGAATTTAAATGAAAGTATATTTTAAAATGCCATGCATACATATTATATGAAATATATGAACTAGTATTTGATGCATATATGTTAAATGGTGATGTGGACGCACAGGTAAGTATCAGGTGAGTTTTATGTTGTTCATGTGATTTATTGATGCTATGAATTATGTTGAGAGCTCATAACCTGCACCCCTGGTGTTAGTGCTTATATTATTCACCCTGCACCACATGCTCAACTTGGATCCAAGTAGGTGCATGTCGTACATACCATTAAAGGTGGTTCCGACATGTTGTACAGACTATTAGAGGTGGTTCCGACTTGTAGGTGACTTTAGATTATTATACAACTGTTGATGAGAGAAGCACTAGAGCATATTCTTACACCATTCTTGTCATACAAACTACTTCAGATAGTTCCGACTTATGTGCAGAGTAGTGCCGTACAAGTCACAGTTGGTGACTCCGGCTGGATTGGATATTGAGCAATAGAATTAGCCGTACAGGACAATTGCAGAGTCTCCGGTTGATTCCTTATTTCACTGCTATATTGATGCATCCTTATTATGTTTTGAAGCATAGCATGGCATATTTTTTCATGAAAAGTGTTAAAGACTTGTGATTTGAGTTATTTGCTGTTATATATGGTTATACATATAGTATTTTCTGGGAAAGTATACAGGTTTTACAGCGAGGGGTTATAAGTGTTATTAAATGAAATATTTTTGAAAAGCTTTGTTTTACTAACCCACACAAGCTTGTTTTGCGCCCTTCCAGGTTCTAGTTAGCAGTGTTGGTGGCTCGCGAGGATTCCCACGGCATTCTGACAGACTACATAAATGTATGACTCACCTTCGAGTGTTGTAATTTAGTAATGGTCCCACTTGACTACACCTAGTACTTATGTTCTGATTATGTGTGTTTCACACTTAAACTCACTCTAGCATGTTATTTGGATATTATTGCTAGTAGTTGGTTTTATTCCTTCGTATTTCTTTTATCATTTTTGCTTCCGCGTCGCACTTTTGGTTACATCACGCCCACGTGACGGCCAACACACTTTGATTTTTGGATTGGGGTGTGTCAGTTTGGTATCAGAGCCTAGGTTTGTAGTCTTGTATAAATTATGAATGCTCTAATGATCTTTTGTGTCTTCTGTCAGAACTATGCCGCCTCATAGGGAATCACATCGTGTTTGTGAGCCTAATTTCCCTGACATAACTCAATTAGGGGAATCGATGGCCCATGCCTTTCAAACTGCAATCCGTCCTCCTCAGAGAACACCCCTGTAGACTATGTATAATCTGAAATTAGACTGCTTCATGGGTAATGAGGGTCATGAAGGGGCAAAAAAGTGGTTAGACCGCATTGAGAAGACCTTTCAGGTGATGCAGAGTCAAGGGAATCTTCTTGCTAGTAAATGGGTCGAGACCACTACTTGGTTTCTAGGGCGAGAGCCTGCAGCTTGGTGGGAAAATCAAACTCAGTTTATGTCACCTGAAGCGGCAGCTGATTGGGAAGTATTGAAAGAGAATTTTAAGAAAAGATTTGTTCTCCTGAAGTACATTGATCGTAAGAAGCAGAAGTTCACTCAATTGAAGCAAAAGAATATGTCGGCGCATGAGTATTATAGGAAGTTTACAAACTTATCCCGCTATGATCCAGATACAGATGGTAATCAGGTTGAGATGCTTCGTCGTTTTAAGCAGGGAACTAAGAGGAAATGGCGGACGTTTGCTAGTGCGATTCCTTGCACCACTTACCATGAGTTTTCTAAGATTTTGGTTCGGATGGAGGATTCCGAAAACCTTCCTAGTAATAGTAAGGAAGATGAAGATAAGAATGCTAATCAGAGGAATGATGACAGGGGTAAAGGTATCTCCACTCAGGGACCCCGTAAGACACATAATTTCAAGAGAAGTGGAGCGATCTCGAGTTCTTCTAGCGGAGGATTTAGTGTCACAGGCCCGAGGAGAGGTGGAAGATTTACTGGTGGACCCAGGTTTCAGAGATAGAGAGACTTTGGTGGTGCTGGTGGTTCAGGTCCTCCGTTGTGTCGCCGTTGTATTTTCAAACATCATGGAGAGTGTAGGAGAAGTGGCGGTGGTTGCTACACTTGTGGACAAATGGGACATAGAGCTGCTCAGTGTCCCTAGAGTCAGCAGAGGCCTCAGTAGTCTGCTATGCCACATCCAGCGCCGATTCAACAGAACTTTGGATCAGGCAGTTATGGTCAAACAGGTCGCGGTGGTGCTTACCACTATCAGGGTGATGCTGCTCCCTGTGCTTCTGGACAGTATCAGTATTCCCAGGATCCTTATTTTCAAACTGGGTATTCCCAAGATCCTGGAGGTTATACTTCATATCCTTCCATGCCAGCTAGCAGATCTCAGTGGTATCAGGGAGGTCAGCCCCGACAAGGAGAGGTTGCTACTAGCAGTGCAGGACCGTCTAGGCAGTCTAGCCAGACAGGACAGGGACATACTTCTCAAGGGCGAGGTAATCAAGGTATTAGAGGTCGTGGAGGACGACAGCAAGCTCATGGACGTGTTAATCACATCTCACTGCAAGATGCTCAGAATCATCCATATTTGATTATGGGTGCGTTAAATATCCTTGGTCACTTTGCTAGAGTTTTGATTGATTGTGGTGCTACACATTCTATGATTTCTCATACATCTGCTCAAATGACACAACCTCACCCTACACCTCTAGGATTTGATGCCTAGAGGGGACAAATGTTATGTTGATAGTGTTTATCCAGGGTGTCCAGTGATGGTAGATGGTGTAGTTATGCCAGCTAATCTTATCCCGTTAGATATTGTGGATTTTGATCCGATTTTAAGGGCAGATTGGTTGCATTATAATCGTGCCCATATAGATTGTTACTGGAAATCAGTTACTTTTCATTGTCTTGGACTACCAGAAGTTATTTTTGTGGGTGAAAGAAGTGGGGTGAGACATGGTGTTATTTTTGCCATGAGAGCAAAGAAGTTGTTATCAAAAGGTTGTCAAGGATACTTAGCACATGTGGTGTTAAATGATGTTGTTCCTAGTAGTGTGGAGGAAGTTGGAGTAGCCAGGCACTATTCTGATGTATTCCCAGATGATTTGCCTGGATTGCCGCCAGACAGAGATGTGGAGTTTTCGATTGCCTGGATTGCTCGGTAAGTGGTTTTTTTATTCCTAGCTTTTTTTTTTAATGAGTAGAGGCTTTCTTTTCATGAGAAAACCCCTGAATCCATTTAGTTTCAAACCCTAAACCGATTCACTAAATCACAAAATATAAGAATTAGTCATTGAAATTTGTAAAGACATTGTGATGGCAGCAAGTAGTAACAGGGTAAGGGTGGGTTCGAAAAATTGAAAACCGAAAATATCAGACTGAAAATTGAACCGAGGCCTAAAAATCGAACCTAATCGAACCGAAGTGTTGTAAAAACTATGTCGTTTTATAACTAATTATAAATTAATACTTTTATTACTAAACGACATCATTTTAACTCCCTTCAATCTGAAAGGTAACCCTAAAGTCATCGATCGCTTTGTAGCGTACTAGCATTTGGACCATCTCCTTAGCAAGTTCCCAGCCTCCATGCACCCTCTGTAGCATTGGACCGTTTTCATCTTCTTCCTTCCCAGTGACCTGCTACCTGTCTCACTCTTAGTCAATCAGTCTCTCACATCTCGCCAATTTGCAAGTGTCGCCGTTTCACTCTCAATCTCTCACCCCCGTGACCTACGACTTCCTCTTGCCGTTTCGAGTCTTGACCCACGACTTCCTTTGCAAGGTTAGTCTCATGGTAATTTCTCTCATGTTCTACATATTTTCTTTTCAATTTCATGGGTTCTGTAGATTTTATTTTCAATTTCCTGGGTTCTTCAGCAACTTTTCAATTTCATGGGTTTTGCAATTTTCTTTTTATTTTTAGTGGTTTTTGTTGTTCCTATGATAGTAATGCTTACTATTGTTGTTAATTAGAAGAATCTGATGGGTGAAGAAGGGGTTGTGAGGAAGGGGTTGTCAATTAGAAAAACATGGGAGGTTTTGATTTTTGTTCTACTGTGTATCACTGACGATTTAGCATTTTTCCTAGGGTTTTTGTTATGCATTCACGGTTGGATTCTTTACCATTTTTTTCCTTTTTTTTTTTTGGTATGAATTCCCACTCTCTTGCAAGAACAGCTCCCTTTATTTATTTAGTTTTTCAATTATAGCTGAATTTTCTGTGTATTTTTTTTTCTTGGCTTGTACGGTATTTGAATTTTTACTCTCTTGCAGTAATTTGTGTTTAAATTACTCATTATTTAACCTAGATTGCTAGTTCAATTGCTAGTTCAGGTTCACATATTCGATTTACCACCCCTACAAGAAATAAAAATCACATATTTAAGCCTTATATTATGGAAAGAAGAACAAGAAAGGATTGTTTGTTGCTGGTTTTCCTTGTATGAATATTATTAAGCACCCTGTCCATTTGTCAATGATGAGCACATTCCAAATCCCCCCTTGATTAGTTCATCGCTATCGTAATTACTGTGTGCAACTATCTGTATAGATGCAGAAACATGACCATAAGAAACAAGTTTAAAACACCACCTAAATTTGACATTATGATTTTAGTTAAGTGGAATATTTTTTAAAAGTCGGGACTTTGTTATGTTTATTTTAGGTGTGGAAGACTTGAAGTGTGATGTTTATTTTAAATTTGGACTTTTTGAAGATTTAAACTTTGATGTTTATTTTAAATTTGGACTTTGGAAGACTTGATTGATGATTTTAGTTATTTTCATTGTCTTTTATTTTAGTTGGAATGCTTATGTTATGATTGTGTTGGAGATGTTAACATTTCATATTTCAATTTTTTTTCATTTTTTCAAAAACAAAAAAAAAAAAAAAAAAAAAAAAAAAAAAAACTGAAACCAAACTGAAATCGAATCTGAAAAAAAAACCAAAAAAAAATTGAACCGTTTTGAACCGAACCCAGCCCTAATATTAGGAAAAATATTAATCATTAATTCAATGCATAACTTTACACTTTGAGTATTTATACAAGGCTATCACAACCATCACAGTTGTCATCACAACTAACAAAAGGAATAACGAAAACTAACTAACTAAACATTCCTTAGCCTCTAAGTGTTATCCCTTGAAGGTGTAATTACATTTTTATCCTTAATATCCCCCCGCAAACGAGACTTGAAGGATAATTTTGTAAAAACATGTTCATTTGAATAACATCTATAGCATGCTAATAACAATTAAAAGGCTGAATCATGCTTTCATGCATTCAAAAACAAAACATTAACCAAGAAATTCAAAGCCTAGTATAATGGTGAACCATTAATCAACTCAAATCAAAGTGAGTTGAAATTTATACCTTTGTAGATTCCTCTTTGCATAAGCAAAGGCTAATCACCCAAAGAGAGGGCCTTCATTCCTTGCATCTAAAAACTATGGATTTGGATGGAAGAATAGGTTTCTCCAAGTTCCCAAAATAGGGAACCTCTAAGTCTCTTCACCAAGGAGAGATTGGAGAAGAAATGAGTGACCTTGGAGTAGTGATGAGTGACCTTGGAGTAGTGAGATGCTAGTGCACCCTCCAAGGGGGCCGGCCTCTTTAGAGAGAAATGGAGAGACATGTTCTCTCCAATTTTCTCCAAAACAAACCCTAAATGAATTTTGGCTATAAAGTCATATTTATACCTTTATTCATTTGAGTGGCAAACTTGTAAATAAATCCAAGTTCACTACCCTAAACATCATGGCCGGCCATTGGGATATTATTGGGCTATTAGGCCCTTGTGAATCTTTATTCATTAAGTTGTCATACAACCTAAGTCAATGGGCTTGACGTTCGAAGCCCATTGGGCCTAAACGTCCAAAACTATCCCGAGGTCTTTTAACGAACTTATTCGTTTGATTAATTAACATATTAATTAATCCTTGCCATAAATAAATGATTAAACCATTTAATCATTCTTACTCATCTCCATTTAATCTCCAATCTCCACCTCTTATGGTGTGCGATCCATTAGGTTCCTTTTAGCGAGGCAGTGGGCGATTAAAACCATTTCAAAGCGATTGTGAATTGAAACTTACTTTCAATTCTCCCTTTAGTGATTATACACGTTTAGGGCTTCCACAAACCAGGAGTGACACCTAGCAGCATATCATGGTTACCCAAGCTAATCAGAAGAAGTAGAGAAAACCTATTCAGTTTGGGATTACAAATGCAATACGGTCTTTCTCTAATACAATACTCTTGACCACATTGTTTGGTTTGATAGTTTATTTATTCATGTCTACTATCCAATGTGATTCGTGTGCTTATATGATTTCCTTGAATGTGATTTGGAACGCATTCCAAAATTTCATTCATACTCTGGCCAGAGATTCTAAATCATATCATAGAGTATTCTCCCTCAAACAGTTTGAAGGTTAGAGATCCCTTGTTGCGCATTCACTTGCCTCCATGACTAAGTGGCTTAACCCCAACGATGCCGTGGACACCCCGATGGGGTGACTTTGACATAATCAAAGATCAAGGACTTAACCACAAGACAACTGTGATGCCTCAGGTCAAAGGACTAATTTGCATTATCCCAAACATGAGTTCTCATGTGACATGAGTATGAGAACTCTTCGTTGATCACGTTCAGTGAACTCATTCTCTACTGAGCACCTACGTACTTGTCTTGATGTCACACACACCAATGACTCGAGACTAGTCACTCTCCCTGAGAGAAGACATAGCACGTACCGATCTTAACGGACTGTCAATGCCCAATTGGCAATCCTATGATCAGGAACATTTAGGATGTGTCTACGAAAGAATGGTCTCATGAATCTAACTTCATTAGATTGCATTCTCCCAATCACATATTCCTTGGACTTTATCGTTTAAGCATATAACATTTATATGAGACGGCTTAAACAATAATTTATGCCCTTTATATGTAAACTAGATTAGTTTAACATGTGAAATGTCCGTAAAGTATCATCATATGATTGGCTTTATGGCACATTTCCAACAAGACTGTGGTATTCGCAGTTGGAGTTTGTCACGAAGAAGGATGAACCGAGGTTGTGACAGAGATTTGGTGCAAATATTGCTACCTGATCCTGTGTACATATAAATTGCACAGAAACTTGATTGGCTATAACCTTTTCATGAATATAATGGTAATCAATCTCGACATGCTTTGTTCTAGCATGAAAAATGGGATTTTTTGCTAAGGAAATGGTAGAGAGATTGTCACACCAGATCTTGGGAGAATGAGGCAGAGAATAAGAAAAGTCAGCAAACAGTTTACATATCCATGTGATCTCGGCAGCTGTATTGGCAAAAGATCGATATTCAGCTTCAGTTGAGGAACGAGCAACAGTAGGTTGCTTCTTGGCACTCCAACTAATGAGAGAGTTTCCAAAATATACACAATATCCTCCTGTGGATCTTTTGTCCAAAGAACACCCTGCCCAATCGGCATCAGAAAAAGCCTGAATAGATGGAGCCTGAGAGGACTTGGAGAACCATAATCCAAGATCAAGAGAACCCTTAAGATATCTGAGAATACGTTTTACTGCTTGCAGATGTGAAAGTCTTGGACTATGCATAAACTGACATACCAAATTAACAGCAAAACTGAGATCAGGTATAGTCCAGGTTAAGTACTAAAGAGTTCCAACTAGAGATCGATATTCAGAAGCATTTTCAAGCAGGGGAGATAAGTGATCCAGCTTGGTGGTACTGAGAGGGGTGTTGCAGGGCTTGGCACCTTCCATTTTTGCTTTTGCCAATAGATCCAAAATATACTTGGTTTGAGAGATGAAAAGACCAGAAGATGATCTTTTAACTTCAACACCAACGAAGTAGTGAAGGGCACCAAGATCCTTGATGGGAAAAAAGGCACTGAGTTGAGTGATGACCTATTGACAAGCTGCAGATGAGGGTCCGGTGACTAAGATGTCATCTACATAGACTAGGATGAATACCGGAGTAGGAGAACTCTTGATAAACAGAAAATGATCACTTTGAGAGGCTTGAAACCCAAGAGAATGCAGAGCATTATGAAGCTTGTCATACCAAGCTCGAGGAGCCTGTTTCAAACCATAAAGGGATCTGTGGAGATGGCAAACATGATGTGGTTTTGTTGGATCTTCAAAGCCAGGTGGCTGTTGCATAAACACTGATTCAGTAAGTGTGCCATGGAGAAAGGCATTACTGACATCTAATTGATTGAGGAACCAATCAAATTGAGCAGCAAGAGTGAGAATGAGACAAATAGTTACGGGTTTGGCCATTGGACTAAAGGTTTCAGTGTAGTCAAGACCCTCTTATTGGTGAAACCCTTTAGCAACCAAGCGGGCTTTGTACCTGTCAATAAAGCCATCAGGTTTCCTTTTAATTCGAAACACCCACTTACATCCCACAAGATTATGACAAGAAGAAGGTGATACAAGGGACCATGTACCAGTTGGGACAAGGGCATTGAACTCCTCTTGCATTGCTATGCGTCTATGAGAGTGTTTAGAAGCTTGTAGGTAGGTTGTAGGAACATAGTCAACTACATGATGGGAGGGAATAGGGTGCTTGGTTGCAGCTAATGCTTTGAGTTTGAATATTCCAGATTTGGATTTGGTTTGCATTTGGTGGTTATTAATAGGAAATATAGGCTGGGAGGAGTGGGGATTTGGGGAAACTACAGAGGTTTGGATCTGGTGTGGATAAGCGGCAGAGGTTGTATTTTGGGAGGTTTTATTTGGTGTAGAGGGAGGATGAGGAAGATAAGAGGTAAATGTGAGTGATGAGGGAATAGAGGATTGGTAAAAGGGAAATGAGGAGACAGGTTGGGATGTAGAAGGTTAAAAGGTATGAAATGGAAAAGTTGACTCATCAAAGAAGACATGCCTTGAAATATACAACCTGTGAGTAGATGGATGTAAACACAAGTGATGCGAAAATTAACTTAACACACAAATTAAACCCTCTTGTTGTCAAATTGTAGTATAAATGCAAGTAGGGATCGTTCTAAACTGGGGATCAGGAGGGCTTGCTAAAACCTCTAAACTAACTTAAAAACATATAAACAAAGTTAAAAACACTAAACTAGACTCAAAGAACTTAAAACAAACTCAAAACAAGCTAAAAATGCTTAAATCTGCCTAAAAACACAAACTGGGTAGATTTGGACTCTAACACACTTTTGGGACACCTAAAAAGACAAATCAAAACAGATTTTGACTAATAAAACACTTTAAAGTAAAGGGGGTTTTGGTTTTGACGAATTTGAAAACAAAACAAGTAAATTAAAGAACTAATGAAATCTGCACGAATTTGAGTAAATTGAATGGATGGAAGGCTAGCTAGGAGGTTCTTCTCCACACATGACATACTTGCACATAAACCAATTTTCAGTTGTTCTTTCGATCAATCATGAAACTTTACACCCC
Organism: Malus x robusta; assembly: GCA_963082935.1. NCBI lineage: Eukaryota > Viridiplantae > Streptophyta > Magnoliopsida > Rosales > Rosaceae > Malus > Malus x robusta. The sequence continues at coordinate 16,161,454 of OY720325.1, read as the reverse complement.
AGGTTAATTAAGTCTGCTTAAATTAACCTTCAAGTTCTCCTTAAGTTATTGAATTAGATGGGAAAACGCATACAACAATTCAAGCATTCTTCAAAAGTTCTTTACGTGAACAGCACAATAAAGATACAATCAAAGATCATTAAGCATTATGAAACTATAAGTATGACGAGGCACTCGTTACTATGATGAGCATGAAACTCCTGCCAAGAATTTATTTAACGCGATCGTTTATAAGCGACCTCCACTACTTGTGAATATAAGTTTGTAACTATTAGGTGAAACTCCCTTATACTCTAGCATCATATTCATGCATGCAAACTAAGTGTGCACTCTTAATAAAAATACACAAATAAGTTATCAATCAAGCAGTTAAACAAATTGAATTCACAACTTATGAAATCACAACTGAAGGTAATCAAATCATATTGCAAGCATGAACATGGTTTCGAATTCCCCTCTAGCTAAGGGGGGTTTAGTTCCTCATACTCACAAAGCAAAGATAAAAAAATTTAGACATTGAAAACAAAAGAATGAAAACACCTAAAAACGCTCCAACAATCCAACTTGAATGGCAAGCACGTCCAAGGGTCCTCCTTCTTCTCTTTGTTGCGGCACAAGGTGTGGTTTGATGGATGAGTGGTAAATTATGGTGGTGGATGGATATAGGTGAGTTATGGTGAAGGGTGGATGGGTGGATGGGTGGATTGTGTTCTCCATGCTTGCACTATCCAATCTTGGCCCAAAAATGCTCCAAAATGCTCCAAATAGCACTTTGTTGCCAACTTTGTTATTTGAACCTACAAACACACGAAAATAGCTTAAAGTACTAAAATAACTAGAATTAACTAAGTAAATGCCAAGAAACAAGCTAACTAAGTTGCATAAATATGCACCTATCAACAGGTAGCCCTTGTGATTTAAGCTATATCCCAAGAAGACACAGGGCTTGCTTTTAGGATCTAGTTTTGAGGAGCTGTATGGTTTCAACTAAGGGAACCAACTACAACCAAAAACCTTGAGAGATTTATAGTCAGGTGCTTTCTGGAAAAGAGACTGCCAAGGAGAGTATCTGGATATAGTCGGTCACCAGTTGATGAGATAAACAAAGGTAGCAAAAGCCTCAACCCAATAAGCATGAGGCACTTTAGATGCTGCCAAGAGGGCTCGAGAAGTCTTGACAATATGCCGATGCTTACGTTCTGCACACCCATTTTGCTCGAAGGTGTGAGGACAAGTGAGCTGATGATGAATGCCATGGCTAGCTAAGAACTGAAAGAATGCAGTGCTAACAAATTTGCCACCATAATCTGATTGTAATGTAATAACTTTTGTACACAGAGAATTCTCAACAAGTAATCTCCATTGCATAAAAGTGGAGAGAATATCAGATTTACACTTTAAAGGATAAAACCAATAGTATCTGGTATAGTCATCTACGAAAATGACTTAATACCGAAAGCCATGATGAGACATTATGGGTGAGGGTCCCCAAACATCCATATGGATAAGTTCTAAAGGCTTTCGGGATGTACAAGTAGTACTAGAAAAAGGAAGTTTAGAACATTTCCCTAGTGCACAATCTGAGCAAAAAGTTTTATTTGAAGCATCAAGAACAGAAATACATGATTGAGAGGCCAACTTATTCATGATCTTTACAGAAGGGTGGCCCAATCTTTGATGGCAAAGATGCTTTGGAGCTTTGACAGAGGCAGCTAAAGTGTGATGAGAATTAGCAGGATAGAATGATGAGTGAAAAAGATAAAATCCATGTTGAACTGGTCGTTTAAAAAGCATTCTCCCCAAAGAAAGATCCTTCACAGTGAAGTGAAAAGGATAAAGATGCATAGAACAAGAATTGTCAAGTAGAAATTGATTAGTAGAGAGAAGATTGTGCTTCAAATTAGGAACATGTAAGACATGCTTTAATGCAAAAGTTTCAGTAGAAGTATGTAAAGAGGATGAGCCAGAATGGAGAATAGGCAAACCTTTGCCATCTCCAATATACACTTGCTCAAGACCAGTGTATGCTTCTGGATTCTGAAGATTGGCATACGAGTTTGTCATATGGGAACTAGCACCAGAGTCAATAATCCAGGTAGGAGTAGAAGTGGAGGTACCAGCAACCATCGCAAAATGAGAAGATTTGCCATTGTAGGTTTGATCCATGCGATTAGGACAATCACAAGCCTCATGGTCTGCTTGTCGACAAATATGACAGAAAAGCTTTCGATGGGAAAAGTAGTTATTGCGAGCTCCACGATTGAATCTTTGATTGTTACGAGAGTAGTTATTTCTGCCATTGTTGAATCTGGAATTTCCACGATTCTGAAAATTGCCCCAATTTGTGCCCGGATAATTACGATCCACATTGCGACCTTGATTGGAGAAATGAGGAAGATGTTGTGCAGCAAATGCTTGAGGCGTAGAGTTAGCAGGCAAGGGAAGAATACCAGCAGAGGAATTATATGCCTGAAATGGTGCAGTTGAGACAGATTTCTTCCTATTGTTGAGTTGAATCTCCTTACTAAGAAGTAAGCCGTGCAATTCATCAATAGTCGTAGAACCAAGCCGAAACTGAATAGCATCCACAAAAGAGTCAAATTTTGAAGGCAAGCCATGAAGTGTGACTGAGATGAGTTCGGAATCTTCAACAGGAGCACCATCACTTGCGAGTGCATCTGCAATTTCTTCAATTTGCTGGAGATATTGAGTAGCAGTCAATTCACCTTTAACAAGACTGCGAAGACGAGATCAAAGCTCATGGATGTGAGACTGAGATGCAGTGGCGAGATGCGATTCCAATTTCGCCCAAAGTTCTTGAGTAGAAGTTAGACCGACTGTGTAAGGAATCAAAGATTTAGACAGAGTGGAAGGCGGCGTCGCCGTGGTTCCATCAATAAGACCAGTAAGATTGTAGCGGCAAAAAATTGGAGCAAGTAAGGCACTCTAGGTCAGGTAATTTGTGGTTGTAAGCTTGATCGGAACCAGAGATCCAATATTTTGGATTGTAATTGAGGAAGAAATCGCAGAATTAGGGTTAGAGTTTGGATCTGTGGACTTCAAGGAAGAAGATGTAGCAGTCACCATAGCTGGATTGAGAGAGAAATCACGATTGAGAATAACAAATCACGATCAAGAACAACAAGTCACAATCAAGATCAAGAACACGATCAATTGATCGGAGAAAATGAAGCGGTGCAGAGAGAAGCAGGAAAAGAGGATCGAAAAATAGACGTCGTGAGACTGAGGGCGAGTGATACCATATTAGGAAAAATATTTCTCATTAATTCAATGCATAACTTTACACTTTGAGTATTTATACAAGGCTATCACAACCATCACAGTTGTCATCACAACTAACAAAAGGAATAACGAAAACTAACTAACTAAACATTCCTTAGCCTCTAAGTATTATCCCTTGAAGGTGTAATTACATTTTTATCCTTAATACCTAATGCAAATACCCTTTACTCTCTCTCTCTCTCTCTCTCTCATTTTCTTTTTCTATTTCAGATTCACACATTTTTTTTTTGTTTGATTGATTGATAATGGTCCAACAATTTTGTTTTTCCTAAAAAATCATGTTTCATTGGTACTGTTTGTGGATTATGGTTGTGTATTCATTGTTGGCATATTAATAATTAACGATTATACCTTGCTATTGATTTGTGATGTGATTTACACTTGTCTATATGCACCTGTAGAATGCATCCAAATCAATTACATGTTAATAGCTCTAGTTCATAATATTCTACGGAATTGGGATCTCTTTTGCATGCAATTATTCCTATCGGCTTATTATTAGTTAATGACTGAAATTAGTTTGTCATGATACGTTCCCTTTGGTTGTGATTTGTTGCAGTTCAAAGAAAAAGCTACATACGCTCAACAAGAAATTGATGCATTTAGAATGGAGTGGGCTGAGTATGTTGATGACTTCATCCCAATAGACGAAACAGTAGAGTAGCTAGTTTGTGAAATTTTAAATTAATTGAACTTATAGTTTTATTTTAGTAGGAAAGCTCTACACATTATATTGTCTTACTTTGGTGGAGGATAAATTTTAAATTTATGAAGAAATATTGTTTTATTTGAGGTAAAGATCTTGCTTTTTGGATGAATTACGTAGGTCTTCTTTTCATTTTGAAAATACATCATCTATGTCATCAAACATATTTCAGGACATATATTGAATGGTTTATGACATACTTTGTGTATTGCTAATATTCAATGACGCTGCAAATGGTTTTAGTACATGACGCTATACAGATGTCATGTTTAGTGTACCATGACACTCATTCCTTTGTTTATGACACATAATCTGTGTCTCAAATTGAAATAGATGACACATTTTTTTAATTTAATGACACTTGTTAGGTGTCTGTAGTAGCTATACATGACACAATGTGTATGTCATGTTTTGTATACCATGACGCTCATTCTTCTATTTATGACACTTATTATGCATCTTAAATGGTAATAGATGACACAAATTCTTAATTCAATGACGCTTGTTAGGCGTCCTTAGAAGTAGTACATGACACTCTTTCAACATCATAAAAAGAATCTTTAATCAAACCCACAAAGATGACGCTTAACCCTTGCGTCATTAAACTTTTAACATGACCCACAAACTACGTCATGTATGTAAAAATTTGTAGTAGTGTTTGGTAGTTTTGGGGTTATGACAGCCCGTCCCGAAATAAATTTTTTTATGGTATGAATTGTCTAAAATACCCTTAGACGTTGAGGTGTGTTCTGTGATATGTTTTGGTTGTGGTCCAATTCCTATTTTCCTAGACTTTTGGAACTATTTAGGACTTAGGTTTTAATTTCTTTTGTTTTTGGTTGGCTGCAAACTGGACCACACACTCACACACCCATATCCAATCCCGTTGACTCTCTCTCTCTCTCCTCCCTTTCGGTTTTTCTCCATTTTCCGTACAATACGTACAGACAAACCTCAAACCAAGCAATTTCTTCACGGATTGAGGTTTTTGAAGTCATCTTTGTGTTCCTTATGAGCTCAGGAACACATCTATACCATTTTTAGAACATGAAGACCTCGTTTTCCCGAGAACCCAATTTTGGGTTACTGTTCATGCACTCATGATTTTGAAGTTTTTAGGAGATTTTAAGCTGCTAGGGGAGCCTTAAAACATCTTAATGAAGCTTGAGGACTAATTTTGAAGTGAATTGGACGTTGGGAAGTTGAGTTTGACAAGTTTCAAGTTTGGCTGGAATATCGAGGTTCCTCTAGTGAAATTCTGTGGATTTCAAGGCTTGAAAGTGGTAAGGTTTTGTTCTTCTAGTCCTAAGCTTCATTTTGGTACAAATTTCATGAGTTTTGGTGGAAAAATGAGCAAGATATTGAAGTTTTAAAATTTTCCAATTTTCGGAGATCGCAACGGTGACCGGCGCTAGACTCCGGCAAACCAAGGAAGAATGAGGAGAATATTCTGTCTAAGTTGACGGAATATTCTGACGTCGTCAAGTAACTTTAATGGCATATTCTGATTTTTAACAGAATATTCCCTAACATCGTTAGGGAATCCGTTTGGTGTGCCAGGCACGTGCCTGTGCGTGAGCCACGCGTCTGGCCATGCCTTGGCCGGCGTGTGAGGGCGCGTGGGGTCATGAAATTTTTTTCTATAAATATGAGGATATTCATGGGGTTGAGTAGATCATGGTGGTATATTCAAATACCCCATTTGAGCAATGTATGAGAAGTTATTTCCTAGTTTTGTGTATGTGCTTTAAATAGGTGGGACCTATCCTGAGGACGAGCACCATCAATCAAGGCTCGGGGGCTACGACCCTTCGACATTTCAGTGAGTGGGCTTTTAGTTTTTCGTATATACCTATATACTTGAGATTTTTGTCAGAAAATGAATTTGAATGATTATACGTTTTGAAATGCCATGCAAAGTATCTGTCTATTTTATTATGCATTAGTAGTTGCATATATTTATGATTGATGTTGCGGACGCATAGGTAAGTGCCAGGTAAGTTCATAAATTAAAGATAGGAGGTTGCTTCAGTTATGTGAGATATGATATGGTGTATTGAGAGCTCATAAACCTGCACCTCAATGTTAGTGCTCCCACCCATAGTTAGGGCACAGTCTTTCACATGATCTTCACCTCCCACACCATATGCTCACCTTGGATCCAAGCTAGGTGCATAGGCTTATCGTATTGACCACTTTAAGTGGTTCCGACCCGTAGGTGACCCGCGATCATTTGCACAGCCTTCATGTGATCGTAGCACTAGAGCATATTTATTTTACACCTAGTCTTGTCATACAGACCACTTTAGGTGGTTCCGACTCGCGTGCAGGATTTGATTTGATATGATTGAGATTGGTTATGAGCTATATACTCAGTCGTGCAGATTGAGTTAGAGGGATTTGGCTGATGCGATATTTGACTTTGATATATTTTGCCTGGATTACTTATGGCATTGCATTGAGATACTTTGGCATGGTATACTTCTATGGATTTTCATCTTGAGTATGATTTCTAATACAACTTATTATTATTTTCTAGGAAATTATACAGGTTTTATGGTGAGGGGTTAGAACTTTTGAGAAATGAAATGATTTTGAAAAGCTTTGTTTTTGCCCACTCACACTTTTTGTTTTGCGCCCCTCCAGGTTTTAGGTAGAAGTGCTTTGGTGGCTCATGGGGATTTTGACGGCAGTTCTGACAGAACATCATAAATGTAGGATCACCCTTAGGTGTTGTATAATTAGAACTTGTCCTGCTTGACTGCACTTAGGGTATTTATGCTCTGGTTGTGTATTTCACACTCAATCTCGCACTGGCACCTTATTTTATCTAGTACTCTAGTTGATTTGGTTTTTGTTTATTTGAAATTCCTTATATCTCTTTTTCTTCCGCACTGTGCACATGGTTACGTCACTCTTACGTGACGGCTAGCATGCCTCGCTCATGGTCGGGGTGTGTCAGGGGTTCCTTTCCTCACATCCACAAGGAGCAAAGGAGAAGCAAAGAAACAACCGTCCAAGGAGAGAAGATCATAAATCACAAGGAAAGATCCAATGAGCAAATGAGGTGACTTGAAGGCCCTCCACTTGGGTGAATACCTTGTGTAAACAAGGATGAGCTTCAAGGGTAATGAAGCTCAAACTCTCTCTTTAAAGAGTCATATTGTTCACCATTCACTAGGCTTTGAAGTCATAAGTTTTAGAATTGTTTTTAAATGCATGCCTACCTTAAAGTGTTTTGTGTATGCTTATGTGTTCAAATGTTCTTGTATGTTCTTAGCTAGGACAAAATTTTTCCTTTAGAATACTCTAAGATATGGTTTGAAAGTCTTTGACCAAAACATATGAATATGACTGAGGAAGAATGTTATAAATCATATTCACTAGAATCATATAGAGAAGTATCACATTGGATAGTAAACATGAAATAAACTATCAACCAAGGAATATGGTTAAGAGTATTGAATTAGAGAAGGACTGTATTGCGTTGTAGTTGTAATTGAAAAGCTTCTCCACCCATTTCTACTTAGCTTGGGTAGCCATGACATACTGCTAAGTGTCACTCATGGTTTGTGGAATCCCTAAAGATTTGCAATCACTAATCTTCATCAAAGGGAGAACTAAAAGTTAGTTGTAATTCACAATTGATTAGTAAGAGTTACAATCACCCACTGCATCACTAATTGGAACCTTATGGATCATACAGCGTGTAAGGATAATATTGAACAAATATAACTGAGATGGAATTAGCAATTAAATAGTTTAATTCAGTATATACAAAAGGTTCGTATTGAGTCTTAAATTAGTTTCGGGTTTCAAGGCTCAATGGGCTTATTAAGCTTAAGTTATATGACAATTTAAACAAATGAGTAACAAACCCATCCACACTAGGGTAGCTGGTACAAGAGGAAAGGAAGAAATTTCAAGTTTGCCACTCAATTGTGAGTGAGTATAAAAAGAGATTTATAGCTCTTTCCCCATTATGGTTTCTTTGAGAGAAAAGAGGGAAACATTTCTCTCTCTTTTCTTCTAAGTTAGCCGCCCTTCTAGGAGGAGTTTTACTAGCATCAAAATTTCTCATGTTTCCTCTGTCTTGTCTTCTGTAATTGGTACCAGGTGGAATAGCCGGTATATAACAAATAAATTTTGAGACACTACTCATGACATTGCATGGAAGGCTAAATGAAAGGATTTTCCCATTTGAAAATATATACTTTCTTTTGAAGATACCTTCTTTCATAGTACACTCTCCCATTTATTTTTATTTTTCGTTTTGATTTTGGGGAGAGGACAAAAAGAAGAGAATTGGCACATGGTCTAGATTATAGAGTAAGTAAAGTCACTACCACTCAATGAGGACCAAAGAAACATTAAATTCAAGAACACCACTAGATTTGGATGATTGGAAAAATGATTTTTCAGAGGCCATCAAGATAATAGGGAGAACCTCTGACATCATAGTGAATAATTATCCAAGGATAATCCTAAAAATACCATGAATGTATCTGATGAGCATGCTAACAAGACAGACATAACCTAGAAGCATAGCTATTCAAACAATTCAGTTCATTGCGGAAAGACCAATAGATTGTTGAAGATCTTCGTACCTTCGATTAACTAGGGCTTTAGTGAATATATCAGCTAGTTGTTTTTCAGTTGGCACAAAGTTTAGTGTAAGAATCTTAGCGTCCACTATATCTCTAATGAAGTGATGCCTAATGTCAATGTGTTTGGTTCTCAAATGTTGGACTGAGTTCTTAAAGATATCAATTGCACTCATATTATCACAATAAACAAGAAAGGTGGATTGAGATATACTGAGTCACTAAGCATTTGTTTCATCCACAACAGTTGAGTGCAACAGCTCCCGGTAGCCAAATATTTTGCCTCGGCAGTAGATAAAGAGACACAATTTTGCTTCTTGTTGTGCCAAGCAACCAAATTGTTCTTAACATAGAAAGCTCCCCTTGAGGTAATTTGTTTTTTTATCATCAATCCACCCAGCCTAATCGACATCACTGTACCCAACCAGGTTTGTGTTGGTGTCATAAATGTATTGAAGTCCATAATCAGTGGTCCCACTCACATACTTGATGACCCTTTTGACTGCTTGTAAGTGAGACTCCTTGGGATAGCTTTGAAACTGTGCACATAGCCCAACAAAAAATGTGATGTTTGGTCGACTAGCAATCAGGTAGAGTAAGCTTCCAATCATGCTTCTATACAAAGTATGATCAACATCCTTGCCACTGAAGTCTTTGTGAATTTTGGCACATGTGCTCATGAGAGATTTAGTAGCTTTTGAACCTTCGAGGCCAAACTTCTTCACCAAGTTCTTGGCATACTTTGTTTGAGAGATAAAGATGTCATCCTTTTTTTGTTTTACTTGAAGTCCAAGGAAGTAGTTTAATTCACTAACCAAGCTCATATCTAATTCACTTGTCATCATATCCATAAATTGTTTCACAAGAGAATCAAAAGTAGACCCAACAACTATGTCATCTACATACACTTGAGCAATCACAACATGAGATTTAACCTTCTTAACAAACAAAGTTTTATCAACACAACCACGAGTATAACCATGAGTAAGAATATGGGAAGACAACCTATCATACCAAGCACGAGGGGCTTGTTTAAGATCGTAAAGAGTTTTTCTCAATTTGTACACCCCATCTAGCTTGTGAGGATCCTTAAAGCCCTTTGGTTATACCACGTAGGCCTCCTTATTAAGATATCTATTAAGGAATGTGGTTTTGACATCCATTTGAAAAGTTTGAACTTCAAGTGACATGCAATAGCACAAAGAAGTCTGACTAATTTAAGACGAGCAACAGGAGTGAATGTTTCATCAAAATCAACACCTTTAAGTTTAGAGTATCCTTGAGTAATAAGCCTAGCCTTATTTTTTATTACATTCCCTGACTCATCAGACTTGTGCTTGTAAATCCATTTTGTGCCAATAATATTAGTGTTCGATGAACGATCAACATGGGACCAGACTTCAGTCATCTCAAATTGATTCAGCTCATCCTGAATGGATAGGATTCATTCTTTATCAGTTAAGGCATCTTTGATTTTCTTAGGCTCAATCTGGAAGACATAACTAACATTTACAACTTCATCAGCTATTTGTCTTCAAGTTCTGATGCCTTTGTCAATTGGACTCACAATTACCTCATCACAATAACCTCTAGCCCACTTTGGCGTGTCCTTAAATATGACACGAGAATCTTGGTCAGTGCTTGATTCACTCTCATTGCTACTTTCTGATGCCACACTTGACTCACCAGAAGCATCACCGTTATCCTTAGAAAAAAGAAATAACACATCATCATTTTCAGTTGCTAGAGAAGGAGGGACATTAGTGTCATCAATCTTGACATTTATGAACTCCATGATGGTCTTTGTCTTCAAATTGTAAACTCTATAGGCCCGACTTATGTTGGAGTAGCCCAAGAAGATTGCTTCATCACTCTTAGTATCAAACTTTGCTAGATATTCACGATCACGCAGAATGTAGCAAATGAAGGGAAATTTATGAGATTCTATGTATGGGATTTCATAATGACTATCATGCATATACAAATCAAATTTAATATGCGAAAGCAGCGGAAGCATTTATAACATATTATCAAAGCTATAGTCATGCAAATCCCCTTCAAGGTTCATAGGTTTATATATAATGCATCAAAACATTTTAAAGAATCAAGAGCAAAGTGAAGGTTAGTCTTATACCTCTTGATCTAGACTTGAGACCAAGGATGGACCACCTCCAAGCCCTTTGCTCCTTGAAATCCTTGAGCCTAGCTTCCCTCCTTGCCTCCTCCACTTTGTAAGATTGAGTGCTCCTAGGTTCTCTTCAAGTTTCCAAAGTAGGAAACCTCTAAAGATCCTCACCCACTAGTGTAGTGAGAAGGATGAAGGAATAACCAAAAGGGTGTAAGAGAGATTAGTAAAAACCCCCTTTGGTGGCCGGCCTTTGTGGTTCAAGAGAGCTATTTTCTTTTGCCTCTTTGTTGTTCAAAACTCACAAAAACCCTAATGAACAATATCTTATAAAGTTCCTTATATAGACAAAAGAAACCTAGTCAACAACTTGACTAAATATCTCTCTTTCCCATCTTAAGTGGCCGGCCCTCTTTGTGTTTATTTGGGCTTTGGGCTTTTATTATTTCAAGTCATCCAATGCTTGAATAAAAGCCCAATGGGTTTAGGCCCAATAGGCCCAATTAAACCCGAACATTTCTTTAAGCCCAAAACGATCTTTATCGCTTTTATGATTTATTTAGACTTTCTAAATTTATCACAACACTTAATTAATCCAATTAATTGTTTCCATCATCCATTATTTACTCACTACAATAGTGTATTGGTGAACAATCTTTTAGGTTGTAATTAGCAAGGCAGTGAGGTGATTGGCATCAATTCATTTTGATTATATTTAATGCAATCACTTAGTGAATTGAAACTTCATTTTAATTCACCTTCTTCTTTGATGACTACATTTAATCATCTAGAAGAACTCACAAGCTATGAGTGACATCTAACCATATATCATAGCTACCCAAGCTAATGTAGAAGTTTATTCGGAGAACCTATTCCGTTGGAATTACAATGTAATTCGATCCTTCTCTAATACAATACTCTCAATCACATTACTAGGGTATGGATATATTATGTCAAACCCCTAATGTGATTATTACTTCTTATATGATTCATTTGAGTCGTATAGGAACGCTTTCCTTTTAATACGCTCGATACTTCGGCCGAAGATTCCCGAATCATATCTTAGAGTATTCTTCCTCTCTTATCGAGGATTAGAGATTCCTTGTTGCACATACACTTGCCTTCATGACTAAGTGGCTTAACCCCAATTATGCCGTTGACATTCTGATAGAGTGACGTTTGACATAATCAAAGATTAAGTACTTAACCACAAGACAACGACGATGCCTCAGGTCTAAGGACTACTTACATTATTCCAACCATTTGAGTTACTTGCTTGACATGTGAGTAGACCTCCATACAAGTACTCTCGTTCGATTGTGTTCAGTGAACTCATTCCCTTAATGAGCACCTACATACTTGTCTTAGTGTCACAACACGAATGGAATGAGACTTTCCATCCTTCCATTTGAAGCAGACACAGTATGTACCAGTCTACGCATTGTCAGTATCCCTCCGACAATCCAATGACCAGGAACCTTTTTGGACATTTGGTTATGTGAAGAAGGTCTCTGTAGTCTAACATCATTAGATTACTTCTTCAATCGATCCATTGTCCATGGATACACTATTTAAGACATATATCGTTTATTGAGATAGTCCTAATTCGTGTCTTTGCCATTTGATGTATAAGAATCATCCATACATCCATTCATTTGTCCTGAAAGGTTTCTTCCAAAGATTGACTTTCAGGGCATATTTCCAACAGCAAACACTTCCAAAAACTTTGAAATACTTTACCATTGGCTTAATACCCTGCCAAAGTTCATAAGGAGTCGCATTAGTGCTAGGTCTAAGGAACACTCGATTTGAGATGTAGCCAGCATGTTCATGGCCTTGACCCAAAAGTGCTTTGCCAAGTTTTTGCTGTTAGGTACCACCCTAGTCATCTCTATTAAAACATGATTTTTCCTTTCCACTACACCATTTTGTTGAGGTGTGATTGGAGGAGAAAATTCATGCTTGATGTCGTTGGTTGAACATAAATCATCAAAGTGAGCATTCTCAAATTTGATTCCATGATCAGTTCTGATTCTAACTAGAGCAGGATGGCTAGACAGAGATTCATTCAACATTACTTTGTACACAGTAAGGAACTGTTGAAAGGTATCAGATTTTTCCCTTAAAAAACATACCCAAGTGAATCTAAGTCATCCACAGAGATTCATGTGGTTCAGTCTCTCATTTGAGTTCGGATCTTAATGAGACCTTGATTCCCTGGCTTGAGCTATCACCCCATTAGTGTCGTAGTGTGATGTGAGAATTACTTGACACACAAATTAAACCCTCTTTTTGACAATTGTAGTATAAGTATAAGTAGGGTATCGTTCTAAGCCGGGGATTAGGAGGGATTGCTAAATCACTTGAAACTTAAAAACAAAGTTAAAAATGTAAATAAAAGAACTTAAAAACAAGAAAGAAAAAGGGGGATTTGAGTTTGATTAAATGAAAGTAAAACCAATAAACTAAAACTTTAAAACGAACTTGATGGGCTTTAGCTAAAGGGTTCTTCTCCACACATGTCTTGCTTGCATACAAAACAATTTCCAATTGTATTTCAATAACTTATTAATTCTCAATGCCCCAAGTTAATTAGGTACGCTTAAATTAACCCTCAGATTTTCCTACTTTTATTGAGTTGGATGATTGCATACGACAACCCAAAGCATTCCTCACAAGTTCCCTACATGAATTGCATAATAGAGATACAAGCAAGAATCATTAAGTTCTATGAAAATCATAAGCATTGACGAGGCACTCGTTACTATGAATTGCATGAAACTTATGCCAAGAATTTACTTAACGCGATTGTGACTAGCAACCTTCACTACTTGTGAATATAAGTTCATGACGATTAGGTGAAACTCCCTTATATTCTAGCATCGAATTCATGCATGCAAACTAAGTGTCGACCCTCAATCAACATACACAAATTAGTTTTTATACGAACAGATAAGTAAATTGAATTCATAACTTATGAAACGCAATTAAAAGTAATCAAATCATAATGCAAGCAAGGACATGTGTTTCGAATCCCCCCCTAGCCAAGGGGGGTTTAGTTCCTCATTATTACAAAACAAAGATAAACAAATTTAAACATTGAAAAACAAAGGAAAGAAAGCACCTAAACGTTCCAACGATCCATGTTGGATAGCAAGCGCGTCCAAGGACTTTTCTCCTTCTCTTTGCCGCAACAACAAGGTTGGAATGATGTTGAAGGGTTGGTTATTTTGAAGAAATGGATGGGGGAAGTTTAGATATGTAGGGAGAGGCAAGGAAAGGCTTATAGAATGGTTTATTCTTGGATGATATGAATGAGGTTGCTACCATGGCATTTATAGGAAGAGGATGGACTTGTTTAACACAAAATTTTGGTGGAATTGAGTAGGTGAGCATGGCAAAGAGTGGGAATTGTTGGTGGGTTAGGTATTGAGTCATCCATTCACATGTCATGGTGATTTAAGCATTGCATCATCCACTCACATGTCATGGTGATTTAAGCATTGCATCATCCACTCACATGTCATGGTGAGATAGGCATTGCATCATCACTAAAAAATCTGGTGGAAGTGAAACAAAGGGAAGGCCACGGCATTGATGAATTTTATGAGGTATGCATGGTTTTGAGTGAAGTTTTGGCCAATCCTTCTAGAAATTTATCTCTTCTTGCACTTTGTATTTGTTTCACCACATTTTTAGCATGTTTCTATCCTCATTTGACTTCAAATTCGTCCATCCATATTGCTCATATCATATGTAATCCATTCCAAGCTCAAAACTGCTCCAAAATGCACCAAAATGCACTTTCTTGCTACCTTAGCCCTTTGGACCTATAAACACACGAAAATAGCTTAAAGTACTAAAATAACTAAGAACTAATAACGTAAATGCAAGAAAACTAGTTAACTAAGTCGCATAAATATGCGTCTATCAAATTCCCCCACACTTAGTTTTTGCTAGTCCTCGAGCAAAACAAAGAAATTAAACAAAACAAAACCAACATAACCTAAACCTTCCAACGTTTGCTTTAGGGATTTCCAATGCACATGACATGTTAAGGATTATCATTCTCACAGATTTGAGTTAATTTAACACTTAAGCACATACTTAATCATAGTCACTACATACTAGTTCACAATTAACCAATTAAAACAATGTTTTGAATGTAGTAACATGCCTTAGAGAATTCCCTCAATCCTTACAAGATATGCGCTCTATTTTCACTCAGATTTTCTAACTACACACCCTATACTAGTTATATGTGAGAGAATTGATGTGGATATAAAAACGAATGCTCACATATAAGTATCACAAAGAATGCAATTTCCGGAGTTAATAAGCATGTTTAGATATGATCTCATGAATGGAATGCTACTACTTAGATGCGAGAACCAATGACACCATATGCTCATACCAAATTCAAACTCCACAAATTGAAGCACATAACACTCAAGATAGAAGTTAAGGGTTGTAACGGGGCTTGGGGTATTGGTTTAACAAAGAAAGGATAGGGAAAACAAACGTTCTTCAAGCGTTAGTAAGCAAAGTAGTAAAATTGAGACTTAGAATTCACTTAGATTGCAGAAATTAACTTTAAAACACAAGGGGAAGATTTAAACAACTTTTTAGGGCCGAATTTATTGTTTTGGACCCTTACTTCAACACTTTGAATTCTTTTCACAACTTTTTTTTTTTTTTTTTTTTTTTTTTCAATTTTTTTTTTCTTCTTTTCTTTTCTTTTCTTTCTACCCGTGCCTATGGCACACAATTCACAAAATAAAAATTTCCCCCACACTTGGTTTCTGCCACAAAGGAATTCAATTTGAATCATGCTTACTATACTTTAAGAACGAGGGTATGGATAGTCCTAATCTAGGCTAGGTGAGGATGATGTGGGTTAACAAAGAAAAGGCTAAACAAGGCTCAATGGGGTTAACACCTAAACATATAATGGAGTAGGGTTTTACGGCTTTTTGGCTATGGTGGTGGTCACTACACAACTTTATCTTGAATATGTGTTATGCAAATCAATAACATGCTTTGAATGAATTGGGCATGAGTTCTAGCATTTGGAACTAAATGATGACACGCCTTCTAAGTAGCAACCAAGCAAAGAATAATGAGATCATGCAACGACTTAAGAAAGCAACAAGTTCACAGATTATTAACTCTCCAAATAAACGTTTAGGCTCAAGTCTCACAAGGTTGTAGCGTTAGTTTGAGTTACTTCCTTCAAGCATGTTACAAAAACTAATTTTTCCTTTATGTGAATTCATAAGTTATAACCACAACCAAGCATAAACCAAAGAGTAAATCAAACTTTTATCCATGTTTATAACTTTCTTTAACCGTCATGCAATTACAAATCGAATCCTCATTATTGTGTTGGAAGGTACCCTACGACACAAACAACCACACAAAAACAACCCTCTTTGGGTTTTTAAAACAAATTTTTCAAATTTTTATGTGATTTTCGGATTTTTACTTCAAAACACACTAAAACACATCAAAACAACTTAAAAACACTTAAAAACAGCAAGGAACAAGTCTTTAAGTTAAGGGTGATAAAATCCCACGAATTTGCACCAAAAACACTTAGTTACCCCCCCACACTTAAATCAAACATTGTCCTCAATGTTTCAAGCATAAAATCACACTAAACAAAAAGAAACACACAAACAACAACTAAAACAACTAAATAGGCAGATTAGAAAGATTCAACAAAGAGAAGGGTTTAGGAATGCAAATCTGGAATTGGAGTGATTCCTCGAGCTTCCTTTGTTGAATTGCATGGGTTGCCTCCCAAGTAGCGCTTTCTTTAACGTCTTGCAGCCGGACGATGCTTCTTTGAAGGGTTATGGAACCCCACGGTCTGGAGGGGTGTTTCCTCTACGCCTTGTCCTTCGAACCACTTCATGCTTTGGGTCCTTGAATGGAATGGGATAGTAATTCTCCTTGACTGGGCCATTGAGCATCCTACAATCCATGTGAATTCGCCCACCATCCGGGATATGCTCGGGTACCTGCACCCAAGTAGGGAACCATTTCTTAATTTTAATGGGAATTGGATTTGGATTAGGTGCCTTACCTTGGCGTTGTGATGAAGTGGCAGCAACATGAACTTTCTCCCCCTTGGTGCTCTCGGTCAAATTGGGTGTTTTAAGGGCAGTGGCCACGAGGTCCTTGTGCTCCACTCCAATTCCCTCATCTTGTATTGTTCTTGAAGCAAACTTTGTGTTAGGGGCTGAATGATCCGTCCCTATCTTTTCTATTGTATCAATAACACAACAAGAACGAACAACATTAAGAGTCTCAATGGATTCAGGAATTTTAAAACAAATCATATCACCACCAAATGCCATGGTTACTTCTCCTTTGGCTACATCAATCTTGGTTTGAGCTGTTTTCATGAAAGGTCGTCCAACTAAGAGTGGTGATGATGGAGAGTGTGCCGAATCTTCCATGTCAAGCACATAGAAATCTGCAGGAAAAATCAAATGGTCTACCTGCACCAAAACATCCTCCAAAACACCTTTCGGATATGCATTAGATCGATCGGCTAATTGGATAATAACACCATCATTTTTAAGCTCTCCTAGATTCATCGATGCATAAACAGAATATGGCATGACATTAATAGAAGCACCTAAATCTAGCATGGCATGTTCAAACCTTGTATTACCAATTACGCAAGGGATAGTGAAACTACCTGGATCTTTGCATTTAGGCGGTAGCTTTCTTTGCAACAGTGCAGAGACATTCTCACTTACATGTACTACCTCTTTCTCCCGAATCCGTTTCCTTGTTGTACAAAGCTTTTTCAAGAACTTTGCATACTTCGGAATTTGCTTGATTGCATCCAAAAGGGGTATGTTGACTTGAACTTTCCTAAATGTCTCTAGAACATCTTTTTCCTCCTCTTCTTTCTTGGATTGCAAAAACCTGCCAGGAAAGGGCACATTTAGTGGAAAGGAACTAGAAGAATTCAAATTTGGACTTACCTTGACGGGTTGAGATGGTTTAGGGGCATGTTGTGGTTGCGGTAAGGGTGGTTCTACCCTTGCCGTGGGTTGGGCTCCATGTTCTTCTTCTTGCAGTAGCTTTTCATCCTCTATTTGACTTGATTTTGATGAGTTTGGATCAACCCTAACTTGCCTACCACTTCTCAACGTGATGGCCTTGGCTGTTTCAAACCCTCCTTTGGGATTCGCAATGGTTGAACTAGGGAGCTTTCCATGTTCACGAAACTGCCCCATAAACTCGGCAATTTGCCCCACTTGCTTCTCCAACTCGTCCATCCTTTTGTCTTGGTTTTGCATAGCCTTAGCTTGATTTTCCTGCCCATTAGACAACTTAGTTAGTATCTTAAGAAGTGTATCATTGTCAAGAGACATACCTGAAGTACTTGGGCCGGATTGGGACTGATTTTGAGGTGGGTCGTAGGGTTTGGTGAAGAACCCCAGGGGTTGTTGCCTAAAGCCTCCTTGGTTTTGAGGTTGTTGGGGCTCCCTCCACTTGAAATTTGGGTGGTCTCTCCAACCGGGATTATATGTGTTTGAATATGGATCGTTCCTTGGTTGGTTGTGACCTTGAAACCCAATTGCATGGGCGCTTTCCCATCCCCCATTTTCAATCAACTGTGGACACTTTTCAGAGGCGTGTCCTTGGATGGAACATACGCCACATACATTTGGTCCTTGCATCTTCATGCCCTCGGCCATCTGAGACACAAGAGAAGTAAGATTAGCTAATTGCGAATGAAGATCGGAAGTTGAACTTACCTCATTAACTTGATGTTGTGGGGTCCCCTTTGGCCTACTCCCTCGTATTGTTGAGCGTTCAACGCTCGATTAGAGATCAAGATCTTGGCAGCCATGGGTGTTTTGTCCACCAATGCTCCCCCCGCCGAAGCATCAAGCATTTGACGTTCTAGAGGTAGGAGACCCTCGTAGAAATATTGCAAAAGCAACTCCTCCTTCATCTGATGCTGTGGACAAGAAGCAACAAGTGATTTAAATCGGTCATAATATGTAGGAAAAGACTCACCTTCTTCTTGTTGAATTCCGCTTATCTTTTTGCGTAGGAGGATGATGCGAGAAGTTGGAAAGAACTTCTCTAAGAATGCTCTCTTCATACTCTCCCAAGATGTGACAGTGCCGGGAGCTAACTCGTATAACCAATCCTTGGCTTTATCCATCAAAGAGAATGGAAAAGCCTTCATCTTCAAAATACTTCCGTCAACATTAACGGGAGTCATACTAGAACAAACTACTTCAAATTCCTTCAAATGTTTGTTAGGATCTTCCATGGACAAGCCATGGTATTTAGGAATATGATGAAGCAAACTTGACTTTAATTCAAACTCTTCCGTCTTACCTTGGGCAGCCGGGGGGTATTGGATGCACAAGGGTGCGGCATTATCCAATCCTGAGGCCGAAAGCTCTTTGAGTGTACGGTTGTCCACCTCCATGTTGTTTTCTGCCTCCTCCTTTTCTTCAAATTCGGATTCAGAACTAGAACTAGGTGGACTAGGTTCTGGTACTTTTCTTTTCCTTCTCAAAGTTCGTTCAAAATTGGCGTCAAACTCCGATATATGTGCACGAACTAGTTTAGAACTACGAGTCATAAACTAGTACCTGAAATAAACAAAATCAAATGAAATTAAAACTCAAAATTAAAACACACGAAAAAAAAGAAATAAAAAGAAACAATGGGGATTTAGCAAAGTTGCTAATCCCCGGCAACGGCGCCAAAATTTGATGTGAGAATTACTTGACACACAAATTAAACCCTCTTTTTGACAATTGTAGTATAAGTATAAGTAGGGTATCGTTCTAAGCCGGGGATTAGGAGGGATTGCTAAATCACTTGAAACTTAAAAACAAAGTTAAAAATGTAAATAAAAGAACTTAAAAACAAGAAAGAAAAAGGGGGATTTGAGTTTGATTAAATGAAAGTAAAACCAATAAACTAAAACTTTAAAACGAACTTGATGGGCTTTAGCTAAAGGGTTCTTCTCCACACATGTCTTGCTTGCATACAAAACAATTTCCAATTGTATTTCAATAACTTATTAATTCTCAATGCCCCAAGTTAATTAGGTACGCTTAAATTAACCCTCAGATTTTCCTACTTTTATTGAGTTGGATGATTGCATACGACAACCCAAAGCATTCCTCACAAGTTCCCTACATGAATTGCATAATAGAGATACAAGCAAGAATCATTAAGTTCTATGAAAATCATAAGCATTGACGAGGCACTCGTTACTATGAATTGCATGAAACTTATGCCAAGAATTTACTTAACGCGATTGTGACTAGCAACCTTCACTACTTGTGAATATAAGTTCATGACGATTAGGTGAAACTCCCTTATATTCTAGCATCGAATTCATGCATGCAAACTAAGTGTCGACCCTCAATCAACATACACAAATCAGTTTTTATACGAACAGATAAGTAAATTGAATTCATAACTTATGAAACGCAATTAAAAGTAATCAAATCATAATGCAAGCAAGGACATGTGTTTCGAATCCCCCCTAGCCAAGGGGGGTTTAGTTCCTCATTATTACAAAACAAAGATAAACAAATTTAAACATTGAAAAACAAAGGAAAGAAAGCACCTAAACGTTCCAACGATCCATGTTGGATAGCAAGCGCGTCCAAGGACTTTTCTCCTTCTCTTTGCCGCAACAACAAGGTTGGAATGATGTTGAAGGGTTGGTTATTTTGAAGAAATGGATGGGGGAAGTTTAGATATGTAGGGAGAGGCAAGGAAAGGCTTATAGAATGGTTTATTCTTGGATGATATGAATGAGGTTGCTACCATGGTATTTATAGGAAGAGGATGGACTTGTTTAACACAAAATTTTGGTGGAATTGAGTAGGTGAGCATGGCAAAGAGTGGGAATTGTTGGTGGGTTAGGTATTGAGTCATCCATTCACATGTCATGGTGATTTAAGCATTGCATCACCCACTCACATGTCATGGTGATTTAAGCATTGCATCATCCACTCACATGTCATGGTGAGATAGGCATTGCATCATCACTAAAAAATCTGGTGGAAGTGAAACAAAGGGAAGGCCACGGCATTGATGAATTTTATGAGGTATGCATGGTTTTGAGTGAAGTTTTGGCCAATCCTTCTAGAAATTTATCTCTTCTTGCACTTTGTATTTGTTTCACCACATTTTTAGCATGTTTCTATCCTCATTTGACTTCAAATTCGTCCATCCATATTGCTCATATCATATGTAATCCATTCCAAGCTCAAAACTGCTCCAAAATGCACCAAAATGCACTTTCTTGCTACCTTAGCCCTTTGGACCTATAAACACACGAAAATAGCTTAAAGTACTAAAATAACTAAGAACTAATAACGTAAATGCAAGAAAACTAGTTAACTAAGTCGCATAAATATGCGTCTATCATAGTGTCAGTACACTACAGGCACTTTTTGGTTGGAACCAAATAGAGAGTTCATAAATGAACTTTCCCATCCAAACAACATTGTTGTAAGCTTCTATATGGAAATATATTTTGCATTCATAATGGAACACACTAAAGTCATTACTTTTAATGTTTCCATCCAAATATCCTTTTAGTCATAATAAAAAGATATATGATTATCTCTTCATTCATAATGAAGAAACATCCAATGATGGATTAGATTCATAATCTAATACATTTACGCTTCCTTTACGTTACTCTAATTCTTCCTCATTCTTTGAGGAATCTATCCTTTAGTATTTCTTAAATACTTAAGGACTCACTTGACAGTTGCCATGGTTCTGATCCTGGGCTTGCACTGATATCGTCTTGTACCTTTCTAGGTACAACTCATATCAATGTTTTCATACAATATGAAATACATAAATCACCTTTCTGCGTATGCATAAAGGATTATATTTACGCATTATTTCTTTGGGAGTCAAAGGGCACGTTCCCTTTGGGAAAGGCAACTTGCTAGTCTCACTAGAGTCGTCCTTCTAATTGAAGTTTATCATCATATGAGAAACTTCCTAGCATCTTTTGTCTATTATTAGGAATTGATATAATCCAATTATAGCTTGAAATCTATCATTATAGATTTACATCCCATGTTTATAGACTATGTCTCCCATAGATATTCTATAGTTATAGAATGTTTAAAGTCATAACTTTAACGAAGAAGTATTCTTTTCATTTCCAAAATTAATATATCATATATATATATATACTAATTTAGGAACATGGTTAACTTCCACTAATCTTTTGTAAACCTAGTAAACAAAAGATGCATTTACATCTTTATGAGAAATCAAACGATTTGATCATTTCTCTCATAAGACGCTTATAGCTCCCACTAGCTTGCTAAGATTCATGATGGATGGATCTCTACAACTTATATGTCTTGTGATTCATAGTTATAGACATATATTATCAAGACTATCTTAATAATGGTTTCGAAAACCCATATTATGTCCAAACATTGAATCACCATTTAGTTGTAGCTAGCAATCTTCGAATTAATTGAAACCAAGACTACGTCAAAGATGGTTTCTTCAAAGTCAACCAATCTCTTTGATTGTAGTCACCTTAAGCTACCAATTAGCTTTAAAGGTTTCATTATTTCGGGTCAAATTGTACTTATATCGTATATACACTTAATGTAGTCATAAGGATTTTCATTCTTATTTCTTTCGAATTAAGAGGTGTAACTCTATGACATAATCATAAAGTTCAAACCATTCAACTGAGACAGTTTATAAATCCTTCTCGACTACCTTGGAGCTTTTGGTATAGGAACTAGGTTGTTATATTTGTTGATCACTTATCTTGTCTCTCAAAGAACCCATTCTTTGAGTTCTATCTCTCGTTCATTTAGGCAAATCATATTGTAGGATTACAATGAACTATCCAACAAACAACATTTGTTAGTTGGTTTATAGAAGTGATATCCAAATGTTAATTTAAGGATACCCACAAGATAATTCTTTAAACAAATATTGCTTATTAGCACACAACCCCTAATCTTAACATGATTAAGATTTGTCTTTCTTTCCAACTACATCCTATGGAGTCATGAAAGTTTTGGAAGATCTTTTAATTGACAATCATATTGTCTTAGAAGTATATATCATATATATATGGGTAATTGATAACATCCAACGAACTAAATCTTATTTGAGTTCGTTCTTCTCTCAATGGAGAAATCCATTATCTTATGATGCTTATTTCCTTGATATCTTTCAAGGAAACTGTTCTAAAGTGTTATCTTTCCTTGGATCAAATCTAAGTTGGTAAATACTTTAAACGTCTTACTCATCAATTTACATTTCTTGAATTCTTTGAAACCTTTTGCAAAGTATTCGGACTTGTGTTTATTCAAAATAAACTATAGTCCAACCGAGAGTGATCTTCGGTGAATGTCATACAACATGAGTAGTATTATGTTGTGGACAAGTGCCACTAACATCTAAGTGAATTAACCTCAACAACTTTGTGATTCTTTCTTCTTTCCAAAAGAATAAAGATTCGAACATTTCGCCTCTATACAATTTTAACAAGAAGGCATTGGATCCGGATCTAACGATCCAAAGTATCCATCTATGACCAACTCGTAATTTATGTTTTAGAGGTATCACAACTCAGTTGGGATTAGTCGCTACCTTGCAACCTTTTGGGTTTCAAGCATCGTTATATTCTAAATAGTTAAAACTACCATATCATCTCTACTATAGAGATAATTAATTAGATTACAATAATCTAATCATTCATTAATAAAGAACAATGTTTTGTCAAACAAAACATTTATCCATTTAACATACGGAATTAAGTTCCTTTATTCAATTGGAATGTAAAGACAATCTTTGTTTTTCCATTTTCTTTGGTAGTTCATATGAGGAAGTAAGTACTAACTGCTTTCGCAGAGATCTATATTTTATTCACGTTCCAAATGTGAAGTACTTTCTCTTCTCTCATTAATCTTCTACTTCTTATTAGCCAAACTTTTACAACGATTGTAGAACATAGTTACTAATACGGAATCATGCATTCTAGTAGAAGAACAAACTGTTTTGAACTTTTCAAGAACAATTTACAACACCTTTGAAAGGTGTGTTCTTGACACTAGCAAGACATTTCTTGCAAATACCCCTTCCAATGTCCATCCTTTCATAAAGAAAGTTTGTTCCCTTGGAGTTGTTTCGCTTTCTTCATTTGACTTCTCCTTTGACTACAATAGTCATGGTCCCTAAACTCCCACTATCTCTCTTGAAACTTATTTCAATTGTGTTATACACGTCAAACGATTTGGAGAGCGTGTGGTTATTGTTCACTATATAGTTTACAATAAACTTAGTGAACCATTTGGATTAGGGACTCAAAGGTGAAGTCCTTGCCTAGTTTCCGTCTCTAGAAGTGGTTTTAAGACTTCAACACTTAATGATTCAAAATCATTATAAGTCCATGTAGATGGACTAATTTTGTCAACCAACCATTATGTTCTAAACATAATTACAAACTTTCAAGAGTTGTTCAAGGCAACTCTCATTTCTTCATACAACAATTTGTAAGTGAAGAATCATGGCACATAAAGTGTCCATGCCCTTGTGCTTTCTTCTTAAGTTCTTTGTTCTTTTAACAAAGAAACAAGCACTAGTGTTTGCATTAGCTAAGGGTTGTTCAAAGCAACTCTTATTTCTTCATACAACGATTTGTAAATAAAGAACTATGACATTAAAAGTGTTGTCCTCTTTATGATAGACTTATCTAACATGTTCTTCCAATGATACATTATCAATAGGAAGATTGTGAGGATTAGACTACTTAGATACATATACAATCCATTTAAGACAATCTTTGGGATTGTGATACCAAGTCCGGAAACTAAAGCATTCAGCTTTTCTTTGTCAAGTTTTGGATAGCGTTTGCAAATATATTGGTAAACAAATACATAACGAATATAAATTGATTGATTTTAAGCCATTTGATTCGGGTCTTTAAATCAAATAGCACCACCCACTATTTGTGGCAAATTCCATATCCCTCATTGGAATTCGAGAGTTTTGGATGAAACTCTTAGTAGGGTATGGGAGACTTACCATTACCAAGCCCACCTCAGAAGAATATTATATTGGCTAGCAATAATAATGATGAGAGGATAATGCTTTAGCCATTTACAACTTTTGTAATTACCCATCTAATTTGGCCTTTAGAAAATGATGCCTCAGAAGAATATCATATTGGCACCATTGCACTTAGTTAAGTCATTCCCACCATGCTAGTTCAAGTAGGGGGTTCAAGAATGGCCTCAGAAGAATATCATATTGACCATACTCGTTGCCTACCTTCACTTCATCATATGTTTATAGGCTTCTCCTGAATGTAAGCACATACTTTGCATACCCCAGAACTGGACGAATACGGTGTATGAGTCACAATCGATTGAAGCCCACCATGGTGGAAGGCCTACGAAGAGATGTTCAAAGCATATCTCGCTTATCAACTTAATAATGGTTTGGTTGAGGGTTTTAGGTCTCATCACATATAAACATACATTTTAATCTTATTAAAACAATTTGGTCCTATTACAACTATTGGTCCATTTAATTGTTTTTAGTTGTATATAATACTCCCACTATACTTATAAAACGGTTTTTAAAGCAAGAGTATATGATACTACTAACATAAGGTTTGCATTCATTGATGGACTATATAGTTGCCTTAGGGCCTTAGGATGACTATGAACCTTTGATTAGATCCAATACGAGCCTAGTGTTGAATCTCGGTCTAGGGATGGTGATTGATTTTAGTTACGCGTTTAATCATATTAAGGCGTGTTGTTCCTATTGGGCGTTGGACCCAAGTACTCCAATTTCATGCATATCAAATAAAGCAAGAAAGGAGTACTTTAAAGTAAAGAAGAGCTTATGCTCTTTTACAACAATTGATCAAAACAAATTACTTTAAAGTAAAGAAGAGCTTATGCTCTTTTACAACATTTGATCATATCAAATTACAACCAAAATCTAATCTACACATTCCTATGGTTCAAACAAATTTGAGACGGCCTTTCACATAGCTCAATTATCAAAGGCTTAGGTTCATAATCACGCTTTCTTTAATTAATTAACGCTTTAACTAATTAAACTAGAATGCAACATTTTTCATTTGGTTTTTGTTTCCATAGAATTGATTTAAATGGAGCTAAATGAAATGAAAATCCAATTCTCATTTAAAGAGACAAAACCATTTGGTTCTCAACCTAATTTGGGCCAAAATGCAATAACCTCAACCTTTTGGGCTATGTTGCAAAACTTAAACTTTTGAGCTCATTTTGTAAAAATACAAAAGTCCACTACTTCATGAAATTACAACTAGAACCCAAAAATTTCAACAAATTCAAAAACTTCATTAAAGGAACAAAAAAATTTGTCCTTTAATGATGTTGGGCCTTTACGTAAATATGCAAACTTTTGGGTCAAACTACAAATACACAAAAGTACCAAAACTTTATGTAATTGCATAAAAACCCCAAAAACACCCCACTTGTAGGGTGGCCGGTTTTGGAGTAGTGTGAAGCCACAAAAATTTTGAAAATTTTTCAACTAAGTCATAAAGCCATGCAAGTGGAAATAGGTTGGTGTGAATAAAGCCATGCAAGTGGTGTGTGTAAGAGAAGTACTTCTTACACACCCATCACCATTTCTATCACCTTTCAAAATTTCAATAAATGTTTTGTTGATAGATAAGTCACACCCACCAACACAAAACAAAGACTTTATGAAATAAATCAAAACTTTGAATCAAAACATCAAACCTTTTTGTTCTTGGCAAGAACATCAAGAACAATGAAGAACATCCATGAAAACCCATAAGAGCTCCATAAATGTTTTCAAGCAATAAAACTCAAATTTTCACTACTCAAAATGGGGTTAACATCCTAGGGTACTTAGGGGTTCCAAAAGTCACCTTAAAACACTTTTAATAAGACAAACATGAACCCAAAAAATCACCCTTTGGATTTGGCCGAAAATCCCCAAAACCAGGGCACCAAATTTTAGCTCCAAAATTCATGCTCATATGAACTACATCTACAACATTTGAGATGGCAAATTTTCTAGCAAAATTTACATTCAAAGAAGCAAGAATAAAGCTTGTAACAATTACAACATTCAAATCAAAGACTATGAACTACAAAACCCAAAAGGATTCACCAACTACTAGACCTAGGCTCTGATACCACTTGAAGGAAATTTTGTGAAAAACATGTTCATTTAAGCAACATCTATAACATGCAATTAACAATTAAAAGGCGGAATCATGCTCGTATGCACTTAAAAACAAAACATTAACCATGAAATTCAAAGCCTAGTAGATTGGTGAACCAAGACTCAACTCAAATCAAAGTGAGTTGAGAAATTTATACCTTTGTAGATTCCTCTTTGCTTAAGCAAAGGCTAATCACCCAAGGAGAAGGTCTTCATTCCTTGCTTCTTAGATCCATGGATTTGGATGGAAGAATATGTTTCTCCAAGTTCTCAAAATAGAGAACCTCTAAGTCTCCACACCAAGGTAAGATTTTAAGAAGAAATGAGTGACCTTGGAGGATGTGAGATTGCTAGCTAATCTCCTCCAAGGGGGGCCGGCCTCTTAGAGAGAAAAGGGAGAGATATGTTCTCTCCAATTCTCTAAAAGAAAACCCTAAATGAATTTTGGCTATAAAGTCATATTTATACCTTTATTCATTGGAGTGGCAAACTTGTAATTAAAGCAAATTCACTACCCTTCCTCTAAATGGCCGGCCATAGGGTTTCATTGGGCTTTTAAGACCTTTGTGAATTATTTGTCATTAAGTTGTCATACAACTTAAGTCAATGGGCTTGACGTTCGAAGCCCATTGGGCCTTAAGGCCCAAAACTAACCCGTGGTCTTTTAACGAATTTTATTCGTTTGATTAATTAACATATTCATTAATCCTTGCCATAAATAATTAAACCATTTAATTATTCTTACTCATCTCCATTGTTTCTTCAATCTCTACCTTACACGGTGTACGATCCATTAGGTTCCTTTTAACGAGGCAGTGGGCGATTAGAACACTTTCAAATCGATTGTGAATTGAAACTTACTTTCAATTCTCCCTTTAGTGATTATACAGGTTTAGGGCTTCCATAAACCATGAGTGACACCTAGCAGTATGTCATGGTTACCCAAGCTAATCAGAAGAGGTGGAGAACCTATTCAGTTTAGGATTACAATGCAATACGGTCTTTCTCTAATACAATACTCTTGACCACATTGTTTGGTTTGATAGTTTATTCATGTCGACTATCCAATGTGATTCATTTACTTATATGATTACCTTGAATGTGATTTGGAATGACTTCCTAAATCTCATTCATACTCTGGCTAGAGATTCTTAATCATATCATAGAGTATTCTCCCTCAAACGGTTTGAAGGTTAGAGATCCCTTGTTGCGCATTTAATTGCCTCCATGGCTAAGTGGCTTAACCCCAACTATGCCGTGGACACCCTCTGACGGAGTGACTTTGATATAATCAAAGATCAAGGACCTGACCATAAGACAACCATGATGCCTCAGGTCAAAGGACTACTTTGCATTATCCCAACTATGAGTTCTCATGTGACATGAGTATGAGAACTTCTCGTTGATCGTGTTCAGTGGACTCATTCGCTATTGAGCACCTACATGCTTGTCTTGGTGTCACTTACACCAATGACTCGAGACTAGTCACTCTCCCTAAGAGAAGACATAGCATGTACTGATCTTAACGGACTGTCAATGCCCAATTGGCAATCCTATGATCAGGAACCTTTAGGATATGTATACGAAAGAGAATGGTCTCATGAATCTAAGTTGTTTAAATTACATATTCCTTGGACTTATCGTTTAAGCATATAACATTTATATGAGACGGCTTAAAACAATAATCTTTGCCCTTGATATTAAACTAGATTAGTTTAACATGTGAAATATCCGTAAAGTATCATCATATGATTGGTTTTAGGACACATTTCCAACAGCAACTGTCTCCAGATATCAGGAGTACAAGCAAGTTCTTTCCGTGTTCATCTACAATCCGACACCCTTTTTTTTAGAAGCACACTTCATTAGCACATCATCACACAATTGGATAATGCTAATGAGATTTGACTTCAACCCATGATGTGTTATAAACTAGCACTCAAATTAAACCCTCTTATTGACAATTTTAGTAAAGATGTAAGTAGAGATCGTTCTAGGCCGGGGATTAGGAGGGATTGCTAATCTACTTAAAACTAACTCAAAAACACAACTAGGCTTGAAAACACTTAACTAGATAAGAGGAGCATATTTATGCGACTTAGTTAGCTTGTTTTCTTGCATTTATGTTGTTAGTTCATAGGTATTTTAATATTTTAAGCTATTTTCATGTGTTTGTAGGTCCAAAGGGCTAAAGTAGCAAGAAAGTGCATTTTGGAGCTTTTTGGAGCAGTTTTGGGCTTGGAATGAATATCACATGCATAGAGCAAGGTGGATGGACGAATTTGAAAATCAAAAGAGGCAAGGATTATGCTTAAGTTATGAAGAAATTAATTCAAGAAAAGGAAGTAAAGGATGCAGCAATAAAGAAGGAATGTTAGCCAAGTTACTTTATTTGGTCCTAACCTTTCCTAATCCTTCACTAATTAATTTCCAGCAGCAAGGAGGCCTCCTACATATTTTAGGACACTTGGATGAATGTTCTAGAAACCCTAATCCCAGTCAAAGAGGAATGCCACACCAAATCTCCTTTTCCCTTGCATGGCAAAGTATTTCCCTTTCCTTTTCTTCCTTGTCGCACCTCCCTTTTCCTTTTCCCTTGGATTCTGTTTTGACTTAGCCCTTTTCCTTATGGATTTAGAGTAATAAATCCTAGTTATAAATCCTAAAACAATAATAAAAACTTACTTAGCCTTTTTCCTTTATTTCTACCGCACCTTAGCCTTTATAACCTAGGGTTTTTACATACTCAACTATATATATTACCCTTTGCCACACCATTCTACATCATCCATCAACACATCCCATTCTAAATACACAACCTTTCATACAATACACCATCCAAACCTTCACCCAACCCTTGTGCCACAACAAAGAGAAGAAGGAGGACCCTTGGAGTTCTTGTATTCAAGTTTGGATTGCCGGATCATTCTTAGGTGTAATCTATCTTTTGATTTCAATGTTTAAGTTTGTTTATCTTTGTTTTGTGAACATGAGGAGCTAAACCCCTTTTAGCTAGGGGGAATTTCGAAACCATGAACATATTTGCATTATGAATTGATTAATTCCAGTTGTGATTTCATAAAGTGTGAATGCAATTTGCTTAACTGTTTTATTCAAAACTTATTCTTGTATGTTGATTAAGGAGGCCTACTTAGTTTGCATGCTTGAATCTGATGCTAGAATATAAGGGAGTTTCACATAATCGTTACAAACTTATATTCACAAGTAGTGAAGGTCGCTGGTCACCATCGCTCTAAGTTATGTTTGTACCATACTTAGGGCCTCCGTATTTAGACCTCGTATAAATACTCGGGGGACTCAAATGTAATTATGTAATGAATAAAGGGGTAAATATGTAATAAGTGAGGATCCCTTATTCTATAAAAGGGTCTCCTCACCCTCACAAACCTCAAGCTCTCATCCTCACAAACAAAGAGTTCTCTCAAACTCTCTCTTTCTCTGGGGGACTCCCCCTCACACGTGTAATCCATACATTCATATAGAGAAGACAAATTCATCAGTGTAGACGTAGCCCAAACATTAGGGTGAACCACGATATATCTTATGTTCTTTACTTTCTTGCAGATTCACGGTCGGATTTAAATTCTTTCAAGACCTCCGGTTTTGTGCATCAACATTTGGCGCCGTCTGTGGGAATTAACATGAAAAGTTATGTCAGTTCTTTTTCATTTTTTTCATCTCACCACCGTGAGACCTCACCACACATCACCATGAATCGGCAAAAAAAAAAACCCAGGAAACCAGCTTCTCTCTCTCTCTCCCTCTCTCTCTCCTGCCCTAGTGCCCCTTCCTAAATTCATTGCCCGTACTCATCCATCTAATCCTTCTCAGTGGACTAGATTGCTGATTAGAGAAAGAAGGCCCTTCATGACTAGTCGACTCTGGGCAAACTCAGCTCAGGCGATCTCAAACTCACTTTCGAGCTCACTTCAACTCTAACTGATCATTAACGACACCGTTTCGCCATGACCTAGCCTTTTGGTTGTGATGGGTGAAGAGACGTCTGATGCAATGAACCTTGACCTGAATCTGGGTCTTGGTCCCGATGCTGGCTCAATATTAAATGAAACTGTAAAATAGGATGCTTAGACTGAAGCGCCTTTCCTCAGAATTGCCGAAGCTATGAGGAGAGCCCGGTAGAGGAGATGGCTGCTACCTAAAAGGCAAAAAACTCTGACCCGACCTGTCTTCGACAACGCCAGTGAGATCCGACAAAACCTGACCCGATGGCCCGCAAGAAGATTAGAGAGTACGACTCCAAGAGGTTGCTCAAACAGCACTTGAAATGACTCGCTGGAATCAATCACCGCCAAGTTTAATTTTCCTAACAACCCGCCGGAGATTTCAGGGGGAAAGCTGCAGAGCACGGGTGAGATCCAGGTTGAGGCAGAGTGGTTCGTGGAGATTCCAAGATGCCACCAGTCGGAGTCGCAGGCGGAGATGCCACAACGAAGAAGATCTCTTGTACTACCAGACTCAGCAGCAGCGACATTTTCAGAAGCCCAAGCTTCAGCGCTCTTCTGCTTACGACGACGGTTTTCAGAGGAAGGCTCCGATCGTGAAATTGAGTTGCCGTCGTATCCAACACATAGTCCTTACTGATCTGATAATGAATGGGAATGGAAATTTACCATGCTATTACGTGACAATGAGAAGGAAGCATTGGTTACAAGGGAAAAAAAAGATAGATGGGACTTTAAGAAAATAGCTGCTTTGGCAAGCAGAATAGGGCTTTATAGCCATTTATATTTGCAAGTCGCTATCTTTAGTAAGGTCCCATTGCCAAACTACAGATCTGATCTGGATGATAGGTGCCCTCAGAGAGAGGTAATTCTGGATGCTTTACTCATATGGAAATGCTGCTGCTTTGGGGCAGATGTTCGAGCTTCTTCTTCTTCATCCAAACCCCCAGATTCGCTCACGCCACCCAATCCCCGTAACCATACACACCCACTCACACACACAGCGATACATGGTTTCTTCTACCTTAAGCGGCGACAAAACCGCTACCTTCAACTTGGCACGATGACAGTGCAGAAGATGCCCACCAACTTTCATCATGTGTGTTCCCATTTTTTGAGAAAGGCAGAGAAAAGCAAATAGGTGGTGTAGGAAAGGTTGTCCAAGTAGCTGTCACTGATGTGTAAACTGTAGCAATTATTATATAGTTATACTGATTTGTAAAGAAGATAGCAAAAAATAAAAAATACGTCCAGTACTCCAAATTTATTCGGCACCATGCTACTATTATCACCCACCAGGTGATCAAAAGTACGTCCAGTACTCCAAAATTATTCGGCAGCCTGCCGCTATTATCACTCACTAGGTGATCAAAAGTACGTCCAGTACTCCAAAATTACACATGAGCATCACTCATCTCAATCATACATAAACATTCATAAGCATCACTCATGTCAATCATACATAAACATTCATGACCATCATTCATGTGAACATTCATGAGCATCACTCATGTCAACATTCATGAGCATTACTCATGTCAACATCCATAAGCATCACTCATGTCAATCAACATAAACATTCATGAGCATCACTTATGTCAATCAGCTTCGAAAGCTTCATTTACAGAGCTCCAGCTTCGAGAGCTCTAGCTTTAAAAGCTTCATTTACAGAGCTATAGCTTTAAAGCTTCACTTTAAAAGCTTCACCTACAAAGCTTCAGTGCATGGTATACAAAGACCGCCTCCGAACAACCGCCACTTTGACCCATACATTGATTGAATTTGAAGTCTCCAGCCAACAGCCTCTATTGACTGAAGACTTGGGGGACTACACTATGTACCATATATTGGGCTTCCACAACTGGGCCTCATGAAAAATACTTGGGGGGCTTAGCCCATTATTTATGTACTGAGGAGCGAACCATTATTCTATAAAAGGGACTCCCTCACTTTCATTAGAGAACACCCATCATTCATGTATTGAGGAGCGAACCCTTATTTTATAAAAGGGACTCCCTCACCTTCATTAGAGAGCATCGCCACCAGCTGAGCAACCGCCTCGCCGTGAGCATCACTCCTAACCCATCACTTATGCATTGAGGAGCAAGCCCTTATTCTATAAAAGGGACTCCCTCACCATCATTAGAGAGCATCGCCGCGAGCATCAACTCTAGCCCATCATTTATGTATTGAGGAGGGAGCCCTTATTCTATAAAAGGGACTCCCTCAACTTCAACGCCACAAGCCGAGCCAACCAAGGCAACATAAGCCACAAGACGAGCAGCCTCGTAACATGTGCTACTTCTAGTTGAGCATCATTTCACATTGAGCACCGCCTTATACCGAGTATCAGTTCTAGCCGACATCTAGTTACTTCGGCCCACACATGGACTGAATTCCAAGTCTCCAGCCAAAAGACTCTCTTGACTGAAGACTTGGGGGACTACTGTTTGTACCATACTTAGGCCTTCGTATTTAGACCTCGTATAAATACTCGGGGGACTCAAATGTAATTATGTAATGAATGAAGGGGCAAATATGTAATAAGTGAGGAGCCCTTATTCTATAAAAGGGCATCATCACCCTCACAAACCTCAAGCTCTCATCCTCACAAACAGAGAGCTCTCTCAAACTCTCTCTTTCTCTGGGGGACTCCCTCTCACACTTGTAATTCATACATTCATACAGAGAAGAGAAATACAGCAGTGTGGACGTAGCCCAAACATTGGGGTGAACCACGATACATCTTGTGTTCTTTACTTTCTTGCAGATTCACGGTCGGATTTACGTTCTTCCAAGACCTCCGATTTTGTGCATCAACAAGTTAAATTCCTAGCATGAGTATCATGATGTCATAGTTACAAATGCTTTATCAATGCTTATGATTTTCATAAATCTTAATGATCTTTGATTGTATCTCTATTATGATGTGCATGTAGGGGACTCTTGAAGAATAATTTGGGTTGATGATGCGTATTCCATCCAATTCAATGATTTAAGGAAAATCTAAGGGTTATTAGTGATGGCACGGTTAATCTGGAGCATTGTCATTCATGGTTTATCAAAAAAAAACAATTGGAGATCGATTTGTATGCAAGTGTGTCATGTGTGGAGAAGGACCCTCTAGCTAGCCCATCATCCATTTAATTCACCAAATTTGTCCAACTTTGTTTATGTCTTTAATTCACTTGTTTTCACTTTAATTTCATCCAAAACCCAATCCTCTTTACTTTAGAGTGTTAAACTAGTTAGAATCTGTCCAACTTTGTGTCTTTTATTATTTTGAGTCAAATTAAATTTTGAATTCGTCCAAATAACTCCCTAGAGTCTGTTTTGAGTCTATTTGCTTGCTTTGTGTTGTTTTGAGTCATTTTAGTTAGTTTTGAATCTTTTCAGTTTGTTTTGAGTTCTTTGAGTCTAGTTAAGTGTTTTTAGCCTAGTTTTGTGTTTTTGAGTCAGTTTAGAGTAGATTAGCAATCCCTCCTAATCCCCGGCCTAGAATGATCCCTACTTGCATATATACTACAATTGTCAATAAGAGGGTTTAATTTGAGTGTTCTTTTATTTCACATCACTAGACTCAAAAAACTCAAAACAAACTAAAGAGACTCAAAACAACACAAAATAATCAAATAGACTCAAACTAGACACTAAAGGGTGATTTGGATGAAAATTAATTTTAACTTGACTCAAAACACTTAGAAACACAAGTTGGACAGATTCTAACTAATTTGACACAACAAAGTAAAGGGGATTATGTTTTTGACGAAATTAAAGTAAAGACAAGTAGATTAAAGACTTAAACAAGTTTGGCACGAAATTGGGGGAAATTATGGGTGATTGGCTAGCTAGAGGGTCCTTCTCCACACATGACACACTTGCATACAAATCGATTTCCAGTTGCTTTTCCAATAAACAATGAACCTCAACGCCCCAGATTAACCGTGAACAGCACTAATTAACCCTCAGATTTTCCTTAAGTCATTGAATTGGATGGATAACGCATCGGCAACCAAATTATTCTTCAATAGCTCCCTACATGAGCAGCATAATAGAGATACAATTAAAGATCATTAAGCTTTGTGAAAATCATAAGCATTGACAAGGCATTCATAACTATGAACAACATGATACTCCTGCCAAGAATTTACTTAACACGATTGTGACTAGCAACCTCCATTACTTATGAATATAAGTTCATAACAATTAAGTGAAACTCCCTTATATTCTAGCATCAAATTCATGCATGCAAACTAAGTATGCATCCTTAATTAACAAACATGAATAAGTTCTGAATCAAACAGTTAAGTAAATTGCATTCACGACTTATGAAATCACAACTGGAAGTAATCAATTCATATTGCAAATATGTTCATGGCTTTGAATTTTCCTCTAGCTAAAACGAGTTTAACTCCTCATGTTCACAAAACAAAGATAATTAAACTTAAACTTTGAAAACAAAAGATGGATTACACCTAAGAATGTTCTAGCAATCCAAGCTTGAATGGCAAGCAAGTCCAAGGGTCCTCCTTCTTCTTTTTTGTTGTGGCACAAGGTGTGGGTGAAGGTTTGAGTGATGAATTGTATGAAAGAATGGTTGAAAGTATCAATAGTAGTCAATGGATGATTGGTGTGAAGTATGATGAAGGATGGGGGTTGTCGTGAATAGTGTGGCACAATGTTATATTTAAAGGGAAAGAGAGCTAAAACCCTAATTAATTTTGGAGACAAATTTGTACACCAAATCCTCAAAGAAAAAGGGTAATTAAATGTCACAATCCAAGAGGAAAAGGGTAATAAAGGTGCGGCAAGGAAAAGAAAAGGGGAAAGATGTTTGCCTTGCACGGCAAGGGAAAGGGAAAGGGAAAGATAGTGCGGCAAGGAAACGAGATAGGACTAGGTCTTCTAGAATCATTATTTAAGTGTCCTAAAATAATTAGGGATCCTCTTTTGCAGCTGAAACCTGGGTGGTGAAGGATTAGGAAAGGGAAAGGACAAAATAAGGTAACTTTTGTTAACATTCCTTCTTTCTTGCTGAGTTTCCTTATCTTCCTTGTTTTGAATTTATTTCTTTCATCTCTTCAGCACATTCCTAGCCTCTTTTGATCTTCAAATTCGTCCATCCACCTTGCTCCAAGCATTTGCTATCCATTGCAAGCCCAAAACTGCTCCAAAATGCACTTTCTTACTACTTTAGCCCTTTGGATCTACAAACACACGAAAATAGCTTACAATACTAAAATAACTAGGAACTAACAACATAAATGCAAGAAAACAAGCTAACTAAGTCACATAAATATGCTCATATCAACCCATCAACATAGCTTACATTTTCAAACTTAAGTAATCCAGGGATCTTGACATCACCTTTCTATGTGATCTGAGACTTATCTCCACCACCAAACATAACACCACCGTAAATAAAAAGAGCAAGAGATGAGAAAGCCTCATTGTCTCCAATCATGTGACGAGAGCACCCACTATCTAGATACCACACATTTGGTTTGGTAGAAGATAAAGCATTTAGAACAACAAGGCACTATTTAGAGTCCTTCTTAACCCACTTCGAACTTAGCTTAATATTTCCTAATGAAGAAGAGAACAAGTTGAGCAATTATGCTGACTTCGATGACCAGATGGTTCACCCGATCCTTCAGCAAGTTGGTATTTTCAAAGTACAATTTTCTACATTTTGGATGAATGTGCCCAACTTCACCATAGTGATAACATGTAGGAACATATCTTGTCTTTGGACATGGTTTGACATTCTAAGATACAGGCCTAGATTCTCTCACAAATTTTGTTTTGGTGGGAATAAAACTTAAGCCACATTCTACAAAACCAAGACCACTTTTGTCATCGTGTAGTTTTCCAAAACTAAACATCTTGTCAAATTTTTCAGCTCCAATAGTAAGGCGAATAACTTTATCATTTGCCTCATTCAGCTCAAGTAGTTGTTTCCTGTTAGCTTCATGATACATTACATTGTTTGGCTTTAACACTTGAATTTGTATCGTCAAGGTTTCTTGAGATTTTAGCAAGTTCTGAACTTAAGTTTCAAGAGTAAAGATGACATCTTTATCTTCATCATTGTCATTGCAATTATGAGCTTTCCCATTCAGCTCCTCAACATGAGCCTCAAGATAACCAATCTTTTCATCCAGTTTAATTCTAACTAGAAGAAGAGACTTGTTTTCCTTTTGTAACTTAGTAACTTTCTTAGGCAGTTCAATCTTCTCCACTTTTGTAGAGCAGGTCTTATCAAAGAGTATCATACTTAATGCACAATTCATCATAAGTTATCTTCTCATTGCCATTCAAAATAGAATCATGATCACTTAGAGACACTTCTTCAATTGGAACAACAAAAGCAACAAACTTTTCTTTATCATCTGACGACTCATCCGATTGCATAGAACCTTGTTCATTGTCATGACTCCAAGCAACGATCTTGCCTTTTCGCGCTTTTGACCAAGGAGTTTGGTGTTAGCACAATCAGCAGAACAATGCCCACTTCCACCACATACAAAGCAAGGACTAGATACCTTCAATAAACCTTTGTCTCATTTTCTAGTGAACACCTTATTCTTCACTCTAGTGGATTGTTTTTCCCGACTGTTTGATGGCTTACTTGATAGGAGCATATTTATGCGACTTTGTTATCTTATTTCTTTGCATTTACTTTGTTAATTTCCATGTATTTTGGTAATTTATGTTATTTTATTATTATTGTAGGTCCAGTTGGTAAAGATGACAATAAATAGCTAAATGGAGCAATTTGGAGCAGTTTTGGACTTGGATTGGATAACATGCGTGGATAGCATATGGGCTAAACGTTTTTGGTGTTTAAATGGTGTTAGACCTATGCTAAAATCCGGAGAAATTAAAGTTGAGGCTTGGAAGGCAAGGAATTACATAAGAAAGAGGAATCCTAATTGGAGAGGAACATTATCTTATACTATCTTATCTTATCTTAGTTTATCTTATCTTATCCTATCTTATCCAACATTATATTATCTTATCTCCAGCTGCAAGGAGGAATCCTAATCACATTCCAACACTTTCTACCTGATTTTTAGAGTCCTAAAATAACTCAAAAATGCCAAAACCCTTTCCTCCTTGGATTCAGCCATTTCCCCTTATATATATGAAATTCCTGCAGAGATTTAGGGTGTGCCACGCCTACCATTCATCCATTGAAGTTGCTGGAATTTTCAGAGTTCTTTCTAACTTTGTTTTAAGTTTCAATGTTTATTTTAGATTGATTTTTAGTTATGATGAACATGTGTAACTAAGTTTCTTTTTAGCTAAAGGTGAATTCAAAGCCATGATCATATTTTTTATATAAATTGATTACATCCAGTTATTGTTCCATAAAACATGAATGTGGCTTACTTATCTGCTTTATAGAGAACTTATCTTTTATGTATATTAAGGGTGCACACTTAGTTTGCATGCGGGGATTTGATGCTAGAATATAAGGGAATTTCACCTAATCGTTTTTAACTTATATTTGCAAGTAGTAAAAGTCACTAGTCATGATTGAGTTAAGTAAATTCTTGGCAGGAGTATCATGCTTTCCATAGTTACAAATGCTTTGTCAATGCTTATGATTTTCACAGAACTTAATGATCTTTGAGATATATCTCTATCATGCTTTTCATAGTTAGGCAACTTGAGAAGAATAATTTGGTTGCATTGCTGAGTCCAATTCAATGAACTTAGGAAAATCTGAGAGTTAATTAGTGCAGTTCACAGTTAATTTAGGGCATTGTCATTCATGGTTTATAGAAAGAATAATTGGACATCGATTTGTATGTATATGATTCATGTGTGGAGAAGAATCTTTTAGCTATCCTTTCATCCATATTTCATTCACAACTTAATTTACTTGCTGCAATTTATTTTTGTTTTAATTAAATTCGTCCAAAATCCCCCCAGTCACTGCTTTGTTGTTAGTTTAACTTAGTTTTCTGTTTTATAAGTTTAATTTGTGTTGATTAGCATCCCTTTTAATCCCTGGAATAGAACGATTCCTTCTTACTCATACTACGATTGCATAATTTATAGGGTTTAATTTGTGTGTTAGTTTTGACCACACCATCACGAAACTATTTAGAATTATTCCTTTTAATTTTTTAGAGTTCTTCTGAATTGTTTGAATAATAGAGCAAGATCATCTTTTGAGGCATGTCTACACATCACCAATAGCCTCACAGTTCTGAACACCACGCAGGGCCACTTCTTTTCTAATCTTGGAGTCAATTTCATCCATGTTAAGCTCCATCTCATAGGTAATAAGTTTCCCAACTAATTTTCCAAGCTTGATCTCATTTAGGTCCTTAAACTCTTGAATGACAGCTTTCTTTGTTTGAAATCTCTTGGACAAGCATCTCAAAATCTTTTGAACAATGCTTATTTCATCAATAGGCTTCCCTAACCCCAAAGGTTCATTTGTTTACCTTTCAACTTTCTTATAAAAGAGCACAGAAAGTCTCAGACTCAAGCATTCTTAGATCCCCAAATTTTGAAAAGGTCATTTAGAGCTTCAGATCTCTCACTTGTTTATCACCCTCATGAAGAATTCGAAGTTTGTCTTAAGCTTGCTTGGTAGTAGTGCAATATCGAACATGAGCAAACTGATTAGATGAAATGGCAGAAACAATTGCATTATTTGGTTTCCTATTTGCCATAGCCGAAGCAATTTCTCTTTTAGTCTATTCACATTTTGTCTTAATCACAGACTCTCCATTAACTAGCCCCAATGGAGCATTTCACTCAAGAGTGAGATGATCAACAACAATAAGATCTTGTGCCTTAAGAAAGATTTGAAACTTCTCGTTCCAAGCAGCATAATTTGTACCATCAAACAATGAAAGTGTATTACACGAGTCGCCGACACAATCACAGTCTATGGTGAGATTCACCCCAATACCAGCAAATCCCAGAGATCACTCAATGTATATCTAGAACAAGGCCCTGATACCAATTGTAATTGGTACCAGGTGGAATAACCTATATATAAAAATTATAATCCATTAGACTGACTAGTTAAGCCCGCTAGTCAACTAAGATAGATTTGTTAGTCGATAAATCTGAGATTCAAATACCAATTTCAATTCACAAAAACTGGCCTAGTAAGGCTGTAGATCGTTGCAAGTTATAATGTGTCAAGTGAGCATGACAGTGAGCACATACCATTTAAATGTTCAACATATATATGTACCATGTATGTGTATGTGGGATGTGTGACACAATAAACATATATTGAACACAAGATATTTTTGGCAAGAAAAACCCACCTCTGGGTTAAAAAATGGACTCTTCACTGAGTTCAATCCACTAGTGTAAACAAAGGTTCATAGAAAGACCACACAAGCTCAATTCCTAGATCCATATTTATGGAGTAGCTTTACCTTTGTGCACCATTGCCTTACACGAGACGGACTCCTTCGGTCATCATGAAGTGGCAGCTTCTTTTGAGCTCATCACCTTGTGGCACCGAGATCAACACGACCAATGATGTGATATAATTTTATGATATGCACATGAAATCTGGATTCAAATTACCAGTCAAATTTTCCAGTCAAACAGGTGAAGGAATAGTCTAACTTGACTCCAAAAGCTTGGGTTAAAACTGAATTTAAAGTTTAAAACCAGACCAAGACTTAAATGCAAAACCTTAAAACATTGTAACCCTAATAGAAAATGGTTGGATGTTTAATGCATGAGGAAGGTTTGGCAGTTAGGGTTCATAAATGGAGAAGATGCAAGCTTCAAACTTTTAAGCAACTCTCTCTCATTCTCTAACAAATAAATTTTGAACATCAAAGAACAATCTGAAACCCTAGAATTAAATATACCCAAGGAAATCAGATTTTCCATCAGTCAACTTGTCCCAAGGACACTTGTCGGCTACAAAAGAGATATAGGCAGATCAATGGCCAAAACTGACTACCATCAGAAAGGTGTCAATCAGCCCATGTGGGCTGTCTTAATCTGTGTCCCTAGATAGATGGAAGTCAGCACAAAAAACTAACTAGATAGAATGCAACACAAGTAGAGATATGAAATGCACATGCATAAACAAACCTTTAAGATGAAATGTACCACTTCTTGAACATTTACTCCAGTAGCAACATCCTATAAACTGAGTTTATTCTAAAGCTAGATTGAGCATGTGTGATGGTTCAATTACAATATTTGAAAAGGAAAGCCAAACATTTAAAGTTAAACTTTACATCTTCACCTCACACCCTTGGTGTGGAGACTTAGAGATACCATCCCTTTGGTGCTTGGAGAATACTTCAACAAATCCTTAAGGCCCAAAAGACCAAGTAAGGAGCAAAGTTTCGAGAAGAGAAAATCCAAGGAGCAAGGAGAGGACTTGAAGGCCCTCCATTTGGGTGACAACCTTGACAACACAAGGATGATCTTCAAGGGTATGAAAGCTCAACTCTTTCTCTTTGATTTTGCAAAGAGTTTTGATCACCATTCAGTAGGCTTTGAATTTAATATGACTTAGATTTGTTTTGAGTTCATCCTTTCTTTAATTGTTAACATATGTGCATATGTTGCTCAAATAGTCTCTATATTTTCAAAAGTTTTCCTTCACCGTCCGCTTGCATAGCATCTGTGCTCCTTGACTTCTCTTTTAAAGCTCTTCTTTTCATTGCCATCTCGCCAGTAGCCGGGTTGAATGAGCTTGCTCTACCCCTTTTTGTTTTGGGTTTGGACTTTTTCATCACTTGATAGGAGCATATTTATGCGACTTTGTTATCTTATTTCTTTGCATTTACTTTGTTAATTTCCATTTATTTTGGTAATTTATGTAATTTATGTTATTTTCGTATTATTGTAGGTCCAGTTGGTAAAGATGACAATAAATAGCTAAATGGAGCAATTTGGAGCAGCTTTGGACTTGGATTGGATAATATGCGTGGATAACATATGGGTTGAATGTTTTTGGTGTTTAAATGGTGCTAGACATGTGCTAAAATCTGGAGAAATTAAAGTTGAGGCTTGGAAGATAAGGAATTACACAAGAAAGAGGAATCCTAGTTGGAGAAGAACATTATCTTATCCTATCCTATCTTACCTTATCTTATCTTATCCTATCTTATCCAACATTATCTTATCTTATCTCCAGTTGCAAGGAGGAATCCTAATCACATTCCAACACTTTCCACCTGTTTATTAGAGTCCTAAAATAACTCAAAACACCTAATCCCTTTTCTCCTAGGATTCAGTCATTCCCCCTATATATATGAAATTCCTACAGCGATTTAGGGTGTGCCATGCCTACCATTCATCCATTGAAGTTGCTGGAATTTTCAGAGTTCTTTCTATCTTTGTTTTAAGTTTCAATGTTTATTTTAGATTGCTTTTCAGTTATGATGAACATGTGTAACTAAGTTTCTTTTTAGCTAGATGTGAATTCAAAGCCATGATCATATGTTTTATATAAATTGATTACATCCAATTATTGTTTTCTAAGACATGAATGTGATTTACTTATCTGCTTTATAGAGAACTTATTCTTGTATGTTTATTAAGGATGTGTACTTAGTTTGCATGCAGAGATTTGATGCTAGAATATAAGGGAATTTCACCTAATCTTTATGAACTTATATTTGTAAGTAGTAAAAGTCACTAGTCATGATTGAGTTAAGTAAATTCGTGGCAGGAGTATTATGATTTTCATAGTTACGAATGCTTTGTCAATACTTATGATTTTCACAGAACTTAATAATCTTTGAGATGTATCTCTGTCAAGCTTTTCATAGTTAGGGAACTTGAGAAAAAAAATTTGGTTGTGTCGCTGAGTCCAATTCAATGAACTTAGAAAAATTTGAGAATTAATTAGTGTTGCTCACAATTAATTTGGGGCATTGTCATTCATGGTTTATTGGAAGAATAACTGGAAATCGATTTGTATGCATATGTTTCATGTGTGGAGAATAATCCTTTAGCTATCCTTTCATCCATATTTCGTTCACAACTTAATTTACTTGTTGCACTTTACTTTTGATGTTAGTTTAACTTAGTTTTCAGTTTTATAAGTTTAATTTGTGTTGATTAGCATCCCTTCTAATCCCCAGAATAGAACGATCCCTACTTACTCGTACTACGATTGCATAATTTATAGGATTTAATTTGTGTGCTAGTTTCTACCACATCATCACCATAGTTGGATCTCTCACTTCGGAGCAGGCTTGTTCTAGTTCCATCTATACTAGCTTAATTGCATACTTAGAACACTTGTGCTCGATGGCGTTCAAGACGTTGATGGTGTCTCATTCCAAATTGAGGATCCATTCCCAGTTTCGGTGTGATTTTGGGATGACCCTGAGAAAACATGAATTTCCTATGACAAATCAAACAAGGACACGTGTATAAAATATTGTATTGTATAACTTTAGAGTTACAATTTCTTTACAATTTTGAATCCTTTGGCTTAATCTTTGAAATGTAAAGTGTGTGTGTACGGAGGGTTGTCGATCCATAGGTCACGATGACTTGATCTCCAATGAACAGATGTCGTTGATGGTGGAAGAACCGGCACATGTAGAGGTGCTTGATGATTCTTCGCATGTTTGGTGAAGAATGCAAAGAGTTTTCTGAGTGTTTGGGAATTTGGGAGTTTGGGGGCTTAAGAGCTTCAACATCTAGGTGTGAGAATGATTTTTCTGAAACCCTTTCTTTGTCTTGGATCTTCATATGTATAGGCTCTCTCAAGCCTTGCCTATGGCTGGATTGGCCTTGATTGTTGACTTTATTTATTGACCTACGAACTAAGACTTGATTTGAGACTTGATTCATGATTTGACTCCATCAATTAATTTGTTTGATTTAAATTAAAATTAATTACAAAATTACTAAAGATAATTCTTTAACTATTTTCAGCCAAATGTCACCACTGACACCTGTAGTGATTTATTCTGTTTTGACGAGTCACATGCCATGTCTACAATTTGTGAGACACATGATACATGCCACGTAAACCCTGGAACGTTAGAATTTAATGTGTTAGTGAACATTTATTTCATCAGAATTTCGATATCTACACTTTGCATGCCTTGTCAAGCAGTCCAGGCATCATCTTTCCGGCTTTGGTAGAAGCACTGCAAAGAAAAGCAATCGTTAAATTAGAGGAATCAATTAATAACTCATGCTTAAAATCATAATTAAATGCAAAAGCTAGATATGCCTATATCCAAAACTAAATCATTTTTCCAAAATCTTCAAGGCCTAAGGGTTGATGAACCAAAATTTTTTCATATACAAAGAGAAAGGGAAATAGATTATTCACTTGAAGCCATACTTTGGCTTATGGAACCAAAT
The DNA here is from genome assembly GCA_963082935.1 of Malus x robusta. Taxonomy (NCBI): domain Eukaryota; kingdom Viridiplantae; phylum Streptophyta; class Magnoliopsida; order Rosales; family Rosaceae; genus Malus; species Malus x robusta. Next base: position 16,117,129 of record OY720325.1, on the reverse strand, counting down.
GCTACAATTTTTAGGAAAGGACTTTCAAAATGCCCATTGATGTGTTCTTCCTTTGCCTAAAAAATTTCTCCAAAAAAGCCTCCAATGAAAGCGGCCTTTAACTCTCCGCACCAAAGATGAGTAAGGAAGAAGCTGAGGTAACCATGAATAGAGAGAGATAGCACTTTATCACCATAGTGACCAAGTTTGTAAAGAGAAGGAGAATGGTGGCTCTCCATTCTTCTCTTTTCGCTCCAAAACCCCTAAAGTTGGAAGGAGCTATAAAGTGACTTAAGGGGAGTTATATAGTTGAGCTACAAGTGTGATACCCTAGGTGCAATAAACTCAAATCGGCATATAGTGTAGGTGGGCCTTTTGGAATTTCTCACTTAAGTAGGTGGGCCTTTTGAAATTTCTTACTTAAGTTTTCATGCACAACTTTAGTTATAAGCCTAATGGGTCAACCAAATGGACCTATTGACCCGAAACTTACTTTTAAATCCCAATATAACATCTTACGAGCATATAATTAATTAACTAACTGAATTAATCTCAACCTACTCAATTTATTAACTTAATTGATTTTACCATAATTAGTTTTCCTAAACTCAATCTTCTCTGTGTGTGATTCATTAAGTTCTAAATTTGTAATTAGAGAGATAGTGGGTAGTCAAAACTTTTATTAATCAACTGTAAATTAAAATCACCTATGGGTTGCATGACCTCTATGCTTGTTTTCATTTTTGTTTTTCTATTCTATTGATTTAGATTATTCTGAAGTTTTAAGTTACTTTTTTATTTTACGAAGAGTTTAGCTAAAGGCTAATGTTGGTAAATTGCAAAATAATTTTGGGGGCCCAGAGATTTTTAGAAAAAGAGTAGGGTGTTTAAAGTAAATGGGTGTGAGGCCCCTTTTGGTATTTGATGGAACTAAAACTTCGTGCTTCGGGCAATTGACATGACTGCCTTTGCCAGAATCTCACATGAATTCCGATGAGGTGATGAATGAGGTGATTGTTTGGGGGAATTGGTTGGGTCTGTGACGGAGCTACCTACATATATTCTGGTTAGTTTAAAAGCAATAACATCTTGATAGTATATTTTAAGAGTAGTATTTGGGATACTTTTGAGAACTGATTTCATATAAAGCAGAGAAAAGCCTTTAATAAATCTTTTCAATTATCGTAATACCCTCATTAGTTTTTTAAAATGACATTGTGTACAAGTGCTTTGAACACTCTTGCTTGGGAAAAAAAAGCGGATTAGTATGGTACCGCTGCCACCACAATCCACCATTACCACAATCCCCCACCACCACCTTAGCAATGACTACCCTCACCATCTTCACTACCATCACCCCTACCAAACCTTCCCCATGCCAACGTATTCACCACCACCGCCGCCACCCACACCCTCATCTCTCTCCCGTACATGCAGTACATTTTTCTACAAAACCGTTTAGTACATAAAACTTTGAAAATGATGGTCATTTTGATCATTATACACAAGTACAACAACTTTACATCAACATTTACCAAACGATTGTGACATTGCTTTCCTGTACAACTCTATTTCTCTATCTCATTGGAGGTGCGAATTAACAATCACAATGTCTATAAGATTGCAATCTGAGATAGCCAAGTAGAAACTGTGAACTTGTATAATTTATTTGAGTAATTCTGTGATTGAAAGTTTATTATATTAGGGTGGGTGTTCTCAAGTTAAAATCAATTCCATGAGGGTTCTATTATTTTATAATTTTGAAGTAGAGCAATAAGATTAGTGAGTTAGATGGTTAGTTGTTAGGAGAGAAGGAAAATCGGTGAAAATCGAACCCACATAAGAGCACATAGACATAATTACTTTCCGTCGATGCAGTAGAACGACCTCTACTAATAGATTAACTTTGTTTGGATTGCTATACTAATAGACTGTATAATGATCATTTTGAAAAATTTAATGGCCGGTTCAAAGTGTCCGTTGTGGGCCTCCAAAATGTCGCAGCCGATCACATGGTTTCTATGTGTGTAAATTCTCCATTAACAATAACATATGTTCAAAAGTCTTTTGGGAAATCAAATCTTAGCCGTTCGGGTGGATTTGTTACTTGTCCGTACCTAGCTAGTGCCTACTGAGAGCCACTTGACGACCGTACTATGATACAAAATCACCCTTTTGGTACACTTGGATTTGATTTGGTGGCTTCACCCTCAGCTTCCAATTTTGTTATGCTCCATTATACCCTTGTTCGAATCCTTGTTTATATATTTTTTATTTTGTCCTTATATATTTTGGATGATGATATTCAAACACCTGTTTTTATCTTTCACATATTTCTCTCAAATTTTGATCGTTTGATCGAATGAATTGAAAGAAATCAAATGACAAATATTAACAGTGTGTGGGAGGTTAAAAAAATGTGTGTGGGTAACACTATCCTATATATTTGTAGCAATCCAAACTAAGTAGCAATTAGTTTACTTAATCCCTTGGCATGGAATTTGAAATGACTTCCCTTGGAATAGAATTTGGAATATTTTTTAAACATTCTGTTTGTTTGGTTGACCGTACATTTTTTGACGTGTTTTAAAAACAAATTGTTTCTACTTTGTTTTATTTTTTATTTTAAGAATAATCAGATGTAGAATAGAATAATTAAGTGTTCAATATACTATAATTGTAAAAAAAAAAAAAAAAAAAAAAAAAAGCAGTGTCAAAGAATTTGATAAACTTTTATGCCGGTCAAGCTAGAGGCCTCCAAATCGAGAGGAATTGAACTTATTGTGACAACCCAATGCACCGGCCCCTTGACAAATATTATGTTAAGGGTTTTTGATATGGCACTAGCAAGGCCTTTTGTATTGTATAGCATATTATTGGGGGATAGTTAAAAGCATTGCTTTTAGAACGTTGATTGAAATAAAAAGGAATAAGAAATATATTAGTTATCCCAGCTGACTGGGGGATTCCCTTTCAAGATTTCAAATCTAGCTGGGGCATCAAGTGATTCCACTAACAGAGATCCTATAGCCGGACACTTTGGACAAAGCTTCTTGCTATGTTGAGTCAGCCCACGCTTTTTCTTTAATTGATAGAGGATGGGATAATAGAATTTGAGATATCTTTCAGTGTCGAGATAAAATATTATAAGATTTAAAAGCTAGTTGGTAGTAATTTGTCAACGTAAATAAAAATGGATTGAACAATTAACTAGGGTAAAGAATTGAACAATTCACAAATTGCAAACACTATACAAATTCACAAGGAGCAATAATTACACTTTGTATTGGCTATTGGGTTGGCTAAGTGAAATGAAGGCTCAAAACCCCCGAGGAACAAAGCTCAAACCCAGAAAGCTAAACATATATGTATATATATCATTATATACATTAACTAAAAGTTATACAACTACTTAATAAAAGAATCATAAACTCAGCTAGCTAATACCCCTATAACTACGCACGAAACCTTCAGGTTCAAGTGGTGCAATGCTTACAATGGTTTCTTGAACTGGTTCCGATGAGCTTGGTTGGCTGTAGCCTACAATCTTCTGACACGTCTCGATCAAGTTGTGCCTGCATTTTGGGCACGAAGAGTGCGAACTCAACCACTTATCAATGCAGCGGACATGGAAACCATGATTACACTTCGGCAGAAGGCGTACACGCTCACCGGCGGTAAACTCAGATAGACAGATCGCACACTCTGTATCCAAGCCAGGCAGTTTTAACTCAACTGAGTAATTCACTGTCGGGAACGTTTTTAGGGCTTTTTTCTTGACTCCTGTGTTGGCTAACCTAGCTGAGGTGGCGTTGTTGTTGCCTGCTGATCTAGACTCCGAGGAGGATACAAAACTTGAGCACCTCAAAGCACACTTGATGATGAAGTTTAACCCTAGAGAGCAAATTAGGGCACACAGAAGGACTGAGAGGACCATAACAGCGTTAGCATCGAAGCTGTTGTCTCCAGGGTATTGGTCTGTTGACGGTGAGTCGATTGAGTTTGTAGAAACTGGAGAAGAGGCGGTGTTTGGTGGTTGGTAAAGTGGGTTTTGTAGGAGTAATCTTCTGGAGTTGATGCCTCCGAGGACCTCCTGAAGGAGCCGAAGAGTAGAGGAAGTAGATGCAGTCATGTTTTGTCTAAAATTGTTCCTAGTACTTGAATGGCTGCAAACACGGTTCGTATATATATGAAAATGTTCGTCTTAAAGTGGTTGAATTTGCTTTTCTTGGTTTTCTTTTTTAATTGTATAATTCAATAATTGATCACTGTATCTTGTTTTGAGAATATTCCAAGGGTTATGACCCGCATTAGGGTTTATATTTAAACTTGTAGATAATAGATTTCAACGTTATGGATCCTCCACTGAAACCTCTTGTAGTTTAATGGGCTTTCTAATCAAGATGGACCCTTCCCACTTTCTACGCACTTTGAGAGTACCACGTGGCTACTAGGAATGCACATCCAGTTTCATTATAACCAAATTAAAAAGCATTAGAATGAAATGAGGCCTCGATTACTATAGTCTAAAGTAAAGGTTCAAATTGCACTATTCATGTTTGTTTTGAAATAGGGCCTTGATTTTGAATTAGTTACGTTTCTGCCATTGTATGTGTGTGGGTTATGCTTTAGCCAAAACAGCCAGATTGGGCTGCTACATTTGGAATTCGGAAACAGCTCTCACACCTTCGGCCGCCCATAATGTGTTTGACGAAAATACCCATCTAGGGTTTTGAATCAGCGCTACAATTGAAAGTTGTGAGGCCAATTTAGTCACTAGGCTTTGGGATCGAATGGGGTTCACACAGGGAACCCTAGTGCGACCATTCAGGCTATAAGCCATGCCATTGCAGAGACAGAGACAGAGACAGAGAAGGAGGGAGGAGTGATGCCCGTTTGTGCGAGGTCTTCAATTTGGTGGGTGGGATTGTGACAGTGAGTGAAAGAGAGAGGGGCCATTGGGATTTAGGGTTTCAGAACAGAGAAAGGGGTGAGGGTGGTCCCTTCGTGTAGATCTTAGATTTGGTGGGCGTGATTGTGACAGTGAGAGAAAGAGAGAGGGGTCATCGGGATTTAGGGTTTCAAACACAGAGGGAGGGGTCAGGGTCATGAATAGAGGCAAGTAAGGTTCGACTCTATGGGATTTCCTCTCCTTCGTCCATCCTTCTACCATTTTTTTATGTGTGCAAGTTCTCATATATAACCTGAGGAATCATTTTCAAATCTTCTGTCTATTATAGGAGAGCATGGTTGATTTTATTTTATTTTATTTTTTATTTTTTATTTTTATGAATTAAGCAAAACAAGACACACCAAGTATGCGCTTCTTGCTTTTCCTTAGGAATCATTTTCAAATCTCTTGTCCTTAGATTCGTTGCTCTCCCTCGCTCTTCTTCCTTTTCCTTCAATCCCATTTCAACCAAATCTATCAATCTTCCTACAAGTCACACCAAGTCCGCGCTTTCTATTCTGAACGATGGCTTAGACGACGTTGTCTGGTTCTTCCAAGGTTCAAAAAGACGCTAGGCGCTAGTCGGGTGATGGGCTATGGCATAGTGCCTAGGCGGGTGCCTAGAAGAACTAGGCGGATTTAAGTAAATCTATTATATTTCATGTAAATAAGTGTTAGTTTATACTTAAAATATATATAATTTAATCATAAACTACAAAATAAAATATATATATATATATATTATGAAGTATTGGAACTTAATGAAAACATGGGGAATAAGCATATAATGTGTGTTCATTTAAGTATTCAACAAGTCTCTTACAATTTATTGAAAAAAAATTAAATACAAAATGAAAGTTATCTATTTTCTGTTAAAGAGTCGCAAACTAGACGGGTCTAGGCGGGCTAGGTGGTCTAGGCGCCCTTTCTTAATTTTCAAAAGCCTAGACATTAATCGGGATGGTGGCCAACCATCTGGCGTCTAGGCGGCGCTAGGTGGGGATTTTTAGAACAATGGGTTCTTCTTCCAAGCTCCTCTTCTGCCAGCTATTCAATGAGTCATCCACCTACGCTTACTTGCTCACCGATGTCTCTCACTCCGACAAACCCGCTCTGGTCACCTTTTTTCTATTAAATGTTTAATTATTTAAGTACTAATTTTGATTATAATTATGATTAGGATGATGATGAATCTATGATGCAAATTTTGGGTCTTTAATTTGTTGGTTGAATTTGTAGTTGACTAAGCTAGTGGACAAGACGATGGATGGGGATATCTCGCTTGTTAAAGAGTTGGGGCTGAAGTTGATCTACGCCATGAACACTCATTTTCATGCTGATCATGCAACTGGAACCGGTCTCATCAATGTTCCAACCTTCGAACATGCAAGCTTGTGAAAGTTGGGAAAACTGCAAGCTATTTTCTCTTTAATCGTATTTTTTTCTTGTTGTTATCATTGTCATCTTATCTGTCACATCCCAGTCTCGACTCTGCACAATATTGTCCGTTTTGGGCTTACCATTCCCTCACGGTTTTGTATCTAGGAACTTAGATGAGAGCTTCCCAGTAGGTCACCCATCCTAGGACCGCTCTCGCCTGAAACTCACTTAACTTTGGAGTTCCGATGGAATCCGAAGCCAGTGAGTTGGCAAAAGGCCTCGTGCTATAGGGAGGGGAACATGTACATATAAGGCACATCACCCCCTCTCCGTTGGTCGATGTGGGATGTTACAATCCACCCCCCTTAGGGGCCTGACGTCCTCGTCGACACACTCGCACCGAACAACAGAGTAGCTCTTATACGATTCTGTCACATCCTAGCTCGACTCCGCCGTAACACGATATTGTCCGCTTTGGGCTTACATTCATTCATGGTTTTGTTTCTGGGAACTCACATGAGAACTTCCTAGTGGGTCACCCATCATGGGAATACTCTCGCACAAACTCGCTTAACCTTGGAGTTCCGATGGAACCCAAAGCCAATGAGTCTTAAAAAAGGCTCGTTCTATAAGGAAGGGAGCATATACACATAATGCACATCACCCCCACTCCGTTGGTCGATATGACATGTTACAATCCACCCCTCTTAGGGGCTCGATGATAAGAGCATATTTATGCGACTTAGTTAGCTTGTTTTCTTGCATTTTCATAGCTAGTTTCTGTTTATTATAGTGATTTAAGCTATGTTCGTGTGTTTGTAAGTCCAAATGACAAAGTTGGCAAAAAAGTGCAATTTGGAGCAATTTTGGAGCAATTTTGGGCCAAGAATGGATAACATATGAATGGAGCTAGGTGGATGGACGTTTTTAAAGTTCAAAGGGGCTAGGAATGTGCTAAAGATCTGGAAGAAATGAATTCAAGACAAAGAAGATAAGGAATCTGCCAAAAAGAAGGAACATTATCCAAAACATTATCCAACCTTATCTTATCCAAACTAACCTTATCTTATCTTATCCTATCCTAATCTTATCCTACCTTAATTCCAACTGAAAAGGGGGATCAATTTCACATTAAAGCACCTATAAATCAGGTTTCTAGAAGCCAATACCCTATCCCTAAATTGGTGCCGCACCTAGCCCTTCTAGAAGCTATATTTCCTGCTGAAATGACTACTCCTTTCCTCCCTGGAATCTGATGAGAAGTGTCATTTTTCCTTGCTAATTTGGAGTCATAATTCCCTTCCTTCTCAACCTATGCTGTGCCTTCCCTTCTCTCTATAAATACAAATGTTGCAGCACTCAGAATTCACCCATCTCTCACCACAATTTCACACCAAACACCACACATCCATCATACACAGAAAATCCCTCTTGTGTCGCAGCCTTGCAAGGAGAAAGGAGAAGAGACCCTTTGCCATGCCCTGCCATTCAAGCCTTTGGATTGCTGGAGCGTTCTTAGGTGTATTTTATCTTTTGTTTTCAATGTTTAATTCAAATTATCTTTGTTTAAGTGTGAACATGAGGAACTAAACTCGTTTTGGTTAGAGGCGAATTCAAAGCCATGAACATATATTGCATATGAATTGATTACTTTAAGTTATTAGTTTATGAATCGCGAATGCAATTTGCTTAATGGTTTAATTCAGAACTTATTCTTGTATGTTGATTAAGGGTGCACACTTGGTTTGCATGCATGAATTTGATGCTAAAATATAAGGGAGTTTCACCTAATAGTTATGAACTTATATTTACAAGTAGTAGAGGTCACTGGTCATGATCGTGTTAAGTAAAATTCCTGGCAGGAGTATCATGTTGTTCATAGTTACAAATGCCTTGTCAATGCTTATGATTTTCATAGAACTTAATGATCTTTGATATGTATCTCTATCATGTTCTTCGTGTAGGGAACTTGATAAGAATAATTTGGTTGCGATGCTGAGTCCAATTCAATGAACTTAGGAAAATCTAAAGGTTAATTAGTGCTGTTCACGGTTAATCTGGGGCATTGTCATTCATGGTTTATAGGAAGAATAACTGGAAATCGATTCGTATGCATATGTGTCATGTGTGAAGAAGGACCCTCTAGCTAGCCATTCACCACTTAAAACACCCTAAATTCGTAGGAATTAGTTTGTTTCTGCAAGTAACTTAGTTTAAGTTTTAAATTCGTCAAAAACCAACCCCCCTTTATATTTCGTGTTCTTAGGTTAAAATATGTCCAATTGGTGTCTTTTTAATGTTTTGAGTCTTATTGGTTGAAATTTCATGCAAAGTCATCCTTAGTGTTAGTTTTGAGTCAATTTGTTTGTTTTGTGTAGTTTTGAGTCATAAGAGTCTAGTTTAGTTTTTAAGTCTAGTTAAGTATAATTGAGTCTAATTTGAGTAGATTAGCAGTCCCTCTTAATCCCCGGCCTAGAACGATCCTTACTTGTCCATACTACAATTATCAAAAAGAGGGTTTAAGTTTGAGTGCTAGTTTATATCATATCAAATTTTGGCGCCGTTGTTGGGGATTAGCAACATTGCTAATTTCCCCTTGTTTATTTTCGTGTGTTTTTCTTCGTGTTCTGATTTTTGTTTTGTTTTCTTTGTTTTAGGTACTAGTTTATGACTCGGAGTTCTCAACCTGTTCGTGCACATATCTTGGAGTTTGACGACGATTTTGAATGCACTTTGAGAAGAAAGAGGAAGTAGCCAGAACCTAATCTACCTAGTTCTATCTCTGAATCCGAGTTTGAAGAAGAGGAAGAGGAAGAACAAGCCATGGCTGTGGATAATTAAACAATCAAGGAACTTTCCGCCTTGGGATTGGACAATGCCGTGCCTCTTTGCATTCAATACCTTACAGCAGCTCAAGGCAATACCGATGAGTTCGAATTAAAGTCTAGCTTGCTGCACCATATTCCCAAATACCATGGATTGTCCATGGAAGATTCGAACAAGCATTTGAAAGAATTTGAAGTTGGTTGCTCGAGCATGATGCCAATTAACGTAGATGGGAACATTTTGAAGATGAAAGCATTTCCATTCTCTCTATTTGAAAAGGCTAAGGATTGGTTATTCTAATTGGCACCTGGAACGGTCACTTCTTGGGAAAGCATGAAAAGAGCGTTTTTAGAGAAATTTTACCCAACTTCAAGAGTCATTCTTTTGAGGAAGAAAATTAGTGGAATTCAACAAAGCCAAGGAGAATCTTTTCCAGCATACTATGAACGTTTGAAGGCTTTAGTTGCATCGTGCCCTCAACACTAAATGAAGGAAGAACTTCTAATTCAATATTTCTATAAAGGACTACTTCCAATTGAGCGACAAATGCTAGATGCCTCAGCAGGTGGTGCGTTGGTAAATAAAACACCAATTGATGCAAAGATCTTAATTGCAAATCGAGCCTTGAATGCATAACAATACGAAGGAATTGGATAAAGGGAACCCCCACGGCAGACAAAAGTGAATGAGGTAAGTGCAATTTCCGAACTTCATCCCAAATGGCTAATCTCACTGTTCTTTTGTCACAGTTTGCGGAACGATCAAAAGTGCAAGGAACAAGCACTTATGGCGTGTGCACTATGCAGGGACACCCCTCGGATCAATGCCCTAATTTGATAGAGAATGGAGGATGGGAAAGTACCAACGCAATTGGATACCAAAATCAGCCCAAGTATAATCTATACTCCAATACTTACAATCCGGGCTGGAGAAATCACCTAAACATGAAGTGGATGGAGCCTCAACACGTTCAACAACAAGGGGGATTTCGACAGCCATCTACAGGGACATTCCAAAGACCATTCGCACTAATTCAACCTCAACCACAATCTGCCCAATCAAACTTAGGTTCGTTATTGGATAATGATAAAGTTCTTCAATTACTAACTTCATTGACGCAAGGATTACAAAATCAAGCCAAAGAAGTGGGCGAATTGCAAATGGCGGAATTCATAGGATAGTTTAGAGAGTAAGGATAACTGCCTAGCTCAACCATTATTAATCCAAAGGGAGGATTTGAAACCGCCAAGGCCATTACATTGCGAAGTGGCAAAGAAGTTGGAACCGAGCCACAACCATCAAAACCAAGCCAAAAGGAGGATGAGAAGCTGCTGCTCAAAAAGAAAGTAACAGACAAAGCCATGGCAAGGGTAGAATGTCACAGCTCGTCCTGGAGATGTACGTTAATTATTTATTGACGACGTGAATTGACAAAAATACCCTTGGACGTTAGTTGCGTAATGTGGTTTAAGTGTGGTTTTGGGTCAATATTCTTAAATCCTAATCGTTTGGAACCAATTAGGATTAAGTTATGGTATTTTTGGTGGTTGACCAATCCTAGGCCACACACATACTCTCTCTCTTCTCTCTCCTGTACCCTCTCATCTCTCTCGGACTCTAACTCTCTCTCTCATTCCAACTCGTATAGATAATCACCCAAAACCCTTGAAACTTCACAGATCATGGTCAAAGTTGGCACCATTGTGTTCGTGAAGCTCAGACGAGTCGATTGGTACCTATTTCAAGTAAGGATACCTTTGAAAACCAAAGTTTTTCATAACCCCCAATTTGTGCACTGTTGATGCACACATAATTATGGATGTTTTTGGGAATTTGAAGCTTGTAGAAGCTTAGTGAGGTCTTAAGGAAGCTTGGAGTGCTTCGCTTGAAGGTTTTGGACGTCAGGATCGTGTAGACGAAGTTTGGCCGGTTTTTCTTGGAATTCTCCGGTGAGATCCCGTGACTTTTAGAACTTTAAATTAGTATGATTGTGTTCTACAAGTTAAGAGCTTCACTTTCGTATAAATCGCGTGAAAAATGGTACAAAAATGAGCGAGAAATAGGCAGTTGTAGATCTGCCCAGAATTCGGCGCCGATGACACTATTCCGACGTCTTGAGGTTGAAGATGCCACGCGTGGGGGCGTGTTTTTCCATGCCCTTGCCCGCACGTGGTGGTGCGTGGGAGGTCAAAAAATTTATCTAAAAGTTTAGGGATGATCCTGAGGTTGTGTAGGTCACTGTGGTGTATTCATATACCTATTTTGAGCAATGTATGAGAAGTTATTAGCTAGTTTCACCTATGTGCTTTAAAATAACGTTTTTAAAGTTAATTCGCATATATGTGAGGCCTATCATGAGGACGAGCATATCCACGAGCGACTCGAGGGTTAGGATTTGTCGACATATCAGTGAGTGGGCTTTTGTTTTTAGTGTATATTTATATACTTGATATATTTCCCAGAAATGCATTTTTAAGGAAAGTATGCTTTAAAATAATATGCCAAATGCTTTTATATTCTGAATATGCATTTCATGGTTGCATAAATATATATATATATATATATATATATATATATATATGGTGCTGTGGAGGCACATGTAAGTTCAAGTAAGTTATGTTTGGTTATATGAATCATCGATGAAGTGATATGTGATTGAATAATGTTGAGCTCATAAAACTGCACCTAGGGTGATTGTGATTTAGCCAGAGATGTGAAGTACATGCCTGTTTATTTACGTCACCTCCCGCACTATATGCTCATATTGGATCCAACTTAAGTGCACAGTCTTGTCGTACGGACCTTATTTATGGTTCCAACTCGTAGGTGACTAGCGATTTATCGCCCGGCTATTATGAGAGAGTAAAATTGAGCATAATTATATTACACCCAATCTTGTTGTACATACCCCTTTTTAGTGGTTCCGACTTATGTGCAGTATATTGTCGTATAGGTCATTGTAGTGATGATAGGAGCATATTTATGCAACATAGTTAACATGTTTTCTTGCACTTAGTTAGTTATTGCTTATAAGAGTGTTTTAAGCTATTTTCGTGTGTTTGTAGGTCCTAATGGCAAAGTTGGCAAGAAAGTGCAATTTGGAGCAATTTGGAGCAGTTTTTGGCCAAGATTGGATAGCTTATGCATGGAGCAAGATGGATGGACAAATTTGAAGTCAAAAGAGGCTAGAAACACTCATCCACTACACCCATTACATCCACTCATTACCAAACATCCATCCACTACACCCATTACATCCACTCATTACCAAACATCCACCCACTACACCCATTACATCCACTAATTACCACAACAGTCACCCACTACACCCATTACATCCACTCATTACAACTCCATACACTCATCTCCCTAGCCTATAAATACATCGACCCTTCACCATAATTTGGGGGGCCATCATCCAAAGACACTACATTTCACATCTCACAACTTCATTCACAAACACAATTTCCTTGCCGTGACCTTTATCCATTCATCTAGCCATACTACATCTCACCAATCTATAGACTTTCATCTCTTAGCCGTGCAAATCCATTCCATCCATATATCCATACACATCATAGACACTTGTGCTACAACAAGGTGGTGAAAACAAAGGTCCTTGGCGTTTCAAGGTTGGAACTTTGGAGCGTTTTAGGTGTACTCCGTTCTTGCTTTCAATGTCTATTTTGTTATTTTCTAGTTTTGTTGCAATTATGAGTGGCTATACTCCTATTTAGTTAGGGGGAAGTTTGAAGCCATGAACATGCTTGAGATTTGAATTGATTTCTTCCAATTGTGATTTGATAAGTTGTGATTGCAATTCAATTATCTATTTTATTCATAACTGATTCTTGTATGTTTATTAAGGATGCATACTTAGTTTTCATGCATGAATTAGATGCTAGAATATAAATGAGTTTCACCTAATCGTTACAAGTTTATATTCATGAGTAGTGAAGGTTGTCTATCACAATCGCGTTAATTGAATTCTTGGCAATTGTATCATGCATTCATAGTTATAATTGCCTCGTCAACACTTATGATTCTCATTGAATGTAATGATCTCTGATTGTATCTCTATTATGCATTCATATAGGGGACTTTTAGAGAATGATTTGGGTTGTCGCATGCATTCATCCAATTCAATGAGTAAAGGAAAATCTGAGGGTTAATTTATGCATCACGGTTAATCTGGGGTGTTGAGTATCATAGTTTATTGAAAAGCAATTGGAAATCGATTCATGTACAAGTGTGTCATGTGTGAAGAACGGACCTCTAACTAATCCATCCATCATTTTATTTCTCAAATTCATTTTATAATCTGCCTAGTTTTATAACTTGCTTGTTTATTTCAAATTCATCCAAATCAAAACCCCCATTTTACTTTCTTGTTCCAAAGTGTTTAAAATATGTTTTGTTTGTGTTTTAGAGTGTTTTGATTTAAGTCAAAACACTAAATTCGTCCAAAGTTGTGTTAGAGTCAAATCTGCCCAGTTCGTGTTTTTAGGCAGTTTTGAGTGTTTTTAAGTTGTTTTGAGTCTTTAGAATCTGTTTTGAGTCCCTTGAGTCTATTCAAACGTTTTTAACTTTGTTTTTATGTTTTTGAGTAAGTTTAGAGGTTTTAGCAAGCCCTCCTAATCTCCGGTTTAGAATGATCCCTACTTGCATTTATACTACAATTTGACAACAAGAGGGTTTAATTTGAGTGCTTAACTTTCATCGCATCAAGTGACTCCGGCTAGATTGACTTTTGAGCTATGAATTCAGTCGTACAGACTACCACAGGGGTTTCGGCTAACATATCATATTTCTATGAAATCATTCTTACCTGGATTGTTTACTTTGTTATATTTTGGCATGGCATACATATGAATATGATTATGTAAAGCATGAATTGAATTGTTATGATTTCAGACATATGAATATGATTATGTAAAGCATGAATTTACTAAAGTATCTTGCTGTTGGTGGCTTGAGGATGTCGGCAGTTCTGACCTATCTAAATAATAGTAGGACATTCTTGGTACTGTATAACTAGTACTTGTCCTACCGGACTACACCTAGATTTTATGCTCTGATTAGGAGTGTTTACTATTGTAACTAACTCTTATCACTTTCTGTTTAGAAGTGCACTTTAGTAAATTGGTTTTCAATTATTTGTATAATTCTTATCATTATCGCTTTCACGCTGTGCACATGGCTACGTCACTCTCACGTGACGGCCAACATGCCTTGATCTCGGTCGAGGTTGTCAGCTTGGTATCAGAGCCTAGGTTTAGCAGTCCTGTATAATTCTTGAATGTTCTAATCCTTGTAATGTCTTATGTCAGAATTATGTCGCCTCATAGAGAGCCCCGTCAATCAGCTGAATCTAGTTTCCCTGATATTGCTCAATCAGGGGAAGCTATAGTTTTTGCCATTCAGACAGCATTCCGTACTCCTCAGAGGACACCTCTTGAGACAATTCATAATCTGAAGTTGACTCACTTCATGGGAAATGAAGGTCATAAGGGGGCAGAAAAACGACTGAATCATGTGGAGAAGACCTTTCAGGTGATGCAGAGTCAGGGGAATTTTTCTTCTGATAGGTGGGTCGAGACGACTACCTGGTTTTTAGGAGAAGAGCCTGCATGTTGGTGGAGATAGGAGTCTTACCAGATGACCCCAGAAGAGATTTTGGAATGGGCAGTGTTTAAGGAGCTGTTTCAGAAAAGGTTCATTCCTCCTGCGTATATCGATCTTAAGAAATAGGAGTTTACTCATCTTAGGCACATAAACATGTTTACTAACGAGTATTATAGGATGTTTATTGATTTGTCAAGATATGATCCAGAGGTTGCTGCTAATCCGGTAGAGATGCTTCACCGTTTCAGTTTGGGTACTAAGAAGAAATGGCGTTCCATAGTGACGTCGACTCACTGTGCCTCTTACCAGGAGTTTTATGAGATTCCACTGAGGATTGAGGCCTTATAGAACATGCCTAGTGAAAGTGGCAGTTCCAGCTCTTCTAGCGGAGGATTAAGTACTAATATACAGAGGAGATATGGTTGATTCACTGGAGGTCTGAAGTTCTAGAGACAGAGAGATTTTGGTGGTTCAGGTGGATCTGGTGCTCCTTTATGTCGCAGGTGTAATAATCAGCATTTTGGGGAGTGTAGGAGAGGTAGCAATGGATGTTTTACTTATGGACAGGTGGGTCATAAGGCTGCCCAATGCCCTCAGAGTTAGTAGACACCCCAACAGCCTTCTTTCCCACCACCTGGACTGACCCAACAAGCTTCAGGATCTGGTGGTTATTCTCAGACTCGACGAGGAGGTGCCTACCACTATCAGGGCGACGCCGTTCCTTACACCTCAGGACAACAGCAGTACTCTCAGGATCCTCAGTATCAGAGTGGGTATCCTTAGTATCAGGGAGGATCTATGTCTTATCAGCCACATTCAGCCGGTGGATCTCAGTGGTACCAAGTGGACAGCCCTAACAGGGAGAGATTGCTGCTAGTAATGCAGGATCTTCGAGGCAGTAGGGTCAGCAAAGGCAGAGACATGGTATTCATGCCAACAGAGGTCGGCGTAAACGACAGCAGAATCAGGGGCGTATCCACAACATGTCACTGCAAGATGCCCGGAATAATCCAAATTTAATCATGGGTACGTTAAATATTCTTGGTCATTTTGCTAGAGTATTGATTGATTGTGGTGCTACACATTCTATTATTTCTCATACATTTGCTGACACAACCTCATCCTACACCTCTACGATATAATTTAGAATTTTCTATGCCTAGAGGGGATAGATGTTCAGGTATATCCAGGATGTCCAGTGATAGTAGAGGATATTATTATGCCGGCTAATCTTATGTCGTTAGATATTATGGATTTTGATGTGATTTTGGGCACTGATTGGTTACACTATAATTGTGCCAAGATAGATTGTTATGGGAAGACAGTCACATTTCATTGTCCTGGATTACCTGAAGTTACATTTGTAAGAGAGCCTAGTGGGGTGAGGCATGACATTATTTCAGCCATGAAAGCAAAGAGACTATTGTCGAAAGGTTGTCATGGATATTTGGCTCATGTGGTGTGGAATGATGATGCTCCTAGTAGTGTGGATGATGTTCGTGCAGTTAGATATTTTTCGGATGTATTCCCTGAGGATTTGCCTGGATTGTCGCCAGATAAAGAGGTGGAGTTTGTTATTGATCTGCTTCTAGGTACGAATCCTATATCTTTGACTCCTTACAGAATGGCTCATGCTGAATTAAGAAAATTGAAAGTGCAGTTGTAAGAGTTAATGGATAAAGGTTTTATTTAGCCGAGTACTTCACCTTGGGGAGCTCCAGTTTTACTTGTGAGGAACAAAGATGGAACTTTGAGGCTATGCATTGATTACAGGCAATTGAATCGAGTAACCATTAAGAACTGTTATCCATTGCCTCGTATAGATGATTTATTTGATCAACTCAGAGGTGCATGTGTATTTTCTAAGATAGATTTGAGGTCAGGTTACTACCAGTTGAAGATTAAAAATGAAGATGTCCCTAAAACCGCATTCAGGACTCGATATGGTCATTATGAGTTTCTTGTGTTGCCATTCGGCTTAACTAATGCACCAGCAGCTTTTATGGATTTGATGAATCGAGTATTCCAGCCATATTTGGACAGGTTTGTTATTGTCTTCATTGACGATATTCTAGTATACTCTAAGTTTAAGGTTGAGCATGCTAGACATCTGAAGTTGGTGTTGAGCAGTTTAAGAGAACACCAACTATATGCTAAGTTTAGCAAATGTGAATTCTGGTTGAATCAAGTGGCATTTTTGGGACATGTCGTTTCTTGACAAGGCATTCAAGTGGATTCTCAGAAAGTGGCAGATGTGGAGAATTGGGAGCAACCTCGAACCGTTACCGAAGTACGGAGTTTTCTTGGCTTAGTAGGCTATTATAGATGGTTCGTTAAGGATTTTTAGTGATTGCTCTGCCATTGACGAGGTTGACTCGAAAAGATGTTAAGTTTGAGTGGGATAATAAATGTGAGCAAAGTTTCCAACAGTTGAAGTATTATCTCACTTATGCACCTGTTCTAGCACTTCTAGATGATAGCGGTAATTATGAGGTTTATAGTGATACTTCTCTAAATGGTTTGGGTTGTGTATTAATGCAACATGGTAGGGTCATTGCTTATGCTTCGAGACAGTTGAAACCTCATGAGAAGAATTACCCTACATATGATTTGGAGTTAGCAGCTATTATCTTTGCATTGAAGATTTGGAGACATTATCTTTATGGTGAGAAATGTAAGATCTTCACAGATCATAAAAGTCTTCAGTATCTGTTTACTCAGAGAGATCTTAATCTTCGACAACGGAGGTGGATTGAGCTACCTAGTGACTATGATTGCACGATTGAGTATCACCCTAGTCGTGCAAATGTAGTGGCGGACGCACTTAGTAGAAAGACTCCAGCCAGACTTAATGCCATCTATGATTGTCATGTTCCTCTCTTAGCAGATTTGAGGTCCACTAGAGTGGAGCTAGGAGTGGAAGATCGAGAAGAAGCCTTGCTTGCTAATTTTCAAGTTAGGCCAGTTTTAATTGATCGTGTGCTTGAGGCTCAGATGATTGATGAGGAGACCCAGGAAATAATTCAACCAAGGAACCAAGGAAAAAAGAAAGATTTTGGAATTCGAGAAACTGATGACATGCTTATGCCGGAAAGCGGGATGTATGTGCCAAATAATGCAGAATTAAAGAAAGAAATTTTGGATGAAGCACATATTTTGGCATATGAGATGCATCCAGGAGGCACTAAGATGTATCATACCATTAGACCATTTTATTATTGGCCATGTATGAAAAGGGAAATTGCCGAATATGTGAGTAAGTGTGTCATTTGCCAACAGGTTAAAGCTGAAAGAAAGAAGCCTTTTGGGTTGATGTACCACTTCCCGTTCCATAATAGAAATGGGAAAATATTACTATGGATTTTGTGTACAAGCTCCCTCATACACAGAATGGTTATGACGGCATTTGGGTGGTAGTTGATCGGCTTACGAAGTCAGCACATTTTATTCCAGTGAGGGAGAAGTACTCGTTAAGCCGATTAGCTAAGTTATTTATATCGCAGATTGTGAAGTATCATGGTGTGCCAATTAATATTATCTCGGATCAGGATCCCAGATTTACCTCCAAGTTCTGGATAGCATTATAGGAAGCTCTTGGTACGAGATTGCTTTATAGTATGGTATATCATCCTCAGACGGATAGACAATCTAAGAGAACCATTCAGACATTAGAGGATATGTTGAGATCTTCTGTGCTGTAGTTTGGAGATAGTTGACATGATTGTTTGGATTTGATAGAGTTCGCCTACAACAACAGTTATCATTCAAGCATTGGTATGGCACCATTTGAGGCACTTTATGGGAAATCTTGTTGTATGCCTCTATGTTGGTCAGAGGTTGGCGAAAGAGTTTTAGTGGGCCTTGAGATTATGGATGTGACTATTCAAAATGTTCAGGTAATTAAGTCTAACCTGAAAGCGGCCCAAGATCAACAAAAGAGCTTAGCAGACAAGCATGCCACTGATCGGAAGTATAATGAAAGTGATTGGGTAATTCTGAAGCTATCACCTTGGAAAGGTGTTGTAAGATTTGGAAAGAAAGGAAAGTTGAGTCCTAGGTTCATTGGACCATATATGATCACCGAGCGAGTCAGTGAGGTTGCTTACAGGCTTGAGTTACCTCCAGAGTTGTCCAAAGTGCACGATGTATTTCATGTTTCGATGCTTCGTCATTATGTTTCAGATCTTCACATATGATTCCTCCTCAACCTTTGGAAATCAATTCGAACTTGACTTATGATGAGGAGACAGTGACTCTGTTGGATTGGAAGGATAAGGAACTAAGGAACAAGACAAACGCTTGGTGAAAGTTTTATGGAGAAATCATTCAGTGGAAGAAGCTGCTTGGGAGACAAAGGATCAGATGAGAGAGATGTATCCATGCTTGTTTTATGATTATTAGTGGATGTATTGGTTGTACATAATTTTGAAGACGAAAATTTATAAGGTGGGCAGATCGTCACAGCCCGTCCCGAAGATGTACGTTAATTATTTATCGACGACATGAATTGATGAAAATACCCTTGGACGTTAGTTGTGTAATGTGGTTTAAGTGTGGTTTTGGGTCAATATTCTTAAATCCTAATTGTTTGGAACCAATTAGTTTCACAATCCCTTGTTTAATTGGCAATACTAAATTCGAGCATGCTATGTTAGACTTAGGTGCATCCATCAATGTCATGCCATATTCTATTTATGCATCTATGAACCTAGGAGAGCAGAAAAATGATGAAGTTATTATTCAATTAGCTGATCATTCTAATGAATATCCGAAAGGAGTTTTGGAAGATGTTTTGGTGCAGGTTAATCATTTAATCTTTCCAGCCGATTTCTATGTGCCAGAGATGGAAGATGTGGCCCATTCTACTCCATTGCCGATCCTACTTGGAAGACCATTCATGAAAATAGCCCACACCAAGATCGATGTGTTCAAGGGGACATTGGCAATGGAATTTGATGGCGACGTTATCAATCTCAATTTTTCTAAAGCCATAAGGTATCCTATTGATGATCATTCTTGTTTTTCTATTGATATACTCGATGTTTTGGCGCAGGAACACCTTGAAGACTTACATTGGGATGCCCTTGAAAAGACCATTACAAAAGGAATCGGACTCAAAAACCAAAGGGCAGAGGTAGTACACACCCACGACACCAAAGAAGAAGATTTAGCCGTGCCTCTTTGTGAAGAAATAGCCGAGATGGTGGTAGCTCTAGAATCGTTGCAACAACAACATGGTAAGCTTCCAATCCCAATTTCAGATTTTGTCTCTACTAATAAGTTGTTACCCTCAGTGATTCAGGCATCCTCCCTCAAGCTTAAACCATTACCAAATCACTTGAAGTACGTTTTCTTAGGAGACCAAGAGACTTTGCCGGTCATAGTAACATCTACACACATGGCAATAGAGGAGGAGAAGTTAGTGAGGGTATTGAATGAGTACAAAACTGCCATTGGATGGACCTTGCCCGACATCAAAGGTATAAGCCCTACAACATGCATGCATCGTATACTTTTAGAGGAAAGGGCTAAACCATCTCAAGAGGCTCAATACTTACTCAACCCTCAAATGATGGAAGTTGTAAAGAAGGAGATTATCAAGCTACTTGATTGTGGAGTGATCTACCCAATTTCGGATAGTCGTTGGGTTTCGCTAGTTCAAGTTGTTCCAAATAAATCGGGAGTCACCGTGGTGAAGAATGAAGAAAACGAATTTGTGCCCACCCGTATCCAAATAGGTTGGTGAATTTGCATTGATTATAGGAAGCTTAACGCCACCATAAGGAAGGATCATTTCCCCCTGCCATTCATTGATCAAATGCTTGAAAGGTTAACAGGTAATTCGTTTTATTGCTTTCTTGATGGTTACTCAGGATATAATCAAATTGTCATAGCTCCGGACGATCAAGAAAAGACCAGCTTCATGTGTCCATTTGGTACATTTTCCTATCGTCGAATGCCATTCGGTTTATGCAACGCACCAACCACGTTTCAAAGATGCATGGTAAGTATATTTTCAGATTTTGTTGAGAAGATCATTAAAGTTTTCATGGATGACTTTAGTGTGTTTGGTGATTAGTTTGATGATTGTTTAGCTAATCTCACTTTAATCTTAAAACGATGCATGGAAACTAACATTGTTTTAAATTGGGAAAAATGTCACTTTATGGTAAAACAAGGCATAGTTTTAGGTCACATAATTTCAAAAAGGGGAATTGAGGTTGATAAATCGAAAATAGATCTTGTACGCTACTTACCCTCTCTCACTTCGGTGAGAGAGGTTCATTCTTTTCTTGGACATGTAGGATTCTATAGGCGATTCATCAAAGATTTTTCAAAGATTTCCCAACCTCTCTGCCATCTCCTTCAAAAGGATGTGCCCTTTGAATTCAATGCGGAATGTGAGAAGGCATTCAAGCACCTAAAGCAGATGCTAACTTCGGCCCCCATCATAGTGCCACCAGATTGGAGCCTTCCTTTCGAGCTTATGTGCGATGCCTCATATTATGCAATATGGGCTGTCTTGGGACAAAGAAAGGACAAGAAGCCACACGTCATCTATTATGCCTCCCGGACCTTGAATGACGCTCAATTAAACTACTCCACCACTGAAAAAGAACTTCTTGCCATTGTGTTTGCTTTAGATAAGTTTCGTTCTTATTTACTTGGAACTAAAGTCATAATTTATTTTGACCATGCAGCCTTGAAGTATTTGCTCATAAAGAAAGAGGCTAAACCATGGCTTATCCGTTGGATGTTTCTCCTCCAAGAGTTCGACATCGAAATCCGAGACAAGAAAAGGAGTGAGAACATGGTGGCTGACCATTTGAGTCGTTTGGTGCACAATGAGGAGCTATTGCCAATCCTAGAAACATTCCCAGACGAACAACTGTTGTCCATTGAGGTAAGTGAGCCATGGTATGCTGATTTAGTGAATTATTTGGTGACTAAACAAGCACCAACGTGATAAACTAAAAAAAAAAGGCACGGTTTTATATGTGGGATGACCCATACCTGTGGAAATATTGCCCTGATCAAATTCTACGTAGATGTGTGCACAATTCTGAGTTGAATTCAATTTTAACATTTTGTCACACATATGCATGTGGGGGTCATTTTGGCACTCAAAGGACAGCCCTTAAAGTTCTAGAATGTGGATTTTATTGGCCTACTATATTTAAGGATGCTAGAAATTTTTGCATAACCTGTGATCGTTGTTAAAGAACAGGTAATATAGGTCCAAGAGACCAAATGCCGTAGACCCCAATTCCTTCTGTCAAGATTTTGATGTTTGGGGCATCGATTTCATGGGTCATTTTCCTTCATCTCATGGTTTCAATTATATTTTACTTGCAGTTAATTATGTATCGAAATGGGTGGAAGCAAAAGCCACCCATACTAATGATTCCAAAGTGGTTGTAGATTTTGTCAAAACTAACATATTTGCCAGATTTGGAACGCCAAGAGTACTCATAAGTGATGGAGGTTCCCATTTTTGCAATCGAACCATCGAATCGCTACTCAAAAAGTATAATTTCACACATAAAGTTTCGACACCTTATCATCCTCAAACAAGTGGCCAAGCCGAGGTTTCTAATCGTGAGAAAACAGTTGGACGAACTCGAAAGGATTGGAGCTTGCACTTGGATGATGCATTGTGGGCATATCGGACAGCCTACAAAACACCAATTGGGATGTCCCCATTTCGGCTCATCTATAGAAAACCGTGCCATCTCCCCGTGGAATTAGAACATAGATCACATTAGGCAGTCAAAACGTCCAATATGGACATAGATACTGATGGACTTCATAGAAAGCTTCAATTGAACGAACTTGAAGAAATTAGGAATGAGGCTTACGAGAACGCTCATATTTACAAGGATAAAACAAAGGCTTTTCATGACAAGATGATTTGTACCAAGACGTTCTCCATTGGGCAGAAAGTGTTGCTTTCAAATCCCCCATTCGATTATTTCCCGATAAGTTGCGTTCTAAATGGATCGATCCTTTTGTTATTACTAAAGTCTTTCCTTATGGCGCAGTCCAAATTCAAAGTTTAAGGAAATGACAAGAATTTAAAGTGAACGGACACCGTTTGAAGCCCTATTACAAAACTTTCGAGGACCATGTCGTAGAGGAAATACCCATTCATGCCGTGGGCTCCAATGAAGCTTAAAAATGAGGTATCGTCCAGCTGGAAGATGTTAAAGCAAGCGCTTCTTGGGAGGCAACCCATGCGTTCAAATAAAGAAAACCTAGGAATCTCCAGCTCCACAACCAGATTTGCGTTCTTTAATTCTACTCCTTACTTCTTTTACTTTGCCATAATTGTCATGTTTGTTAGTTGTGTTGTTTGCTTGCTTGCGTGATAGTCTATGTTTGAAACATTGAGGACAATGTTTGGTTTAAGTGTGGGGGGGGGGGGGGGTAAACAAAGTGTTTTTCATTGATTTTCGTGGGATTTTACCACCTAGCACCTCTAGAGTTGTTTTTCACTGTTTTAAGTGTTTTTAGTGTGTTTTGAAGTGTTTTAATGTGTTTTGAAAGAAAAATACGAAAATTTGAAAAACAATTAGAAAAACTTTTGAAAAAAACCCGAAAAGAGTCGTTTTAGAGTCGTTTTTGTGTGTTTGTTTGTGTTTTAGGGTACCTTGCAACACAATGATGAGGATTTGGTTTTTAATTGCATGACTGTTAAAGAAAGTTATAAACATGGGTGGAAGTTTGATGTGCTCTTTGGTTAATACTTGGTTGTAGTTGTCATTAACGAATTCATATGTAATCACAAAAGAGAAAAAAAATTAGGTTTTGTAACATGCTTGAAGGAAGAAACTCAAATAACGCTACAACCCTGAGAGACTTGAGCCTAAACTTTGTTTAGAGAGTTATTAATCTGTGATTTGTTGTTTTCTAAAGTCGTTGCATGATCTCAATATTTGTTTGCTTGGTTGCTACTTAGAATGCTTTTTCATCATTTTAGTTTCAAATACTAGAACTCATGCCCGTTTCATTCGAAGCTTAAAATTGAGTGCATAACATATAACAAGATGAAGTTGCTTAGTTACCACCAGAGCCAAAAAGCCTTAAATCCCTTGCATATGTTGTAGGTTTAACCCCTTTGAGACTTAATTAGCCTATTTTCTTTGTTAGCCAAATTATCCTTACCTAGCCTAGAATAGGACTATCCATTCTTAAAGTATAGTGGAGCATGACTTAGAGGGAATTCCTTTCGATCAAACATTATGCTGAAAACAAGTGAGGGGGAAGGTTATTTCCAACGAAAAAAAAAATCATGAAAAAAGAAAGAAAGAAAAGAATTGAGAAATAAGTGAGAATGAACTCACAAGTATTGGTTGTTGAAGAAAGGGTCCTAGTGTTTTGTGAATCTCCCATGGGTGTTTAAAGTTGGTTGCTGCATTCAAAAGTGAATTCTAAGTGTCAATTTCATTATTTTTGCTTACTATTGCTTTAAGAACCTTTGTTTATCCCTAACCTTTATTTGTTAGCCAATACCCTTAGCCCCATTACAACCCTTAGACTTCTATCTTGGTTGTTATGTGTTTCAATATGTGGAGTTTGAAATTGGTACGAGCATATGGAATTCCTGGTTCTCGCTTCTAAGTAGTGGTATTCCATTCATGAGATCATATATATACATGCATTAACAATTCCAGAAAGTGCCATCTTTGATTATAACATATGTGAGTGCTAGTCTACATGTTTACATCAATCTTCTTACATATACCTAGTATAGGGAGTGTAGTCAGAAAATCTGTATGAAAATAGAGAGTATATCCGGTAAGGAATTGAGGGAATTCTCTAAGGCATATTACTACATTCAAAACATTGTTTTACTTGATTAAATGCGAGCTAGTGAGTGGTGACTGCAATTAAGTGTGTGCTCGAGGGTAAGGATAGCTAAAATATATGTGAATAGTGATTTTTAATATGTCATGTTTCATTGGAAATCCCTAAGGCAAACGTTGGAAGGTCTAGGTTATGTTTTGTTTGTTTTGTTTTGCTCGAGGACTAGCAAAAGCTAAGTGTGGGGGAATTTGATAGGAGCATATTTATACGACTTAGTTAGCTTGTTTTCTTGTATTTTCATAGCTAGTTTTTGTTTATTATAGTGATTTAAGCTATTTTCGTGTGTTTGTAGGTCCAAATGACAAAGTTGGCAAGAAAGTGCAATTTGGAGCAATTTGGAGCAGTTTTGGGCTAAGAATGGATAGCATATGAATGGAGCAAGGTGGATGGACGTTTTTGAAGTTCAAAGAGGCTAGGAATGTGCTAAAGATCTGGAAGAAATGAATTCAAGACAAAGAAGATAAGGAATCAGCCAACAAGAAGGAACATTATCCAAAACATTATCCAACCTTATCTTATCCAAACTAACCTTATCTTATCTTATCCTATCCTAATCTTATCCTACCTTAATTCCAGCTGAAAGGGGGGGATCAATTTCACATTAAAGCACCTACAAATTAGGTTTCTAGATGCCAAGACCATATCCCTAAATTGGTACCGCACCTAGCCATTCTAGAAGCTCGTTTTGGCTAGAGGCGTATTCAAAGCCATGAACATATATTGCATATGAATTGATTACTTTCAGTTATTAGTCCATGAATCGTGAATGCAATTTGCTTAACTGTTTAATTCAGAACTTATTCTTGTATGTTGATTAAGGGTGCACACTTGGTTTGTATGCATGAATTTGATGCTAAAATATAAGGGAGTTTCACCTAATAGTTATGAACTTATATTTACGAGTAGTGGAGGTCACTGGTCATGATCATGTTAAGTAAAATTTCTGGCAGGAGTATCATGTTGTTCATAGTTACGAATGTCTTGTCAATACTTATGACTTTCATAGAACTTAATGATCTTTGATTTGTATCTCTATCATTTTGTTCGTGTAGGGAACTTGATAAGAATAATTTGGTTGCGATGCTGAGTCCAATTCAATGAACTTACGAAAATCTGAGGGTTAATTAGTGCTGCTCACGGTTAATTTGGGGCATTGTCATTCATGGTTTATAGAAAGAATAACTGGAAATTGATTAGTATGCATATGTGTCATGTGTGGAGAATGACCCTCTAGCTAGCCATTCACCTCTTAAAACACCCTAAATTCGTAGCAATTAGTTTGTTTCTACAAGTAACTTAGTTTAAGTTTTTAAATTCGTAAAAAATCAACCCCCCTTTATATTTTGTGTTCTTAGGTTAGAATCTGTCCAATTGGTGTCTTTTAAAGGTTTTGAGTCTTTTTGGTTCAAATTTCGTCCAAAGTCATCCTTAGTGTTAGTTTTGAGTCAATTTGTTTGTTTTGTGTAGTTTTTAGTAGTTTGAGTTAGTTTTGAGTCATAAGAATCTAGTTTAGTGTTTTTAAGTCTAGTTAAGTATAATTGAGTCTAATTTGAGTAGATTAGCAATCCCTCCTAATCGCCGGCCTAGAACAATCCCTACTTGTCCATACTACAATTATCAAAAAGAAGGTTTAAGTTTGAGTGCTAGTTTATATCACATCACCCGACATCCTCGTCGGCACATTCGCACCGAACAGCAGAGTGGCTCTGATACCATTATGTCACATCCCTGTCTCGACTCTGTCGTAGCACGATATTGTCCGCTTTGGGCTTACCATTCCCTCACAATTTTGTTTTTGGGAACTCAAACGAGAACTTCCCAATGGGTCACCCATCCTAGGAATGCTCTTTCCCGAACTTGCTTAACTTCGGAGTTCCGATGAAATCTGAAGCCAATGAGTTCCCAAAATGCCTTGTGCTATAGGGATGGGAGCATGTACATTTAAGGCACATCACCCCCTCTCCATTGGTCGATGTGGGATGTTACAATCCACCCCCGTTAGGGGCCTGACGTCCTTGTCGGCACATTTGTATCGAACAACAGAATGACTCTGATACCATTATGTCACATTCCAGTCTTGACTTCGTCGTAGCACGATGTTGTCCGCTTTGGGCTTACTATTCCCTCACGGTTTTGTTTCTAGGAACTCTGACGAGAACTTCCCAGTGGGTCACCCATCCTATGACCGCTCTTGCCCAAACTTGCTTAACTTTGGAGTTCTAATGGAATTCGAAGCCAGTGAGTTCCCTAAAGGCCTCGTGTTATAGGAAGGGGAGCATGTACATATAAGGCACATCACCCCCTTTCTGTTGGTCTATGTGGGATCTTACATCATCAGCAGAGCTCAGTTTGATACCAATTAATTTCCAAGAGTTTGATGTTGGTTCTCTAGTTCTTTTGTGGTATCCGAGCAGACAATACACATGTTATCGATTTTAGAAATGTCAAAGCCCTAGTTTCCACAACATAATGACTTTATTATTCTCTCCCCAACCATTTCCAAACAATTTCAACAATGCAAACCTCTTCCGCAGTAGAGGATCAGTTGAAAATGTTAACAAGTAAAATTAAAACTTAGGTGCATTGTTGTGTACTACTTTTGGACACTGAAAAAGTAATAAATGACTTCAAACTTGTGGACCCAAAAATAATCAAGAAGAATTTGGAGACGACATGTGGATTTTTAGGTAAATAAAACAAAATTACCTTCGAGGCACGCCGGAACTCCCACGCGCAAGCAGCAAACAATCATGGTCAAAAGTGATCAAAATAAGTATTTATTCAAAACCTATTTTCATCCATCCTCATCAAATCTTCCCCACAAGGTAACCCTTAAATATTCATTCAAATTAGGATTATTTACCTAAATTAATTGATTAATTTCCTAATTTATTAATTAATTTCCTAATTGATTGCAAGATATTATTTTGACATAATGTCTTGCAATTACACTCAAAAACCACCGTAAGTGGCCGGACCCCTTTTCTTCAAATGGGGGCCGACCACACCGCTATAAATAGCTCCCATTTCTCCTAAAAACTTAATTCTAAGTCTCTTGCAAAATTCTCCAAATTTGTCTGAACACTTTTCCCTCAAATTCTAACTTTGACATCGGAGGTTTATCGGACAAAGCCCCCCCCCCAATTCATTGTGGATGCGTGAGGCTCTTGGCCTTGACCCAAGGTGTTAATTGTTTTGCAGTTGCATTTTTTTTCAAGAAGGAGAAGGCGGAAATTTACATCCACAAAACTCATATATATATATATATAAAATAAATATTCTTGATTTGTTAATTGAAAAAAAATATCATAGAACCAAGAAATATATAGTTAACGACTACTTTGTAGTGCTACCAACTTACGTAGTTTACCACAATTTTGATTATAGTCTGTCGTGATGAGTCAGGTATCATGAACATCTCATTGTATGAAGGGAACCATCTTTGCTCACCACCCTAATTATGATGTATGCTCTAGGGACAGAGCCACATAGAGGTCAGAATAGGCAAGGGCCCATCTTGAAATTCACCCATGTTATATGTTTTGTCTGCTAACTTATACAATAAAAAGTATATGATCCATTAGTGGAGTCGAGTGTAAAGTTTTCATCAAGTTATGGGTTCGAGACTTATTTATGCAAACAATTTTTTTATTTTCTTACCAAACATCTATTTTACCATATAAGCCTTTCGATGCCAACAACCTTTTGATTTTTCAAGCCAATTGCTTTTTTTTTTTTAATCTTTTTTTATGACAGATCATATTAAACAATATCTATACAATCTAGAGGAAGATCCAATTATGTTGAAAGAAAAATCTCTTAGTAATAGTTTTGAGCTAGCCATGACTTTAAATTTTTGTTCGAATCTAATGTGTTAATCCTTTTTTTTTTATTAAAGCTTGTACGTAAACAAACTTTGTTATTGTGATATAATCATCTCAATACTAAATTTTTCATACAAATTTTAAAGCTTATTAGTCTTGTTTGATTAAATTTTTCAATGACTATACAAAACAACAACAAAAAAACTTTTAATTGCTCTCCAGTTAAACATACTTGTAACTATTGTTTTCTATTTTTTTTCACTTGGTATAAAGGCCTCTCCTGTGATGGATATTTGGCTCAGTCACGGGTATGCTCACCATACATCTAATCATCTGCCATGTGTCTTTTTATTTAACTCTAGTTATCTTTCATATTGAATATTTATTTTTTAATTTTGAAAAAAAAAATTAACCAAGGTTAAGTGAAAAGACATGTGACAGATAATTAGGTGTATGATGAACATATACTATAGTTTATGGTGATGAGCAAAAAAGCTCTTCCAGTATGAAATGTTGTTTGGTAGTTTAATTAATAATCACAATTGAGAAAAATGCACTAAAAACTAAAACCCACTTGTGGGGAAAACGTGGTATTCACTAGGGGGAGCACAAATCTTCCCAATCGATCCCATGAGACTTATCACCATTTTCCAATGTGTAATTCCTATAATTATCATATGTATTAACTATTTGTTGGATAAGAGTTCCGAAAAATATTAAGGGAACTCTCTAAAAAATGGGACTCTTCATGATCTTTCAGTCACCTTATATTTTTAACATAATATTTTATAATGTTAGCACGAAAATTGATGCTAAATTGTGAGGTAGCAGATAGTTCATGGAGAGTCCCGCTTTTGAAAGAGTTTCCTTAACATTTCTCGTGAGGTCCACATTTGAAACTTAACAAATATATTACTACTTCCTACTAATAGAACAAATGTCTTTTGTGAAAATGTAACTAAGTTGAGACGATATCAATATGATTAGTAATGAACCGTTCACTTGACTCATTCTAACACTGTTAAGTATAATTGTTTTATGCAATACAGTGTTTGCCGACCCTCTTAGTATAACTATCAAGAGCCAGCTAGCTGCTTAGTACGGAGTGAAGTTAAAAAAAGAGGAATAGGATCCTTTTCGGATCCTCTTTGTGGGGATTCAGATGATCAATCAATCGTGTCTGTTCATCGTATATCGTACGATTAGAAATTATTTTTAATTTAAAATTGAATATAAATAATATCTAATGAAAACTGACATTACGATGTACGATTAATAAATATGATTGATTGATTCTTGAATTCCCAAAAAAAAAAAAATCCGAAGGGATACTTTGTCCAAAAATAGATGGTCCCCGCCGATCAAGAATGATCTTTTCTCCATGCAAGTGCCCGATCGCAATATACTGGAACTGTAATGCACTGTCCAATCACGTTGTTGCTCCTAAAAGCAGCACTAGGAACATTCTTTTCCTATGTAAATTAACTAGCCAATTTGGAGATAGTTTAAAATACTAATTAAGGCTAATGTCGAAAATCTTCCACAATCGGAGATGCTCAAATCGCACAATAAACTTTCTTGCGCTTTAAGTGAGAAAACAACTAATCTCGTAGTTGGATTGTGATCTCTTTTTCTCTCTAAAAAAAATCTAAAATTCATATTATTTTCGTCGTATCAGTAAAACGAGAAAAAGAGATTTGTGCCTCTCACAACCCTAAATGTAAAAGGGATTAGGGATGGATTTGTTTTAGCACAAGTACAAGTACGGCCTCATTGTAGAAGAGAAAGAGAGATCAATAGTTGTTAGGGTTCCAAAACCAACTAAACTAATAACACATGCCCTGCGTATGTGTTGGATAATTTAAACTAGTATCCAACATAACTATTGATAAAATAAAAATGCCCGATACAAGTAGGGGATACTTGTTACTTTTCAATTATGCTTATGTTTTGAGATAAGATTATAGGGGGATCAAAGATAGGCTAAGATTAAAGTGATCTTTTTGGTTTTGCTTGTACTACAGGGACCACTACTTGGATCTTTATCTTGGTGGGTTGGATTTCACGGAAAGAGTCATCTCCAGATCTCTTCCACCAAAGTCACTAAATCAAGTGATCTGAACTCTTGAAATTTGATCAACGGCTAAAAATAAGGGCACCCTTTACAAGTTATAATAACTTTAGTCATTGGATCAAATTTTAAGGGCCCGGATCACTTGATTTGGTGGAAGAGATCCGAAGAGGATCTCTTTCCGGATTTCACTAGCTAGGTTCTTGTTGCTCTTTGGGGACCACCCATGGAGGTTTATATCTCCTTGTTTTTTTTTTAATATATATAGGGATAGAATTAAGGGACAAATAATTTTACAAACATTTTTACACTTCTTTGTAGCCTTTAGATTTTATAACATTCAAGGACTCTTATTTATTCATTAAGTGACTTGGATCCTTATAATATTAAAAATAAAAATAAAATTGAAAAAACATAAAATTTAGAAGAAAATTAAAATAAATAAATAAACAAAAAAGGAAGAAACCCTAATCGTGAAAATAAGAAAGGAGGTCTGAAACCTCTATCTCCGATCTAGGTCTGCAACTTCCATTTGGGCAAAACTTTTTATGGATATTCATGCCAATGAAGGAGTCTCAACTCGTTAGGGAGATAATCAATTTCTCCAGATAGGTGCACATTACTATTTACAAAAAGTATTTGAAGATTTTTCATCTTTGAGAAGCTTTTAGCATTTAGACATATCTGATCTGGTTCGGAGTCTTCAGGGATCTGTAATTTGATATCTTTAATTTATTTGTTCCCTAGGATTAGATAGTATTAACATTATCCAATGAACTTCAAAAAAAAAAAAAAAAAAAAAAAGGAAGCTACAATTAGCACTCTAAAAACAAAATCATCACGCACTTCCTTCCTATTGTAAAATATAAGATCATAGGTCTGGTTTTCTTTGTAGCCTTCAGACCTCCTCTCTTATTTTCACGATTAGGGTTTCTTCCCTTATATATATATATATATATATATATATATTTTTTTTTTTTTTCTTTTTTTTTTCCTTCTAGATTTTATGTTTTTTCAATTTTATTTTTATTTTTAATATTAGTTAAAATCCACATAAGGATCCAAGTCACTTAATGAATAAATAAGAACTATTGGATGTTATAAAATCAAAACGCTACAAAGAAGTGTAAAAATATTTATCCCTTGATCATATCCCATATATATATATCCTTGGGTTTAGATAACTAAGGAAAAAGATCCTCTCTGGATCCCTTCCACCAAATCCACCAATTCGGACCCTTGAAATTTGATCCAATGGTGAAAAGTAGGGGTTTTGACACACCCCGACCGAGATCAAGGCATGCTGGCTATCACGTGAGAGTGACGTAGCCATGTGTACAATGCGGAAGCAATAATGATAAGAATTATACGAATAATTGAAAACCAAATTACTAGAGTACACTACCAAATAGAAAGTGATAGGAGTTACTTACAATAGTAAACACTCCCAATCAGAGCATAAAGTCTAGGTGCAGTCCAGTAGGACAAGTATTAGTTATACAGTACCAGGAATGTCCTACTATTATTTAGATAAGTCAGAATTGCCGATGTCCTCAAGCCACCAACAACAAGCTTACTTAAAACCTGGAGGGGCGCAAAACAGAAAACGTGAGTGTGAAGGAAATTTTGTGAAAAACATGTTCATTTAAGCAACATCTATAGCATGCAATTAACAATTAAAGGCGGAATCATGCTTGTATGCACTCAAAAACAAAACATTACCCATGAAATTCAAAGCCTAGTAGTTAGGTGAACCATGACTCAACTCAAGAACAAAGTGAGTTGAGAAATTTTATACCTTTGTTGATTCCTCTTTGCATAAGCAAAGGCTAATTACTCAAGAGATAGGGCCTTCATTCCTTGCTTCTTAGCTCCATGGATTTGGATGGAAGAATTGGTTTCTCCAAGTTCTCAAAGTTGAGAACCTCTAAGTCTCCACACCAAGGAAGGATTAATGAAGAAATGAGTGACCTTGAAGGATGAGAGATTGCTAGCTAATCTCCTCCAAGGGGGGCCGGCCTTTAGAGAGAAAGGGAGAGACATGTTCTCTCCAATTTTCTCCAAAAGAAAAAACCCTAAATGAATTTTGGCTATAAAGTCATATTTATACCTACATTCATTGGAGTGGCAAACTTGTAATAAGTCCAAAACTCACTCCTTTATCAATATGGCCGGCCATAGGGTTTTATTGGGCTATTTGGGCCTTTGTGAATTATTAGTCATGAAGTTGTCAAACAACTTAAGTCAATGGGCTTGACGTTCGAAGCCCATTGGGCATTGAGGCCCAAAACTAACCCGATGTCTTTAACGAACTTTATTCGTTTGATTAATTAATCATATTAATTAGTCCTTGCCATAAATAATTAAACCATTTAATTATCCTTACTCATCTCCATTGTTTCTTCAATCTCTACCTTACACGGTGTACGATCCATTAGGTTTCTTTTAGTGAGGCAGTGGGCGATCAGAACTCTTTCAAATCGATTGTGAATTGAAACTTACTTTCAATTCTCCCTTTAGTGATTATACACGTTTAGGGCTTCCACAAACCATGAGTGACACCTAGCAGTATGTCATGGTTACCCAAGCTAATCAGAAGAGGTGGAGAACTTATTCAGTTTAGGATTATAATGCAATACGGTCTTTCTCTAATACAATACTCTTGACCACATTGTTTGGTTTGATAGTTTATTCATGTCTACTATCCAATGTGATTTATTTACTTATATGATTACCTTGAATGTGATTTGGAACGACTTCCTAAATCTCATTCATACTCTGGCCAGAGATTCTTAATCATATCATAGAGTATTCTCCCTCAAACGGTTTGAAGGTTAGAGATCCCTTGTTGCACACTCACTTGCCTCCATGGTTAAGTGGCTTAACCCCAACTATGTCGTGGACACCCTCTGATGGGGTGACTTTGACATAGTCAAAGATCAAGGACCAACCACAAGACAACTATAATGTCTCAGGTCAAATGACTACTTTGCATTATCCCAACTATGAGTTCTCCTGTGACATGAGTATGAGAACTCATCGTTGATTGTGTTTAGTGGACTCGTTCTCTATTGAGCACTTACATGCTTGTCTTGGTGTCAATCACACCAATGACTCGAGACCAGTCACTCTCCCTGAGAGAAGACACAACACGTACTGATCTTAACGTACTATCAATGCCTAATTGGCAATCCTATGATCAGGAATGTTTAGAATATGTATACGAAAGAGAATGGTCTCATTAATCTAACTTGTTTAAATTACATTCTCCTAATTACATATTCCTTGGACTTATCGTTTAAGCATATAACATTTATATGAAACGGCTTAAAACAATAATTTTTGCCCTTGATATTAAACTAGATTAGTTTAACATGTGAAATGTCCGTGAAGTATCATCATATGATTGGTTTTAGGGCACATTTCCAACAGAGTGGGCAAAAACAAATGTTTTACAAAACTATTTCATTTAACAATATACTAACCCCTCGCTGAAAAACAAGTATAACTTTTTCCAGAATCAAGATATAAGCATATACATAATATATATATATATATATATATATATATATATATATAATCATATCAATTCAATTCATGCTTCACATAATCATATTCAAATATATGCCATGCCAATATATAACAGAGTAAACAATTCAAATAAGAATAAATGCATAGAAATATGATATGTTAGCCAGAACCCCTATGGTAGTCTGTACGGCTGAATCCATAGCTCAAAAGTCAATCTAGCCGGAGTCACTACAATGACCTATACGACAATATACTGCACATAAGTCGGAACCACTAAAAGGGGTATGTACGACAAGATTGGGTGTATTCTAATTATGCTCAATTCTATTTTCTCATAATAGTCGGGCGATAAATCGCTAGTCACCTACGAGTCGGAACCATAAATAAGGTCTGTACGACAAGACTGTGCACTTAGGTTGGATCCAAGATGAGCGAGCATATAGTGCGGGAGGTGACATAAATAAAGAGGCATGTACTTCACATCTTTGGCTAAATCATAATCACCCTAGGTGCAGCTTTATGAACTCAACATTATTCAATCACATATCACATCATCGATGATTCACATAATCAAACACAACTTACCTGAACTTACCTGTACCTCCACAGCACCACATTTATGTATATATGCAACCATGAAATGCATATTTAGAATATAAAAGCATTTGGCATATTATTTCAAAACATACTTTCCTTATAAATGCATTTCTGGGAAATATATCAAGTATATAAATATATACTGAAAACAAAAGCCCACTCACTGGAATGTCGAAGGGTTGTAGCCCCCGAGTCGCCCATGGATACGCTCGTCCTCGGGATAAGCTTCACCTATATGCAAATTAACTCTTTCACTCCTCGAATCATGTGAAATCACGTCGGAGAAGTCCTCGAACTTCGACGACCTCTGTAAAGCTCTATTTTCAAGCTTCCCGTGATCCAAATCCTACCAACGATGCACTCCGAGCATCGTGAGGACCTCCTTGAGCTCACTGTGGTCCTTTTGGGCCTTAGAACAGCTTGAAACCTCCACGAACTGGTTTTGTGTACTGTACACCCACGGCTCCCTTTCAAACTAGGGTTTCTCAAAGGTTTCATTGCTGAAAATGGGTACCACTCGACTCGTAAGGATCCTAGGAACACACTGGAGACCTCAGAACCTTTGATTCGTGCATATTTTGGATTTGTTTGTGTGTGTCTGTACGAGTTCGAAGAGAAAGAGAGAGAGAGTGAATCGAGAGGGAGAAAGAGAGAAGTCCACAGGATAGAAAGAGAGAGAAGATATGTGTGTGGTCCAAAAGTCACCAATCAAAACCAATAATTCCCTTACTTCCAATTGGGTCCAAAAACTTAGGGAAAGTAATAAATGGGTCCAAATCTAACTTAAATCACAGAATACACTTTAACATCCAAGGGTAAAATTATCCTTTCACGTCATCGAAGATTAGTTATTCGAGACGGGCTGTGACAATCTCCCCATCTTATAAAATTTCGTCCTCGAAATTACATACAATCACTACATCCTCTAATAATCATAAAACAAGTGTAGATACAACTCTCTCATCTTATCCTCTGTCTCCCAAGTAGCTTTTTCTACTGAATGATTTGTCCATAATACCTTCACCAGGCGCACGGTCTTGTTCCTCATTTCCTTATCCTTCCAATCCAATAGAGTCATTGGTTCCTCATCATAAGTTAAATCTGGATTAATTTCCAGAGGTTGAGGAGGAATCACATGTTAAGGATCTGAAACATAATATCGAAGCATCGAAACATGAAACACATCGTGCACCTTGGATAACTCTGGAGGCAACTCAAGCCTGTAAGCAACCTCGCCGACTCGCTCAGTGATCATATATGGTCCAATGTACCTAGGACTCAACTTTCCTTTCTTTCTAAATCGCACAACACCTTTGCAAGTTGATAGCTTTATAAATACCCAATTGCCTACATCATACTTTCGATCAGTGGCATGCTTGTCTGCTAAGCTCTTTTGTCGATCTTGGGTCGCTTTCAGGTTGGACTTAATTACCTGAACATTTTGAGTAGTCACATCCACAATCTCAGGGCCCACTAAAACTCTTTCGCCAACCTCTAACCAACATAGAGGCGTACGACATGATTTCCCATAAAGTGCCTCAAATGGTGCCATACCAATACTCGAATGGTAGCTGTTGTTGTAGGCGAACTCCATTAAATCCAAACAATCATGCCAACTATCTCTAAACTGCAGCACTGAATATCTCAACATATCCTCTAATGTCTAAATGGTCCTCTTAGATTGTCCATCTGTCTAAGGGTGATATGTCGTACTATAAAGCAATCTTGTACCAAGAGCTTCCTGGAATGCTATCAAGAACTTGGAAGTAAATCTAGGATCCCGATCCGAGATAATATTAACTGGCATACCAAGGTACTTCATAATCTGTGATATAAATAACTTAGCTAATCGGTTTAACGATTACTTCTCCCTTACTGGAATAAAATGTGCTGACTTAGTAAGTATCAACTACCACCCAAATTCCATCATAACAATTCTGTGTGCGAGGAAGCTTGTACACAAAATCCATAGTAATATTTTCCCATTTCCACTGTGGAATGGGAAATGGCTACATCAACCTAAACGACTTCTTCCTTTCTGCTTTAACCTGTTGGCAAATGGCACACCTACTCACATATTCGGCAATTTCTCTTTTCATACATGGCCAATAATAAAATGGTCTAATGGTAGGATACATCTTAGTGCCTCCTGGATGCATCGTATATGCCGAAATATGTGCTTCATCCAAAATTTCCTTCCTTAACTCTGCATTGTTCAGCACATACATTCTGCTTTCCTGCATAAGCATGCCATTAGTTTCTCGAATCCCAAAATCTTTCTTTTTACCTTGGTTCCTTGCTTGAATTATTTCTTGGGTTTCCTCATCAAACATCTGAGCCTCAAGTACACGGTCAACTAGAATTGGCCTAACCTGAAAATTAGCAAGCAAGGCTTCTTCTCGATCTTCCACTCCTAACTCCATTCCAGTGGACCTCAAATCTGCTAGAATCGGAATCATAGATGGCATTAAGTCTGGCTGGAGTCTTTCTACTAAGTGCATCCGCCATGCATTTGCACGACCAGGGTGATATTCAATCGTGCAATCGTAGTCACTAAGTAACTCAATTCACCTTCGCTGTCGAAGATTAAGATATCTCTGAGTAAACAAATACTGAAGACTCTTATGATCTATGAAGATCTTATATTTCTCTCCATAAAGATAATGTCTCCAAATCTTCAAAGCAAAGATGATAGCTGCTAACTCTAAATCATGTGTAGGGTAATTCTTCTCGTGAGGTTTCAACTGTCTCGAAGCATAAGCAATTACCCTACCATGTTGCATCAACACACAACCCAAACCATTCAGAGAAGCATCACCATAAACCTCATAATTACCGCTATCATCTAGAAGTGCTAGAACAGGCGCATGAGTGAGGTATTACTTCAGCTGTTGGAAATTTGCTCACATTTATTATCCCACTCAAACTCAACATCCTTAACAAACCATCTATAATAACCTGCTAAGCCAAGAAAACTCTGTACCTCGGTGACGGTTCGAGGTTGCTCCCAATTCTCCATAGCTGCAACTTTCTAAGAATCCACTTGAATGCCTTAAGAAACGACATATCCCAAAAATGCTACTTGATTCAACCAAAATTCACATTTGCTAAACTTAGCATATAGTTGGTGTTCCCTCAAACTGCTCAACACCAACTTCAGATGTCTAGCATTCTCAGCCTTAGACTTAGAGTATACCAGAATATTGTCAATGAAGACAATAACAAACTTGTCCAAATATGGCTGGAATACTCGATTCATCAAATTAATAAAAGCTGCTGGTGCATTAGTTAACCTGAATGACATCACAACAAACTCATAATGACCATATCGAGTCCTGAATGCGGTTTTAGGGACATCTTCATTTATAATCTTCAAATGATAGTATCCCGACCTCAGGTCAATTTTAGAAAATACACAGGCACCTCTGAGTTGATCAAATAAATCGTCTATATGAGGCAATGGATAACGGTTCTTAATGGTTACTCGATTCAATTGCCTGTAATCAATGCACAGCCTCAAAGTTCCATCTTTCTTCCTCACAAATAAAACTGAAGCTCCCCAAGGTGAAGTACTCGGCTAAATAAAACCTTTATCCACTAACTCTTGCAACTGGACTTTCAATTCCCTTATTCAACAGGAGCCATTCTATAAGGAGTTAAGGATATAGGATTCGTACATGGAAGCAGATCAATAACAAACTCCACCTCTCTACCTGGCAGCAATCCCCGCAAATCCTCAGGGAATGCATCTGGAAAATATCTGACCACCCGAACATCTCCACACTACTAGGAGCATCATCATTCAACACCACATGAGCCAATATCCCTGACAACCTTTCCGACAACAATCTCTTTGCTTTCATGGCTGAAATAATACCATGCCTCACCCCACTAGGCTCTCCTACAATGTAACTTCAGGTAATCCAGGACAATGAAATGTGACTATCTTCCCACAACAATCTATCTTGGCACGATTATAATGCAACCAATCAGTGCCCAAATCACATTAAAATCCATAATGTCCCATGGCATAAGATTAGCCGGCATAATAATATCCTCTACTATCACTGGACATCCTGGATATTGATGCGAAAAATATAAGCACACAAATTAAACCCTCTTTTTATCAATTGTAGCAAAGTATGTAAGTAGGGATCGTTCTAGGCCGGGGATTAGGATGGATTGCCAAATCACTTGAAACGGACTCAAAACGTAAAAACAAAGTTTAAAACACTAAACTAGACTCAAAGAATGCAAAACTAAACTATAAAACACCAAAACAAACCAAAAGACTCAAAACAACAAATAAACACTCAAAACTGCCTTAAAAACACTTTCTGGGCAGTTTTGAACACCTAACACTAAATTGGACGAAATTGGGTTATGACTTGACTCAAGACACTTAAAAACACAACTAAATTGATTTCTAACTAATCTAACACTTCAAAAAAAAATGGGGATTGAGTTTTGACGAAAATTGAAAACAAGAACAAACTTTGTAAATTGAATAGATTCTAAAACGAACTTCATAAAAGTGAATGGATGGAAAGCTAGCTAAGGGGTTCTT
The DNA here is from genome assembly GCA_963082935.1 of Malus x robusta. Lineage (NCBI taxonomy): Eukaryota > Viridiplantae > Streptophyta > Magnoliopsida > Rosales > Rosaceae > Malus > Malus x robusta. Next base: position 16,077,911 of record OY720325.1, on the reverse strand, counting down.
CTCCACACATGTCACACTTGCATACAAAACGATTTCCAATTTCTTCTCAATAAACCATGAATTCCCAATGCCCAAAATTAACCGTGAATTGCACTAATTAACCCTCAGATTTTCCTAAAGTTATCGAATTGGATGAATTGCATACGACAACCCAAAGCATTCCTCACAAGTTCCCTGCATGAATTGCATAACAAAGATACAAGCAAAGATCATTAAGTTCTATGAAAATCATAAGCATTGGCGAGGCACTCGTTACTATGAATTGCATGAAACTTATGCCAAGAATTTACTTAACATGATTGTGATCAACAACCTTTACTACTTTTGAATATAAGTTCATAACGATTAGGTGAAATTCCCTTATATCCTAGCATCAAACTTATGCATGAAAATTAAGCGTGCACTCTCAACCAACACACACAAATCAGTTTTAATTCATGTAGATAAGTAAATTGAATTCACAACTTATGAAACGCAATTGAAAGTAATCAAATCATATAGCAAGCATAAACATGGTTTCGAATCCCCCCTAGCCAAGGGGGGTTTAGTTCCTCATACTCACAAAGCAAAGATACATAAATTTAGACATTAAAATCCAAAGAAAGAAAACACCTAGATGATCCAACTTGGACAACAGGTGCATCCACAAGTCTTCTTTCCTCCTTGATGCGGCACTTGGTCTAAAGTCAGGTTCTAGGGTGGTATTTGTATGGTAGAATGGGTAAGGAAGGGTATGGAAGGGTTTAGGATTGATGGGGGGTACGGCTAGGGTAAAAAAATCAGAAAAATATGGAAGAATGGTGAAGGAAGTCTGCGGCAAAGAGAGGGAATGATTTCTGGCGAAAATTCTGAATATGGAGGGGTGGTGTGGCTGATTATGTTTTTGATGTAGTGTAATGTGTAGTGTTCTTCCCTTCACTCCCTATTTATAGAAGCTCCAAAGTAAAGAATCACTTAAGTGGCTTCAATAAACAATACAAACAAAGACCAAAATGATGCAAAGATAGCTAGTTTACATGCTCTTTTATCATTGTGTCTTGCCTTTAACAAAAGGCAATCATTCCTCTTTTGCTAATTCAACTCCTTTGTAGCTGTCCATGTGCCTTCATTCTTCAATTTCTGATGCATTTGCCTTGTATTCCATCCCTTTTCCACATGTACTAGCTGTTAGACAACTTTCACACACATGTTTTGCATCATTTCATCTTGCAAACATCAACTTTTGGCCACTTTACACCTCTACACACATGCTATGCATCATTTCAGCTTGCAATTATGTTTGTAGTTACTGAAAATGTGAATACATCTTGTAAAGCAATCCAACAAATGGCATATTTCACTTCTTTTCCTTTCAAATTGTTATGTATCTGCACACTTCCACACTTCAACTTCATTATTCAGATTTTTGCATGTGTTGAAACCCTTTTTAAAACACCAAAAACGTCCATCCCACTTGCTCCATATGCATGCAATCCATTTTGGCCCAAAATTGCTCCAAATTGCACCAAAATGCACTTTCTTTCCAACTTTGTTGTTAGGACCTACAAACACACGAAAATAGCTTAAAACACTCCTATAAGCAATAACTAACTAAGTAAATGCAAGAAAACATGTTAACTAAGTCGCATAAATATGCTCCTATCAGATATACCTGATCCACAAAACATCTACCCCCTCTAGGCATAGAAAATTCTAAATTATATCCTAGAGGTGTAGGATGAGGTTGTGTCACTTGAGCAAATGTATGAGAAATAACAGGATGTGTAGCACCATAATCAATCAATACTCTAGCATATGACCAAGAATATTTAACGTACCCATAATTAAATTTGGATTATTCTTGGCATCTTGCAGTGACATGTTATGGATACGCCCTTAATTCTGCTATCGTCCACCGCGACTTCTGTTGGCATGATACCACGTCCCTGCCTCTGCTGACCGGACTGCCTCGAAGATCCTGCACTACTAGCAGTAATCTCTCCCTGTTGGGGCTGTCCCCCTTGGTACCACTGAGATTCGCCGGCTGAATGTGGCTGTTAAGACATAGATCCTCCCTGATACTAAGGATACCCACTCTGATATTGAAGATCCTGAGAGTACGGCTACTGTCCTGAGGTGTAGGGAGCGGCGTCGCTCTGATAGTGGTATGCACATTCTCGTCTAGTCTGAGTATAACCACCAGATCTTGAAGCTTGCTAGGTCGGTGCAGGTGGTGGAAAGGAAGGTTGCTATGGTCTATGCTGACTCTGAGGGCATTGGGCAGCCCTCTGACCCATCTGTCGACAAGTAAAACATCCATTGTTGCCTCTCCTACACTCCCCAAAATGCCTATTACTACACCTGCGGCCTACAGTAAACCTACCACCTCTCATTTTCATATTAGTACTCAATCCTCCGCTAGAAGAGCTGGAACTGCCATCACTTCTCTTAAAATTCTAGGTCTTGCGGGGTCCCTGAAATGCTTGCCCTTTTCCTTTGCCATCTCGTCTCTAGCCCCCATTTTTTCCTTCCTCATCCTCACTCTCACTAGGCATGTTCTCTGAGGCTTCAATCCTCAGTAGAATCTCATAAAACTACTGGTAAGAGGCACAATGAGTTGATGTCGCTATGGAACGCCATTTCTTCTTAGTGCCCAAACTGAAACGGCGAATCATCTCTAGCGGATTAGCAGCAACATCTGGATCATATCTCGACAAATCAATAAACATCTTGTAATACTCATTAGCGGACATCTTTCTTTGCCTCAGATGAGTAAACTCCTATTTCCTAAGGTTGATATACGCAGGAGGAATGAACCTTTTCTAAAATAGCTCCTTAAACATTTCCCAATCCGCAATCTCTTCTGAGGTCATCTGGTAAGACTTCTGTCTCCACCAGGATGCAGGCTGTTCTCCCAAAAACCAGGTAGTCGTCTCGACCCACCTATCAAGAGGAAGATTCCCCTTACTCTGCATCACCTGAAAGGTCTTTTCCACATGATTCAACCATTTTTCTGTCCCCTCATGACCTTCATTTCCCATGAAGTGAGTCAACTTCAGATTATGAACTGTCTCAAGAGGTATCCTCTGAGGAGTACGGAATGCTATCTGAATGGTAGAAACTATAGCTTCCCCTAATTGAACAATATCAGGGAAACTAGATTCAGCTGAATGACGGGGCTCTCTACGAGGCAGCTGATGTGAGAATTACTTGACACACAAATTAAACCCTCTTTTGACAATTGTAGTATAAGTATAAGTAGGGTATCGTTCTAAGCCGGGGATTAGGAGGGATTGCTAAATCACTTGAAACTTAAAAACAAAGTTAAAAATGTAAATAAAAGAACTTAAAAACAAGAAAGAAAAATGGGGATTTGAGTTTGATTAAGTGAAAGTAAAACCAATAAACTAAAACTTTAAAACGAACTTGATGGGCTTTAGCTAGAGGGTTTTTCTCCACACATGTCTTGCTTGCATACAAAACGATTTCCAATTGTATTTTAATAACTTATTAATTCTCAATGCCCCAAGTTAATTAGGTACGCTTAAATTAACCCTCAGATTTTCCTACTTTTATTGAGTTGGATGATTGCATACGACAACCCAAAGCATTCCTCACAAGTTCCCTACATGAATTGCATAATAGAGATACAAGCAAGAATCATTAAGTTCTATGAAAATCATAAGCATTGACGAGGCACTCGTTACTATGAATTGCATGAAACTTATGCCAAGAATTTACTTAACGCGATTGTGACTAGCAACCTTCACTACTTGTGAATATAAGTTCATGACGATTAGGTGAAACTCCCTTATATTCTAGCATCGAATTCATGCATGCAAACTAAGTGTCGACCCTCAATCAACATACACAAATCAGTTTTTATACGAACGGATAAGTAAATTGAATTCATAACTTATGAAACGCAATTAAAAGTAATCAAATCATAATGCAAGCAAGGACATGTGTTTCGAATCCCCCCTAGCCAAGGGGGGTTTAGTTCCTCATTATTACAAAACAAAGATAAACAAATTTAAACATTGAAAAACAAAGGAAAGAAAGCACCTAAACGTTCCAACGATCCATGTTGGATAGCAAGCGCGTCCAAGGACTTTTCTCCTTCTCTTTGCCGCAACAACAAGGTTGGAATGATGTTGAAGGGTTGGTTATTTGGAGGAATGGATGGGGAAAGTTTAGATATGTAGGGAGAGGCAAGGAAAGGCTTATAGAATGGTTTATTCTTGGATGATTTGAATGAGGTTGCTGCATGGTATTTATAGGGAGAGGATGGACTTGTTTCATGCAAAAATCTGGTGGAATGAGGTAGGTAAGCATGGCAATGAATGGAGAAGTTTGGTGAAAAATGTTGGTGAAAAATGTTGGTGGGTTAGGTATCCACTCAAATGTCATGGTTAGCTAAGCATGACATCATCCACTCACATGTCATGGTGAGTTAAGCATTGCATCATCCACTCAAATGTCATGGTGAGTTAGGCATTGCATCATCACTCAAATTTCTGGTTGCTTTTGAAGTAATACCCACGGCATTAATGTGTTTTGAGTGAAGTTTTGGCCAATCCTTCTAGAAACCTATCCCTTCTTGTACTTTGTATTTGTTTCACCACATTTTTAGCATGTTCCTAACCTCATTTGACTTCAAATTCGTCCATCCATCTTGCTCATATCATATGTAATCCATTCCAAGCTCAAAACTGCTCCAAAATGCACCAAAATGCACTTTCTTGCTACCTTAGCCCTTTGGACCTACAAACACACAAAAATAGCGTAAAGTACTAAAATAACTAAGACCATTTAACGTAAATGCAAGAAAACTAGTTAACTAAGTCGCATAAATATGCGTCTATCAAATTCCCCCACACTTAGTTTTTGCTAGTCCTCGAGCAAAACAAAGAAATAAAACAAAACAAAACCAACATAACCTAAACCTTCCAACGTTTGCTTTAGGGATTTCCAATGCACATGACATGTTAAGGATTATCATTCTCACAGATTTGAGTTAATTTAACACTTAAGCACATACTTAATCATAGTCACTACATACTAGTTCACAATTAACCAATTAAAACAATGTTTTGAATGTAGTAACATGCCTTAGAGAATTCCCTTAATCCTTACAAGATATGCACTCTATTTTCACTCAGATTTTCTAACTACACACCCTATACTAGTTATATGTGAGAGAATTGATGTGGATATAAAAACGAATGCTCACATATAAGTATCACAAAGAATGCAATTTCCGGAGTTAATAAGCATGTTTAGATATGATCTCATGAATGGAATGCTACTACTTAGATGCGAGAACCAGGGACACCATATGCTCAAACCAATCCCAAACTCCACATATTGAAATACATAACACTCAAGATAGAAGTTAAGGGTTGTAACGGGGCTTGGGGAATGGTTAACAAAGAAAGGATAGGGAAAACAAACGTTCTTCAAGCATTAGTAAGCAAAGTAGTAAAATTGAGACTTAGAATTCACTTAGATTGCAGAAATTAACTTTAAAACACAAGGGGAAGATTTAAACAACTTTTTAGGGCCGAATTTATTGTTTTGGACCCTTACTTCAACACTTTGAATTCTTTTCACAACTTTTTTTTTTTTTTTTTTTTTTTTTTTCAATTTTTTTTTTCTTTTCTTTTCTTTTCTTTCTACCCGTGCCTATGGCACACAATTCACAAAATAAAAATTTCCCCCACACTTGGTTTCTGCCACAAAGGAATTCAATTTGAATTATGCTTACTATACTTTAAGAACGAGGGTATGGATAGTCCTAATCTAGGCTAGGTGAGAATGATGTGGGTTAACAAAGAAAAGGCTAAACAAGGCTCAATGGGGTTAACACCTAAACATATAATGGAGTAAGGTTTTACGGCTTTTTGGCTATGGTGGTGGTCACTACACAACTTTATCTTGAATATGTGTTATGCAAATCAATAACATGCTTTGAATGAATTGGGCATGAGTTCTAGCATTTGGAACTAAATGATGACACGCCTTCTAAGTAGCAACCAAGCAAAGAATAATGAGATCATGCAACGACTTAAGAAAGCAACAAGTTCACAGATTATTAACTCTCCAAATAAACGTTTAGGCTCAAGTCTCACAAGGTTGTAGCGTTAGTTTGAGTTACTTCCTTCAAGCATGTTACAAAAACTAATTTTTCCTTTATGTGAATTCATAAGTTATAACCACAACCAAGCATAAACCAAAGAGTAAATCAAACTTTTATCCATGTTTATAACTTTCTTTAACCGTCATGCAATTACAAATCGAATCCTCATTATTGTGTTGGAAGGTACCCTACGACACAAACAACCACACAAAAACAACCCTCTTTGGGTTTTTAAAACAAATTTTTCAAATTTTTATGTGATTTTCGGATTTTTACTTCAAAACACACTAAAACACATCAAAACAACTTAAAAACACTTAAAAACAGCAAGGAACAAGTCTTTAAGTTAAGGGTGATAAAATCCCACGAATTTGCACCAAAAACACTTAGTTACCCCCCCACACTTAAACTTGACATTGTCCCCAATGTCAGAAAACACGATAATGCAAATAAAATAAAATAAAATAAAATAAATAATAAGAAACAAAATAAAGCAATTGGACTGAAAACTTCCCTAATTTGCAGTAAAATCAAGCGATGACCCCCAAGCTAGAATTCTGCAATCAACTTCAAGGGTGGAAATAACCAAAAGTTCCTGCAAAGAAAAGAAATAATTCAGTTAAGTAATGCAAGAAAATAAAAAAAATATTGCAAACGAAAATTTGAAAATTACGATAAAAGATAATGAATAAAACTAATAAGTAATCATTGGTCGTGCTTGTTGACTTTCCACAGCTTTGATCTCGAACTGGTTTGGAATTCTGAGCGAGAATTGCACAGTCTGCATTCTTCTCTGCTTGTTTCTTCAGCACGGCGGGCAGGCACGAGGTAGAGGTGTTTTGGTCTGATTCTTTCTTCAATCTTTCCAAGTGCCCACCTCTTGCTTTCTTTCTCCTTGTCCCTAGCTGGGGATGAATTGGCAATTTGTCTCCACATGCTTCGAGGTATCATCTTCACTTCCCTTATACGTGAGAGACGAAGAGGAAGCACAACATGATGAGTACTCGAGAGCAAGGCTAGGTAAGCAATCAGGAACAAGGAGAAGGAAGGAGAAAGCATGATATGAGATACTCTTGCTTTCAACCTTTATGATATGAAATACTTTTGCTTTGAATGGGTTGTTCGCATGAGTATCCCAAGGAATGAGGAACACAGAGTGACTCGAGAGGATTCTTTGGGAATGCATTTTCGGAGATGAAGAAGTGTTGAGAGGGTTTGCTGAGAGAGTGTGCTTTTGCTGTGGAAGGCGAAGGTAGAAACTTATAGGACTTGTCTTCACAACCGGAACTGTTCTCTCACTCATTGTCGGCAGCCGGTGGATGGATGAATAGTACAAATTACGTGCTTTCTGACAAAGCTGCCCGTAATTTCCGCAAAGCTGCCAGTTGCATGTGACAAGTGCTGACTAGGCTGAGAGAGACAGATGGTTGGAATCGGCGCTTCGACAGACTGCCCGTGATTTTCGCAGAGCTGAGTTTGCGTGTGACGGGTGACAACACGTCTGAACGAATTGATCTTGCGAAATCCGGGGTTCGGCTCGTGGTTTCTGAGCAAGCCCAACTTTTAAGAAATTAAACGCCTCTTTTGAGAAAAGAATCCGGCTTTTGAGAACGGAGCCCCGACTCTTCGATTTGCGAGAGGACGCCTCTTCAATTTCTGAGGATCGCCTCTTTGATTTCTTCCTTTTTATAGAGGCGTTAATCTTGTTCCACAACACACTTATCCCTCCAGTAAACACTCATTTCTTGCACTTCCGAAATCTTAATCTGTCCGATCTCTTTTCTTTCTTCACCACATTTGAAAAATGTCTGGCCCTTCCGATCGTCGTTTTGACTTGAACCGTGGTGAAGAGGCAGCCCCGCCTTCACCCGACAACATATGGCGCCCATCTTTCATATCCCCAACTGGTCCTCTTACTGTTGGGGATTCAGTGATGAAAAATGACATGACCGCTGCGGTGGTGGCCCGGAACCTTGTCACCCCCAGAGATAACAGACTGCTCGCAAGGCGGTCTGATGAATTGGCGGTCAAGGAGTCTCTGGCTCTCAGTGTGCAGTGTGCGGGTTCCGTATCTAACATGGCCCAACGCCTATATGCCCGAACCCGTCACGTTGAATCCTTGGTGGCTGAAATACAGAGTCTCAAGCAAGAGATTAAAGGGCTCAAGCATGAGAATAAGGAATTGCACAAGCTCGCACACAGCTATGCCACCAGCATGAAGAGGAAGATTGACCAGATGCAGGACACCGATGGTCAAATTTTACTTGATCATCGGAGGTTTGTGGGTTTGTTCCAACAACATCTGCCTTCGTCTTCTGGAGCGGCACCGCGTAGTGAAGCTCCAACTGATCAACCTCTGCCGCCTCCTCCTTCTGTGGCCCCGCCGACTGCTGAAGCCCCGCCAACTACTGAAGCACCACCGGATCAATGAATACTATTAGTTTACATCATTGTAAAATAAAAATATTTGTATTTTTTTTTTTTTTTTTTTTTGGTATTATTATTATTATTTTTTAATTGTTTTTTTTTTATTTTTTTTTTTGTATTATTATTATTTTTAAATTTTATCTTTTTTTTTTTTATTTTTTTTTATTTTTTTTTATTTTAAGCAATGTAAAAAAAAATGTAATGTAAAATATGTAAATTAAAGTAAAAAGACTTTATTTACCCTAAACAAGATTCACACTTAAATAAACTAACAATTAATGAACTTAAACAAGGTAAAATAAATGCAGTAAAGAGAAGGGTTTAAGAGTGCAAATCTGATCGGAAAAAGATTTGTTGAGCAATTTCAAAGTCTCCCTTCGTTGAATGCTTGGGTTGCCTCCCAAGAAGCGCTTGATTTAACGTCTTTAGCCGGACGAATCTTTCCCTTAACTCCCATCGGCTCCAAAGCATGAAATTTATCTTTTAATGGGAGGTGATACTTGAAATGATTCGGCAATGGTCTGAATTCACGAGTGGGTGCCTGAATCATCAAAATCAGAAAAATGTTAGTATACATTAAAATTAAAATTGGAGAAGATGGCTTACTTTCTTTCTCCGACACAAACACCACATTTTTGAACATTTCCGGGACTTTGAACTTGGCCAGGTTTACTATGATGGTTGTGGCTTGTCCCGGGTCATCAAACTCAACTGCTTTGGGCTTGATTGTCTCATGCACAGCCCCTTGGATGAATTCTTGATCTGCTTCAACCACTTCATTCTCTTGAATCGTTCTTCTTGGGAAACAAAGGCCTTTGAAATATTCAACACGATCTAGAACTTGCTTTGTTGCACCAAGAATTGGAATATCCTTTTGTACCTTTTGAAGAGCTTCCACAATGTCTTTTTCACTCTCTTCTTGCTTGGGAATCAAAAACCTGCTAGGAAAAGGGACATTGGGAGGAATATCATTATAATGAAGTGAATTTAGAACTTCCTCACCTGAGTTGGATGACATAGGGATTTGAGGAGCTTGTAGCAAGAATTCTTCTAAACTGCCCAGGTCGTCATCCTCCTCTTCTGCTTGCAGCAGCAATTCATCCATGTTTGGGCTGTGTTTGGATGTTTTTAGGCCAGCTCCAACCTCCATAGCACTTCCCAAAGTGATAGCATCGTGGATTTCAAAATCTTCCTTCGAATTTTCAACAGTTGAGTTGGAGAGTTCACTTTGCTCTTGAATTTGTACCATGAATTCCATAATCTCTCCCATTTGACTCTTCAATTTATCCAACTTCTTGTCTTGATTTTGTTGGTCCTGCGTCAAAGAGGTTAGTACTTGAAGAATTTGATCACTATCCATGGACATACTTGAATTTGATTGGAATTGTTGTGGGGTATGCGGTGGTGGCTGTATAGGTGTGGTGTAGAACTCCTCATATGGCTGCCAATATGCATCTTGTTGAGCCTCCTTTACTTGATTTTGTGAGCCCTGCACCAAACAATTTAATTCATTAAGAATTTGATTATAATTTATTGACGAACCTGAGTTTGATTGAGCATATTGTATAGGTTTTGAATAGAACTCCTCCTCTTGCTGCCAATATCCATCTTGTTGGAATTGTTGAGGTTCCTCCCACATATAATTTGAATGATCTCTCCAAGCCGAATTGTAAGCGTTGGAAAACATGTTGTTGCTTGGTTGATCATAGCCTTGATAACCCCAAGCATCTTCATTTGCAGAAAATTGAGGACTTTGATAACCTTGCCCATAGGGCACATCAAATGTAGGGACACTTGGCATTGTGGTCCGTTCGGCATTATGAGTCAATTGAGCAGTGAGCTGTGCCAATTGAGCTTGAATGGTCGCAAGTGCCATGTCTTGCTCCATTTGTACCTAAAATCAAAGAAAGAAAAATAAATCAAATATCAAAAGTAAAATACACAAACACCAATATAAACATAAACAAAAACAAAAATAAAGGGATTAGCAAAGTTGCTAATCCCCGGCAACGGCGCCAAAATTTGATGTGAGAATTACTTGACACACAAATTAAACCCTCTTTTGACAATTGTAGTATAAGTATAAGTAGGGTATCGTTCTAAGCCGGGGATTAGGAGGGATTGCTAAATCACTTGAAACTTAAAAACAAAGTTAAAAATGTAAATAAAAGAACTTAAAAACAAGAAAGAAAAAGGGGGATTTGAGTTTGATTAAGTGAAAGTAAAACCAATAAACTAAAACTTTAAAACGAACTTGATGGGCTTTAGCTAGAGGGTTTTTCTCCACACATGTCTTGCTTGCATACAAAACGATTTCCAATTGTATTTTAATAACTTATTAATTCTCAATGCCCCAAGTTAATTAGGTACGCTTAAATTAACCCTCAGATTTTCCTACTTTTATTGAGTTGGATGATTGCATACGACAACCCAAAGCATTCCTCACAAGTTCCCTACATGAATTGCATAATAGAGATACAAGCAAGAATCATTAAGTTCTATGAAAATCATAAGCATTGACGAGGCACTCGTTACTATGAATTGCATGAAACTTATGCCAAGAATTTACTTAACGCGATTGTGACTAGCAACCTTCACTACTTGTGAATATAAGTTCATGACGATTAGGTGAAACTCCCTTATATTCTAGCATCGAATTCATGCATGCAAACTAAGTGTCGACCCTCAATCAACATACACAAATCAGTTTTTATACGAACGGATAAGTAAATTGAATTCATAACTTATGAAACGCAATTAAAAGTAATCAAATCATAATGCAAGCAAGGACATGTGTTTCGAATCCCCCCTAGCCAAGGGGGGTTTAGTTCCTCATTATTACAAAACAAAGATAAACAAATTTAAACATTGAAAAACAAAGGAAAGAAAGCACCTAAACGTTCCAACGATCCATGTTGGATAGCAAGCGCGTCCAAGGACTTTTCTCCTTCTCTTTGCCGCAACAACAAGGTTGGAATGATGTTGAAGGGTTGGTTATTTGGAGGAATGGATGGGGAAAGTTTAGATATGTAGGGAGAGGCAAGGAAAGGCTTATAGAATGGTTTATTCTTGGATGATTTGAATGAGGTTGCTGCATGGTATTTATAGGGAGAGGATGGACTTGTTTCATGCAAAAATCTGGTGGAATGAGGTAGGTAAGCATGGCAATGAATGGAGAAGTTTGGTGAAAAATGTTGGTGAAAAATGTTGGTGGGTTAGGTATCCACTCAAATGTCATGGTTAGCTAAGCATGACATCATCCACTCACATGTCATGGTGAGTTAAGCATTGCATCATCCACTCAAATGTCATGGTGAGTTAGGCATTGCATCATCACTCAAATTTCTGGTTGCTTTTGAAGTAATACCCACGGCATTAATGTGTTTTGAGTGAAGTTTTGGCCAATCCTTCTAGAAACCTATCCCTTCTTGTACTTTGTATTTGTTTCACCACATTTTTAGCATGTTCCTAACCTCATTTGACTTCAAATTCGTCCATCCATCTTGCTCATATCATATGTAATCCATTCCAAGCTCAAAACTGCTCCAAAATGCACCAAAATGCACTTTCTTGCTACCTTAGCCCTTTGGACCTACAAACACACAAAAATAGCGTAAAGTACTAAAATAACTAAGACCATTTAACGTAAATGCAAGAAAACTAGTTAACTAAGTCGCATAAATATGCGTCTATCAGCAGCATAGTTCTGACATAAGACATCACAAGGATTAGAACATTCAAGAATTATACAGGACTGCTAAACCTAGGCTCTGATACCAAACTGACACACCACGACCGAGATCAAGGCATGATGGCCGTCACGTGAGAGTGACGTAGCCATGTCCACAGTGCGGAAGCTATAATGATAAGAATTATATGAACAATTGAAAACCAAATTACTAGAGTGCACTACCAAAAAGAAAGTGATAGGAGTTACTTACAACAGTAAACACTCCCAATCAGAGAATAAAGTTTAGGTGCAATCCAGTAGGACAAATACTAGTTATATAGTACCAGGAATGTCCTACTATTATTTAGATAAGTCAGAACTACCGACGTCCTCAAGCCACGAACAACAAGCTTACTTAAAACCTAGAAGGGCACAAAACAGAAAACGTGAGTGTGCAAAAACAAATGTTTTACAAAACTATTTCATTTAACAATATACTAACCCCTCGCTGTAAAACATGTATAATTTTTTCCAGAATCAAGATATAAGCATATACATAATATATATATATATATATAATCATATCAATTCAATTCATGCTTCACATAATCATATTCAAATATATGCCATGACAATATATAAAAGAGTAAACAATTAATGTAAGAATAAATTCATAGAAATATGATATGTTAGCCAGAACCCCTATGGTAGTCTGTACGGCTGAATTCATAGCTCAAAAATCAATCTAGCCGGAGTCACTACAATGACCTATACGGCAATATACTGCACATAAGTCGGAACCACTAAAAGGGGTCTGTACGACAAGATTGGGTGTATTATAATTATGCTCAATTCTATTTTCTCATAATAGTCGGGCGAAAAATCGCTAGTCACCTATAAGTCGGCACCATAAATAAGGTATGTACGACAAGACTGTACACTTAAGTTGGATCCAAGATGAGCATATAGTGCGGGAGGTGACGTAAATAAAGAGGCATGTACTTCACATCTCTGGCTAAACCACAATCACCCTAGGTGCAGTTTTATGAGCTCAACATTATTCAATCACATATCACATCATCGATGATTCACATAATCAAACACAACTTACCTGAACTTACCTGTGCCACCACAACACCACATTTATGTATATATGCAACCATGAAATGCATATTTCGAATATAAAAACATTTGGCATATTATTTCAAAGCATACTTTCCTTATAAATGCATTTCTGGGAAATATATCAAGTATATAAATATATACTGAAAACAAAAGCCCACTCACTGGTATGTCGAAGGGTTGTAGCCTCTGAATCGCCCATGGATACGCTCGTCCTTGGGATAAGCTTTATCTATATGCGAATTAACTCTTTCACGCCTCGAATCACGTGAAATCACGTCGAAGAAGTGCTCGAACTCTGGCGACCTCTATAAAGCTCCATTTTCGAGCTTCCTGTGATCCAAATCCTACCAACGATGCACTCCGAGCATCGTGAAGACCTCATTGAGTTGACTGTGGTCCTTTTTAGCCTTAGAACAGCTTGAAACCTCCACGAACTGGTTTGGTGTACTGTACACCTACGGCTCCCTTTCAAACTAGGGTTTCTTGAAAGTTTCCTTGCTGAAAATGGGTACCACTTGACTCGTAAGGATCGTAGGAACACATTGGAGACCTCAGAACCTTCAATCCGTGCAGATTTTGGATTTTTTTGTCTGTGTCCGTATGAGTTCGAAGAGAGAGAGAGAGAGTGAACCGAGAGGGAAAGAGAGAGAAGTCCACGTGATAGAGAAAGAGAGAAGATATGTGTGTGGTCCAAAAGCCACCAATCAAAACCAACAATTCCCTTACTTCCAATTGGGTCCAAAAACTTAGGGAAAGTAATAAATGGGTTCAAATCCAACTTAAATCACACAATACACTTTAACATCCAAGGGTAAAATTGTTCTTTCACGTCATCGAAGATTAGTTATTCGGGGCGAGCTGTGACAGGCTTCGTTTAAAAATTATAAAAACTTTAGCCCTTGGTTCAAATTTCAAGGGCCCAGATTAATGGATTTGGTGGAAGGGATCCGGAGAGGATCCTTTTCCGATAACTAAACCAAGTGAGGCACGTGCTGATTATTCATTAGCACAATTCACAATTGGGTGCTATTATCCACACACTCATTTTTACTTCTCACACACCTCTCTCAATTTTCGACCGTCAGATCAAATGATGAAGCAGATCAATGAACAAAAATTAACCAAGAATGTGTGGGAGGTAAAAAAGGGTGTGTAAGCAGCACCACCCTTCCCAATTTAGGGCTAATGATTATTATTTTAAAGAAAATACTTGACACTTGAAGGATTCATTTAGTTTGTAAGACATGCTTCAACATGTGTATATGTTTGAAATTTACACTTAAAGAGAAATAAGTACTACAAATGGTGCTATACCATAATAGCGAAAAATCAATCATGCATATGCATTATAGTGCGGATTTAATCTCCACTAATTATCCTTCCTTCCCAAAAACTAACTATCTAACCCATTTGAAGGAAATATTTTGTCCTAGCTATAAGAACATGTGAGAACATTTGAACACATAAGCAAACTAATAACACTTTAAAGTAGGCATGCATTCAAAAGCAATTCTAAAACCCATGACTTTCAAAGCCTAGTGAATGGTGAACCAAAAGACTCTTTAACAAATTAAAGAGAAGAGAAAGTTTGAGTTTCATTACTCTTGAAGCTCATCCTTGTTTACACAAGGGATTCACCCAAGTGGAGGGCTTTCAAGTCACCTCCTTTACTCCTTTGGATGGTTGCTTCTTTGCTTCTCCTTTGCTCCTTGAGGATTTGAGGAGAGGAACCCCAAGAACACCAAAAGTTTGGTGTCTCTAAGTCTCCACACCAAGGATGAGGTGTGAAGAAGAAATGATTGATTTCGAGGAAGGAAGATTACTAGCTAGTTTCTTCTATGTATGGCCAGCCTCTTTGGAAGACAAAGAGAGTTTTACTCGTTTGCCTCAAAAGAAAACCCTAGTGAGAGAATGGCAATAAGGATGCCTTTATACCACCTCACATGTGAGTGGCAAACTTGCAATTAAGCTAAGTGTGCTACCACTCACCCTGTGGCCGGTTTCCTTTAGTTTTTGGGCTAATTGCCCATTTTATTTTAGTTGTCATATAACTTAAACATAATGGGCTTTGTGGATCAAAACCCTTTTGGGCCCCGAGACCCGAAACTAACTTGGAAGCCTAATACGAACTTTTCGTATAATTAATTAACTAATTAATTAATCTTGACCATTCTCAATTAAACCATTTAATTGATTATCCATCTCATTTATATTTCTTCACTTTCATCCTTACTCGGTGTACAATCTATTAGGTTCTAATTAGTGAAGCAGTGGGCGATTCTTACTCTTAACTATCAATTGTGAATTGAAACTTCATTTAAATTCTCCCTTTGACGAAGATTAGTGTTTTCTAATCTTTAGGGCTTCCACAAGCCATGAGTGACACCTAGAAGTATGTCATGGCTACCTAAGCTAAGTAGAAGTGGTTGGAGAACCTATCTCGTTATAATTACGATGCAATACAGACCTTCTTTAATACAATACTCTTAATCACATTGTTTGAGTGATAGTTTAATTCATGTCTACTATCCAATGTGATACTTCTTTATATGATTCAATTGAATATGATTTGGAACAAACTTCCTAAGTCATATTCGTATGCTTTGGCCAACGACTCCTGAATTATATCCCAAAGTATTCTTCCTCCACCATGGAAAGTTAGAGATCCCTTGTTATGCACTTATATGCCTACATGATTAGACAGCTTGACCCCAACAATGTTGTGGACACTCTCGATGGAATGCCTTTAACATTATCAAAGATCAATGACCTAACCATTATACGATGCCTCAGGTCAAATGACTACTTTGCATATTGCAACTTACGAGTTCTTACATGACATGTCTGTTCGAACTCTCTTTTGATCGTAGTTCAATGTACTCAATTACCTTTTGAGCATCTATGTGTTTGTCTCAATGTCCAACACTAAATGACTTGAGACTAGTTATGCTCATGCTTGAGTTAACATAACACATACTAACCGTAGCGGATTATCAATGCCCAATTGGCAATCCTATGGTTATGAATGTTTTAGGAATGACTATAAGAGAAAGGTCTCGTTATTCTAACTTACTTAGATCACTTCTCACTTAGATTAAATACATTCCTTGGATTCCCTTATTACTTAAACACATAATACAATATATAGTGATTAACAATAAGCTTTGCCCTTCATTAAACATATAATAGTTTAACACAATAAGTATTTGATAACTCATATATTTCATACATTTATACCATCCATTCCTAGTCCCTTTGTGATATTTTTAGTTAAACTTGTTGCATTTTACCCTCTTTTGTGTTCATGTGCAACTAATCGTATTTTGGAGCTCAGATGAGGACAGTTAAGGCAAAATGGTGCTAAAAGTGGAGAATTGAATAAGGATCATGTATAAAAAGAATTAAAAGTGGAAACTGAATATGGTGATTAATATGCTCTTTATAAGACCAATAACAGCAAAAAGAAACATGGGAATTAAATGCCCAATTACTGGGATGTATTGGCAATCTATAATAGCTCTTTAACATTATAAAACCTAGCCTTTTAGCCATTTTCACATACACCTTTCATTTTGAGCGAATTTCACAATTCCAGTCACTATTTTTCTCTCGTTTCATCCACACTCAAAACTCCACCCATTCTATACACTCCAACAGCACCGAAGACTTATCCCGATAGGCTTTTCTTGGAGAAGTTCAACATCAAAAGATTCTATACACTCCAACATCACCGAAGACTCATCTCGACAGGCTGTTCTTAGAGAAGTTCAACATTAGAATTGCTTCAAGGGTTTCTTCTCTCTTTGATTTATTTTCACTCATGTTGTGTATTTCCAATTTCATCTCTGTGAACATGATGTGTAACTAAATTTATAGCTAGGGTTATGATTTCTTACAGATCATTTGATCAAGATTATAGTAAACATCATGCTTAATCTTGGTAGACATGTGAATGAATGACAAAGATGTTATGCAAACATCCTGCCATGTAATTTTTTTTGGTTCTTTAACATTTTCTTGCATGGTAAAGACTCTTAATTTGGAACCGAAGTTGAACATCCCAATTAGGTTGTAGATTAGGAGAATTTGATCAAAACCACACATCATATGGCTGATCATATATATGTAAAACGAACTCTGGAAACAGGTTGGTAATTGAATACGGTTTAACTTTATAAACATGGAATTGGTTTTGTAATGGTGAACTCGAAATCCCTGGACTCATCCTCATCGTTTCTCAATCAACATATCATTTGTTGTTACATTTCAATTGCATTTTTAGTTATTCTCATTAACAGCACAAAACCTATATTCAATTTGTTATTTTCATTGTTTAGTTAGGGTTCTTTCAAGGCTACTAATTTATAGAGGACTAATTAGTCTCTATGGTTTGACACCCTTACTTGTGCCATTATACTAACCATATATTGCACTCAGGAGGAACATAAGCTATTACAACGAATGAGTGGCTTGTTGGGCATACTTCCAACAATCTCCCACTTGCACTCAAAGCCACCTTCCCATGTATCTAATACTCATCTTTTCCATATGGCGGTCAAGTTGGATTTGAGACATTGGCTTCGTTAGTGGATCTGCTATGTTATCGGCTGAGGCAACCTTAAGGATGCTGACTTTCCCCTCGGCAACATATCTTCTAATGATGTTAAAGCGTCTGTCAAAATGTTTGTTCTTTTGATGAGCCCTAGGTTCCTTGGCTTAAGCTATCGCCCCACTATTGATGTGATGGTTCGAACCATTCCAAGTTCAGTAATGAACTGATAAGAGCATATTTATGTGACTTAATTGGCTTGTTCTTGTGCTTTTATGTTGTGTTTCTTTAGTTATTTTAGTGTTTAAAGTCACTTTTGTGTGTTTTCAGATTATAAGGCCAAAGTGTGCAAAATGATGTAATTTGGAGCTTTTTGGAGCAAAATGGAGCTTGGAATGATTATCACATGCTTGGAGCACAAGGAATGGACGTAATTGAAGATTTGAAGGAATTAGGATTCTTAATCAACAAAGGATTCCTAATCAACGAAGGATTCCTAAGTGAAGATGGATTCCTAATCACATGAGGATTCCTACTCCAAGAAGGATTCCTGCTTGAAGTAGGAAAGTTAAGCCAAGGTTTCCTATTTTGGTTTGACCTTTCCTAATTCTAAAATTACTTATGTTCTAGCCACTTTGAGGACTTCATATGCATTTGAGGACACAAAACAAAGGCCCTAGAACTCTTAGGGACCTTTGCCGCACCTTTCCTAATTTCCCATCTCCTTGCCGTGCAAGGAAGCCCTCTCCCATCAGTTTTAGGACATTTAGACCTTCCTAAAGTCCATGCCGCACACACCTTGCCCATTCCTCTTCCTTGCCGTGCAAGGGAGAGGGTTGTTTCCTGATTTTATGCATTAAAATGTGTTTTAGGACCTTGCCGCATATCCCCTTGCCTTTCCTTTAATTTTCTGATTTTGTTTCCTAGTTCTAGAAGCCTTAGACTTAATTTCTGATTACCTAAATAACCTAGGGTTTTAATTCCTGAAATCCTTTAAATAAGCATCTCTTTTGCAGCCACAAAAGAACCATTCACTCCCATTCACGTAGAAACCATCCCACCTCCCTTTACCGCACCCATCCTTCACCATTCTCCATAGTTTTTTACCCCAAACACTCCTAGCCGCACCATACATCCATCCTAAACACCTTTCCACCCTTCTACACCATCCATAATCCCCAAAACTCACCCACTTGTGCGTTGCAGCAAGGAGGAAGAAGGAAGGATCCTTGGATGTCCAAGTTTCATTGTTGGTGCATTCTAGGTGTAATTTGTTTCATGATTTCAATGTGTAATTTCTTTCCCTTTCGTTTTTCTATGAACATGAGTGGCTAAAACCCCTATGGGTTAGGGGTGATTTCAAAGCCATGACTATGTGTGCAATTTGATTTGATAAATTCTAGTTATGAATTCTTGAATCGTGAATGCAATTGGCTTAACTACTTGATTAATAACTTATTTTTGTTTGTTAATTAGGGGTCGACACTTAATTGGCATGCATAAATATGATGCTAAAGTATAAGGATGTTTCACATAATCGTTACAAACTTATATTCATATGTAGTGAAGGTTGCTAGTCACAATCGCGTTAAGTTCAATTCCTAGCATGAGTGACATGATGTCATAGTTGCAAGTGCTTTGTCATTGCTTATGGTTTTCATTGAACGTAATGATCTTTGATCGTATCTCTATTATGATGTCATGTAGGGGACCTTTGAAGAATGCTTTGGGTTGTCGAATGATGCCATCCAATCCAATAATAAAAGGGAAATCTGAGAGTTAGCTAGTGATGTCACGGTTAATTTGGGGCAATGTCGTTCATAATTCTTTGAAGGAATAACTGGAAATCGAGTCGTTTGCATACGTGTCATGTGTGGAGGAAGAGCCTCTAACTAATCCATCATCCATTTAAACTCACAATTCGTTTTACACTCTGTTTTAATTACAAAGTTTGTGTTTTGTTTTCAATTTCGTCAAAACCAATCTCCCCTTTATTTTGAAGTCCTAGATTAGTTAGAAAGTGTTTTAGTTTGTGTTTTTAAGTGTTTTGATACAAGTTATAACCCAATTTCGTTCATATTTGTGTTAGAGTTCAAAACTGCCCAGAAAGTGTTTTTAAGGCAGTTTTGAGTCTTTTGGTTGCTGTTCTGAGTCTTTTGGTTTGTTTTAGTGTTTTAAATTTCAGTTTGCATTCTTTGAGTCTAGTTTAGTGTTTTAAACTTTGTTTTTACGTTTTTAAGTCAGTTTTCAAGTGTTTAGCAATCCGTCCTAATCCCCGGTTCAGAACGATCCCTACTTACATACTTTGCTACCATTGATAAAAAGAGGGTTTAATTTGTGTGTTTAGTTATTTTACGCATCAAAATTTTGGCGCCGTTGCCAGGGATTAGCAACTTTGCTAATCCCTTGGATTGTTTTCTTTCGATTTATTGTATTTAGTTTAAGTTTCTGTTTAAGTTTCTGACCTTGTTTTATTTTCTTGTTTTAGGTAGTAGTTTATGACTTGGAGTTCTCGTCCGATTCGTGAGCATATTTTAGACTTTGACGACGACTTTGAAAGGACTTTGAGAAGAGCGAGGAACTAGCAAGAACATACCCCACCTAGCCCGGAACCTGACCTTGAAGAACAAGTTCTAGAAGAGGAGGAGGAACCCACGACACAAGTGGGTGGAGAAGTGCAAGGCATGGCCATGGACAACCGTACACTCAAGGAGCTTTCCCCTTCGGGATTGGATAATGCCGCACCCTTGTGTATCCAATATCCCACGGCTGCTCAAGGTAAAACCGAAGAGTTCGAGTTAAAGTCAAGTTTGCTCCACCACATTCCAAAGTTCCATGGGCTGTCTATGGAGGACCCTAACAAGCATTTGAAAGATTTTGAGGTGGTTTGCTCAAGTATGACTCCGGTTAACGTTGACAGAAGTATTTTGAAGATGAAGGCTTTTCCATTCTCTTTGATGGACAAAGCCAAGGATTGGTTATACGAGTTGGCTCCCGGAACAGTTACGTCTTGGGAGAGTATGAAGAGGGCATTTTTGGAGAAGTTATTCCCAACTTCTCGAATCATCCTTCTTCGTAAAAAGATAAGCGGTATTCAGCAAGAGGAAGGTGAGTCTTTTCCCACTTATTATGAATGGCTTAAATCACTTGTTGCTTCTTGTCCACAACATCAGATGAAGGAGGACTACTTCTGCAATACTTTTACGATGGGCTCCTACCACTTGAACGTCAAATGCTCGATGCTTCGGCGGGTGGAGCATTGGTGGATAAAACGCCCATGGCTGTAAAAATCTTGATTGCTAATCGAGCGTTGAACGCTCAACAATACGAAGGTGTAGGCCAAAGAGGACCCCCACGGCAACAAGTGCATGAGGTAAGTTCCACATCCAATATTCAATCTCAGTTAGCTAATCTTACTTCTATTGTTTCACAGATGGCCGAGGGAATGAAGATTCAAGGACCCATGGTGTGTGGCGTATGTTCTATCCAAGGACATGCCTCCGAAAAGTGTCCTCAACTCATTGAGAATGGTGGATGGGAGAGCGCGAATGCCATTGGATTTCAAAGCCAAAATCAACCAACGATCCATATTCCAATACCTACAATCCCGGTTAGAGAGACCACCCAAATTTCAAGTGGAGGGAGCCACAACAATCCCAACCACAATGAGGCTTTAGACAACAACCCCCAGGTTTCTACACCAAACCATACGCACCCTCTCAAGTCCAACCACAATCTACCCCAAATGCTTCAGGTACGTCTCTAGATAATGATGCACCTTTTAAGATACTAACCAAGTTATCTCAGGGGCAAGACGATCACACCCAAGCAATGCAAAACACAAACATTAGGGTGGATCAATTGGAAAAGCAAATTGGGCAGATTGCAGAGTTTGTTGAGCAGTTTAGAGACCAAGGAAAGCTTCCTAGTTCAACCATTGCAAATCCAAATGGAGGGTTTGAAACTGCCAAAGCAATCACCCTACGAAGTGGCAAGGAGGTTGGGGCAGGTCTTACACCATCAAAATCAGGTCACAAAGAGGATAAAAAACTTCAATTTGAGGAGGAGGAATCAAGCCAACCCACGGCAAAGGTGTTTCCACCTTTGCCGCAAGTGTCCATAGCCCCTAAACCTTCAAATCTGTCCAATAAGGGTAAGAATGTGTTAAATTCAATTCTTACTAATGTTTTTCCTTCGAATGTCCCCTTTCCTAGCAGATTTTTGCAATCCAAGAATGAAGATGAGGAAAAAGATGTTCTAGAGACGTTTAGACAGGTGCATGTCAACATTCCCCTCCTTGATGACATAAAGCAAATCCCAAAGTATGCCAAGTGTTTAAAAAAGCTTGTACAACAAAGAAACGTGTCCGGGAGAAAGAAGTGGTACATGTAAACGAGAATGTCTCCGCCATCTTGCAACGCAAACTACCCCCCAAATGGAAAGATCCGGGGAGTTTTACAATTCCGTGTGTCATTGGTAATACCTGTTTCAAATCTACCATGCTAGATTTAGGAGCATCTATTAATGTCATGCCATATTCTGTTTATGCATGTATGAATCTAGGAGCACTTAAACATGATGGTGTAATCATACAATTGGCCGATAGATCTAACGCTTATCCAAAGAGAGTTTTGGAAGACGTTTTAGTGCAGGTTGATCATTTAATCTTCTCGGCGGATTTCTATGTCCTCGAAATGGATGAATCAGACCATGCCCTTTCATTGCCCATCCTCCTTGGAAGGCCATTCATGAAAACGGCTCAAACGAAGATTGATGTGGCCAAAGGATTAGTAACTATGGCATTTGGTGGTGACATGATTAGTTTTAAAATTTCTGAATCCATTGAGACTCCTAATGTTGTTCATTCTTGTTGTGCCATTGATAAAATTGAAAAGATAAGACCGGACTGTTCAGCACCAAGCACAAAGGATGCATCAAGAACCATGCAAGACGAGGGAATTGGAGTGGAGTACAAGGACCATACGGCCACTACTCTCAAAGTGCTCAAATTGGCCGAAAGCACCATGGGGAAGAATGTTCACATTACTGCCATTTCATCACATCACATAGGTAAGCCACCTAATCCAAATCCAATTCCCATTAAAGTTGATAGGTGGTTCCCTTCTTTGGTGCAGGTACCCAAGCAAATCCCCGATGGTGGGCGCATGTACATGAACCTTAGGCACCACAACGCACCCATCAACAAACATCACTATCCATTTCTGTTCAAGGATGCAATGTATGAGAACTTTGTGGAGCATGTTGTGGAGGAGATCCCACTGCATGCCGTGGGTTTCAATGAGTAGTAAAGATGTTCTCCGTCCGGCTGTACGACGTTAAAGAAAGCGCTACGTGGGAGGCAACCCATGCATTCAACAAAGGAAGACTTAGGAATCACTCCAATTCTAGATTTGCGTTCTTAAAACCCTTCTCGTTGTTGATTCTTTCTAATCTGTCCAGTTTGCTTCTTAAGTTGTTGTTTGTGTGTTTACTTTTGTTTGGTGTGATTTTATGCTTGAAACATTGAGGACAATGTTTGATTTAACCACACTCACATATACTTGTGGAGAGCAAACCCTAGGAATCAAGTGAAAGAATGAATCTATGAGATTAGAGTTGAGATGAATCTTATCTTTCTTGCTTGAGCTTGTAACTTAGTAACAGGTTGAATTTGAGGTAGAGCACCTTACTAACATGCAGATTTGATTACTAGTAAGGTAAAGTCAAAGTTAGGAATGTAAGGCATAGTTGAGCTTTGATTCTTATTAGCTTGTTTCAAAAGTGCTCAAATCATTGTTTTGTAGGTTCTTTCGGACGTTTATGGGTACCGTCACTGTTAAACCCTTAGGAGACACAACTCCTCCTACTAGGGATGCCTAGAAGTTTAAAGGTTTGATGCATAAGTTGAATGCATTTGTCTCACCAACGAAATTGGTCTTAGATTAACTTATGTTTGTCTTTTGTTTTGTTTTTGTTTCTTTTAGTTTTGGTTTGCTCAAGGACTCACAAAATCTAAGTTTGGGGGTATTTGTTGAGTGCATAAAGATATACTTTTACGCCCTCTTTTGCTTAGGTTTTTGACTTAAAATCTCTATGCATCACAAGGTATTTTGTTGTTTGTATTGTATTTAGGATGAAAGTAAAGGCTTGAAGAAATCATCTTATTTTGAATATCTTAAGAGCCTAGAATGGATAGTTTGAAGCCCAACTCGCCCAAGACCAGATCATAGCCCACAAGTTGCGTAGGATCCGCCAGAAAAGGCCCTTGCAGAACAGCCAACTTGCGAGCTTTGCCCCAAAGTGCTCAGAACGAATTAGAAAATGGACCATATATGGTTGGAAATCCCTATAAGTCTTCTTTCTGATGGTTTTTATAGCTTGTGATTTGGAGATTTCAACAAGAAATTATGACACAATAAAAAGGAGCTGTTTAGCTACAAATTCTAATAATAGCTAGTTTTCAGTTACTCCTATACTAAAAGCTTATTGTAATGAGCCATAAATAAGAGTCAATTCAAGGATGTAAATGTGTAAGATGTTAGATAAGTCCTAAGCCTTTTAATAGGAGAAAGAAAAAAAAACAGAAAAACAGAGAATCTGGAGAGAGAGCAAGAGTCTTCAACGTTGAGCAGTTTCTAGGTTCTAGCTCTCCTGACTTTTTATGCATTTTTTTTTATGGATACTTAGAGAAACTTTGAAGCCCTAGACATGATTGAATTAATGTTATGATGCAGCTTTAGTTTATCAATTTCATTTGCAAGCTAAAATCAATTTTTTTTTTCAATCATTTGAAGCACATATTTTCAAGCTTAGCTACCTTGTTTATGTTTGCTTTCTGTTGAGAATGATAAGGATGACTGCCATATCTTCTTTCATCCATTAGCTGGTTAGGTTTAGAACTAATCATGTAAATTGATTCCATGAAGTTCTAGGATACATGCCATGTTCTAGGGTTCATGTGATGTTCATAATCCTCTTCATTCTTAATGAGTTAGGTTGCACCTACACATATAAGTTTTATGTATATGCCATGCATCTAACATGCAAAGTGATGTGGTAAAAACTGTAAACTACAAGAATAAGTTCTCTATAAAACAGATAAGTTTTATGGATCGTTCTAGGCTAGAGGTTAGAAGGGATGCTAATCAATACAAACTGGACTTAAAAACTGTAAACTAGACTAAACTACCACAAAATAAGAACTAAGGGGGATTTTTGGACGAATTTTAAAAAAAATAAAGTAAATTGCAACAAACGAATTAAGTTGTAAAGGGAATATGGGTGAAAAGCTAGCTAGAGGATTCTTCTCCACACATGAAACATATGCACATAAATCAATTTCCAGTTATTCTTTCTATAAACCATGAACGACAATGCCCCAAATTAACTGTGAACAGCACTAGTTAACTCTCAGATTTTCCTAAGTTCATTGAATTGGACTCAGCGACGTAACCAAATTATCCTTCTCAAGTTCCCTAACTATGAAAAGATGATAGAAACACATATCAAAGGTCATTAAGTTATGTGAAAATCATAAGCATTGACAAGGCATTCGTAACTATAAAAAGCATGATACTTCTACCATGGATTTACTTAACTCAATCATGACTAGTGACTTTTACTACTCATAAATATAAGTTCATAACGATTAGGTGAAATTCCCTTATATTCTAGCATCAAATCCCTGCATGCAAACTAAGTATGCATCCTTAATAAACATGCAAGAATAAGTTCTCTATAAAACAGATAAGTAAATCGCATTCATGTTTTATGAAACAATAACTGGATGCAATCAATATATATAAAACATATGATCATGGCTTCGAATTCACCTCTAGCTAAAAAGAAATTTAGTTACACATGTTCATCATAATTGAAAAGCAATCTAAAATAAACATTGAAACTAAACAAGGATAGAAAGAACTCTAAAAATCTCCAATGGTTGAATGCAATATGCGGCACACTTTTTCTTCTCTGATCCTTGCAGGTTGCGACACAAGCTTTGAATAAGGCATGCGGCACAAGTCTTCTCTCCCAATTACTACGGCAAAAATACATATATATAGGGTAGGGTTTGGCAGAAACCATGGAGAAAAAGGATTAGGGTGTTTGAATGGATTATGACTCCTAAAATTAGATGGGAAGTATTTATAATAGGATAAGGACTCCTTTTGCAATTGGAAATAATATTAGATAATGTTGGATAAAGTGGGATAATATTTGGATAAGGTGGGATAATGTTTGGATAAGGTAAACTGGATAAGATAAGATAAATTTGGCTGGATAAGATAAGATAAGTTTGGATAAGGTAAGATAAGATTATGTCTTTCCTTGTCTTCCAAGCTTCCAAATTTGATTCCTCCAGATTTTAGCACATATTTAGCACATGTAAAACACCAAAAACGTCTAGCCCCACTGCTCCACACGCATGCTATCCAATCCAAGTCCAAAACTACTCCAAATTGCTCCATTTAGCCATTTATTGTCATCTTTACCAATTGGACCTACAATAACACGAAAATAACTTAAATTACCAAAATAAATGGAAATTAACTAAGATAATGCAAAGAAATAAGATAACAAAGTCACATAAATATGCTCATATCACAAAGTAAGAGAGGATTCACACAATCTAATTATATGCCATGCTAGATATGTGAACATCTTAGTTCTGCATTTCAAATAGATAAGTTGAAAGATCATATCACCG
Source organism: Malus x robusta (assembly GCA_963082935.1). NCBI lineage: Eukaryota > Viridiplantae > Streptophyta > Magnoliopsida > Rosales > Rosaceae > Malus > Malus x robusta. The sequence continues at coordinate 16,051,312 of OY720325.1, read as the reverse complement.
ATTCAGGAATGTTTAGGGGAAGGCGTTTATTTGAAGTCAGATTTATGTCCTAAAAATGTTTCTAACCTATTCCATGTCTTAGGTTTGTTTTTAGATAGTTCTAATTCTTCACTTTTCTTTCTGTCTTTATTTCTTTTCCAAAATTACTCAAACCCCCCATTTTATGTCATATGAGTCTTTAACTAATGCTAATTTCTATGAGTCAAGGGGGGTTTTACTAAGTTGTTTCTCAGTCCCTATGGTTCAACACCCTTACTTGTGTCGCTATACTATCCTTATATTTGCACTCAAAAGGAACTTCAACATACATCTTATTTCTTGCTTTTCCAGCTGGCAGCACCACCATTCAGAGTGAACACATATCCGGAGTTGGAACTTCTATCATCGATGTCTAATTGGAAATCGGCGTCTGTATAGGCTTCCACTTGCAACTATGTCGCTCCTCCATAAATGAGGAACATGTCCTTAGTTCTTCTTAAGTACTTAAGGATTGTCTGGACAGCTGCCCAGTGTTCTAATCTTGGGTTAGATTGATATCGACTAGTAATGCTCACAGCATATGTGATATCAAGCCTTGTGCATATCATGGCATACATGAGACTTCCTATGGCGGAAGCATAAGGAACAACACTAATCTGTCATATTTCTTTAGGAGTCTTAGGTCTCATGGACTTAGAAAGGTGAATTCCATGTCTCACAGGAAGAAAACCTTTCTTAGATTGTTCTATCTGCAACCTACTTAGCACCTTATCTATATCTCACAAGAAGAAAACCTTTCTTAGATTGTTCTATCTGCAACCTACTTAGCACCTTATCTATGTACATACTTTGGGTTAATCCAATTAATTTTCTAGATCTATAATGGTAGAGCTTTATCCCAAGCACATAAGATGCATTTCCCAAATCTTTCATGTGAAAGGTTTTGGACAACCACACTTTTACAGAAGAAAGTACTGCAGTGTCATTCCCGAATAGTAATATGTCATCTACATATAACACTAGGATTACAACTGCATCCCCAACGACCTTTTGATAAACACAATTGTCGTCTTCATTTTGAGTAAAACCAAACGATTTAATCTCATTATCAAAACAAATGTTCTAGCTCCTAAAGGCTTGCTTAAGTCCATAAATAGACCTCTGAAGCTTGCATATCTTAGTCTTTGTTGGAAGTATGCCCACAAAGCCACTCATTTGATGTAATAGCTTTTGGAATACTTATTGTATTGAACTTTTATATGTTTAATGGAAGGGCAAAGCTTATTGTTAATCATTATTTATTGTATCATGTGTTTAAGCAATAAGAGAATCCTAGGAATGTATTTGATCTAAGAGATAAGTAATCTAAGTAAGTTAGATTAACGAGACCTTTCTCTTATGTTCATTCCTAAAACGTTCCTAGCCATAGGATTGCCAATTGGGCATTGACAATCCGCTAAGGTTAGTATGTGTTATGTTGACTCAAACGTGAGTATGAACTAGTCTCAAGTCATTTGGTGTTGGACACTAAGACAAACACATAGGTGCTCGAAAGAGTAATCGAGTACACTGAACGACGATCAACAAAGAGTTCAAACATACATGTCATGTATGAACTCTAAAGTTACAATATGCAAAGTAGTCCTTTGACCTGAGGCATCATAGATGTCTAATGGTTAGGTCCTTGATCTTTGATCATGTCAAAGGCATTCCTTTGGAGTGTCCACGGCATTGTTGGGGTCAAGCTATCTAGTCATGTAGGCATATGAATGCACAACAAGGGATCTCTAACCTTCCATGGTGGAGGGAGAATACTCTAAGATATGATTCCAAAGTCTTTGGCCAAAGCATATGAATATGACTTAGGAAGTTTGTTCCAAATCATATTCAAGGGAATCATATAGGAAAGTATCACATTGGATAGTAGACATGAAACAAACTATCACTTAAACAATGTGATTAAGAGTATTGTAGTTGTAACTGGATAGGTTCTCCAACCAATTGTACTTAGCTTGGGTAACCATGATATGCTGCTAGGTGTCACTCATGGTTTGTGGAAGCCCTAATGATTAGCAAACACTAATCAACAAAAAGGGAGAATTGAAATGTGGTTTCAATTCACAATCGATCGTTGAGAGTAACATCGCCCACTGCCTCGCTAATTGGAACCTAATGGATCGCACACCACATAAGGATGTTAGTGAAGAAATTATATGAAATGGATAAGCAATTAAATGGTTTAATTGAAGAATGGTCAAAGTTAATTAATTAGTTAATTAATTATACGAAAGGTTCGTATTGGGCTTTTAAGTTAGTTTGGGCTTCGAGGTCCAAAATGGTTTTGGTCCACTAGGCCCATTATGTTTAAGTTGTATGACAACTAAAACAAAATGGGCAACAAGCCCAACAACAATGTGATGGCCGGCCATTAGGGTGAATGGTGAAAGCTTGCTTAATTGCAAGTTTGCCACTCACCAAAGAAAAGGTTATAAAAGCAACTTTATAGCTATTTTCTCATTAGGGTTTTCTAATAGAAATTGGGTGAAACCTTTTCTCTCATTTTCTACATAGAGGCCGGCCACTTAGAGGATTTTTACTAGCATCTAAAATCTCTCTAAGTCATCCATATCATCTTCACAATATACAACCTTGGTGAAGAGACTTAGAGACATCAAGCTTTTGATGTTTTTGGAGAACAAATCCTTTTTCCTCAAATCATCAAAGGAGCACTAAAGGGAGGAAAACACAAGGAGGATTCAAAGGGCTTGGAGGTGACTTGAAGGCCCTCCACTTGGGTGAATCCCTTGTGTAAACAAGGATGAGCTTCAAGGGTAAAGAATCACTAAATCTTTACTTCTCTTTAATGTTGTTAAAGATTTTATTTTGGTTCACCATATACTAGGCTTTGAATGTCATGGGTTTTATGAATTGTTTTTGAATGCATGTCTACTTTAAAGTGTTAATAGCTTGCATGTGTATTCAAATGTTCATACTTGTTCTTAGCTAGGACAAATTTTTCCTTCAGTCTTTTCAAACTTGGACATGAAACCTTAGGGTTGAGTCATATAGAGCTCTTCTTCCAAGTAACCGTTCAGAAAGGTTGTCTTCACGTCCATTTGCCATATTTCATAATCATGGTATGCAGCTATAGCAAGCAGAATCCGAATTGACTTAATCATGGCTACAGGACAGAAGATTTCTTCATAGTCAATCCCTTCTCGTTGCCTGTAACCCTTGGCTACTAGTCTAGCCTTATAAGTCTCCACGTTCCCATCAGCACCTATTTTCCTCTTGAAAACCCATTTGTTTCCAACATGTACTATACCTTTTAAAAGGTCTACTAGAGTCCATACCTGATTTTGATACATGGAATCCATCTCGGATTTCATAACCTCTTGCCATCTCTTTGAATCAATGTCGAACATTGCTTTAGTGTAGTCTCTAAGGTCCTCCTTTGTATCATTGTCATCGAGAATGTGCAATTCTCCAAAGTCATTATCCAAGCCATACTCTCAGGTGGCTTGCTAACCCGTTCAAATCTACATGGAGCTAGGGTTTCAAGAGCTAGGTTGTCAACTTGTCGAGTGCTTGTTTGCGGTTCATCATTAATCTCATTAATTTCCATTGTTTTACTTGTATTTCCTTTTAGAACAAATTCATCCTCTAGAAACTTAGCAATTATGGCAACAAAGACTTTCTGGTCATCAGGATGGTAGAACTCATATCCTATAGTTTCTCTAGGATATCCCACAAAATAGCACCTAACTGATATCGCTTCAAGTTTAGTAGCTTAAAGCTTCTTGACATATGCTTCACAACCCTAAATCTTAATGTGATTAAGACTTGGCTTTCTCCCATGCCATATTTCATAGGGCTACTGTGAAACTGACTTGGAAGGTACTCTACTAAGCAAGTAAGATGTTGTATATAGAGCGTATCCCCAGAATGTTACCGGTAGATTAGCGATACTTATCATAGAATGAACCACTTTCATCAAGGTTAGATTTCTCTTTTCCGAAACTCCATTAAGTTGTGGAGTTCCTGGTGGAGTCCACTGTGATATTATTCCACACTCTTTGAGATAATCTAGGAACTTGTTACTTAGACACTCACCCTCGATCTGATCTTAGGATCATTATCTGCTTTTGCTTCTCAACTTCATTCTTGAATTCTTTGAACTTTTCAAAGGATTCTAACTTGTACTTCATAAGATACACATAGCCAAATCGAGAGTGATCGTCGGTGAATGTGATATAGTAGAAGAAGCCTTCTCTTGACGTAGTAGACATAGGCCCACATATGTCACTATGGATTAACCTTAGAATTTCAGTGGCATGCTCTCCCTTCCCAGTGAATGGAGATTTGGTCATCTTTCCTTTCAAGCAACATTCACAAGTACCCATTTGGTCGTTACCTAATGGGCGGAAATATCCGTCTTTCGACATTTTGCGAATCTTATCAAGGTTCACATGTCCAAGTTTAAGATGCCACATCTTTTCTTCGTGAACTTCTTCTCTAGCCCTTTTGGGTTTTGAGGTATTCCCGCTTTCAATATAGTGCATCCCACTACACTAGGTGAAAAAGTCCATCTATCATGTTACCATGAGATAATACGACCATTCGAGTATGAAGTGCAACTCATTTTGTCAAACAATACTGAGTGCCCATATCATAAAAGCATAAAGATGGAAATCAAATTCTTTATACATGAAGGAAAATATAAGGGCATGTTTGGTACTCTACTTGAATCCAACTTTTTAAACTCAAAACAATTTTCAAGTTTTAGGCCTTGAAAACTTGTTTGGTAGGACTATTTTTAAAAACTGAACTCAAGACTAACTAAAAAATATAGTTTATTCTCTAAAAACATAAAAAGTGAGTTTTTAAAGTTTTTAAAGTTTTTAAACTTAAACTCTCTCTCTCTTCTTTTCTCTCCCTCATCCCCTCTCTCTCCAAATCTATCTCTCTTTTCTTCGTTCTCTCTCCTTTTTTTTTTTACCTTTTTCTTCTCTTCTCCAATCCGCTCTCTTCATCCTCTCGGTTCTTTCTCTCACTCATTTTCCTCTTTATCTCGTCTGATTATCTCTCTTCTTTCTCTTTCCTTCAATCATCTCTTACTTTCTTTCCTCCTCTCTCCTCTTTCTCCTTTTAACGCGACCCCCTCTGTTTAGATCTCTTTGTCTTGTTAAAGTAGTAAGATTTGAAATTTTTAAATCGCATACCAATCAAGTTTTTGAGTCTTAAAGAAAATTGATTTCAACAAATGTTCTTAAGAAATGTTTTGAGAAATGATAAAAAATTACAAATTGGATACCAAACAGGTCCTAAACAATTTTTAAGTTCCAAGACTTCCCCAAATGGTAGTTTAAGCATGTAGGTGCCTACTGCTTTTGTAGAGATCTTAGTGTCATTCCCAACTCGCATAATCATCTCCTCATTGCACAGTGTCCTTCTCCCTGTTAGTCCCTGCAACGAATCGCAGATATGTTAACTAGCGCCTAAATCAAATATCCAGGAATTAGAGCTTACTGTAAAAGCACTCTCTATGATAGAAATAGTCCTTTCAAAAGTTCATGTCATAAGGCTCGCAATGCCACCCAGTATTTCTTCTTCCAGCGTTCATCCTTTCCACAATGAAAACATATTCCTTTGGATTTTCTTACCTTCTTCTTATGCAACCTTTTCCTTGCGATTGCATTCTCACTCCCACTATCCTTTTTGAAACTTTGTTCAAACTTACAACCCATGTCAATCATCTCGGTAATAGTATGATCGAATCTATTTACTTTATAGTTTACTATAAACTTAGTGAAATCATCCGATAGAGATGCAAGGAAAAAATCTGGGGCCATTTTCCCATCCATGGAAGTTCCTAAACTCTTAAGATCATGAAAGATCCTTTTCCATCTTTTGTCCATGTTTTTGGACTGATGTCCCCTTTGCCATTTTGGCATTCAATAGACTACAAACATTTGAGAATCGTAGATTACTAGTCTCAATGTCATGCATTTTTTGCAAACTATTAACTATGGCACAAAAAGTGTCCATGTGCTTATGTAGCTTCTTAAGCTCCCCACTAAGTGAAGTGAGGATTAAGCATTTAGCTTGTAAGTCATCCTCATAGTCTCTAGCATAATTTTAAACTCTTTATTTGAAGCTAGTTTTGTAGGAGGTACATGAGGCCTTTTGTGACATCCCATATCGCCTAAGGGAGTAGATCCTGTAAGCCTTATATGTATATTCCCATCTCTACCTAGCACGAGGCATTTTGGGAACTCACTGGCTTTGGATTCCATCGGAACTCCGAAGTTAAGCAAGTTCACACGAGAGCAATCGTGCTATGGCTGAGTCAAACCCGGGATGTGGTGGGGGCTTGGGCCGGGATGTGACACCATTGGTTTTGAAACGACTAAAGCTATCACCTTGAGAAGTGGCAAGGAGATTGGAACCAACCCAAAAACATCCAAACAAAGCCAAAAAGAGGACGAAAAGTTGTTGCAAGAAAAAGAAGAGTTAGACAGAGTCACAGTAAGGGAAGAACACCCCTTGTCGCAACCCTTTAAGACCATACAATTCAGGTAAGTTTGGTTCAAATTCTATTCATTCTAACTCTATTCCAGCAAATGTGCCTTTCCCTGGCAGGTTTATGCAATCTAGGAAAGAAGAAAATGAAAAAGACATTCTAGAGACTTTCAAGTAGGTGCAAGTCAATATCCCGTTTCTTGATGCTATAAAGCAAGTTCCAAAGTACGCTAAGTTTTTTAAGAAGCTTTGCACAACAAAGAAGCTGATTCTGGAGAGAGAGGTGGTACATGTAAGTGAAAATGTCTCTGCAGTTTTGCAACGAAAGTTGCCACCTAAATGCAAAGATCTAGGTTGTTTCACTATCCCTTGTGTTATTGGTAATACAAGGTTTGAACATGCTATGCTAGATTTAGGTGCTTCCATTAATGTCATGCCATATTCTGTTTATGCATCTATGAATCTAGGAAAGCTTAAAAATGATGGTGTCATTATTCAATTGGCTGATTGATCTAATGCATATCCGAAAGAAGTTTAGGAAGATGTTTTGGTGTAGGTAGACCATTTGATTTTTTCGGCAGATTTTTATGTGCTTGAGATGGAAGATTCAGCCCACTATCCACCATTGCCAATCTTACTTGGAGGACCATTCATGAAAACAGCCCAAAATAAGATTGATGTGGCCAAGGGAGCTTTAACTATGGAGTTTGATGGCGATGTGATCAAATTTAATGTTTCTGAATCTGTTAAGAATTCTAATGATGTTCATTCATGTTGTGCCATTGATGTAAATAAAAATATAGGGCATGAGCATTTAGCACCTAGCAAGAAGGATGTATTTCGAACCACCATCGAAGAGGGAATTGAAGTGGATCACAAAGGACACGCCATTGCCCTCAAAAGACCCAATCCGGTCGAGAGAACCACCTCTGAAATTGTTGACAGTGCTGCTACTTTTGAGTCTTCATCGTAGTACATTGTTAACCCTCCAATCCCAATTCCAATTCCCATTTCAACTAATAAGTTGTTACCTTCTTTGGTTCAGGTGACCAATCAAATTCAAGCTGGTGGGAGAGTTTACATTGACTTTAGGAAGCTCAACGCCATAATCCGGAAGCATCACCATCCCCTTCCGTTCATAAATGCAATGCATGGAAGTTTTGAGAAACATGTCGTGGAGGATGTACCCCTCCATGCCGTTGGCCCTAGTGAAGCTTAAATGGAGGTATCGTCTGGTTGGAAGACGTTAAATCAAGCGTTTCTTGGGAGGCAACCCATGCATTCAAATAAACAAGACCTAGGAATCTCCGGCTCCAAACCTAGATTTGTGTTCCTTAACCCTACTCTTTATTGCTTTTACGTTGCCATAATTGTCATGCTTGTTAGATGTGTTGTTTGATTGCTTGCGTGTGAGTCTATGTTTGAAACATTGAGGACAATGTTTGGTTTAAGTGTGGGGGAGGGGTAAACAAAGTGTTTTTCATGAATGTTTGTTGGATTTCACCACCTAGCACTTCTAGAGTTATTACTCACTATCTTTAAGTGTTTTGATTGTGTTTTGAAGTGTTTTAATGTGTTTTGTATGAAAAATATGAAAATTTGGAAAAACAATTAGAAAAAGTTTTGAAAAACCTAAAAACAGTCGTTTTTAGAGTCATTTTTTATGTGTTTGTGTCTTAGGGTACCTTCCAACACAATGATGAGGATTTGGTTTTTAATTGCATGACTGTTAAAGAAAATTACAAACATGGGTGGAAGTTTGATATGCTCTTTGGTTAATACTTGGTTGTAGTTCTCATTAACGAATTCACATGTAATCATAAAGGAAAAAACCAGTTTTTGTAACATGCTTGAAGGAAGGAACTCAAACTAACACTACAACCTTGAGATACTTGAGCCTATTCCTTGTTTGGAGAGTTATTAATCTGTGAATTCATGTTTTCTAAAGTCGTTGCATGATCTCATTATTTCTTTGCTTGGTTGCTACTTGGAATGCTTTTTCATCATTTGAGTTCCAAATACTAGAACTCATGCCCGTTTCATTCAAAACTTAAAATTGATTGCATAACAAAGACAAGATGAAATTGTTTAGTTACTACCAAAGCCAAAAAGCCTTATTCCCTTGCATATGTTTTGTAGGTTTAACCCCTTTGAGCCTTATTTAGCCTATTTTCTTTGTTAGCCTACATTATCCCTACGTAGCCTAGAATAGGACTATCCATACCCTTGTTCTTAAAGAATAGTGAAGCATGACTTGTTGGGAATTCCTTTTGATCGACATTATGCAGAAAAAGAAGTGTGGGGGAAGGTTTTTCGTTGGAAATCTATGAGGGTGTACATTTTGTGTGCCAAAGAGAAGGGCACGAGAAGACAAAGAAGAAAAAAAAGACGTTGAGGAAATGAAAAAAGAAAAAAACGTGAAAAAGAAAAAAAAAAGTTCAAAATAAGTGATAATGAGCTCACAAGTATTGGTTGTTGAAGAAGGGTCCAAAAGTTTGAATATGGCCCTAAGTGTTTTGTGAATCTCCCATGGGTGTTTAAAGTTGGTTTCTGCAATCAAAAGTTGAATTCCAAGTGTTGATTTCATTAGTTTGCTTATCCTTGACCATTCTTTCTTAGCCAATACCTTAGCCCCGTTACAACCCTTACACTTTTATCTTAATTGTTATGTGTTTCAATATGTGGAGTTTGAAATTGGTACGAGCATATGGAATCCCTGGTTCTTGCTTCTAAGTAGTGGCATTCCGTTCATGAGATCATATACATATTATAGCATATGTGAGTGCTAGTCTACATATTCACATCAATCTTCTCACATATACTTAGTGTAAGGAGTGTAGTCAAAAAATCTATGTGAAAATAGAGAGTATATCCAGTGAGGAATTGAGGGAATTCTCTAAGGCATGTTACTACATTCAAAATGTTGTTTTAATTGATTAAATGCGAGCTAGTGAGTGGTGACTGCGATTAAGTATGAGCTCAGGGGTAAGGATAGCTAAAATCTATGTGCGTAGAGATTTTTAACGTGTCATGTTTCATTGGAAATCCCTGAGGCGATCATTGGAAGGTTTAGGTTATGTTTTGTTTGTTTTGTTTTGCTTGAGGACTAGCAAAAGCTAAGTGTGGGGGAATTTGATAGGAGCATATTTATGCGACTTAGTTAGCTTGTTTCCTTGCATTTACGTAGTTAGTTTCTACTTTTTAGAGTGTTTTAAGCCATTTTCGTGTGTTTGTAGGTTTAAATGGCAAAAGTGGCAAGAAAAGGCAATTTTGAGCATTTTAAAGCAGTTTTGGGCTTGGAATGGACAGTATATGAATGGAGCATAACATTTGATACATTTACTTCCTTAAATTGACTGTCAGTTATAGCTCATTACAATCAGCTTTTAGTATAAGAGAGTAACAGAAAACTAGTTGTTATTAGAATTTGTAACTGCACAGCTCCTCTTTATTCTGCCATAACTTCTTATCGAAACCTCCAAATCACAAGTTGTAAAGACCATCAGAAAGAAGACTTTAGGGCTTTCCAACGATATATGGCCCATTTTCTAATTTGTTCTGAGCACTTCGAGCCAAAGCTTGCAAGTTGGCCGTTCTGCAAGGGCCTTTTCTGGCGAATCTTGGGTCACTTGTGGGCTATGGTCTGGTCTTGGGGGAGTTGGGCTTCAAACTATCCATTCTAGGCTCTTAAAATATTCAAAATAAGATGATTTCAAGCCCTTACTTTCATCCTAAAATACAATACAAACAACAAAATACCTTGTGATGCATAGAGATTTTAAGTAAAAAACCTAAGTAAAAGATGGCATATAAATATAACTTTATGCAATCAACAAATACCCCCAACCTTAGATTTTGCTAGTCCACGAGCAAACCAAAACTAAAAGAAACAAAAACGACACAAAAGACAAACATAAGTTAATCTAAGACCAATTCCGTTGGTGAGACGAATGTATTCAACTTATGCATCAAGCCTTTAAACCTCTAGGCATCCCTAGTAGGAGGAGTTATGTCTCCAAATGTTTTAACAGTGACGGTACCTATAAACGTCCTAAACAACCTACAAAACAACGATTTGAGCACTTTTGAAATATAATAAGAATCAAAGCTCAACTATGCCTTACATTCCTAACTTTGACTTTACCTTTCTAGCACTCAAATCTGCATGTTAGTGAGGTGCTCTAGCCCAAAATCAACTTGTTACTAAGTTACAAGCTCAAGCAAGGAAGATAAGATTCGTCTCAACTCTAATCTCACAAATTCACTCATTCACTTGATTCCTAGGACTTGCTCTCAACAAGTATATGTGAGTAAGGTTATGTAATGGAAAGCAAGATATTCTCACACATAATTCAATTAGAAACAAAAGAACTTTCTACACAAATCTCATGAAAGGAATCAAATACTAAGAATAGGATAACGCACATACTTACTAACATCCATGAATACATCCTCAAAGATCAACTAGGTTTTCCATAAGGTTGTAATGTAAGGTTTTTATGGTAGAGGCTATGAAAGGATGGATAAGGAATACTAGAACTTGAAATATACCAAAGTGTCTTCCTTGTAAAACTAGCATGTTTTACTCTTGAATTGATCTTCTTTACTTGTTCTCGGCGTCTAGGACCCATGGATTTAGAAATTGCATCTTCTTCTCTCTTTTTTTTTTCTTTTTTTTTTCCTTCTTAAAATGTTTTCTTTTTCCCTTTTTTTTCTTCTTATTTTGCAATTCCAACCCATGTTTGAAGGGAAATAATGAGATTTACATGGGATTTCTAGTGACTAGCATGCATATACAATTCAAAATCTATATACATTAGCAACGGAAGCATTTAAGCACATAATGTCAAAGCTATAGTCATGCAAATCCCCTTCAAGAAGCATAGGTTTATGTGAGATGCATCAAAACATTTTATTGAAGAACAAAGTAAAGGTGTAGTTTTATACCTCTTGATCTTGACTTGAGACCAAGGATTGACCACCTCCAAGCTTTTTGTTCTTGGAACTCCTTGAGCCTAGCCTCCCTCCTTGCTTCCTCCACCTTGCTAGAATGAGTGCTCCTTGGTTCTGCTTTAGTCTCCAAGGTTGAAGACCTCTAAAGATCCACACCCACTAGTGTAGTGAGATGGATGGAGGAATGACCAAAAGGAGAAAAGATGATTAGCTAAAATCTCTTCTTGGTGGCTGGCCTTGTGAGTGGAGAGAGAGATTGTGTTTTCTCTATTTTTTTTGGTGAAAGTAAACTCACAAAAACCCTAATGAAATTTTTCACTAAAAGTTCCTTTTATATCTCAAAGAAAGTTAGCCAACAACTTGACTCCCTCTCTCTCCCTTTCCCTTTATTTGGCCGGCCCCTTTGTTGTGTTTGGGCTTTTGGGCTTTTATCATTTCAAGTCATCCTATGCTTGAATAAAAGGACCCAATGGGCCCAAATGAACCTGAACTTGTCTTTAAGCCCAAAACGATCTTTTATCGCTTTTATGATTTCTTTAGACTTTCTAATTAATCACAACACTTAATTAATCCAATTAATTATTTCCATCATCCATTAGTTGTCTCACTATAAGAGTGTATGTGTGTACAATCATTTTAGGTTCTAATTAGCAAGGCAGTGAGGTGATTGGCACCAATCCAATTGATTATATTTAATCCAATCACTTAGTGAATTAAAACTTATTTTTAATTCTCCTTCTTCTTTGACGACTACTTATTTAATCATCTAGAAGAACTCTCAAGCCATGAGTGACATCTAACCATATATCATGGCTACCCAAGCTAATGTAGAATTTGTTCGGATAACCTATTCAGTTGGAATTACAATATAATTCGATCCTTCTATAATACAATACTCACAATCATATTACTAGGGTATGGATATTTAATGTCAAACCCCTAATGTGATTATATCAAGTTATATGATTCAATTGAGTCGTATAGGAACGCTTTCCTTTATTACGCTCGATACTTCGGCCGAAGATTCCCAAATCATATCTTAGAGTATTCATCCTCTCATAACGAGGATTAGAGATCCCTTGTTAATCATTCACATGCCTCTGAGAATAAATCACTGACCCCAACAATGCATAGAATACACCCAAGATGAGGTGTGGTCACGTCTCATTATCAAAATGATCAGCAATGTATCCCCAAGACAACTATGATGTCTCAGGTCAAAGGATTACTTACATTATTCCAACCATTAGAGTTACTTGCTTGACATGTGAGTAGACCTCCATGCAAGTACTCTCGTTCGATTGTGTTCAGTGAACTCATTCCCTTAATGAGCACCTACATACCTGTCTTAGAGTCACTACACGAATGGGATGAAACTTTCCATCCTTCCAATTGAAGGGGACATAGTATGTACTGGTCTATGCATTGTCAGTATCCCTCTGACAATCCTATGACCAGGAACCTTTTTGGACATGATGGTTATGTGAAGAAGGTCTTTGTAGTCTAACATCATTAGATTACTTCTTCCATCGATCCATTGTCCATGGATTCACTATTTAGGACGTATATCGTTTATTGAGATAGTCCTAATTAGTATCTTTGCCTTTTGATGTATAAGAGTCATCTATACACACATTCATTGTCCTGAAAGGTTTCTTCCAAAGATTGACTTTCAGGGCATATCTCCAACAATGTTACCTCAGTACACGCCACTTTCTTAGTTTAAAGCTCAAGCATTATATTTGTCTTCATCACTTTGGTATTCCCAAAGCTATAGGGAATGGCTATTATGGGGGAAAATGGGTAGAGTTTAGTGTGGGTGATGAAAGATATGGCTGTGTTTGGCTTCAAAATGGGTAATGTCTCACACAACAAAGGTAGGGAAATAGGCCATTTACTAGTTAAAACATGCACAGCCTAACATCGTCTCAATGAGTTGATTCATGGGTGATAATAAGCACAAGTATCCACAAAAGAGAATAACTCTTAGTATTCAATAAAAAATGAGTAATGAGATCATTTGAAATGAATTTGAAAGAAAAGGATAGGAGGAGTAGAAACAGTTTAATCCCTCTAAAAGAAGCAAATAGGTTCAAAATTTCACAAAGGCAGTATCCACTATCCTTCTTCTAAGGCTTGAACTAGTAACTTTTCACAAGTATTCTTAGAACTAAGAGTAATGGTATTATATAGCAGATACAACAACTTTCAAAGCATAGTCAAAGTTATGATTGCTAGGCTAAGTTAAACATGTACATTCCCATTATTTAATTGCAAATAGCTCTAATCATGACTCAAAAAGACTAAAAATTCAATAACTTGACACACAAATTAAACCCTATTGAACATGTAATTGTAGTATTAAGCAAGTAGGGATCGTTCTAGACCGGGGATTAACTAAGGCTGTTAATCAACACAAATAAGACTCAAAAACACTAAACTATACTCTATAGACTCAAAACAGACTCAAAACACTCAAAACAACAAAACTAAGTTAAAAAAACTCAAAACAGACTCTAGGGAGCTATTTGGACGAATTTAAGACTAGTAAGACTCAAAATACTAAATTGGATAGATTTAAACACTTTTCTAACTAATCTAAGACACTTAATTAAAAGGGTGATTGATTTTGACGAAATTTAACTAAACTTAAACAGATTGCAAAACAAAGTAAATTAGGTGATTTGAATGGTGAAAACTTAGCCAGAAGATCCTTCTCCACACATGACATATGCATATAAACCAATTTCCAGTACTGTTCCCTTAAACCATGAATGACAACACCCCAAGTTAACCGTGAAAGCCCAAATTAACCATCAGATTTTCCTTATTTCATTGAATTGGAAGGAATACGCATCACGACCAAATTATCCTTCTCAAGTCCCCTAACTATAAAAAGCATGATAGAAAACATATCAAAGGTCATTAAGTTCTTTAAAAACCATAAGCACTGACGAGACATTTGTAACTATGAAAAGCATGATACTCCTACTAAGGATTTACTTAACACAATCATGACTAGTGACTTCCACTACTAGTGCATATAAGTTCATAACGATTAGGTGAAACTCCCTTATACTCTAGCATCAAGTTCATGCATGCAAACTAAGTATGCATCCTCAATCAACATACATAAACAAGTTTTAATAACTTAGATAAGCAAATCACATTCAAGACTCAAGAAACAATAACTGGATGTAATCAATTCATATAAAACATATAATCATGGCTTCGAATTCACCTCCAACTATAATGAAATTAGTTCCTCATGTTCGCAATTAAACAAAGACAATTAAATTTAAACATTGAAAACAAAGATAGAATACACCTAGAAACGCTCCAACAATCCAACGTCTTGAATGGCAAGCATGGTTCCAGGTGGCTTCTTCTTCTTCTTCCTTGCACAGCTGCGGCACAATGGGGATCTTTCTCTGAATTTAGGCTCTTAGGTGTGGTGGATGGTGTGGTAATTTGATGGTAGAGGGTGGTGGTTCTGATTAGTGGCAGAAACATATATTTATAGGGCTAGGGTTATGCGGCACAATTCCTTTGAGGACAAGGTTAAGGCTCGGCCCAATCCAAAAGGGAAAAGAACTAGGGTTTGGTAGAAATCCAAGAGGAAATTCGGCCAAAGCTTCTAGAATGGAATATCTGGCAGATTTCTAAAAGAAAAGCAATAAAAGGTGTGGCACCAATCTAGGGCAAGTGATAAGGCTTCTAGAAAGGGGTATTTAGGTGATTTAATTTGTAATTGATCCCCCCTTGCAGCTGGAATTAAGGTATGATAAGATTAGGATAGGATAAGATAAGATAAGGTTAGTTTGGATAAGATAAGGTTTTGGATAATATTTCCTTCTTTTGAGCTGATTCCTTATCTTCTTTGTCTTGGATTTATTTTCTTCATCTCCTTAGCACATTCCTAGCCTTTTGAACTTCAAAAACGTCCATCCAAAGTGCTCCCCACATATGATATCCATTCTAAGCTCAAAACTGCTCTAAAATGCTCCAAATTGCCCTTTCTTGCCAACTTTGTCATTTAGACCTACAAACACACGAAAATAGGTTAAATCACTATAATAAACAGAAAGTAACTATGAAAATGCAAGAAAACAAGCTAACTAAGTCGCATAAATATGCTCCTATCAACACCCCTAAACCTAAACAAAGCATTGTCCTCAATGATTACAAATGAAGATAATGCAAAGTATGGCAAAGAATGGCATAGTATAAATACTAACAAAAAACAAAAACAAAATAAAGGATAGAAAATAAAAAAAACCTAGTTGGGTTGCCTCCCAACAAGCGCTTTATTTATGTCTAGGCAAGACATGATGTGAAGGTTAAGTGGCTGATGGAGAGTCTCAGTGACCTCAGGAATTGGTTTATAAGCATCATAGTATGGCTTAAGACGATGGCCATTCACTTTGAAAGTGTTCCCTGTATGGATGTTTTGAATGTCCACTGCACCATGAGGATAAACATTAGTGACAAGAAACGGACCATACCAACGAGAACGAAGCTTACCAGGGAATGGATTGTTTTGTCATGATATGCTTTGGTCCTTTCTTTGTAAATTCGAGAGCTCTCATATGCATCATTCCTTAACTCATCAAGCTCACTGAGTTGAAACCTCCTCAAATGGCCTGCCTCTTTTAGATCAAAATTGAGCTTTTTTATTGCCCAATAAGCTCTATGTTCCAGCTCCACAGGAAGATGGCAAGGCGTTCCATAGACAAGTCGGAAGGGTGACATTCCTATGGGAGTTTATATGTTGTTCTATAAGCCCATAATGCATTATGCAAGCGCAGCGACCAATCTTTTCGAGTAGTGCCTACAGTCTTCTCAAGGATTTGTTTGACTTCACAGTTAGATATTTTAGCTTGTCCGCTCGTTTGAGCGTGGTATGGTGTGGAAACCCTGTGCGTGACTCCATAGCGTTTTAATAAAGCTTCAAATGATCGGTTGTAAAAATGTGTACCTTCATCACTGATTATAGCTTTGGGAGTTCCAAATGTAGCAAATATGTATTCTTTAAGGAAACTGAGAACCACTTTAAAGTCATTAGTCCTAGGGGGGATTGCCTCAACCCACTTCGAAACATAATCAACAACAAGCAATAAGTATAAACAACCATGAGAATTAGGAAAAGGTCCCATGAAATCAATGCCCCAAACATAAAAAAATTTCAACAACTAGGATTGGATTTAAGGGCATTTGATCACGAGAACCTAAGTTACTTGTACATTGGCAGCGATCACATGTTACAACAAACTTATAAGCATCTTTGAACAAGCTAGGCCAACAGAAACCACTTTGAAGAACTTTAAGGGTGCGTTTGGTACGTGGGACAGGACGGGACGGAACGGAACGAGGCGTTCCGTCCCGCGTTTGGTGCGCTAAAAATGGGTGGAACGGGTTGTTCCACGGGACAGATTTTGGGTGTTTTTGCGTTCCACCTCTCCCCCCTGGAACGGGTTTGTTCCACGTCTGTGGAACACAATGTTTTACCATTTTAAGACAAATATACCCCATGTCTTTTTCAAAAATTACACCTTCGTTCCGTCCCGTCCCGTCCCGTCCCGTTCCGTCCCGTTCCGTCCCGTCCCGTCCCGTTCCGTTCCGTCCCGTCCGCGTACCAAACGCACCCTAAGAGTTGTTTTCTTTGCTCCAAAATGACCTCCACAAGGTGAATCATGACAGAATGTTAAAATAAAATGAAATTTAGATTCAGGTACACACCTTCTTATGATCAAGTCTGGGCAATATTTCCATAAAAATTGATCATCCCAAATGTAATACTTAGCTTGTTTTACTAACTTGTCTTTTTGGAATCGACTGACTGTGCTAGGGACCTGCTTAGTGGCTAAGTAATTGATAATGTTTGCGAACCAAGGATCTGCAATGTTAAAGGCATAGAGCTGCTCATCTGGAAAGTTTTCTTGTAATGGCAAGTGATCTTCTTCTTCATTAGATGAATGCACTAAACAGCTAAGATGATCTGCCACAACATTTTATGAACCTTTCTTATCTCGAATCTCCACATCAAACTTCCCAAGAGGAAAAGGGTAAGAAGGGTGTGGCAAGGAAAAAGGGAAAGGGGAATCCCTTGCCGTGCAAGGGAAAGGGTTTCTAGAGGGATTGGTGCGGCATCCCTTTATGGTTGGGATTAGGTTTTCTAGAACCTAACATTAAGTGTCCTAATATATTTGGGAACCCTCATTTCAGCTGAAACTTAGTTGGATTAGGATTAGGAAAGTGCTGGAACAAAATAAGGTAACTTGACTAATGTATCCTCTTTTCTTGCTGAGCTCATTATCTTCTTTAAATTAATTCTTCTTTCTCTTTAACACATTCCTAGCCTTTTTAGTCTTCAATTTCGTCCATCCACCTTGCTCCATGCATGTGCCATCCATTATTGACCCAAAAATGCTCCAAAAGGCACCAAAATGCACTTTCTTGCTACTTTAGCCCTTTGGACCTACAAACACATGAAAATAGCTTAAAATACTAAAATAACTAGGAACTAACAACATAAATGCAAGAAAACAGGCTAACTAAGTCGCATAAATATGCTCCTATCATGGATCATCCCAACCTTGTGTTTCAACTGGTGCCTGCAATGTTAAGCTTAAATCAATTGAATTGCATTCATGAATGTCACTAGGATACCTTATAGCTTTAAGGATTTGAAAAGTTCTTGTTTCTCCTAGAACAGTCATGGTAAGCTTTCTGGAATGACAATCAATGATTGCACGAGCTGTGGCTAAAAATGGTCGACCAAAGATGAGAGGAATATGATTTGGTAGAGGGTTCTCCTCCATGTCCAAAATGTAAAAATCTACTGGTAGAACTAGGTCACCGATTTGGGCAATCACATCTTCCACAATTCCTCAAAGATGAGTAAGAGAACAATCCGCTAGTTGAATCATCATATGAGCTGGCTTGAGATCACCTAATTGAAGTGCTTCATAAATAGAATAAGGCATTAAGTTAATTGAAGCACCTAAATCATATAAACATTTATCAAACCTCATTGGACCAAGTTGGCATGGAACAGTAAAGCTTCTAGGATCCTTCTTCTTTGGTGGCAATTTTCTTTGCAAAATTGATGACACTTTCTCACCAAATGCCACCACATCATTGAGTTCCACCATCCTTTTCTTTGTGCACAATTCCTTTATGAACTTTGAATAGCCTAGAATATGCTTGATTGCCTTGAAAAAGGGAATTGCAATTTCTAGATTCTTGATTGTCTTTAGAAACTCTTTCTCAAGCTGCTATTTCTTTGAATTAATTTGGAGTATATCCTTCCACCTTTCGGTTAGAATTCAACTCACTGGGTTTAGATTTTACCTTCAAAACATTCAACTTGGCTGAAATGGTGCTCTCATCATAAGGAATTAATTTTGACTCCTTGTGATGTTGCTGGTAGTCTTCTTCTTCCTCTTGTTGGACAGCCACAAGTTTATCAATTTGTTAAGACTCTTTGGTGCTTTTAAGCTCCTTTCCACTCCTCAAAGTGATCACATTCACTTGTGCATTGTTCAAATCTTTTGGATTTACAACAACTTGACTAGGAAGGTTACCTAGTTCTCTTTGGTTTATGATTGCTGGAATCTGTCCAACCTGAGTTTCTAAGTTTGCAATTGAACAATCAGTCTTGTTCATGAAAGCTTAGGTTGAAACCTTGAGGTCTTGAGTGCTTTGAGCTAAAGAACTCACTTGTCCAGCCAATGTACTCATGATGTCTTCAAGAGGCTTGCTTGGTGTAGCTTGGGGAGGTGACAGATTTTGTACATTGTTGTTGTTTCCCCATCTGAAATTAGGATGATTCCTCCATCCTGGGTTGTAAGTTGGAGCAAACGGATCATTTCTAGGTCTCTTATTTCCTTGAAATCCTCCTACCATGTTTGCTTCTTCATGAAGCCCTTGCACTTGAGGACATGCTTCAGATGAATGTCCCTGCAAGGAACACACTTGACAAACAGCCACAACTTGCTTTTGGAATACAAGTTGCTTAACAAGGTTAGTTAATTTAGAAATTTAAGAGCTATCATTAGAAGGACTAACCTTATAAACCTTTTTGGTTTGTCGATTTCTGAAACTTAATTGCTTCGTATTTGAAGCAATGACCTCAAACATGGTCTTGGCTTGATCAGCCATCTTGTTCATCAAACCTCCAGCAGTAACATCCACCATCATACTATCAGAATCAAGCAATCCTTCATTTTACACAATTAGGCTTGATCAGCCATATTGCATGAGCAACCATTATTCCAAGTTGTGATGAGGGCAAGAATGCAACAGAGTTTTGAAACGGTCCCAATGCTCATGGAACAACTCTCCATCATTTTACACAATTGACATGATTTCGCACCTAAGCTTGTTAGTGCGTTGAGCTGGGAAAAATTGTTGCAGAAATTTGGAAGCTAGCACATCCTAAGTTTCAATGGATCCGGATGGAAGAGTGTGAAGCCATGCCTTACCCTTCTTCCTTAGTGAAAAGGGAAAGAGTCTAAGACATATCTCTTAAGGGGTCATGCCCTGGATCTTAATGGTGTTGCACACCTCTACAAACTCCTTGATATGCAAATGGGGATCCTCACCTACCAAACCATTAAATTTAGGTAAAAGATGGATCATACCTGATTTGAGTTCGAAGTTCTCCACGGTGGTGTTGGGATAATGAATGCATGAAGACTCCTTACTGATCTTGGGAATCACATACTCCTTCAAAGCACAATTAGCCTCGTCATCATTATTGTTGTTGTTTTCCATGGACATCTCATCTTCTTCTAATTCAGCCTTGGGTGAGGATGAGGGTGACTTAGGTGTATGTGATTCTGACTGGTAAGGAGAGCTTAGCAAAGATTGTGTTTTGAGAATCCTCACAGGTTTGAGTGTACGCCTCTAACTAGAACTTCACTAAACCACCTTTTGTAACTGCTCTAAGTCAATAGGCTACTTCAATGGATTGAAAGACATACAACTGAAAACAAAATAAATAAAGTTAGTAAGCAAAACTAAAAGGAATTACAAAGTTGTTTAAGCGCAGTCCCCAGCAACGGCGCCATTTTGTTGAAGTTCCTTTCGAGTGCAAATAGTCGACCCCACTTAGTGGGAAAATGCTTTGTTGTTGTTGTTGTTGTCCTTTCGAGTGCAAATAAAAGAATAGTATAGCCGCACAGGTAAAGGTGTCGAACCACAGGGACTAAGAAACAACATAGTATAACCTTTGACTTTTACAAATTAGTATTAGTTAAAGACTCCTTATGACTTAAAATGGGGGGTTTGAGTAATTTTGGAAAAGAAATAAGAACGGAAAGAAAAGGGAAAAATTAGAACTATCTAAAAATAAACCTAAGACATGAAATAGGTTAGAAATATTTTTAGGACTTAAATCTGACTTCAAATAAACAAAGGTCTTCCCCTAAACATTCCCGAATCAGTGATATGATCTTTTAACTTATCCCTTTCAAATGCACAACTAAGATGTTCACATATCTAGCATGGCATATAACTATATTGTATGAATCCTATCTTACTTTGCATGTTAGATGCATGGCATATACATAAAAGTTATATTTATAGGTGCAACCTAGCATGGCATATACTTAGATTTAGCATCTAGAAACTCATTAAGAACGAAAAGGATTATGAACATCACATGAACCCTAGAACATGGCATTTATCCTAGAACTTCATGGAATCAATTTACATGATTAGTTATGAACCTAACCACATGTTGCTAATGAATGAAAGAAGATATGGCAGTCATCCTTATCATTCCCAACAGAAAGCAAACATAAACAAGGTAGCTAAGCTTGAAAATATGTGCTTGAAATGATTGAAACAGAAAACTGATTCTAGCTTGCAAATGAAATTGATAAACTAAAACTGCATCATAACATTAATTCAATCATGTCTAGGGCTTCAAAGCAGCCCTAAGTATCCATAAATAAAATGAAAAATATAACAAAATACATAAAAATTTAGGAAAGCTAAAACCTAGAAAGTGCTCAAGGCTGAAGACTCCTGCTCTTTCCAGATTTTGTGTTATTTCTGGTTTTTTTTTTTTCTCT
Source organism: Malus x robusta (assembly GCA_963082935.1). NCBI lineage: Eukaryota > Viridiplantae > Streptophyta > Magnoliopsida > Rosales > Rosaceae > Malus > Malus x robusta. The sequence goes on along the minus strand of OY720325.1, from coordinate 16,029,776 downwards.
CCTCTTTTTTCTCCTTCTGATTCTGTGTATTTTTCTCTTATTAAAAGGCTTAGGAGTTCCCTAACATCTGACACATTTACATCCTTAAATTGACCGTCGGTTATAGCTCATTACAATCAGCTTTTAGTATAGGAGTAACAGAAAACTAACTGTTATCAGAATTTGTAATTGCACAGCTTCTCTTTATTTTGTCATAACTTCTTGTCAAAACCTCCAAATCACAAGCTGTAAAGACCATTAGAAAGAAGACTTCCAGGGCTTTCCAACCATATATGTCCCAGCTTGCAAGTTCAGGGCAAAGTTCGCAAGTTGGCTGTTCTGAGCACTTTAGGGCAAAGCTCGCAAGTTGGCCATTCTGCAAGGGCCTTTTTCTGGCAGATCTTGGGTCACTTGCGGGCTATGGTCTAGTCTTAGGCGAGTTGGGCTTCAAACTATCCATTCTAGGCTCTTAAAATATTCAAAATAAGATGATTTCTTCAAGCCCTTACTTTCATCCTGAAATACAATACAAACAACAAAATACCTTGTGATGCATACAGATTTTAAGTCAAAAACCTAAGTAAAAAAGGGCATATAAATATAACTTTATGCACTCAACAGGTATTGAGATTGCCAAATCAATATTAGGATTAACTTAGGATTTACGATGTTGAGACTTAGCTTTAGGAACAAGAGCTGAAGAAGTGGTATGAAATGGAAATTGATTTTCATCAAAAATCACCTTCCTTGATATATAAATCCTCTGTGTAGTAGGATCAAGGCATTTGTAGCCTTTATGCTAAAGGCTATATCCCAGATAAAACACAATATTTGCTTTTACTCTCCAATTTTGATGTGGTATAAGGTTTAAGCCTGAGAAAGCAACCACAATCAAACACTTTAATCTTAAGTAGTTTGGATAGGTATGAAAAAGTAGTTCCCAAGGTGACTTAAGTAAACCTCCAATAGATAATCTATTGATAAAATAAATGGCAGTGGAGAAAGCTTCTACCCAATAGGGATGTGGTACTTGTGATGCAAGTAAGAGAGTTCTAACTATCTCAACTAAAAGTCTGTGTATAGCTATTTTGCTCAGGAGTGTGAGGGCAACTAAATAGCCGCCATGAGTTTTAAGAAAACACTTCAAAGCATTGCTAGTGAATTCACCCCCTAAATCACATTGTACAACCTTTATTTTATTTCCAAGAGTGTTTTCAACAAAACATTTGAACTCCACAAACACTGAAAACACTGCAAACTTAGATTGTAAAGGAAAAAACCAACTATATTTATTGTACTCATCAACTATAAGCAAATAGTTCTTGTTACCACTCACTGAAACAATAGGTAAAGGTCCCCAGACATCACAATGCAATAACTCTAAACATTTGGAAGATAAGACTTGGTAAGACTAGATGGCAGTTTATGATTGATGGCCATAGCAGAGTCTGAATAGAAGAAGTCCACAGTATTGGTTCCCTTAACAACAACTTTATTAAAAGAAATTATCTTTCGAAAGATAGCTAAAGAGGGGTGACCAAGCCTATGATGCCACACCCTTGTAGTAGTAGTAGCACTTATTAAAGCATAGTGAGAGGATGAAGAAGCTTTAAATGTTGCAGAAGAACCTTGAAGAGGAAAGAAACTATCTCTAACTGGTCCCCATAAAAGTATCTTCCCCGTAGAACGATCCTTGGCATAGAATATCAAGGGTTAATGAACAATCATTATCTTTGATAAATTGAAATGCAGAAGAAGATTATGCTGCATTTATGGCACATGAAGTACATTGTGGAATTTAAAGGAATTAGAAAAAGTGTGTAAAATTGAGGAACCAACATGATCTATAGACAGATCTTTACTGTCTCCAATATACACTTTTTCTTCACCATGATAAGGAATAGGAGATTGAATGTTGGAGATGTCATTGGTAATATGGGAGGTAACACCATAATCAATGAGCCATGAAGAAGTGGGCTTGGTGGTGTAGTGAGCACTGCCAGCTTGGCTGGAGGAAGTTTGCCATAAATTTCTAGATTTATGCGATCAAAGTAGTCAATCAATTCATGACTGGTAGAACCATAAATCTAACATAGAATTTTGTGGCTAGAAGAGGATGAACCACGATAACCTTGATTGTTGTCACAATTAAAGCTAGAATTGTAGTTTTGGCCATGATAATTGCCATGATTGCCTCGATAATTACCACGGTAACTGTTCATTCCTCGATTGTTCGAATTTAATCAAAAAGAGTTCTATAGTGGTTGAGTACCATGATTACCATGATTTTGAGCAGCAAAGACTTGTGTTGGTGTAGGAGTAATGGTGGTTGCGATTGCACAGAGAATGCAGGCAAAGGTTCTATAGGTCCAGAAGAAGCAACTTTCTTGCGACGAGTCATGGATAGATCCATAGTTAGCAAGAGGCCATGTAATTCATCCAACAAAGTAGAGGAGAGATGGAGCATAATGGAGTCAATGAAAGACTCAAATTCATCAGAAAGTCCATCACAATATGAAATTGTGGCTCCAATGGCAGTGAAAGAGTCAGAAATCTCCCTAATTTGTTAAAGGGAATCAGACATGGACAGAAATCCTTTCTAAATGTTTTGAAGACAAGAACGCAATTGATGGATGTGTGCATTAGAAACACCACCAAAACACTGCTTAAGTTTAGTCAATAGATTGGGAGATGATGAAACTTCAACAGCGAAAGGAATCACTTCTTCTGAGAAAATCTAATTGAACCAGATCAAAAGATTTTGATCCTTCCCATACCAGAGCTCAAATGCTGGATTCAAAGAACGATTAGGCAAGAATGGTGATGGATATGGCTCAATGTCGTCATTAGGACCAAGAAGTTTGTAGCACTTGAGAATTAGTGCAAAGAGATCAAGCCATGGCAAGTAGTTAGAACACTTGACCTTAATCGGAACCATGCTTCTGATGTTCTAAATCGTAAGAGATGTGTACGATTCGGAAGGATTTGGATTTAAGGAAGAGGAATTGGGGCTTGGAATTTGAACTAACTCAATTGGAGAAGATGAGTCGGAGGGAGAAGCCATTGCAAATCAAGATTATTGAAGAGAGAAATCAAGATCGGAGAACAAGAAATCAATGTGAAAAATCAAAGATCAGTGAAAGAAAATCTTAGAATCAAAGAGGCCGTGAGGCAAATTGGCAATGGATACCATAAAGAAACTCAAGAACACAAAGATAATATGTTGTACTAAATATTCCTCTTCATTTCAATACATGCTTTAATTACAATGTATCTTTGGTATATATAGCATTGTACCAATCATTACAATTATAGAAATACCCTTAACTGATCTAACTAATTAAAAAATTACTCTAACAAATAATTTTAACAGTTACACAATGAAACTATTAATCTCTTTAGTTGTAGGCCTCTTCTCAGCCTCCTGAAATTTCTTTGGCACCCATGTGAAAACCCTACAAGAACCCACCACATGGTTATCATCAGCTTCTTTAAAAGGTTTTTGGGCTTGTTGGAGCAAAACCAATCTTCCCCTTGGACTCTTTCTCATGTGCTTGGCATGTGGTGGTTTAACGGAAACAAGAATAAAAATTTTGAAAATTTAATGGTAAGGGGTAATTGATTATTAATTAAAGTTAGGGGGTTATCGGCCAAAAGAAAAGTTCAAGGGTAAATTCAACAGGTTACAAGTTCAAGGTGTAATTGACCAATACGTCTTTTGTTTAAATGCATCAGGAAACTATGCATGGGACTATTGTAACAATTTTAATGTTAAATAAAATAATTATCATTGTCGCTATTTTATCTTATATACGTAATTCTTGTATAGCACCATTGACACCTTTAATCTTTAATATTTAAGAAAAAATAATGAAATGTGATAACCCGTCCCGAAATATAATTTATCGATGGTGTGAATTGACCAATTTACCCTTGGACGTTGAGTTGTGTTGTGTGTTGAGCTTAATATTTTGACCAATTATTTCCTTTCCTAAAGATTTGGACCCAATTGGAACTTAAGATTTTATTTGTTTTTGGTTTGGTTGGCCAAACCTGGACCACACATACACACCAACCAATCCCGTTGACCCTCTCTCTTTCCCCCCTCTTGGATTTTCTTCCATTCCCGTACAACCGTATGGACAACCTTGAACCTAACTCTCTAATCACGGATTGGGGTTTTGGTAGTTGTTTTTGTGCTCCTTTCAAGCTTAGGAGTCAAGTAGTGGTTTTGGTTGGATGTGAAACCCTCGAAAACCCAAGAACCAAGAAGCTCCGAGGAAGTGCACAGTGACCTCGACGTAATCGCAAGTGTTTCTTGAAGTTTTGAGCTTCTTGGAAGCCTTAGATAGTCTTCACGAAGCTTTTAGAAGAATTTTGAAGGATTTTGGACGTCGGGAAATCCCAGTTTACAGAGTTGCAGAGGTGGCCGAATTATCATGGGTTTTTCCGATGAGTTTTCGGTGGATTTAAGACTTGAAAGTGGTAAGGAATTGTTCCTCTCATCACAAGCTTCATTTTGGTTGAGAATCAAAGAAGATATTGAAGTTTAAAGATTTTTCCAGGTTTCGGCGATAGTAGCAGCACCAGCGTCGAACTTCGGCGAACCAAGGAAGAAGGAGGAGAATATTCTGTCAAAGTTGACGGAATATTCTAACGCCGTCAGGTAATTATAACAGTATATGCTGATTTTTAACGGAATATTCCCTAACGCCGTTAGGGAATCCGTTTGGTGTGCTTACGCGTCTAGCCGTACCTTGGCCGGCACGTGAGGGTGCGTGGGTGCTCGAAAAATTATTCTAAAAATATAGGGGTGTTCCTAAGATTAAGTAGGTCTCGGTGATATATTCAAATACCCCATTTGAGCTTTGTATGAGAAGTTATTACCTAGTTTTGTGTATGTACTTTAAATAACGTTTATATAGTTGTTTCGCATATAGGTGAGACCTATCTTGAGGACGAGCGCAGTCAAGCAAGGCTCAGGGGTTATGACCCTTCCACATATCAGTGAATGGGCTTTTGGTTTTCAGTATATACTTATATACTTGATATTTTCCCCAGAAAATGTGTTTAAATGAAATTATGTTTTGAAATGCCATGCATATTGATTTATACTTAGAATATGAATTAGTATAGTATGCATAAATATGATTTGACGTTGTGGACGCTCAGGTAAGTACCAAGTAAGTTGTAGACTGTTATGTGTAATTTGATAATGATGTGAGATGTGCTGAGAATTTATAAACCTGCACCCCGGTGTTAGTGCTCTGGCCCATGGTCAGGGCACAAGCCTTCACATGATGTTCACCTCCCGCACCATACGCTCACCTTAGATCCAAGTTAGGTGCACAGTCCTGTCGTACAGACCAGTATAGGTGGTTCCGACTCGTAGGTGACCCGCGATTATTCGCACAGTCTTCACGTGATCGTAGCACTAGAGCGTATTTATTTATTTACACCCAGTCTTGTCATACAGACCACTTTAGGTGGTTTCGAATCGTGTGCAGGTATACTTGTTGAGTTATATATTCAGCCGTACAGGCCCCTTTAGGTGGATCCGGCTGATATGTTATTTCACCTGAGTTACTTATTCTGTTATTTTGAGATATTTGGCATGGCATATTTATGAATATCATTTTCTGAGTATGGCTTTGAGATATGTATATATATATAAATATGCATTCTATTTTCTGGGAAACTATACAGGTTTTCCGGCGAAGGGTTTGAACTTTTGATAAATGAAATGGTTTTGAAAAACTTTGTTTTTGCCCACTCACACTTTCTGTTTTGCGCCTCTCCATGTTCTAGTTAGGACTGCTTGTCAGTGGTTTACGAAGAATTCACGGCAACTCTGATAGATTATTGCCAATGTAGGATTATCTTTGTTGTTGTATAACTAGTATTCGTCCTGCTGGACTGCACTTGGGCTACTTATGCTATGATTGTGAACTTGCACCTTACCTTATCTAGTGCTCTAGTTAGTTGGTTTTTATTTATTTGCATTTCCTTATATCTTTATTGCTTCCGCATTGTGCATATGACTACGTCACCCTCACGTGACAGTTAGCATGCCTCGATCTAGGTTGAGGTGTGTCAAAAATGATTTCGAAACTTTGAATTATAACAAAAAAAACTATCTAATAACTTTATTTATTGATAAGGACAAAAGAAAGAAAAGGAAAAAAGAAAACCAACCAAAAGCACGTGCAAAGTGCATGCCAACTCGTGTTCAATTTCAAAAATAGTCAATTTAAGAAATAGTATAATACCCGTGTTCAATTCCAAAAATAATCAGTTTAAGAAATAGTTAGTGTTCAATTTAAGAAAATGAACTTTAACAAAAATGTCCCAGTACCGTTCACTTTAACGAAAAACAACATTTTTACACTAAACAGTCAATCATTGTACTATGCACTTTACCCTTTATTTTGTCTTTATCATTAACACTCAAAGTTTTCAAGTCATTTTCAGTAGTTTTCCCTTTAAGAAATAGTGATAGTACTAGTATTCAGTTGAAGAAAAGTGATAGTACCCGTGTTCAATTTTTAGAAATAGTTAGTATTTATTTTAAAAAAAAATAGTGTAAACCCATGTCTAGCTTCAGAGATAATCAGCCTTACATGTAAAATATCATCCACAAAAAATTTCACTATTCACTATTCATTATCGTTATTTGATCAACGATCTTTGTAATTTTCATGACATATTACTAACCAAAGTATGTAGTCAAAAATAGATTTCCATCCTTAAAAATCACCTAAATAAACTTTTAGGGATTAGGTAACTAAACGAAATGATTCGACGGTTAGGAATATATCATCACGATTTAACAGTTATTTTAGCTTCGATTTGACGATTTTAACTACACTTCTAAACCATAGAAGTAAATAATGAACGAACCCAATCATCAATTTAAAATATTGACACTAGTGGTTACCATAAAATGTTACAATCTACTTAATAGAAGTACAAAATAAACTCTTTAAATATTTGTTGAATTTATTGTGTTGATGGTATACATAGTCTACTAAAGTAATTTCAATGATCCAACTATCACATTTTTTTTTTAAATATAGCACAAGATCACATACGCAAAAAATCACCTAAAACAAAATTTCAAGTTTAGGTAGCTAGACGAGATCCTAAATGGTTACAAACGTATATAATCACGATTTAACATTTATTTTAGCTCTGATTGTGATATTTTTTTGCAATAACGTTAATCGGGTAAAACCTTTCACTAAATCGACCTGATCATCATGATCTTTTAATTATTTAAAAAGAGGAAAACTTGACTTTTTGGTGTTTGCCCGACGAAAATTACAAAGTCGTAGGACAACAGTACAAAAATCCACCATTTTTCCCCTAAAAAATTAAAATCACCCCCCCCCCCCTCCAGATTAAAGTGTTTGCAAACAAAATTTATTTTCTCATCATTTTTCTTGCCAAAAATTAAACTTCACGAACATTTTTGTGCAACTAATATATTATGTCAAAATACAGGTGTCACAATTTTAAAACCTTTGCCTAATGAATTGGTTCATCGAGCAAAGGTCTGATATTTTATATCAAACCGAGAGCCTTCTTTTTCGTCCTTCTCGCACCGTTGCCCTCTTTGTGCCCTCTTTCTACCCTCTCTGTGCTCGGTCTCTCTACCCTTTATGTGCTCGGTCTCTCTCTCTCTCTCTCCATGCTCTTTCTCTCAGCCCTCTTTGCGTTCTCTTTTTGCCCCAAAGGTATGCTTGCTCATGTCTTTGATTTATATCAGTTGCATGTGTGAAATACCGTCCCCATATTTCACTATTTAATTTTTCGTATTTCATATTTCGGGAAATTATTCTTTTTTGTTAATTACAAAATTTTAGCTATTTAGTTACAAAGTTTATTTTTTGTAATTATTCATTAAAAAAATCTGTACACCTTTCGGGGTCACTCGTGATAATTTCAAATAGAGCTCGATACGACGAAGGCGTAGCCAAAAACCGTTTGCGAAACAAAGTTTTATCGAAGGAAATACAAGCCCCTGAAGTCAGGGGCATTTTTGTCAATTGGGCCCCTATATTTGTGGACGGTTCAAGCAAGGCTGGGGAGCCTTTATGATTTGAGGAAGGGTGACTCACGAGCCAACCTAGGGGTTGTAGACAGACCCACGACTCAACTCATTTTCTGGGAGAGTTTTTCCGGCCTTTTCCCAGTGAGCTCTCATCGAACCTAAACTATCCCACATCTTTTTCGTTTGACCACCATACATGACGGAGGAAAGATTAACAGCTCTGATGGTCTCGACAGCAAATTCGCTGCCTTCGTCCACCCCAACGCCAACCACCATCACCAGTTGAGAGCTATGGACCTCAGGAAAAGAACTATGGGTCTCGATCGTCAGTCGATCCAGAGATGGGAGGCGCAATAGGTTTGTAGTCCCACGAATCGAGGCTTTGATGCCAGTTTTGGCCGCCTTTCAACCAGTTTCATGCTCCGAACAGGTATAGCTTTTACTCTACACTTCATGATTTACAAATTGGTAAATTTTTAGACATTATGGTGACTGTCGAAAAATCAGACGAGCCTTAGCTGCCGGCCAGCGCGTGCGGTGGTACGTGGCAGCACCGCGTATGCCCGACGACCCACTTTATCTATCTAGGCTAACGTATATGCCCTAAATCAAATTTGGGTATCCATTTGACAAGATTCGACCGTTTGACCCTAATTTCATAAAGGTCCGACATGTGGCCTTTGTAATGAATGTAGATCTGACTGGTGGATCATCACGAAATTGTGTTTATTAAATGAGTATCTTAGGAATTTACGGATAAAAAATCTAATACGCAGATGTGCTAGATTTGGATTACGTAGGGTTGTTGATCTTTCGTTGACCATGTTGATCAAGAGTTGATTTTTGATCATAATGTTCCCAATCATTCATAAATGTTGAAGTTAGCATTGCTAGATATCTGATATAGCCTAGTGGGCCTTTATCTGTGTTAGCGTGCCATCTTGGGAGATGTGCACCTCGGTTTGTGTGCAAATGGCATCGTACTTAGATTTAGATGTTTATGGGACTTTAAGATGGGAGTACTTATAAAGTCAATGTGTGATTGCTAATATGTAAGTGACGCTAATATATGTGATATGGCTATTACCCTCAAAATTCCCATGCTAGCATACTTAGTGGATATGGTATAGATTTATGAAATATATTTCTACGAAATTGTTGCCCTTAAATTCTACCATCGTCTATTTTATGAAATGTGTTTTGACATGCATATTTGAAATGTTTGTGAAATGTGAGGGCTGGTAAAGAATCGTTAACCCATTGTTATGAGGAGTTGCTGCATCAAAATTGTGTCATGTCTCGATTCATTGAGCGATATTAAACTAATTTCATACACTTCTACTCGGTTCCGTTAAGGTGTCCAAAATCGAATTTTGCTTGGGTTCTGTTGAGTGGTCCACTACCCTGTATCATCTCGATTCTATTGAGTGGTCTGGAATCCGTTCTCATGTCGGTTCCATTGAGTGGTTTAGAACCATGCTCCGCTGGGGTTCAGTTGAGTGTTCCAGTACCCTGATTCGTCTCGATTCCATTGAGTGGTCCAAAATCGTGTTCTGTTATGATTTTGTTGAGTGGTTCAGAATCCTTTCTTGTGTCAGTATTGTTGAGTGGTCAGGAACCATGTTTCGTTGAATGATCTGGTACTTTGTCTCAATTCCGTTAAGTGGTCCAGAATTCCTTCCCGTGCCAATTTTTGTTGACTGGTCCAGAACCATGTTATGTTAGGGTTCTGTTGAGTGGTCTGGTACCCTACTTCGTCTCGATTCCGTTTAATGGTCCAAAACGATGTTCTGTTAGGATTTCGTTGATTGGTCCGAAATCGCTTCCCGTGTCAGTTCTATTAAGTGATCTAGAACCGTGTTCTGGTGGGGTTTCATTGAGTGGTCCGATACCCTGCTTTGTTTCGTTTCCATCGAGTGGTCTTTTCGGATTTTGTTGAGTAGTCTGGAATTCTTTTCCTTGTCAGTACCATGAGTGGTTTGGTATCCTGCTTTGTTAGATTCCGTTGAGTGTTCCAGAATCCCTTCGTGTGTATGTTCTATTGAGTAATCTAGACCTGTGTCGCTCTTGCCCTAGTTTTTAGCATATTTATCAACAAAAGATTTGAGAATCTTTGTGAACCGGTTTAGAAAGGACGATGGATATTGTGTGATTACTTCTGGATTTCCAGCTAGTTTATTTATAATTTTTATAATGTAAGGTTATGAATGATTTTTATTTTGATCGGATTGGTTGATCAATGTGACTAAAGGTTAATATTGTGCATCATTGTAATGTTGTATGTTGTTGATTGTGGTTTTGTTGAAGGAAAACGTTGTGATACATGTGAATGATGAATTAACATATTGGTGCCTCACGCATGTTAGCATTTGTCTAGAATTCTATGTTGCTTGCCAGTAAATGCCTTGAGAAATATTCAGAGGTTAACAAAATGATAAACTATGAATAGCTTGATCCTGTCTTAGGGTAGGAAGGCAATCTAACACAAAGGTTAGATGCAACCATGATATAAAAAAAAAATTACTATGATGTTGAACCGTTGATTTGTTTTTGGTCATGTCACAGAGGCAAGGTATGATAGATAAACATGTACGTGGTGACGTCACGTATCGATCCTCAATGTATCTCAGGATCAGGGGCGTGATAGCATGTGTAAATCTTGGGGTTTAAGGACAGGTAGTTTCATGAACAATCCTACGATCTTGTAAGAACCAAGATGTCCAAAATTTATATACTCTCCACCATTGTCAGAATGCAAAACTTTAGCATCAAAGGAATACTGAGTTTTAACCATTTGATGAAACAGATGAAACACATCACACACATCACTTTTATTTGTTAATACATTTATAGCAGCAGTCTTTGTATATATTTTCATGTTAATAAAAGTATGGTCTTATCTTTCGAAACAATTTTTGCACATTATTTTTCACCTCATCTTCTTTATAGAGAGAGATTTCATCATTTCAACAAAGCAAAACAAAAAATCAATGGACAAAAATGAAAGGTATTCATGTTGGGGAATAATATTCAATAGCCTGAATCCAAAGACTTTTTTTAACAGCACAAGACGCTTTAACGCATTGGTGAATATCAATCATGTCTATGCACTATGGTGCGAATTCAATTCCCACCGATTCTCATTCCCCTTTAACAAACTAACTATTTAACATATCAATGCTATCACCTACTAAAAGTAAAAAGAGTGGACATCTTGAAAGGCCGAAAAATAAAGCTGATATACGAAAGGGTTAAAACTTTTTTGGTCACTGTCTATGCTCAAATCCTATTTTAGTCACTGGAATTTTTATTTAGTCAATTTGGTCATTGTGCACTTTGTTGTACAATTTAGGCTTGTTTACGTAACCGTAATCAAAATAGAAAGAAATTGATTGATGAGGAATGAGATGGAATTAGGAGGAATCAGTATCAGATTCCTTTGGAATCTGTTTAATAAATGTTTGGAATCGAAATATGAATGAAATTGAATTCATATAAGTTGTTTATCAATTCACCTAAATTGAAGTAAAAAAGCAATATGATTACTAAAATGTCTTGTTCTTCACTTTAATTAAAAAAACCCTAGCCAAAATCATCATCCCCGCAGACCAAACAAGATTATAATTTATAACCCACCCATCCTCCTGTACGACCAAGTAAACCACCAAACCTGATTATAACCGATCAAACAGGATCATTAGCCTGATTCATCTTCCCCGCAGCCAAATGCATCGCCAAGGTCGGGATCCTCAATTTCTCGATTTGTTTTCTATTGCACACTCCAAATTATTCAAAATCCCGTTTTGGCTTTTTTCACCTGGTTTTTCTCATAGCTTCCTGTTATTTTCACGGCATCCAAACAGGTAATGCAGTTTTTTCTCTGCAATGAGCCGGCGAGGGAGAAGCATGTCCACCGCATGATGCGACAGCTAGCGAGACGGCATAATAGGTAGAAAAAAATACATTCCCGATTCCCTCACAGAAATCCCATTTCTCCAATTTGAAATGAATTCCCTTTTTTCATGTGGACTCCACCACTTGATTTTTAAATATTTAGTAATCACCAAAGTCATCCGAGTTTTGTTTTTTTTATTCCTCTAACCTTTTACCTGAAGGTGCCATTAGTCACTTCTGCCAATTCCCGGATGTGAGAGGCCTCTCATACAATTGGCAAATGGCAAAAGCCATATTTAATACATTTTCTGGTCAACGATTCACTTACTAAAACAACAAAACGCCAACACACCTTCAAAGAAACCACAAATGCAGGCACACAGGAGAAAGATTCAGATCAAGCTTTCAAGCCACTAATTAATTATAAATTTTCATACCAGTTTTCCACCACAAACTTGAGCTACAATAAAATTTCAGATACAATAAAAACTATTAATATTAATGTTCTCGGATAAAATAAAATAAAAATAAAAAATAAAATAAAAGAGACCGTCGAAGATATAATAAAAGGGAAATGAAAGGCCAAAAAAGAACAGGAAAAAAAAAACAGCATCCCAATCACTCTCCCGCTACAAACATACTACCGAAAGAGATGGTTGAACCAAAGATTAGGCAAGGCGAGGACGGTTTTGGACTGATTTTCTGCCCACCACATATACAGAGAACCATTTCACATTGCAAGCACGCAAGCCTCTCGCGTGGATGAGAAGCTATGATAAATCAATATCGAAATATACCCAGTCGTCAAGTGACCCCGCCTCAACACATCGTTTGCCAACCAAACTGACTTCACATGACACATGACACAAAAAATCCAACTAAATTGAAAAATAGCTCACCATCAAAACCATTTTTAGAACTCAGAAGCACTTCCTGTGGACAATGGATGGACCTGACTCGTCATACTCACCCTTGGAAATCCACATCTAATTCATCAAAGACAAAAACATCTCATCAGTCTCAAGCAAAAAGAATTCATAATATAGCATATGTATTCAAAACATCATTGATAAAATTAAGAGATAAGTTTATGATCGTCACCTGTTGGAAGGTACTGAGGGATGCAAGGATGGACCCTCCAATCCAGACACTGTACTTTCTCTCTGGTGGAGCTACAACCTTGATCTTCATGCTGCTTGGAGCAAGAGCAGTGATCTCCCGGCTCATACGGTCTGCAATACCAGGGAACATAGTTGACCCACCACTGAGCACGATGTTTCCATATAGGTCTTTTCTGATATCCACATCACACTTCATGATAGAGTTGTAAGTAGTCTCATGAATGCCAGCAGCTTCCATTCCAATAAGAGATGGTTGAAAGAGGACTTCTGGGCACCGGAATCTCTCAGCTCCAATTGTGATGACTTGGCCATCGGGAAGCTCATAGTTCTTCTCAACTGAAGAGCTGCTCTTGGCAGTTTCAAGTTCTTGCTCATAGTCCAGAGCAACATATGCAAGCTTCTCCTTCATATCACGGACAATTTCCCGTTCAGCAGTAGTGGTGAACATGTACCCTCTTTCAGTGAGAATTTTCATCAAAGAATCTGTGAGGTCACGACCAGCAAGGTCCAGACGAAGGATGGCATGAGGGAGGGCATAACCTTCATAGATTGGCACAGTGTGACTCACACCATCACCAGAGTCCAGCACAATACCTGTACAAGGAGGAGCTCAGTCAACACCAGAAAAATTGAGTACAATATACAGAATCAAGCACAGAAACTAATTGATACTAACCAGTTGTACGACCACTGGCGTACAGTGAGAGAACGGCCTGGATGGCAACATACATGGCAGGCACATTGAAGGTCTCAAACATGATTTGGGTCATCTTTTCTCTGTTGGCCTTAGGGTTAAGAGGAGCCTCTGTGAGCAGAACTGGGTGTTCTTCGGGAGCAACACGAAGTTCATTGTAGAAAGTGTGATGCCAGATCTTCTCCATGTCATCCCAGTTGCTCACTATACCGTGCTCAATGGGATACTTCAAGGTAAGGATACCTCTTTTCGACTGTGCTTCATCACCTACGTAGGCATCCTTCTGACCCATACCAACCATGACACCAGTGTGCCGTGGTCGACCAACAATACTAGGAAACACAGCCCTGGGAGCATCATCACCAGCAAATCCAGCCTACACACATAAGAATACACAAAATGGTGTAACTAAAACCTCATTTTCGGTAACAAGTATAACTAAAACTTTGATTACTCTTAAATGCATAATGATTGAAGAAAGCAAAAGATGCCAGGTATGATGCTTTACCTTCACCATTCCTGTTCCATTGTCGCATACGAGGGGTTGAATGTCCTCAGCATCGGCCATCTTTTACAAACCTGAATAAAAATAATACAGAATCAATACAACATCCCACACTAATTCACTAATCAGATAAGTGGCCAAGTATAGTATTTTTATATGTATATCGAAAAACACGAATCATTTTCGCTATCACTTTCTACGTGCATCCAACTATCTATCTTCGTTTCCTTATTTCTTTAACAGCCAATTTCAAAATCTTGCACGAGACTTAAATCTCAACAATCATAGTTGAAATCCTTTTGCTAAGTAAGTAATATAAGCACTTCCAATTTATCAAATTTCAAATATTTATCTAATTTTTTTGAAATAAAACTATTCAGATCTAAAAAAAAATCAGATCACCAGCACTAGATCCGTACAGATAAGAACCAGATCAGACATCCAAATAACATCTACATCTACACAAAGAAAATATAAATCTAAATCCAACAGATCAATCGGTCAAAGAAATCATGGATCAGTAATCTCATTCAAGATCTAACTCCAACAATCACAAAACCACCAGAATCGGCAAAAACACATTTAAGATCAGGCACAAGTCAACTTCAGCCTACTCATTTCTTACAAATCAAACTCAATATTCACAAGAAGGAAATCCAAATACAGAAATTGAAAAAGCACAGCTGAAATTACCTTGAAAACGAAAACGAAGACGATCGGAGACGGCGATGGAAAAAGAACAAGCCGAAGACGAAGGCTTGGATATCGCTGTGTTTCTTCAAGGCTGTTAGAGATGGTAAATCGAGTAGAATTAGGGTGTACTAAAAATGAGAGAGGGGAATATATATAGCTCCGGCTTTTGAAATGCACATGAAATTTGGACCAAATTAACAAACAGTCCAATATTTTGGTTTTTTGTTTTTTAATTTTATTTACGGTTAATTATGATTATCATCAAACAGTCCAATATTTAGATTTGGGCAAGGACCAAAATATTGATATCGCCGATATTATCATTTTTGTGAGACACCAATATTTTCACACGTATCCAATGAAAAATCGTTCAAATATCGCGATATTACCGATAATATCGCGATATTTGAGGCTGGTGCGAATCAGAGAAGAACACCGGAGCTTCTACAGCTCCGGGGGACTATAAAAGAGCACCCTAGACTCCGATCTAGGTATCAAAATGAAATAGAAGACGAGAGGAATGTTTTTATAACTTCTGTTTGCCGTGGAACGGTCGAAGGTGTTCGGAAAGTTCCTCGACACTCACGGCCTCGCCAGAAAAGTTCCTGGGTTCCATTGTCCTAGCTGCATGCACCGAGAGAAAGGGAGAGAAAGACGAGGTTTAGATGGTGATGATGATGTCGTTGACGGAGTACTACGAAGGGCGTAGAGGGCGTAGAGGTCACGGGAGATGGAGACGGCGCCGACGAGGCGGAAAACGCGGACGAGGAGGAAGGCGAGGGAGGAGCAGAAGGCCATGTGGGAGAAGGATTGAGAGACTGAGGTCTCTGTGCGTGTGTGTGGGAGAAGGGAGAAGAAAGAAAGATCGAGAGATCTATATGTGTGTGTGTGGGAGAAGGGATAAGGGAGAAGGGAGAAGAGAGAAAGATCCAGAGAGAGAGACTGAGGAGGGAGAAGAGAGAAGGATCGAGAGAGAAAGAGACTGAGATCTCTGTGTGCGTGTGTGGTGGCGTGTGAAGAGTCTCTGACTCTGTGTGTGTGTGTAGTGGTAGGTGGTGTGTGAGAAAAAAAAGAGCATCCAAATAATTCAAAACCCTGACAACTTTTACAACTTGTACAATTTTTGACAAGACAAAAATAATGGTGGTTTCATAAAGATTCAAAATTGTGTGCCACGCGTGATATTCTTTCACATTCTCAGAGGTGAAGTATCAGATCATCACACTTTTTTTTACCCTTCGAAAATTTAAAAACCTCTATTACACCTTTTCGTTTCTTCTTATTCCCTTAGCCCTTTCAGAGCCATTCCAGATCCATTCCAGAGCCATTTCAGAACTTCAAATTGAATAAATGGATCTGCAGCTCGTGCCACTCCAAATTAAATGTTAAATACCTTCTTTCTCTCTCATTTATTCACAGACAGCAAGCTGCAGAGGATCGTCGAGGTTTTGCTACTACGTACGACATCGAAAGTTTCAGATTTGTTACATTTGTGTAATTATTATTTTATTGTTGCTCCACGCAGATTCTATTTGGCTTTTACACAAAGGGTTCCATATTTAAGCTAAGTTTACGAACTTATATTTATATTATTGTAATTTATACAACAACAAAAAAATTTGTGTGGACCCGTGCATGTGATCTAAGAACTAAATAATACTTGCATGTTAATTTTTTGAAGTAATTAAGTATTGTTGTATAATTATTCCCTAGAATAATTTTAATATGTTTAATGTTATTTATTATTTTATTATCAAATTGGATTATTATTCATTAATATTAGGTTATTATTCCATATTATTTTTATAATTACTTAAATTCTTACAATCATTTTCTTTACTTCCTATTTAGTACTTCCTATTTAATTCTTCTGTATAATAACTTTACTTCCTATTTTCTTTACTTCGTATTTTATATGTTTCCACTACTATATTTTTTGGCCAAAAAATAATTGCCTAATTTTCATGAAAAATAAATATAGGTACGTTTAAGATGTCCACTGGAGTTACTAAACATGATCCAGCTTGGGAACATGGAGACCCAATAGACGGAAACAAACATGGCATAATTTGCAAATATTGTGGTCGGGTAATGAAGAGTGGTGGAGTGACACGACTTAAGTACCATCTTAGTGGATTAGATCCAGGAAATAATGTCCAACGATGTGATAATGTCCCCAAAAGTGAAGGCATTCATCACCACATTATTAAAAAATAAAAAACAACATAAAGAAAAGATAACACATGGAATGGAAAATATTCGAGCTGGGCTATGAGGAGAAGTCATTGGCCAAGCGGTTGACAGTGATGATGATGACGATGAGGACGAATGTGATGATGACATGGGATCTGAAGAACGACGCAGTTTCAAACAAGCATTACGTGCCTCCAAACAGTCAGCATGGCAAAGAGAACACCTTCATAAAATTCCTAATAGAGCACAAGGTTTCGGGACAAGTGGTGGTGCACAAATGAGACGGGGAGCAAGTGTTAGAAAATCACAACCAACACCACCAATAGCCCCAAGTTTATATAAGTCATCCAAAGCACGTCAAAATAGTGTTTGGAGTTATTTCACTGGAGGTAATGTGAAAGAGGGAATAGGGCGTCTAATTAGCAAGTTCTTTATCTATGAAAATGTCCCTGCTAAGAAGGCATCATCACATCATTTCAAAAAATATGGTATTGAGATGTCAACAGGCCGGTGTTGGAGTACAACCTCCCACTCCCTATGAGGTAAGAAACAAATATTTGGAAATTGAGTATAAAGACATTGGCGAGTATGTTAACAAGTTGAGGTCAAAGTGGGAAACTAATGGTTGCACAATCATGTGTGACGGATGGACTGGCCCGACCAGATTGTCTATCATAAACTTCATTGTATACTCCAAGGAAAAGACAATTTTTTTTTAAGTCTGTTGATGCTTCAGACCATATAAAGAACTACAAGTATATTTACAAATTATTGAGGGATGTAATCATGGAGGTGGGAGAGTATAATGTTGTCCAAGTCGTGATCGACAATGGTTATGCATTTGTCAAAGCTGGAAAAAAGTTAATGAAGCATCATAATATGTTTTGGACATCATGTGTAGCACATTGTATTGATCTCATGTTTGAGGCAATTGGGAAGACAGAGAATATTGCTACTATCGTAAAAAGAGCTAGAACGATTGCAAATTATATTTACAATCACGGTTGGTTGTTGGCAAAGATGCGTGAATTTTGCAAAGGAGAAATTATTTGTCCAGCTACCACTCGATTCGCCACCAACTATATTGCATTAGACAACCTACTTAAGAAGAAAGCAGGGTTGAAGCAATTATTCACTAGTGACAATTGGGCCAACCACAATTTAAGCCGCTCAAATGCAGGTCGTATGATGGAAAGTATAGTGCTTGATCATGCTTTTTGGACTCAATCAAAATATGTGTGCCAAGTGTTTGAACCTCTTTACAAAGTTTTACGGATCGTTGACACAGAAGTGTATCCTACTATGGGGGCAATATATGAGTTGATGCATGTATTGAAGAATGACTTGGAAAGAAAACATGGTGCAAGGTGGGTCATAAAGATAATTGATGACCGATGGTATAAAACATTATACCACGATTTGCATGCAGCAGGTATAAATTATGTCATAATTTGCAATTCATTTCTTTAGTTGCATAAGTATTATTTCTCTTATTAGAGTATGTGTTTCTTTGAACAACATATTATTTGAATCCTTGATACCAATACAGACCCGGTGTTGGAGATAATGGTACCCTTATACGTGCTGTACATAATGTTTACTCTAAATTAGACCCTGCATCACAAGCAGTTGGCCAATTTGGAAATGAGGTACACAATTACTTAAATTATAATAATTACATTGTTGGATTAAACTAACACGATTTATTGAATTCAGCTAACATGGTTTAAAGATGCAAGAAGAACTTTTGGATAACCAACATCAATTGCTGCTCAAACAAAAATGTCTCCTAGTAAGTGTAAACATATTTCACCATCAGTTTATAATAAAATTGGTTAGAGTTATTAGGCTTATCAACATTGTTTTCATTATAGCTTAATGGTGGATCATGTATGGGACTAATGCACCAATTGTGAGAAAGTTAGCAATCAAAGTATTATCACAAACAACTTCCTCATCTGCTTGTGAAAGAAATTGGAGTACATTTGCACTTATACACACAAAGCAAAGAAATATGTTGGCTCATAGTCGGTTGGAAAAATTAGTTTATTGCTACTACAACATGAAACTTCAAATTCGAGATAAGGAAGCAGAAATAGATCATGTTGACCGCGGTGACCCACTAGATGTGTTTGATATTGTTGCTGAAGATGATGATACAGAGGGTAACCAACTTTATCAATGGATTAGACTTTTTCATTTAGATGATAATGAAGGCAACCTAGCTCCTAGAGTTGCTGAAGAAGCACGTAATGAAGGGATAAATGTAGAAAAAGTATTAGAGGAGGAGGTGGGATCTAGCAGCGATGACTCTTTGGAAGAACTTTTGTGCCCAAGACCAAGAAACACTGGAATTCTACTTTCTTCCAATCCTACACAACCACAAGATCATGCTGATACTAATGATATCTCTACTACAAGATCAGGAGACTCACCTACCACCGGAGGTGGAGTTGGAGGTAGTGGTGAAGGATATAGTGGAGCTGGAGGTAGTGATGGATATGGAAACTATGTTGGACCACCTCCCGGATTTATGAGCCCCTTCACTGGTGAGGCAAACTTCACGCATGCAACACAGGATGAGGACCATGGCAGTAGGCGGGCAAGACTAGGAATTGGTGCCATATGGAAGGACTATACTCGTAGAGAAAGAGGCAAAGGAATTTTGTCAAGTCAAGAAGATGACTCGTTATCTATAACTTCAGACTCTGTTGGAGTGGGAAGTAGTAACTATGGTTATACTCATAACCAACCATTTCCTTACCCTTCATATCCCATTCTTGTTAGGATGGAATCAAGCGACTCATGGAAAGAATCTGAGACTTAATCTTTAAATGATTTTGCTTATGGACAACGTCAACCAATCTCAGATCCATATGGGTGACATGTTAACAATTACATGCAAAACTATTTTGGGGATTTATCATTTGATAACTACTGTTCATAATACACTTACTCTACACATAGAGATGATGAAGATAGTGAAAATTTTGAACCTCATAGGAACTCTATGTGGTACTAAGTCACTCATGTATCTTACCATGCAATGTATAAAGTGTAAAATATTGTACTAATTCATTATATATAAATGATTATGGTGTGTTTAAACTTCTTTCATTAATTACTACATATTTTCTACACTCACAATGTTTGTCGGTTCGCTATATAATCAACTTAAATCAGTTAAATCCATCATGCAATCCTTCCAATTTTTTTGTGATAAACTAATAGATAATTGACTAAATAAACATCCTGCAAAGTTTCAATAAAAATTTCCATGTTTTTCTTACAATTTTTGTGGTTTTTATTCAATTTTTATCGATATCGATAATATCCCGATATTTCCATCAATATTTTCGTGTTTTTGGACTACCGATATTTTCGATATCATCGATATTTTATACCTTGGATTTGGGGTGATTTTTAAAATGGGTCATAACATTTTAATTTTGTTATTTTGCGTTATATAGTATTGAAATTGTATCTATTTATTTTTTTTTATTTTTTTGATTGATTGTTTGATTCTAATTCAATTGATGACACGATGAGTGTAAGACACATGTGTGTGTATATAATTTTTTTTTTTTAAAAGGGACAACTGGTGGCAAGTCACAATTATTCACTCTTTCCGGGGGATAATAAGACTTACAGAGGTATTTCAGTCTCCTCTTAGCCACAAGTCTGGCTTCCACACCAATAACGGGTTTCAAATCCAAAACCTCCAGTTTTAAATTTGAAGGAAGCATTCTCCTAGCCACAAGTCTGGCTTCCATACTAGCAGCAAGTTTCGAACCCAAGACCTTCAATTTTTAATTTGAAGGAAGCCTAACAATCCATCCTTTACCACTAGGCCACCAACTCATGGTTTGAGACACGTATATTTACAAAACAAAACTTGTCAATTTAAATGATTATTAGATATTAAAATAGTTGTTTTATTTACATACGACAACACATCTAAGTTCACCCAATTATTTTTTATGTTTCTTTTAAAATTCAATTTTAACCCTATTAAAAATGAAGTTAAGAGCATCTTCAATGAAAATGTCAAAAGATAAATGGCAAACATTAATTTGATGGCTGATTTGCCAATCTCAAATTTTCTCCTTCTTCAACCCATATATTTTTTTGTTATAAATGTTATTTGTAGGACACATTTCTAAAAAGAAATCAAATATAACTTTTCATGATCTATAATTGATGCATTGATGAGACTAACACTATAAAATAATTACAAAATTATTGACATCTGACACATTCCAACCCGGAATATCCATATGTCCATTCGAATCACGATGTACTAGCTGACACTTGGAGGGTAGCGAAGCCATAAAGTATGGTTGATGTGTAAAAGTGAGAAAGAATTTAAACTTTAAACAAATAAACAAGAGTGCACAACGTGATTGGGTGGTAACCCTTATTACAATTCGTTAAGTTCAGAGCATATCGCAGAAAGATAAAAGTAGTCTCATCCATAAAGGATGATTATTTAATGCATAAGTAACCTACTTTGACCAAAGAACAATCAGCTACTTCCACTAAATCCTCGTACTCCCACAAGCTCAATCTCTACGTCCTGGATGGGCGAAAATAAAGGTGTGTGAGTCTTTTGATTTTAAGTGTGTGTGTATATATATGTGTGTGTGTGTGTGATTTTTTCGCATAACTATTTGTTTACATAATTGATGTGACATGCATGTTTATCTTGTTATTAGATTTTCTACACTTTATATTTTTTTTATTAACTGTGAGTATAAAAATGTGGCATGACATCTTTTATTATGTCTGCTCATTGTTACATGTTTGCGCGATGTTTATTAGTTAGTTGTACTGTCCTAGGCCAATGACTAGCTTCATGTGTATGTTCACATGCACATTTATGCTCGTTTTGGATCCAGAGTTAAGTGCTGAATGTCCTTAGGTTTGTTATTTGGACTCGTATGTGATGCGCTTAGCGCCAGCTTTACGTGATGTAGTACTAGAAAGTAAACCCTACACCCAGCTTGTTCATGCAGCTACTTTCTATATGAATTGACATGTGGACATTCTGGGTTAGGATGTATCAGTATCACCTTTTCTCATATGCCAAATTTGATATATGAAAATTCATTTGTCAATCCACATAGGATTGACATATCAGTTACAGCTTATTCCTACCTTCAAATTTGGCTACATGACATTCCACTTAGGATTTTCATCTCCTCTTTGGAGATGGTAAGAAAACCACAACTTCCGCCATCGTTTACAACCATCACATGTGGTCCCTACACCCGTTGTCGACTTCTCATTCCTTTCCTGAGTTCTTTAATTTAAAATTAGAATTAAAGGTTCTTCAACTTTTTCTCTCTCTTGTTGTTTTATTTTCTTATTTATGTTGTGCAGTGAGTTTAGAATTTTATCCAACACCAACCTTATCTCTACTAATTGAGTGCATAAGAAAGATCGAACAACTCATCAATGGCAATACTGCCCTACTTGGAATGCTTTTGTGAGAGCGAGGAGACCATAAGTTTTGTTAGTGGACGACTTCAGCGTGGTGGCAAAGAATGAGGATTGCTAGGTATGGGTTTTCTTTTCACTAATACTTGGATTTTTAGCATTTAATAAACAATATTTTTAAAAGTGTTGTGAGTATGAAAAGCAACATAAAAGTGTTTTGGTAAATTTCAATATAAAAGTGTATAATTATTATAATGAAAAAAATACACATAGTAGTGGGTGTGGAGCCAAAAATATTCACTAGGTGACACGTGGACTTTTGGACAAAAGAGGACAAAAATACCCTCGAGGCATACCGGGTTTCCTACACGCGAGCAGTGAAGAATCATCCATCAACCAAGTCAGGAGTACCCAAAATGGGTAACAATTCAAAACCTATTTCATTCCATATATGTTTTTACCTCATTTTTCCTTATTCAATTAGCCATTTATTTCCAACATTCCATAACATCCTCAACCAATTAATATAATCAATATATTAAAGGCTAATTACATCACCAAATTATACCCCAAAAATCACACCAAGGGCCGGCCATTCCCATCCAAAAAGAGCCTATCATATTCTCTACCTTTTCCACCATTTTCCCTTTTTAATTATTTGGTAACTCCTAATTAAACCTAAATCAAACCCAAAAAACCCTAGCCACCTCCTATCCCTATAAATATACTCTCATTTCTCACCAAAAAACCAATTTCCAACACTTTGGCAAAAATCCCAAAATTCTCTAAACACTCTTTCTCTCTAAATTCTAACTTTGGCATCGGAGGTTCTTCGGCCAAAGCCTCCCCATTCATCGTGGGCGCGTGAGGCTCTTGGCCTTAACCTAAGGTGTTAATTGTTTTGTAGGTGCAAAATCGTCCAAGATCGAGGACGAAGAAATTTGCATCCACAAATTGGTGCTTTCATTGAGAGTTGAAATCCATACTCGTAGAAGACTCTCGCACAAAAAAGGTTTTTTCTTTATTTTCTAGTCCATTTGAATATTTTTCATACGTTCTTATTATTAGAATTTTTTACTTGCAAAGGTTCTTTGATAAAACGTATAAGCAAAATATAATGGCTAGAAATTTAGAAAATTCCATAAGTGAAAATTCTAGTGTTCAAGAAATGGGAGTGCGGAGATCCGTGAGGCTAAATGCGACAATAAGGGGAGCGGCATCATCATCACAAGCTTCCACCATGGGAACCACCGTGGTGGCTACCTCGGTAGCCACCCGCGGCGAGGTCCATGGTGCCTTCACCACGTCCACTATGGGAACCACCGCGGTGGCTACTTCGGTAGCCACTCGTGGCGAGGTCCATGGAGCCTTCACCACGGCCCGGAGATCCGTGAGGCAAAATGCGACAATAAGGGGAGCGGCATCATCACCACGATCTTCCACCATGGGAACCACCGTGGTGGCTACCTCGGTAGCTACCCGCGGCGAGGTCCATGGTGCCTTCACCACAGCCACCATGGGAACCACCGTGATGGCTACTTCGGTAGCCACTCGTGGCGAGGTCCATGGAGCCTTCACCACGGCCCGAGCCGTGCCATCCAAGGCTCACGGTACCAAGACCACGATCCAAGCCGTGCCATCCAAGTTTATGTGGACCCAAGCCCAAGCCTCGCATTCACATGCACCGCGCATTGAGTAGCCTGCTCCCGTCGAGCAACCCACTCCCATGGCCCAGCCTGCTCCTGCCAAGCAGCCTGCTTCTGTGGCCCAGCCTGCTCCCGCCAAGCAACCTGCTCCTGCCAAGCAGCCTGCTCTCGTGACCCAGCCTGCTCCCAACGAGCAGCCCACTCCCGACGAGCAGCCCACTCCCGTGGCCCAGCCTGCTCCTGCCAAGCAGCCTGCTCTCGTGGCCCAGCCTGCTCCCGACGAACAGCCCACTCTCAAGGCCCAGACTGCTCCCGTGGCTTTCCAAGCATCCCAAGTCGCCCCAAGACTATCTCAACCATCTGGACCTACCATCGAGCCGGGGGCATTCACACCATATTTTTTCGCGGATTTGACATTTCCCAACTCAAATCTCGCGCCCGGAGTCTACCACCCTTCCACTGCTCAAGGAGGCGCATTCCTTCCAAGTCTTCCAATCCAAATGGCGAACAACACTTGTCTCGACAAGTCATAGAGTTGACGAGCGCCCTTGCACAACAGACAACCTTGGTGAATCAACTTTTGCAACGCATCGGGATCCAACGTGCCCTGGACGAGGTATCCCGAAGTAGGCCAAGGGCAGACGGACATTTCCAGCAGCGTCCCGGCAAGCAGTCACTCGACCAGCCACGAGCCGAACGTTTGGGCAGTGTACATTCCCATCTTAGAGCGCGAAGGAGCGTGCACTCTCGACTAGGCCCACGAAGGAGCATACATTCACGGTTGGGGTCATACTCCGATAGTCAACATGAGCAACCTTCCGGGCAAAGTGTCTATTCGCAGCTAAGCCCACAAGGAGCGTCATCCACCTCACATCAGAGTAGGCAGCACGACGGACAGAGAGAAGCAGTCACTCAATCCAGCTCAAGTTCAAGCAGCAGCCTGCGAAGAACTCGCTCGCCTACCAGGAACGTACCACATGCACTGCATCCGCGGCATAGACGAGCCAAACACATGGAAGAGCAGCCTAGACCAGCAAGTCATGACTGGGGGCAGCCGAGAGCTTCGCTACCCCAACAAAGGCAAATTCAGGAAGAAGTAAAGAGACTCTTGACCAAGCGATTGCATGATTTCCAATGTAACGAGGTCACCGACGAGGCACTACGACGGAACATAACTAACATATGCAGGTCACCCTTCACGAAGGAGATCGAGCAGGCAGAGCTTCCACGCGAGTTCAGCATGCCACATTTCACATCTTTCAAAGGGGATGAAGACCCGAAGAGACACTTAAAACGTTACCAAAGCGCAATGATCCTTTATCGAAACAACGATGATCTCATGTGCAAGATATTCGCCACCACTCTACAAGGCGAGGCGCAAGATTGGTTCTACACCCTGCCGCCACAATCCATCCGGAATTTCTACGAACTTTCTTTGGTTTTCACCAAAGAATATTCATCATATCGCTCGATAAAAAAGAAGTCTGACCATTTGTTCGACGTCAAGAAGAACCCAAGGGAGTCGCTTCGCGACTATGTGAGGAGGTTCAAAGTAGAGAAGGCAAAAATAGTCGGATGCAACGACTCGATAGCTAGAGCAGCCTTCCAAAAAGGACTTCCAGCAGACCACCCGCTATTCGGAAAATTGATCATGAAAGAAGATCTAACTCTGGCAGACTCTTTTGCTTTAGCAGAGAAGCATGCACTTTGGGATGAGGCTCGCCAATGCACATTCAAGGACTTGAATAAGTACCCGACATCACCTCCCTAGAAGCAGCGGAGGACTTATTCGCATGTTTGACGGTATCTAAAGTAGCAATAAGCTCTACCATCATGCGAGAAGAGCTGGGGGCCCGACTACCTTTATTCTACAGTTACCTGTATTCTACAGTTCAAAAGCTCTCCTTGATGCTATTAAAAATTCAAAAGCTAACTTTGGCGATAGTTGTTGCAACCCAGAAGCACAAGTTTTACTTTCAAACGCATGCAGTCATTCTCATGACGTACTATTCTGCCCAATCCTGACGCGCGACGATAAAGGCATAGACCCCGGCAGATGTAAAGTTTTCTGACGAACGCAACACTGGAAGGACACACTCAGAAGCAAGTTTTGTCCTCGTCACCCTAAAAGATTCTACATAGGAGCAACATGTACCGGCAGTTGAGTATCACTTCTTGCTGCGCACCACACGGCCCTAGCCGACCCTTGCTCAATGATTCAACTCTAGAGTGGCCCAATACCGGCAGTTGAGCATCTCCTGCTGCATATGACATGGCCCTATCTCCACAGCTCCCTACTGCGTCTTCACGCCGAGCTTAGGTGACGCAACAGAGCGGCCCAACGATGCCTCAGAAGTAGCCGAGCACACTCTAGCCATGCCTACTCCACCCGATGGAGACTTCTGGCATTTGCATGTCAACAGCGCAGAAAATCCCTCATCACTGCCTGCAGAGAAGGATCCAAAAAGACGAATCTCATCTGGGAAGGTTTGTACAAGATCAGCAGAGTAGGCGGCAAGAGTAATTACACCCTTGCCACCATGAAACGACAAAAAGATCGAAAAGCAGTGGATGGCCTACAATCTGAAGAAGTAACATGTATGACCTCCCGCTACATCAAAACCCGAAGACTCAAGAAGCTCGACGGGCACCACCTCACAAGCTGAGGATTATCCAGTTGTTATGCAGTTCTTACCTTACAGCTAAAGTTATCGTTCGTTTCACTTGTTTTTTCAATGAGGAATTTAGAAGTAATCAAAACTTGGCTTGGCTGCATGCTTACAACAACTAATCACTCCTGCACTTCAAAAGAAGACTGCGCCCTTCTTAGGGACTCATCGCAGGAATTGCGCCCCTCGATGGTCCAACCATGCTCTCCAGTGCGAGAGGGTAAACCAATTCCCCGACACCCATATGGGTTAGCTCTCCAAGATGGGAGGATAAACTTTACACTCCGAATATCCAGACGTGGATGAGCCTGGCTGCCCTAGTATAACTAGATGCACGATGGCTTGCGCCGGGATTCCTAGAAGTAGCCGCAATGGTCTTTTTCAAGGCTTAGCTAACTGAAGGATTTTGGGTCTCTTGGCCTAATCTGTGGGGAACCGGGCCCTAGAGACGGAGATGGCACATTACGCAGTACATCCGATGGACGGCTGCCCTGGAATCCTAAAGCTGCTACCGAGTGCACTAAGGTAGCCTACGGATTCCGGAAGACTGCCTACGGCTTGCCCTTCGAGCAGTAAAGCCGCGCTAGACTTATACAACTGCACATTCTTGTGAAAGGTTAAACAAGCTAGCGCGCATATACGAAGTTTTATCCACTACCGACATGCTACGTAGTCGATAAGCTTCACTTCTGCCAAGCGCGGAACA
The DNA here is from genome assembly GCA_963082935.1 of Malus x robusta. NCBI lineage: Eukaryota > Viridiplantae > Streptophyta > Magnoliopsida > Rosales > Rosaceae > Malus > Malus x robusta. The sequence goes on along the minus strand of OY720325.1, from coordinate 16,002,184 downwards.
ACCTACACCAAGTCTTAAAGTGTTGTGATACTTGCTACGCAACCTACGGAATTGAAGAAAGTCAAGGTTAACAGCCTAGTGGTTACGCGGACTTGTCTGCTTCTGTAAGTAAGGCATCCGGCTGCCAACCCTATGGCTAACAACTTTGCAAAGTTCTACACCAACACCTACGGCTGCATAGGCTACGCGAGCTTGTCTGCTTATAAAAAAGTAGCATGCCTGCCACTGGTCTATCAAGTCTAAAGGTTAGGGCATGAACAAAAGAAGTGAAGATGAAGAAAAACGAAGGAAAACATGTTTATAAACAACTAGCAAAGGCCGAATGAGTTCAAGCAAAATAAGAGTTACAAGGAAAAACAAAGAAAATCCTAAAGGCTACCTAAAATACTACACTACAGCAGCTTGGACATCCCACGACTACTTGGTCGCCACACCTTCAGTAGCCGTAACGCTCTTAGCAGCGGCATCATCCGGCGCTTCACCCCCGGCTGCCCCAGCCTGGGCACTAACTTCTCCAATTACTTCACCAATGGAAGCCTTAAAAGTAAAAGCAAGCAAGTCTTCCGGAGAAATAGAGAAGGTCTTAAAACCTCAAGCCCATCCTTCTTACCCTTCAGCTGCTTATTCTTCTTAAGCAGACTAACACGGATGCACTGCAGCTCATCCACTCCCTTCTTAGCATAAGCAGCGAAACGAAGCTCAGAAACTGCAAACTTAAGATCTTGAATCTGAGGCGAATCAATCTCAGCAGCAAATGGAGTAGACTTTGGCGCCACTTTAGCAGCAGAGTCCACCTTACCACTCTTCATAATAGCAAGTCTCTACAAAGGTGAACCAGACTTGGCTCCCAACGAACGTCCTAGTACAGACTTCGGCACTAGGGACATGATAAAACCTTTACGCTGAGCAATCTTATCAACAATTGTACTAGCCATTCTCAACATGGAAGACGCCACATGCTCAGATCTAGCAGCCTTATTTTTCTTCCCATTGGAAGAAGTCATGTCAATCACATACCTTTCGGTAGCAGGCGGACCCTCATGAGCAGCGGAAGAAGTCTTCAGTTTTTTCTTAACTGGCATCTCATGAGCAGGCAGGGAAGATCTCTTCTTTCCATCTTCATTCATAGTAAGCTCCACGACAACGATCAGACGAGCCAATGCATCCGCCTTGATCCTCTTTACCTCTTCTTTCGGGAGCAGCCCACTTTTCTTTCAGCAAAGAGGACTAAGCAGCCAACGACATTCATGGTACTCAGCAGGGGAGCTCAACCCAGCATTCCAGCAGGCAGGAAGCCTGCATGCCCAACATTCCAGCAGCCCATGAGACCTGCAATCTCCTCATTTCTCTCAATCGCCAGCCTGGCCCGAGTCAGGTCCAAGAGCCCAAAGGACATGAGCCATGCGGCTCGCCTAGCACTGCGCCCCAGCGCCACAATCCGCGACCCTAGCTGCACAAGCTGCCCCTTGGCTCAAGCCAAGCCAAGCTACCCAAGCAGTGGTCCCTGCCACGACATCTCCTCAACCCATGCTGAGCCAGCTCCTGGCCCCTGCCAGCCGACGTGACACACCACCCCGACGGCTACCCCACAATAGCACTATCCAAGAATAAGGCAAGAAAAATTAAATTTTTCTTACATTGGTGCGGCACGAAGAAGACGAAGAAAGCAACTAAAGACGGTCCTTTGCACGGGCAAGATGTAGAAGATTGCTAGAGGAGGGGGAACAAATATCCTCTAAGCTATCTCTCTCTTGTAGGGTAGAATAAATCGCTCTCCAAAGTTGATTTAATAACCCACTTAAGGTGGACTTAAAAAAGCTTTGAGAGAAATTTATTTCCTTTTCCTAGAAGGATCTAATTTCCTATTAAAGAGAGAATCAACATCAAAATAGGAAGCAGTCTTAAGTTTCCTAAAGCAAGAAGATCTCTACACCTGCTGCCCTTTTCTGCGAGCAGCCCAACAGGTGTAGGGGCATTTGTGGAGCCAAAAATATTCACTAGGTGACACGTGGACTTTTGGACAAAAGAGGACAAAAATACCCTCGAGGCATACCGGGTTTCCTACACGCGAGCAGTGAAGAATCATCCATCAACCAAGTCAGGAGTACCCAAAATGGGTAACAATTCAAAACCTATTTCATTCCATATATGTTTTTACCTCATTTTTCCTTATTCAATTAGCCATTTATTTCCAACATTCCATAACATCCTCAACCAATTAATATAATCAATATATTAAAGGCTAATTACATCACCAAATTATACCCCAAAAATCACACCAAGGGCCGGCCATTCCCATCCAAAAAGAGCCTATCATATTCTCTACCTTTTCCACCATTTTCCCTTTTTAATTATTTGGTAACTCCTAATTAAACCTAAATCAAACCCAAAAAACCCTAACCACCTCCTATCCCTATAAATATACTCTCATTTCTCACCAAAAAACCAATTTCCAACACTTTGGCAAAAATCCCAAAATTCTCTAAACATTCTTTCTCTCTAAATTCTAACTTTGGCATCGGAAGTTCTTCGGCCAAAGCCTCCCCATTCATCGTGGGCGCGTGAGGCTCTTGGCCTTAACCTAAGGTGTTAATTGTTTTGTAGGTGCAAAATCGTCCAAGATCGAGGAGGAAGAAATTTGCATCCACAGTGGGGGTGGTGGCATTGGCAATTGTGTTGAGGGCAGTGGCGGTGATGACAACTACAATGGTGGGTGTGTAGTTATGGTGCCAATAATTGGGTGTGATAGTTAAGGTGTTGAGATAACAGTGGTGGCAGCAGTGGTGGTGGCGATTGTACATTGTTGGCGATGACAATAATAGTGGTGGTGATGATGGCAGTGGTGTAATGCTAGTGGTTGCAGTCATAGGTGGTGGTGATGGCGACGATAGTGGTTGTGGGGCTGGCGATGGTGATAGTGATGGCAACAACAATTGTAATGGTATAAGGGTGCTGCCAGTTATGGGGTATGGTGGTTGAGTTGTAAAGGTTAAAGTTGTGGTGGCAGTGGTGGCAGTTATAGTGGCAGTGGTGGTGGCAATGGTGGTGGTTATGGCTGTGGTGGCGGTGGTGACAATTATGACGATAGTAACGACAACGATGGTGGTGGTAATGGTAGTTATAGTTGTGGTGATGGTGGTGGTTGAGATTGTGTTTTGGTGGTGATAGTGATGGTGGCAACAACAGTAATGGTGGCAACGATTATGGTGGTAATGGTGGTAGTGATGTAAGGTTAGTAGTTGTAGTGGTAGGTGGTCACTTTGTTCTCCAAGGGTAAAAGTATTTACAAGGATAAATAATGTCATTTTAAAAAATTAATGAGGATATAATATGAATTGAAAATATTCATTAAAGCCACACCTTTGCTTTTTACAAAAGTTTTCTGGAGGCCTGACACATCCTAACCCAGATTATCCACTAGGACTCCAAATCACGTTGTGCTGACTGACACCTGGAAGGTGACAAAGCCATAAAGTGTAGTGATGTGGAAATTGTGAATAAATTTAAACCTAAAAGTACCTAAAATAAACGAGTTCGCTAGTGAGCGGGAATGAACCCATTTCACACATGACGTCTGAGCACAAGTAAAGCACAATAGAGTGGATTGAGAATCATACCATCGAAGGAAATCTCCAATACCAATATTTGCCACGAAGCCTCGTCAATGAAAAAGCTCAGCTATTAAACCTGGAGGGACCAAAAACAAGTGTGAGTGGGCCAGAAAATAAAGTTTTAATAAAAACCTTTTCAAAACGTTATAACCCTTTGATGTAAAAACCCATATAGTTTCCAGAAAGTCATACTACGTATAAGTATGAAATTAATTGCAAATCAATCATAAATCCAGAAATATTCCAAATCACTACATATCAGCAGCAGCATAATATAATCAGGCATTCATCAATCTATGCTGACGCACGATTCAGAGTTGCCTAGTGCAACCTGTACGACTCATAAATCGATATATGCTAACACACGAGTCGGAGTTGCCTAATGCAACCTGTATGACTCATAGACAACCTATATGACAGTGTCGGAGTTGCCTATCATTGCAACCTGTACGACAGAGTCGGAGTTACCTAAAACATAAATATAGTCATGCCATAACTCAATCATTCCAACTAACACCCTAAACTCACATGAACTTGCCTGCGCGTTCCACGTTCACCTTAGCACTTCAAAGCTTTGACCACAGTTATATACAGGTAATATGCATATAGATATGCCATGATGCAATCTAAAATTCAACCATTTCATATGATTTTAAAATATATATATATATATACATGACATGGCATAAATGCATAAATCAATTTAAAAGCATTTGTGGAACTATCAATCATATATATATATACTATAAAAAGGAAAAGACCCACTTACTTGGAGCCCATGCTACGACTTCGTAGCACGAATATCAAGGCGTCAAGAACAATCGTCGTCTAAAACAATTATCAAATAACGTCTCAGAATTCTTATCAATAAAACACATAACTTACATAAAACACATCCCCTAAAGACGTTCTAAAATGATTTGAGACCCATTGACAAAAAGTCAACCATCGATCAAAGATCGATGGTAGGGTCCACAACCCTACATAACTCAATCAAGAAGATCCCCATCGCATATTTCTGATCCGTAACTTCCAAAAGATATACATTATATTTATAAAGTATCATACTAAAATTTCATTACGATCCAACGGTTGGATCTCCGCAATTGCAAATTCAAGTGGCGGTTAACGTTTTATTTTATGAACTAACAAATCCAATTCAGGAAGATCCATACGTCAGATTCCTAATCTGTAAGTTCCTATGATCCTCATATATTACTTACTATAATGTATCAAAGTTTGGTGACAATCTAACGGTTGGATCGTCGATTGCTATAATACTCAAGTGGCGGACCGTAATGGAACTAGGTTCAAACGACGGAAATTCGTCAATCGGACTTCATATACAGAATTGGAGAATCAAATTTAGCCTAGGGAGGTCAGGGGATGCCTCGACCTACACACCGCCGTCACGTGCCGCGGGAAAAATTAACTATTTCTAAAAATTCTCAAATTTCTGATAGGAGCATATTTATGCGCCTTAGTTAGCTAGTTCTTGTGCATTTATGTTGTGTTTTTTTAGTTAAGTTAGTCTTTTAAGCCATTTTCATGTGTTTTCAGGTTTTAAGGACAAAGTGTGCAAAGAGATGCAATTTCAAGCATTTTGGAGCAAAATTGAGTTAGAATGGAGTTCATGCATGTGGAGCACAAAGAATGGACGAATTTGAAGGATTGAAGAGGCGAGGAATGTGTTTCAAAGTTGAAGAAATAAAGACTTGAAGATGTGAGGTTTCCTAGTTGAAGTAGGAAAGTTCCTAATTGAAGATGAAATCCTAGTCAACAAAGGATTTCTTAGTTGAAAAAGGATTCCTAGTTGAAGATGGATTCCTAGAAGAATGAAGATTCCTACTCAAACAAGGTTTCCTACTTGAAGTAGGAAAGTTAAACCTAAGTGGCCTTAAGTTCCAGCAACAAAGAAGTAATCCAAGTCAAAGAAGGAAAAGGAATCCAGGAAGAAGAAGGATTGACCAAGACAAGCTTTCCTAATCCTAATGCATAAAGATTTCAGCTACAAAAGGGATTTCTTTTCCTATTTGGAGACTTAAAACCTAATTTCTAGAAGCCTTATCCCTTCCTACAAAGGTGCCACACCTTATCCCTTGTTTTTCTAGACATCAGCCACAAAACAACCTTTCTAGAAGGCTTTATCCCTTGTTCTACAAAAGTGACGCCCCAAACTTTTCTAGAACTTCTAGAAACCTGATTATTCCTTTCCCCCTTGGTTTCTAAAAGCCTTAGCCTTTTCCTTCAAGGATTGTGTGTTATTATCCTATACAAATTAGGCCTTTAAATCCTTTTCCTTTGCTACATAGGGGCTGCAAATTTCAGCCTATAAATACCATCCTTTGCTGCACCATTTAGTCACCACCCTCTACGATATTTTCACTACACCATTCACCCAAACATCCCTCTTGTGCCGTGAGTTTGCAAAGGAGAAGGAATGAGACTCTTGGAGCCGTGCATGTCATTCAAGGAGCTTGGATTGTTGGAGCGTTTCTAGGTGTTTTCTATCTTTATGTCAATGTTTAAATTTATTTATTTTTGTTTATTTGAGAACATGAGGGACTAATTTCTTTATAGTTAGAGGGAAATTCAAAGCCATGATGATATGTTTTATATGACTTGATTTCCTCCAGTTATGATTTCATAAATCGTGAATGTGGTTTACTTATCTATTTGATTGATAACATGTTTATGTATGTTGATTGAGGGTCGACACTTAGTTTGCATGCATGAATTTGATGGTAGAGTATAAGGGAATTTTACCTAATCGTTATTAACTTATATTCATAAGTAGTAAAAGTCACTAGTCACGATTGTGTTAAGTAAATCCTTGGCAAGAGTAACATGCGTATTCCATAGTTATGAATGCCTTGTCAATGCTTATGATTTCCATTGAACTTAATGATCTTTGATATGTGTCTCTATCATGCGTATTCCATAGTTAGGGTCCTTGATAAAAATAATTTGGTTGTAATGCGTATTCCATTCAATTCAATGAATCTAGGGAAATCTGAGAATTAATTGGTGCAATCTAGTTAATTTGGGCATTGTCATTCATGGTTTGTTGAAAGAGTAACCGGAAATCGAGTCGTATGCATATGTTTCATGTGTGGAGAAGGAACCCTCTAACTAGCCTTTCACCATTCTATTTCATCAATTTCGTGAGTCTTTAAGTTTGTTTACAAAGTTTATGTTTTAAAAGTTCAATTTCGTCAAAACCAAACCCCTTGCTTTTAAGTCTTGTTTTTAGAGTCAAAACTTGTTTCCTTTAAGTCTTTTGAGTCTTTGACGTTCTATTTTCATCCAAATAACTTGTTAGGTCTAGAATTGAGTCTTTTTTATTGTTATTTGCTATTTTGAGTGTTTTAAGTTAGTTTTGAGTTTATAGAGTCTAGTTTAGTGTTTTTTTAATCTTATATTTGTTGATTAGCATCCCTAGTTAATCCCCGGTTTAGAACGATCCCTACTTGCATCATTACTACAATTGTCATCAATAGGGTTTAATTTGTGTGTCAAGTTAATTTTCACATCAATTTCCCAGAAATGAAGATCTCAGTGAGCAGAACAAGTTTTATACCTATGGCCAAACCCAATTTGGTTGGGAAAAGCCTCAAATCGCCATGAACTCGCCGGAACCCTAGAATTTAGGTGTTCTTGATTCAATCAATCCGCAACACCACCGCCCCTAAAACTATTTGGGCTTTGTTCCTAACCTCTAGAGAAGTGTTTTAGTGGTGGTGATTGAAGGTAAGTGTTTCAGAAATGGGTGGATCGCTGCCTAGTCACCCACAAAGCCGTGTGTCGGCCTTCACAAAATTGGAACTAAAACTCTCTGTTTTTGTGCTGAGATGGTGGATAGGAGGCCACCTGAGTGATTTCATGTGATGGATGGTGGTGATCAACGAGGAAAATGGCAGAAATTCGTTGGATTTGGAACCGGGTCGAAACTGGGTTATGCACTGGTTGAAAGGGAATGGTTCATGATCCCGTGCCTTTCACTCCTCTCTCCTTTCTTCCCTTCTCTTCCTCCTATTGGTCCACTCACCTCCTCATTCTCTGGTTCATCCGCCTCCCATCAGATGGGAGCTTCCTCCCCCGTAGCACATTCCTTCACTTCTGATTGGTTACCCTTCCCACATGGTGGGAAGTTTTTAATTAATTTATATCTAAACTTTAAATTACTAATTTCAAACATCCATAACTATACCGATATAATCCGGACTTGCAAATGGCTTTCGCCTATGCGTTCGTACTAACGAGTATTACTCAAATACTCTAAAAGAATAAGTCATACGTTTCTTTAGACGATGGTCAACGGAAGTCAAAGTCCTTACCTCTAGAGGAATTTTTGTTAATTCCCTCGATTAAAATAAATAAAAATGTAATTTCAGGAACGGGCTGTCACAATCTACCCACTGTAAAAAAATTAGTCCCCGAAATTTGAAATCATTTTTCTAACCATAATGTACTCCAGAAGATAAGTGTATTTTAACTTTGGGTCGAGCCCAAACAATAAATAACTAATTAAATAAGTAAATACACATACTAATGTAGAATGACCTTCTGGATTACTTGCTTAACAACCCAACAAATAAGTTATTGGTATTACGGTTTGCAGTCCACAATATCGACAACTGATAACACAATATTTATACATTTATATTGCCCATATTTCCTAAGTTTTACGCTATGTTTTCTTGTGAAATTGGTTGTTTAATGTGTTTAGTGCATATTTTGTAGATAATGGGCCGTAGAGAAGACTTTGGAGTCTTTTGGTGATTTCAAGACTAAAAGGGATCAAAACTGAGAAGAATTGAAGTGAAGAAGCAATCCAACAATTATCAAATGTTAAATTGTTCAATCCACAACTTAATGGCTGCTGTGTGAAAATTATAATTGGAGCTGGAAGGTGTTGCGCAGAACTGTCACTTTCGTTGGGATGTCAAACATTCATCAGGACAAACTGAGTGTTATGTCACATATACATGGAAAGCTCTGGATGTCTAGTTTTGGCCGAATTTTACAGATCATGATTTGGATGCTTCTAGAAGAAGTTATACTTGTTGTAGTATGAGAAGGTCAGTTCAGGAATTCTACGTGGAAGTGGAGTCCAGTTTGGATCAGGAAACCGAAGTTTGATGATGTTGGGATCCCTGTTTGGGCTGGGATTCAACAATTGCGGCAAAGCAAGCCTAACAAAACCTACGTATATATTCCTTAGATGTTTATTTAAGAGGAGGGACGTGAAAAAGAGCCAGGGAGGAAAATATGGGAGTTGCACTTCATCACAGAGGATTGACCTAAGGAAGACGCCAACGCTGAGGGGGTTCTCCATTGTTTTCGTTTACATCTTTTCTGACTTGGTGATCTGATTGTGATAATTATATCTTATTAAAATTTGATGGTCGTGATGAACTAATTCTGTGTTAGGGATCCGATGTAGCCTTCATGATAATTCTATGTCTTAGTTAACTTCATTCTTTTATAACTTCAAGGTTTCTAGTTTCATTCATTGTGCTTATATCATTCTTTATGTTCATGTTATTGATTAGCTACCTTTAATATGAATTTTTTTAGCTGTATGAGACAAGGTTATAGTAGATGCCATATGCTTAGCCTTGAGATAGCTCTCTTGGATGAATGAATTGTTGTTGATGCAGACGCCATGCTAAGACACTTTTTGGTTTTCTTTGTTCTTCTTGCACTTAATGGATTTTTGATTATTGACTTAGACTAGATGCCATGGTGAAGTTGATGATTAAGAATACTTGGTTACACCCGGACACCTAACGGATAATCATAATAAATAGAAAAGGAACCCTAGAACCTGAATTGAATTGTTCTTACTAAGTTATCTAATGACATACAATTGGATTGATATGGTGAAGTCGGATACCTAGTGTTTCTGATGCGAAAATTATCTTAACACATAAATTAAACCCTCTTGTTGTCAAATTATAGTATAAATGCAAGTAAGGATGATTCTAAATCGGGGATTAGGAGGGCTTGCTAAAACCTCTAAACTGACTTAAAAACATATAAACAAAGTTAAAAACACTAAACTAGACTCAAAGAACTTAAAGCAAACTCAAAGGACTCAGAACAAGCAAAAAACGCTTAAATCTGCCTAAAAACACAAACTGGGCAGATTTGGACACAAACTGGGCAGATTTGGACTCTAACACACTTTTGGGACACCTAAAAACACAAATCAAAACAGATTTTGACTAATAAAACACTTTAAAGTAAATGGGGTTTTGGTTTTGACGAATTTGAAAACAAAACAAGTAAATTAAAGAACTAATGAAATCTGCACGAATTTGAGTAAATTGAAATGATGGAAGGCTAGCTAGGAGGTTCTTCTCCACATATGACATAAACCAATTTTCAGTTGTTCTTTTGATCAATCATGAAACTCAACACCCCAGGTTAATTAAGTCCGCTTAAATTAACCTTCAAGTTCTCCTTAAGTTATTGAATTGGATGGGAAAGCGCATACAACAATTCAAGCATTCTTCAAAAGTTCTTTACGTGAACAGCACAATAAAGATACAATCAAAGATCATTAAGCATTATGAAAACTATAACTATTGATGAGGCATTCGTTACTATGATGAGCATGAAACTTCTGCCAAGAATTTATTTAACGCGATCGTTTATAAGCGACCTCCACTACTTGTGAATATGAGTTTGTAACTATTAGGTGAAACTCCCTTATACTCTAGCATCATATTCATGCATGCGAACTAAGTGTGCACTCTTAATAAACATACACGAATAAGTTGTCAATCAAGCAGTTAAACAAATTGAATTCACAACTTATGAAATCACAACTGAAGGTAATCAAATCATATTGCAAGCATGAACATGGTTTCGAATTCCCCCTGCCTAAGGGGGGTTTAGTTCCTCATACTCACAAAGCAAAGATAAACAAATTTAGACATTGAAAACAAAAGAATGAAAACACCTAAAAATGTTCCAACAATCCAACTTGAATGGCAAGCACGTCCAAGGGTCCTCCTTTTTCTCTTTGTTGCGGCACAAGGTGTGGTTTGATGGATGAGTGGTAAATTATGGTGGTGGATGGATATAGGTGAGTTGTGGTGAAGGGTGGATGGGTGGATTGTGTTCTCCCCTTGTTATGGTGAAGGGTGGATTGTGTTCTCCCCTTGTTATGGTGAAGGGTGGATGTATTTATAGGCTAGGGAGAGGACCACCATCTAATTAAAGTGGTAGTGATGAGTGTTGTGGTAATAAGTGGATGTAATGGGTGTGGTGGATGAATGTTTGGTAATGAGTAGATGTAATGGGTGTGGTGGATGAATATTTGGTAATGAGTGGATGTAATGGTTGTAGTGGGTGAATGTTTGGTAATGAGTGGATGTAATGGGTGTAGTGGGTGAGTGTTTGGTAATGAATGGATGTAATGGGTTTGGTAATGAGTGGATGTAATGGGTGTAGTGGATGAGTGTTTGGTAATGAGTGGATGTATGTTTGGTAATGAGTGGATGTAATGGGTGTAGTGGATGAATGTTTGGAGTTCTGGGTCAACACACTTGCACACACACATGCTGATTTCTAGCCTTCAAATCTTCAAAATTGTCCATCCTCATGTCTCCATGCTTGCACTATCCAATGTTGACCCAAAAATGCTCCAAAATGCTCCAAATAGCACTTTGTTGCTAACTTTGTTATTTGAACCTACAAACACACGAAAATAGCTTAAAGTACTAAAATAACTAGAATTAAACTAAGTAAATGCCAAGAAACAAGCTAACTAAGTTGCATAAATATGCTCCTATCAAATTCCCCCACACTTAGCTTTTGCTAGTCCTCGAGCAAAACAAAAGAAACAAAACGAAACAAAACAAACAAAACACAACCTAACCTTCCAACATTTGCCTCAGGGATTTCCAAAGCACATGAAATGCTAAAAATCATCATTCCCACATATTTTGGTTATCTTCACACTTGCGCACAAACTTAATCACAGTCACTACTTACTAGTTCACAATTAACCAATTAAAACAATGTTTTGAATGTAGTAACATACCTTAGAGAATTTGCTCAATTCCTTACAAGATACTCTCTATTTTCACATACATTTTCTGACCACACACCCTACACTAGTTATATGTGAGAAGATTGATGTAAACATGGAAGACTAGTAATCATATATGTTATAACAAAGAAAGCAATTTCTGGAATTATTAATTCATGTATATATCTGATCTCATGAATGGAATGCTACTACTTAGATGCGAGAACCAGTGACACCATATGCTCATATCAATTTCAAACTCCACAAATTCAAACACAAACACTCAAGAATGAAGTCAAGGGTTGTAACAGGGCTTGGGGGTAATGGCTAACAAAGAAAGGATAGGAATAACAAACGTTCTTAAAACGATAGCAAGCAAAGTAATGGATTCGACACTTGGAATTTACTTTAGAATGCAAAAATCAACTTTTAAACACAAAGGGAAGATTCATGCAACACTTAGGGTCGAATTCAATGCTTTGGACCCTTTCTTCAACAAACAACACTTTAAAGTTCTTTCTCATAAATTTTTCAACTCTTTTCACAACTTTTCTTCTTTTCATTCTATTTTCCACGAATTTTTCTTTTTCTTTTCCTTTTCCTTTTCTACCCGTGCCTTATGAAGGACTTTGGCATACACACACACACACACACAAGAATCACTTCCCACACACTTGTTTTTATGCAAGAGTTCAACAAAAGGAATTCCTTCTAAATTATGCTTTACTATGCTTCAAGAACAAGGGTATGGATGGTCATAATCTAGGCTAGGTAAGGATAGTGTGGGTAACAAAGAACATAGGCAACACAAGGCTCAACGGGGTTAAACTTAAACACATAATGAACGGGATAGGCTTTTTGGCCCTTGGCTCACTAAACAACTTCATCTTGAATATGTGTTATGCAAATCAATAACATGCTTTGAATGAAATAGGCATGAGTTCTAACATTTGGAACTAAATGATGAAACGCCTTCTAAGTAGCAACCAAGCAAAGAATAATGAGATCATGCAACGACTTTAGAAAACAAAAAAAAATTGCACAGATTAATAACTCTCCAAATAAACGTTTAGGCTCAAGTCTCACAAGGTTGTAGTGTACATTTGAGTTTCTTCTTTCAAGCATATTACAAAATTGATTTTTCCTTTATGATTGCATGTGAATTCATAAATTATAACCACAACCAAGCATACACCAAAGAGTAAATCAAATTTTCATCCATGTTTATAACTCTCTTTAACAGTCATGTAATTAAAAACCAAATCCTCATCATTGTGTTGGAAGGTACCCTAAGACACAAATAAACATACAAAAACAATTTTTTTTGGGTTTTTCAAAACAATTTTTCAAATTTTTATGAGATTTTCGGATTTTTATGTCAAAACACACTGAAACACTCCAAAACAGCTTAAAAACACTTAAAACAGCAAGGAGCAACACTAGAAGTAATGGGTGATAAACTCCTACGAATTTCATGCAAAACAATGGTTACCCCCCACACTTAAATCAAACATTGTCCTCAATGTTTCAAGCATAAACTCACACAAAAAACAAGCAAACAAACAAACAACGAATAAACATGACAAATATGGCAAAGTAAAAACCAGACAGAGTAGAATTTAAGAACACAAATCTGGTTTTGGAGATAGATGATTTTGTTGTCTTTCCACAGCTTTGATCTCGAACTGGTTTGGAATTCTGAGCGAGGAATATGAGAGTTCCTTGGTTTCAAATCAGACTCCTTCTGCTGGGTTGATTTGATTGTGCAGTATGCATTCTTCTCTGCTTGTTTCTTCTGCACAGCAAGCAGGTACGAGGTAGAGGTGATGGTCTGTTTCTTTATTCAATCTTTCCAAGTGCCCACCATTTGCTTTCTTTCTCCTTATCCCTAGCTGAGGATGAATTAGCACATTGTCTCCACATGCTTTGAGGTATCATTTTCACTTCCCTTATCTGTTCCCCAGGCAGATGTGGTAGACGAAGAGGAAGCATAAGATGTTGAAGATGAGTACTCGAGAGCAAGGCTAGGTAAGCAATCAGGAAGGGGTTCCAGGCAGTCGGTTCCAGATCAAAAGATTGATACCAAGTGCTGGCTGATTGCTCTCTTTCTCCTTGTTTCGCAGATGAAAACAACGATAAGGAGAAGGACAAGGAGAAAGCATGATATGAGATACTCTTGCTTTCAACCTTCACGATATGAAATACTTTTGCTTTGGATGAGTTGTTTGTAGAGGTACCCTAAGGAATAAGGAACACTAAGTGACTCGAGATGCTTCGTTGGGAAGGCATTCTCGGAGATGAAGAAAGGTTATGTATGTCTACCTTGCAATAGAGGGTGAAGGTTGACATTTATAGGAATTAATAACCGGTACAATTCTTTCACTCTTTTCGGCAACCATTGGATGATTTAATAGTAAACTTCACGTGCCTTCTACTTCATAATAAATCTTCGACAGATTGCCCATAATTTTCGCAAGGCTGAGTGTGCATGTGACAGGCGCTGACACATCTGGAAAAGCAAATGCCTCTTCGATATCAGGAATCAGCGCTTCGACAAACTACCCGTGATTTTCGCAAAGCTGAGTGTGCATGTGACAGGCACTGACACGTCTAGAAAAGCAAGTGCCTCTTAGATATTTGGAATCAGCGCTTCGACAAACTGCCCGTGATTTTTGTAAAGCTGAGTGTGCATGTGACAGATGCTAACATGTTTGGAAAATTAGATGCCTCTTCGATTTCTGAGCTTGCCTCTTCAAGTTTTGAGCTCACCTCTTCAAGTTCTGAGCTCCGTTGAGTGCAAAGGTTGTATGTGACAAGTGCAGAAAAATTTGGAAAAGAAGATTGGCCCGTGGTTTCTGAGCAAGCCCATCTTTTGTGAAAGCTAGCACCTCTTCGATTTTTGAATTAGCCTCTTCGATTTCTAAGCTCGCCTCTTCGATCTTTGAAATCTCGTCGAGTGCTGGTTTTTATAAAGACGAGCAGTACGTTTCAAAGCACACTTGAATTTCTGCCTGTAGAAACTCATTTCTTGCACTTCTACTATCTTGACTTGTCCGACCTCTTCTTTCTTCAACACATTTGAAAATGTCTGGCCCCTCCGACCGTAGTTTTGACTTGAACCTTGGTGAAGAGGCAGCCATGCCTTCTCCAGACAACATATGGCGCCCATCCTTCATATCCCCTACTGGTTCTCTTACCGTTAGGGATTCAGTGATGAAGAATGATATGACCGCTGCGGTGGTGGCCCGGAACCTTGTCACTCCCAAAGATAACAGACTGCTTTCCAAACGGTCTGATGAGTTGGCTGTTAAGGATTCTCTGACTCTCAGTGTGCAGTGTGCAGGCTCTATGTCTAATATGGCCCAATGCCTATTTGCTCGAACCCGTCAAGTTGCATTGGTGGCTGTAGTGATGAGTCTCAAACAGGAGATTAGAGGGCTCAAGCATGAGAATAAACAGTTGCACAAGCTCGCACATAACTATGCTACAAACATGAAGAGGAAGATTGACCAGATGCAGGAATCTGATGGTCAGATTTTACTTGATTATCAGAGATTTGTGGGTTTGTTCCAACAACATTTGCCTTCGTCTTCTGGGGTTGTACCGCGTAATGAAGCTCTAAATGATCAACCTCTGATGTCTCATCCTTCTAGGGCTCCGGCGACTACTGAGGCTCCGCCGACTACTGAGACTTCTACTAAGCAGCCTTTGTGAAAGCTTCCTCTTGTATTTTCTGCTTAATGTTCCTTTTTTTTTCATGAAAATGAATGAAAAAATACCTTGCATAACTGTCAATGTCTCAAAAATAAACCCACACCCAAAAATAATTAAATAAGCAACAAATAAAAATGACAATCATGGCAAAATAAAATGCAGAAAAGGGAAGGTTTTTTAGAAACGCAAAACTGATTGTGGAGTGATTCAAAAATCTTCCTCATTTGAATACATGGGTTGCCTCCCAAGAAGCGCTTGCTTTAACGTCTTCCAACCAGATGAAACTTCCTTCTAAACTTGGATATGGCCCATAGCATGGAATTGATCCTTGAATGGAAGGTGATACTTGACGTGGTCCGGCAATGGTTTAAATTCTAGTGTAGGTGCCTGATCATCAAAATCAGCAAGTTAGTATATAATAAAATCGATGTTGGAGAAGATGGCTTACTTGCTTGCTCCAACACAAACTCAATTACGAACACCACATCTTTGAAGGTTGCAGGGATATGGGACTTGGCCAGATTTGGTGTTTTGAGTGTTATGACTTGTCATGTTTCATAAAATCCAACTTCTTTGGGAATTTTCGTCTCAAGTGTATCTTCTTTGATGAATTCTAGACATTCCCCATCCACTTCTTGCTCTTGATTCTTTGGAAAGGTTTCGAAGATGCCTTTCTCACCCTCTTCTTGAAGGAATTATTTTGAAAAACATGTTCATTTAAGCAACATCAATAGCATGCTAATAACAATTAAAAGGCGGAATCATGCTTGCATGCACTTAAAAACAAAACATAAACCAAGAAATTCAAAGCCTAGTAGATTGGTGAACCAATAATCAACTCAAAATAAAGTGAGTTGAAATTAATACCTTTGTAGATTCCTCTTTGCATAAGCAAAGGCTAATCACCCAAAGAGATAGGGCCTTCATTCCTTGCTTCTTAGATCCATGGATTTGGATGGAAGAATAGGTTCTCCAAGTTCCCAAAATTGAGAACCTCTAAGTCTCTTCACCAAGGTTAGATTGTAGAAGAAATGAGTGACCTTGGAGTAGTAGTATTGCTAGATGTACCCTCCAAGGTGTTGGCCTCTTTAGAGAGAAAATGGAGAGACAATTCTCACCAATTTTCCCCCAAAAATAAACCCTTAATCACATTAATGAATATTTAGTTATAAAGTCATTTATATAGTCACTTCTTTAAGTGACCTAAACAACCAAACCCTAATTCATACACTATGGCCGGCCATATTGGGAATTTGGGCCTTTTGGGCTTTAATGAATCTTTATTCATTAAATTGTCATACAACTTAAGTTAATGGGCTTGACGTTCGAAGCCCATTGGGCCTTAAGGTCCAAAACTATCCCGAGGTCTTTAACGAACTTATTTGTTTGATTAATTAACATATTAATTAATCCTTGCCATAAATAAATGATTAAACCATTTAATCATTCTTACTCATCTCCGTTTAATCTTCAATCTCCACCTTTTATGGTGTGCGATCCATTAGGTTCCTTTTAGCGAGGCAGTGGGCGATTAAAACTATTTCAAATCGATTGTGAATTGAAACTTACTTTCAATTCTCCCGTTAGTGATTATACACTTTTAGGGCTTCCACAAACCATGGTTGACGCCTAGCAGCATGTCATGGTTACCCAAGCTAATCAGAAGAGGTTGGAGAACCTATTCAGTTCGGGATTACAAATGCAATACGGTCTTTCTCTAATCTAATACTCTTGACCACATTGTTTGGTATGATAGTTTATTTACTCATGTCTACTATCCAATGTAAATCGTTTTCTTATATGATTTCCTTGAATGTGATTTGGAACGCATTCTCTAATCTCATTCATACTCTGGCCAGAGATTCCAAATCATATCATAGAGTATTCTCCCTCAACTGTTTGAAGGTTAGAGATCCCTTGTTGCGCATTCACTTGTCTCCATAGCTAAGTGGCTTAACCCCAACGATGCCGTGGACACCCCGAGGGGGTGACTTTGACATAATCAAAGATCAAGGACTTAACCACAAGACAACTGTGATGCCTCAGGTCAAAGGACTACTTTGCATTATCCCAACCATGAGTTCTTATGTGACATGGAATATGAGAACTCTTCGTTGATCACGTTCAGTGTACTCATTCTCTATTGAGCACCTACGTACTTGTCTTGATGTCACACACACCAATGACTCGAGACTAATCACTCTCCCTGAGAGAAGACATAGTACGTACCGATCTTTACGGACTGTCAATGCCCAATTGACAATCCTATGATCAGGAACATTTAGGATGTGTCTACGAAAGAATGGTCTCCTGAATCTAACTTCATTAGATTACATTCTCCCAATCACATATTCCTTGGACTTTATCGTTTAAGCATATAACATTTATATGAGATGGCTCAAACAATAATCTTTGCCCTTTATATGTAAAACTAGATTAGTTTAACATGTGAAATGTCCGTAAAGTATCATCATATGATTGGCTTTAGGGCACATTTCCAACAATCTCCCACTTGCACTAGAGCCAATCAGCTTGATCATCAGTGATGATACCTCTTCTGTAGTCATTTCATAAATGGCTGAGTAGTAGGCCTAGACAATGGATATCTATATGTGTTATCCATAGAAGCAACCTTGAGAATAACGACGTCACCATTATACATGATTCCCAATCATGTGGTTCAGTCTCTCATTTGAGTTCGGATCTTGATGAGACCTTGATTCCCAGGCTTGAGCTATCGCCCCATTAGTGTCATACACTTTCTGGTTGGAATCGAATAGAGAGTTCATAAATGAACTTTCCCATCCAAACAACATTGTTGTAAACTTCTATATGGCAATATATCTTGCATTCATAATGGAACACACTAAAGTCATTACTTTAATGTTTCCATCCAAATATCTCTTTAGTCATAATAAAGAGATATTCGTTTATCTCTTCATTCATAATGAAGAAACATCCAATGATGGATTAGATTCATAATCTAATACATTTACGCTTCCATTACGTCACTTTGATTCTTCCTCGATCTTTGAGGAATTTATCCTTTAGTATTTCTTAAATACTTAAGGACTCACTTGACAGTTGCCATGGTTCTGATCCTGGGCTTGCACTGATATCGTCTTGTACCGTTCTAGGTACAACTCATATCAATGTTTTTCATACAATATGAAATACATAAATCACCTTTCTGCGTATGCATAAAGGATTCTATTTACGCATTATTTCTTTGGGAGTCAAAGGGTACGTTCCCTTTGAGAAGGGCAACTTGCTAGTCTCACTAGAATCGTCCTTCTTATTGAAGTTTATCATCATATGAGAAACTTCCTAGCATCTATTGTCTATTATTAGGGATTGATATAATCCAATTATATCATGAAATATATCATTATAGATTTCCATCCCATGTATTTAGACTATATCTCCCATATACATTCTATCTTCATATAATGTATTAAAGTCATAACTTTAACGAAGAAGTATTCTTTTCATTTCCAAAATTAATATATCATATATATACTTAAATTTTAGGAGCATGATTAACTCCCACTAATCTTTTGTAAAACTCGTAAACAAAAGATTCATTTACATCTTGATGAGAAATCAAACGATTTGATCCTTTTTCCTCATAAAATGCAAATAGCTCCCACTAACTTGCTAAGATCCATGATGGATGGATCTCTACAACTTACATGTCTTGTGATTTATAGTTTTGGACATATTTTATCAAGACTATCTTAATAATGGTTTCGGAAACCCATATTATGTCAAAACATTGAATCACCATTTTAGTTGTAGCTAGCAATCTTCGAATTAATTGAAACCAAGCCTATCTCAAAGATGGTTTCTTCAAAGTCAACCATTCTCTTTGATTGTAGTTACTTTAAGCTACCAATTAGCTATGAAGATTTCATTATTTCGAGTCAAATGGTACTTTACCATTTCCTTGAGTATATATCGTATATGCACTCAATGTAGTCATAAGGATTTTCATTCTTATCGACTACATTGGAGCTTGTGGTATAGGAACTAGGTTGTTATATTTGTTGATTACTATCTTGTCTCTCAAAGAACCCATTCTTTGAGTTCTATCTCTCGTTCATTTGCTTTTAGGCAAATCACATTGTATGATTACAATGAACTACCCAACAAAACAACATTTGTTAGTTGGTTTATAGAAGTGATATCCAAAAGTTAATTTAAGGATATCCCACAAGATTGTTATCAAACAAATATTGCTTATTAGCACACAACCCCAAATCTTAACATGCTTAAGATTTGTCTTTCTTTCCAACTACATCTTATGGAGTTATGAAAATTTTTGAAAGATCTTCTAATTGACAATCATATTGTTTTAGAAGTATATATCCTATATATGGGTAATAGATAACATCTAACGAACTAAATCTTATTCGAGTTCGTTCTTCTCCTAATGGAGAAATACATTATCTTATGATGCTATTTTCCTTGATATCTTTCAAGGAAACTCATCTAAAGTGTTACCTTTCCTTGGATCAAATCTAAGGAGGTAAATACTTTAGATATCGTACTCATCTATTTACATTTCTTGAATCTTTGAAACCTTTTGCAAAGTATTCGGACTTGTGTTTATTCAAAATAAACTATAGTCCAACCGAGAGTGATCTTCGGTGAATGTCATATAACATGAGTAGTATTATGTTGTGGACAAGTGCCACTAACATCTAAGTGAATTAACCTCAACAACTTTGTGATTCTTTCTTCTTTCCAAAAGAATAAAGATTCGAACATTTCGCCTCTATACAATTTTAACAAGAAGGTATTGGATCCGGATCTAACGATCCAAAGCATCCTTGTTTCACCAACTCGTAACTTATGTTTTAGAGGTATCACAATTTAGTTGGGATTAGTCACTACCTTGCAACCTTTTGGGTTTTAAGCATCATTATATTCTAAACAGTTAACACTACCATATCATCTCTACTATAGAGACAATCAATTAGATTACTATAATCCAATTTCTTTGGTAGTTCATATGAGGAAGTAAGTACTATCTGCTTTCGCAGAGATCTATATCTTATTCACGTTCCGTATGTGAAGCACCTTTTTCTTCTCTCATATATCTTCTACTTCTTATTAGTCACATTTTTACAACGATTTGTAAAACATTGTTACTAATACGGAATCATACATTCAAGTAGAAGAACCAACTATTTTGAACTATTCAAGAACAATTTACAACACCTTCAAAAGGTGTGTTCTTGACACTTGCAAGACATTTCTTGCAAATACCCCTTCCAATGTCCATCCTTTCATAAAGAAAGTTTGTTCCCTTGGAGTTATTTATCTTCTTTATTTGACTTTCACCTTTGACTACATTAGTCATGGTCCCTAAACTCCCACTATCTCTCTTGAAACCTTTTTCAATTGTGTTTATACACATCAAACAATTTGGAGAGTATGTGGTTATTGTTCACTACATAGTTTACAATAAACTTAGTGAAGCATTAGGATAGGGAAACAAAGGTGAAGTCCTTGCCTAGTTTCCATCTCGTTAAGTGGTTTAACACTTCAACACCCAATGATTCAAAATTATCATAAGTCCATGTTATTGGACTATTTTTGTCAACCAACCATTATGTTCTAAACATAATTACAAACTTTCAAGAGTTGTACAAGGCAACTCTCAATTCTTCATACAACATTTGGGAGTGAAGAATCATGGCACATTAAGTGTCCAAGCCTTTGTGCTTTCTTCTCAAGTTCCTTGTTCATGTAACAAAGAAACAAGCACTAAGTGTTTGCATTGATTAAGGGTTGTTCAAAGCAACTCTTATTTCTTCATACAACAATTTGTAATTGAAGAATTATGACATTAAAAGTGTTGTCCTCTTTATGATAGACCTATTCTAACATATTCTTCTAATGATACATTATCAATAGGAAGATTGTGAGGATGAGACTACTTAGGTACATTTACAAGCCATTAAAGACAATCTATGGTTTTGTAGTACCAAGTCCGTAAACTAAACGTTCGGCTTTTATTTGTCAAGTGTTGGATAGCGTTTGCAAATATATTGGTAAACAAATACATAACGAATATAAATTGATTGATTTTAAGCCATTTGATTTGGGTCTTTAAATCAAATAGCACCACCCACTATTTTTGGCAAATTCCATATCCCTCATTGGAATTCGAGAGTTTTGGATAAAACTCCTAGTAGGTTATGGGAGGCTCACTATTACCAAGCCCACCTCACGATGATACGATGTATGGCTAGCAACAATAATAATGAGAGAGTACGCTTACTCATTTGCAACTAATGCAAGTACCCATCTTATTTGGCCTCTAGAGAATGTAACCTCACAATGATATGATGTTGGCTCCATTGCACTTAGTTAAGTCATTCCCACCATGCTTAGTGCGTGAAGGGGTTCAAGAATAGCCTCACGATGATACGATGTCAGCTATCCTCGTTGCCTACACTCACCTCATCATATGTGTATGGATTCCTCCTGAGTATAAGCATGCACTTTGTACTCCCCCATGATAGGGTGAAGCCGGTGTACAAGTCATAAACGATTGGATCCCACCACGGTGGAAGGCCTACGAAAGAGTGTTCTAAGCACTCTCACGCTTATCAACTTAATAATGGTTTGGTTGAGGGTTTTAGGTCTCATCACATATAAACATACATTTTAATCTCTATTAAAACTATTTTGGTCCTATTACAACTATTGGTCCATATGATTGTTTTAGTTGTACATAATACTCCCACTATGCTTTTAAAACGGTTTTTAAAGCAAGAGTATATGTTACTACTAACATAAGGTTTGCATTCATTTAATGGACTATATAGTTGCCTTAGGGCCTTAGGATGACTATGAACCTTTGTTTAGATTCAACACGAGCCTTGTGTTGAATCTCGGTCTAGGGATGGAGATTGATTTTAGTTACGCGTTTAATCACATTTAGGGCGTGTTGTCTAAGGGGCGTTGGACCCAATTACTTCATTTTCATGCATATCATATAAAGCAAGAAAGAAATACTTCAAAGTAAAGGATGAGCTTATGCTCATTACAACATTTGCATAAAACAAATTACCTTAAAGTAAAGAAGGACTTATGCCCTTTTACAACATTTGATCAAATCAAATTACAACCAAAATCTAATCTACACATTCCCATGGTTCAAACAAATTTGAAACGCCTTTCACATAGCTCAATTATATTAGGCTTAGGTTCATAATCATCCTTTAATTAATTAACGCTTTAACTAATTAATTGAATGCAACATTTTCATTTGGTTTTTGTATCCATTAAAATTGATTTAAGTGGAGCTAAATAAAATGAAAATCCAATTCTCATTTAAAGAGACAAAACAATTTTGTTCTCATCCTATTTGGGCCATCATGCAATAACCACAACCTTTTGGGCCATATTGCGAAAACATAAACTTTTGGGGTCACTTTGTAAAAACACAAAAGTCACTACTTCATGTAAATACAACTAGAACCCAAAATTTAAATAAATTCAAAACTTCATTAAAGGAGCAAAACAATTTGTCCTTTAGCGTTTTTAGGCCTTAACGTCAAAACGTAAACTTTCGGGTCAAAGTACAAATACACAAAAGTATCAAAACTTTATGTAATTGCATAAAAGCCCCAAAAATACCCTATTTTATTAGGGTGGCCGGTTTTTAGGGATAAAAAAAAATGGTGGGTGTTTTGATTTATTAGTTTTGTCAAAAACAATCAAGTAGTGCTTTCACCTTTCATAAAAATAATATATGTTTTGATGATTGATGTTTCCATCATCATTTATACAAATATTTAACATTTTAAATACTTTCAAAAAAATTAATATATGTTTTGATGATTGATGTTTCCATCATCATTTATACAAATATTTAACACTTTAAATACATGATAAATCATTTGAAAAACATATATCATAAACTTTATGAAATAAATCAAAACTTTGAATCAAAACACAAACCTTTGTGTTCTTGGCAAGAACATCAAGAACATATGAAGAACATCCATGAAAACCCATAAGAGCTCCATGAATGTTTTCATGCAATAAAACTCAAATTTTTATCATTCAAAATGAGGCTAACATCCTAGGGTACTTAGGGGTTCCAAAAGTCACCTTAAAACCATTTTAACAAGACAAACATGAACCCAAAAAATCACCCTTTGGATTTGGCCGAAAATCCCTAAAATCATGGCACCAAATTTTAGCTCCAATATTCATCCTCATATGAACTACATCTACAACATTTGAGATGGCAAATTTTCAAACAAAATTTACATTCAAAGAAGCAAGAATAAAGCTTGTAACAATTACAACTTTTAAATCATAAACTTATGAACTACAAAACCCAAAAGGATTCACCAACTACTAGACCTAGGCTCTGATACCACTTGAAGGAATTATTTTGAAAAACATGTTCATTTAAGCAACATCAATAGCATGCTAATAACAATTAAAAGGCGGAATCATGCTTGCATGCACTTAAAAACAAAACATAAACCAAGAAATTCAAAGCCTAGTAGATTGGTGAACCAATAATCAACTCAAAATAAAGTGAGTTGAAATTAATACCTTTGTAGATTCCTCTTTGCATAAGCAAAGGCTAATCACCCAAAGAGATAGGGCCTTCATTCCTTGCTTCTTAGATCCATGGATTTGGATGGAAGAATAGGTTCTCCAAGTTCCCAAAATTGAGAACCTCTAAGTCTCTTCACCAAGGTTAGATTGTAGAAGAAATGAGTGACCTTGGAGTAGTAGTATTGCTAGATGTACCCTCCAAGGTGTTGGCCTCTTTAGAGAGAAAATGGAGAGACAATTCTCACCAATTTTCCCCCAAAAATAAACCCTTAATCACATTAATGAATATTTAGTTATAAAGTCATTTATATAGTCACTTCTTTAAGTGACCTAAACAACCAAACCCTAATTCATACACTATGGCCGGCCATATTGGGAATTTGGGCCTTTTGGGCTTTAATGAATCTTTATTCATTAAATTGTCATACAACTTAAGTTAATGGGCTTGACGTTCGAAGCCCATTGGGCCTTAAGGTCCAAAACTATCCCGAGGTCTTTAACGAACTTATTTGTTTGATTAATTAACATATTAATTAATCCTTGCCATAAATAAATGATTAAACCATTTAATCATTCTTACTCATCTCCGTTTAATCTTCAATCTCCACCTTTTATGGTGTGCGATCCATTAGGTTCCTTTTAGCGAGGCAGTGGGCGATTAAAACTATTTCAAATCGATTGTGAATTGAAACTTACTTTCAATTCTCCCGTTAGTGATTATACACTTTTAGGGCTTCCACAAACCATGGTTGACGCCTAGCAGCATGTCATGGTTACCCAAGCTAATCAGAAGAGGTTGGAGAACCTATTCAGTTCGGGATTACAAATGCAATACGGTCTTTCTCTAATCTAATACTCTTGACCACATTGTTTGGTATGATAGTTTATTTACTCATGTCTACTATCCAATGTAAATCGTTTTCTTATATGATTTCCTTGAATGTGATTTGGAACGCATTCTCTAATCTCATTCATACTCTGGCCAGAGATTCCAAATCATATCATAGAGTATTCTCCCTCAACTGTTTGAAGGTTAGAGATCCCTTGTTGCGCATTCACTTGTCTCCATAGCTAAGTGGCTTAACCCCAACGATGCCGTGGACACCCCGAGGGGGTGACTTTGACATAATCAAAGATCAAGGACTTAACCACAAGACAACTGTGATGCCTCAGGTCAAATGACTACTTTGCATTATCCCAACCATGAGTTCTTATGTGACATGGAATATGAGAACTCTTCGTTGATCACGTTCAGTGTACTCATTCTCTATTGAGCACCTACGTACTTGTCTTGATGTCACACACACCAATGACTCGAGACTAATCACTCTCCCTGAGAGAAGACATAGTACGTACCGATCTTTACGGACTGTCAATGCCCAATTGACAATCCTATGATCAGGAACATTTAGGATGTGTCTACGAAAGAATGGTCTCCTGAATCTAACTTCATTAGATTACATTCTCCCAATCA
Organism: Malus x robusta; assembly: GCA_963082935.1. Lineage (NCBI taxonomy): Eukaryota > Viridiplantae > Streptophyta > Magnoliopsida > Rosales > Rosaceae > Malus > Malus x robusta. The sequence continues at coordinate 15,976,749 of OY720325.1, read as the reverse complement.
CATATTCCTTGGACTTTATCGTTTAAGCATATAACATTTATATGAGATGGCTCAAACAATAATCTTTGCCCTTTATATGTAAAACTAGATTAGTTTAACATGTGAAATGTCCGTAAAGTATCATCATATGATTGGCTTTAGGGCACATTTCCAACACTTCTTCCTTGGATTGCATGATCCTGCAAGGAATAAGGACATTTGGTGAAACGGGGTCAGGACAAATTGAATTTAGGCTTACCTTGGTTGTAGTGGACGACATAGAGGGCATATGGGGCTGCGGCAATGGTGGTTCTTCCCTTGCCGTGGCCTTGTTATTCTCCTCTTCTTCGAGCAGCAGCTGTTCATCCATGTTTTGGCTTGGTTTAGATGTCTTGGGTTCACCTCCAACCTCCATAGCACTTCGCAAAGTGATAGCATCATGGATTTCAAAATCTTCCTTCGAATTTTCAATAGTTGAGTTGGAGAGTTCACTTTGCTCTTGAATTTGTGCCATGAACTCCATAATCTGGCCAATTTGCTTCTCCAATTCACCCGCCTTATTGGCTTGATTTTGCATCTCTTTGTTTCGATTTTCTACTTCCTGGTTCAAAGAGGTGAGTAACTTATTAAACATATCATTATCCAAAGACGTACCTGAATTGAATTGGGCAGATTGTTGTGGTGGCTGTGATGGTTCATATGGCCAGTGATAGAACTCATCCGATGGCGGCAAATATTCTTCTTGTTGTGAGCCATGCGTCAAAGAGGTTAGTACATCAAGAATTTCATCATAACTCATAGGCATACTTGAATTTGATTGGAATTTTTGTGGAGGAGGTTGTGGTGGCTGCATAGGTCTTGAATAGAACTCATCTTCTTGCTGCCAATATCCATCTTGTTGGAATTGTTGAGGTTCTCCCCACATGTAATCTGAATATTCTCTCCAATCCAAATTGTAAGCGTTAGAAAAACATGTTGTCCCATGATTGGCTATGGCCTTGAAAACCCCAAGCATCTTCATTCGCAGCGAATTGAGAACATTGATGAGTTGGATATCCTTGCCCATAAGACACACCATATGTGGGGACACTTTGCATTGTGGTCCTTTTAGCATATTATGACAATTGAGAAGTCAGTTTCGCCAATTGAGCTTGAATGGTAGCAAAATCCATGTCTTACTTCCCTAGTACCTGAAATCAAGGAAACAAAACTAAATCAAATATCAAAAGTAAAACAAACAAACAAAAAAAAAAACACAAACAGAAACAAAGTCAGTAACTAAAAACAAAAGACACGAAAATATACAAAAAGAAATAACAAGGGATTAGCAAGCTAATCCCCGGCAACGGCGCCAAAAATTTGATGCGAAAATTATCTTAACACACAAATTAAACCCTCTTGTTGTCAAATTGTAGTATAAATGCAAGTAGGGATTGTTCTAAACCGGGGATTACGAGGGCTTGCTAAAACCTCTAAAATGACTTAAAAACATATAAACAAAGTTAAAAACACTAAACTAGACTCAAAGAACTTAAAACAAACTCAAAGGACTCAGAACAAGCTAAAAACGCTCAAATCTGCTTAAAAACACAAACTGGGCAGATTTGGACTCTAACACACTTTTGGGACACCTAAAAACACAAATCAAAATAGATTTTGAATAATAAAACACTTTAAAGTAAAGGGGGTTTTGGTTTTGACGAATTTGAAAACAAAACAAGTAAATTAAAGAACTAATGAAATCTGCACGAATTTGAGTAAATTGAAATGATGGAAGGCTAGCTAGGAGGTTCTTCTCCACACATGACATAAACCAATTGTTAAACCCAAGGGGAAGACTCATGCAACACTTAGGGTCAAATTTAACCTTTTGGACCCTTGCTTCAACAACCAACAACTTAGGGTCAAATATTCTTGGTCATTTTGCTAGAGTACTGATTGATTATGGTGCTACGCATTCTGTTATTCCTCATACATTTGCTCAAGTGACAAAACCTTATCCTATACCTCTAGGATATGATTTAAAGTTTTCTATGCCTAGAAGGGATATATGTTTTGTGGATCGGGTATATCCAGGATGTCCAGTGATGATAGAGGATGTTGTTATTCCAGCTAATCTTATGCCATTGGATATTATGGATTTTGATGTGATTTTGGGCACTGATTGGTTGCACTATAATCGTGCCAAGATAGATTGTTATGGAAAGACAACCACCTTTCATCGTCTGGATTACCTAAAGTTACATTTGTAGGAGAGCCTAGTGGAGTGAGGCATGGTATTATTTCTGCCATGAAAGCCAAAAGATTGTTGTCGAAAGGTTGTTAAGGATATTTGACTCATGTGGTACTAAACGGTGATGCTACTAATAGTGTGGAGGATGTACGTGTGGTTAGGTATTTTCTGGATGTATTCCATGAGGATTTGCCTGGATTGCTACCAGATAGAGATGTGGATTTTGTTATTGATCTGCTTCCAAGTACGAATCCTATATTTTTTACTCCTTATAGAATCGCTCATGCTGAATTAAGGGAATTGCAAGTTCAGTTGCAAGAATTAATGGATAAAGGTTTTATTCAGCCTAGTACTTCACTTTAGGGAGCTCCAGTCTTATTTGTAAGGAAGAAAGACGGAACTTTGAGGCTATGCATTGATTACAGGCAATTGAATCTGGTAACAATTAAGAACCGTTATCCGTTACCTTGTATAGATGATTTATTTGATCAACTCCGAGGTGCTTGTGTATTTTCTAAGATTAACTTAAGGTCGGGTTACTACCAATTGAAGATTAAAAATGAAGATGTCCCTAAAACTGCATTTAAGACTTGATAAGGTCATTATGAGTTTCTTGTGATGCCATTCGGGTTAACTAATGCGCCAGCAGCTTTTACGGATTTGATGAATCGAGTATTCTAGCCATATTTGGACATGTTTATTATTGTCTTCATCGATGATATTCTAGTATACTCTAAGTCTAAGGTTGAACATGCTAGACATCTTAAATTGGTGTTGAACAGTTTAAGGGAACACCAGCTATATGCTAAGTTTAGCAAATGTGAATTTTGGTTGAATCAAATGGCATTTTTGGGACATGTTATTTCTGCTCAAGCCATTCAAGTTGATTCTCAAAAAGTGGCAGTTGTAGAGAATTAGGAGCAACTTCGAACCGTCATCGAGGTACGGAGTTTTCTTGGTCTAGCAGGCTATTATAGACAATTCGTTAAGGATTTTTCAGTGATTGCTTTGCCATTGACGAGATTGACTCAAAAGGATGTTAAGTTTGAGTGGGATAATAATTGTGAATAAAGGTTTCAGCAGTTGAAGTATTATCTCATTCATGCACCTATTCTAGCAATCCCAGATGATAGCAGTAATTTTGAGGTTTATAGTGATGCTTCTTTGAATGGCCTGGGTTGTGTATTGATGCAACATGGTAGGGTAATTGCTTATTCTTCGAGACAGTTGAAACCTCATGAGAAGAATTACCTTACTTATGATTTGGAGTTAGCGGCTATCATCTTTACTTTGAAGATTTGGAGACATTATCTTTATGGTGAGAAATGTAAGATCTTTATGGATCATAAGAGTCTTCAGTATCTTTTTACTCAGAGAGATCTTAATCTTCGGCAGCGGAGGTGGATTGAGTTACTTAGTGATTATGATTGCACGATTGAGTATTACCCTGGTCGTGCAAATGCAGTGGCGGATGCACTTAGTAGGAAGACTCCAGCTAGACTTAATGCCATCTATGATTGTCATGTTCCTCTTCTTGCGGATTTGAGGTCCACTGGAGTGGAGTTAGGAATGGAAGATCGAGATGAAGCCTTACTTGCTAATTTTCAAGTCTTACCAATTTTAATTGATCGTGTACTCGAGGCCCAGATGAATGATGAAAAGACCCAGGAAATAATTCAAGCAAGGAATCAAGGCAATAAGAAAGATTTCGGAATTCGAGAAATTGATTGTATGCTTATGCAGGAAAGCAGAATGTATGTGCTGAATAATGCAGAGTTAAAGAAAGAAATTTTGGATGAAGTATATATTTCGGCATATGCGATGCATCCAGGAGGCACTAAGATGTATCATACCATTAGACCATTTTATTATTGGGCGGGTATGAAAAGAGAAATTGTCGAATACGTGAGTAGGTGTGCCATTGCCAACAAGTTAAAGCTGAAAGGAAAAAGTCGTTTGGGTTGATGCGGCCACTTCTCATTCCACAGTGGAAATGGGAAAATATTAATATGGATATAACAGCATTAGGGTAGTAGTTGATCAGCTTACTAAGTCATCACACTTTATTCTAGTGAGGGAAAAATATTCGTTAAGCCGATTAGCTAAGTTATTTATATTGAAGATTGTGAAGTACCATGGTGTTCCAGTTAATATTATCTCGTATCAGGATCCTAGATTTACTTCCAAGTTCTGGTTAGCATTTCAGGAAGTTCTTGGTACAAGACTACTTTATAGTACGACATACCATCCTCAAACATATGGACAATCTGAAAGGACTATTCAGACACTAGAAGATATGTTGAGATCTTCAATGCTGCAATTTGGCGATGGTTGGCATGACTGTTTGGATTTGATGGAGTTCACCTACAACAACAGTTATCATTCGAGTATTGGTATGGCACCATTTGAGACACTTTACGGGAAATCTTGTCGTACGCCTCTATGTTGGTCAGAGGTTAGCGAAAAAGTTTTAGTGGGCCCTGAGATTGTGGACGAGACTACTCAAAATGTTCAGGTAATTAAGTCTAACCTGAAAGTGGCCCAAGATTGAGAAAATAGCTTAGCAGACAAGCATGCCACTGATCGGAAGTATAATGTAGGTGATTGGGGTATTTATGAAGCTATCACATTGGAAAGGTGTTGTACGATTTGGAAAGAAAGGAAAGTTGAGTCCTAGGTACATTGGACCATATATGAACACCGAGCAAGTCGGTGAGGTTGCTTACAGGCTTGAGTTGCCTTCAGAGTTGTCCAAGGTACACGATGTGTTTCATGTTTTGATGCTTCGACATCAAGTTTCAGATCCTTCACATGTGATTCCTCCTCAACATTTGGACATTAATTCGGATTTGGTTTATGATGAGGAACCAGTGACTATTTTGGATTGGAAAGATAAGGAGTTGAGGAATAAGACGGTGCATTTGGTGAAAGTATTATGGAGAAATCATTCAGTGGAAGAAGCTACTTGGGAGACAGAGAATCGCATGAGAGAGATGTATCCACGCTTGTTTTATGATTATTAATGGATGTAATTGTTGTGTATAATTTCGAGGACGAAATTTTATAAGGTGGGTAGATTGTCACAGCCTGTCCCGAATATTTAATTTTTGACAATGTGAAATGACGGTTTTACCCTTAGATGTGAATGTTTTGGTGTGTTATGCTTGTTGTTGGGAGTTCAAACTTACATTTTCCCTAATTTTGGAACAAATTAGAAAGGAAATTTTTGTGGTTTTGGTTGGTGACCATGTGGACACACACACGAACTCACCCTCTCTCTCATTTCCCATGCTCTCTCCCTCAGACTCACTCTCTATCCTTCCCACACGTACGGACAAGCACCATACTCACACTTCAAGCATGGATCGACGATAAGAAGGTAAGAGTTGAACTCTTTGCTTGTCCCTGAGTTCATATATGTCATTTTTAGGACTTGAAACCGTGAAAAACCCGAGAAACCATAACCTCCGATTTGAGGTACTATTCATGCAAACGTAAAATCTCATGTTTTTGGGGATTTCAAGCTTATAGGTAGCTTAAGGAGGTCTTCATGAGTCTAGGAGTGGTTTGTTGGATGATTTTGGAAGTCGGAATACCGAAAACGACGAGTTCTAAATTTGGTCGGATTATCGAGGCTTTTTCCGACGAGTTTCCAACGGTTTCAAGGCACAACTCAGGAACAGTTTGATTAGTCGTGGTGAGATCTTTAAAATGGTTCAAATTTCATTAAGTTTAGTGTTGAAATGAGGGAGAAATAAGGATTTGAAGTTTTTCCAGAAACCAGCACACAGTCGTCGACGTCTGGTGACTTGTCGGGGAAGAAGGAGTATATTCCGTCAGTTTTGATGGAATATGCTAACGGCGTAAGGTGACGCCGTTAGTTTTTAGACGGAATATTCCCTAACGCCGTTACTGCCACCATCAGTGTGCCAGGCACGTGCTTACGCGTGGGCAGCACGTCTGGCCGTGCCTTGGCCGGCGCGTGGCGGCGTGTGGGTGGTCGGAAAGTTTTTCTAAAAATATGGGGATGTTCGTGGAGTTATGTAGATCACATTGGTATATTCAAACACCCCATTTGAGCATTGTATGAGAAGTTATTAGTTAGTTTTGTCTATGTGCTTTAAATAACGTTTTTATAGTTAATTCGCATATAGGTGAGACTTATCCCGAGGACGAGCACGTTCAAGGGCGACTCGGGGGCTACGACCCTTCGACATACCAGTGAGTGGGCTTTTAGTTTTCAGTATATATTTATATACTTGATATTTTCCCAGAAAATACGTTTTAATGAGATTATGCCTTGAATGCCATGCATATAAGTTTATAATTCGTGTATGAATTGGTATATGATGCATAATATATAAATGTGGTGTTGTGGATGCTCAGGTAAGCTCATGTTAGTTATGTTTGGTTATGTGAATTATCGATGATGTGATATGTGATTGAATAACGTTGAGCTCATAAAACTGCACCTAGGGTGATTGTGATTTAGCCAGAGATATGACACATGCCTGTTTATAATGTCACCTCTCACACCATATGCTCATATTGGATCCAATTTAGGTGCACAGTCTTGTCGTACATACCTTTACTATGGTTCCAACTCGTAGGTAACAAGCAATTTATCGCCCAGCTATTATGTGAGAGTAGTATTGAGCATAATTATATTACACCCAGTATTGTCGTACCTACCTTTTCATTTGGTTCGGACTTTTGTGTAGTATAGTGCCGTATAGGTCATCGTAGTGACTCCGGCTAGATGAACTTTTGAGATATGAATTCAGCCGTACAGACTACCACAAAGGTTCCGGCTAATATGTCATACTTCTATGAAGTTATTCTCACCTGAATGACTTACTTTGTTATATCTTGGCATGGCATACATATGAATATGATTATGTGAAGCATAATTTGAATTGATATATTTACATATATATTTATGTATATGCTTATATTCTGATTCTGGGAAAAATTATACATGTTTTACAGCAAAGGGTTAGAAATGTTGATAAATGAATTGGTTTTGTAAAACATTTGTTTTTACCCACTCACATTTTTTGTTTTACGCCCCTCCAGGTTTTAGGTAAGCTTGTTGTTGGTGGCCTTGAGGACTTCGGCAGTTCTGACATAATAAAATAATTGTAGGACATCTTATGGTACTATATAACTAGTACTTGTCCTACTGGACTGCACCTACACTTGTTATGCTCTGATTATGAGTATTTACTTTTGTATCTTACTCCTAACACTTCCTGTTTATTAGTGCACTCTAGTAGTTTTGATTTTTTAATTATTCATATATTTCTTATCCTTATTGCTTCTGGACTGTGCACATGGCTACGTCACCCTCATGTGACGGCCAACATGCCTTGATCTCGGTCAAGGTGTGTCACCAGTGCTTTAAAATAGGCAGGATATTTTATTTTTACCAAACACTTTTTTATTGCTTAACTTTAAAGTGAAGCAGTTTTTGGAGAAAGAAACAACAATACGAAACAAAGCCTAAGAATTAGTGTAATTTTGTGTTTAATACCCACCTGGACTAGATTATGAGACTAAGAAGGACTCACCTCAACTAAACACCTCACTAGATGGTCTTAGTGTGAACCCCCTGTAATCAAGCAGACAACTAAGACCATTTCCACTTCACCCTTCCCCGCTTCGCCCCTCCTATCTACTTCTTCTTCCTTGCTTCCCACAACTATTTTCAAAACTAGATAATGCGGTCGTTCCAGTGCCTCACACATAAAAATATCCAAAAGAAACCTAAAAACCCCCAAAATTCAAAACAAAAATGCAAAAAAAATTACAAAATTGTTGCGCATCTGAAACCAAAATGCACAGCAATAAGCAACGAAAGCAAATGGTTCTAGAGAAAAATGGGACAGAAAGAAAGCACTAAGCCGTTCCAGTGCCTCCAGAAGCCAAATTGCGCCATTGGTGTTGTCTCTCAGAAACCAAATCACACAATCGTTTCAGTGCCTCTAGAACTTCTTATTGCCAACAACGAGTTTACCAACAACTGTTGATTGTTTGTTTTGTTAGGTTTGCTGGGTTGTGAGATGGGAGCTTTTGTTAGCGGTGAGGAGAGAGCAATTCTGGACAGTGCGAAGAAGATGAAGGAAAGGAAATGAAGAGAAAAGAAAAGAAAAGGTTGAGAGTGGGGAGAGATAGTAAATTAAAAAATGACAAAAAATATTTAGATCCCAAAAATAATTGAGTTTGTCGCTTAGTCTGACACTGTATAAAGTGCTCTATTATTCTTATAATATTTAGTTCATGTCAAGCCAATCTAGTTTAATCATTGAAGCTAGTCTAGTATGAGATATTCTAATGCAACAAACGCATCCTTATATGTGTAGGGAAAAGGATCCTCGCCGGATTCTTCTCCTGGTGATCTCGAGTATCTTGAAATCATGTCCGTTACATACGATGAACGGATATGATTACAAGATCCCTCGATCCCCAAGAAAAGGATCCGGCAAGGATCCTTTTTCTATATGTAGTGGGGTGTGACTACGAAAACTTTTTTCAAAACATCACCTTAAAGAATGTAGTTATTTATTTATTTTTCTTTTCTTGACTTTAATTTTCATATGTTTTTAAAATCTTATTATTTCCGAGTGAGGAATCATTTCGACCACGAGAAAAAATAGGTGACTTGGATGACAACCTTTTTGTTGGGAAAATTAGTTTATTATTATTATATTAGTTTTCTTCTGGGCCTAGCGTTAGGTTTTCTTGCCCGTAAGTATTAGGGTTTGTTTTAATTTTTTCTATACACAGAAGCTTTGTAACTTATAAAATAATAAGGTAGTTACAATGTAGTCTTATGATTATGTAGCCGTCTCGGTAAATTTTGTAATGTTTTCTTTTGTTATTCCATTCTTTCATGTCCAAATATAAGGATAGCATAATGATACAAGTAAGGGCGTCGAACCACATAGATTGATTAGACCTTTACAAATCACTAGGTGAACTATAATTTAACAATGAAATTAACAAGTTGAATTTGGTTTTTTGAAAACTGAAATAACTAGGAAATGCAAGAAAGATAAAGATGGATAGTAGATTGATTTAGAAATGATGAGTTTGGGACTAGGAATATTGATTTCACCATAACAAGCCAAATCCACGTATATTTAAAAAAAAAAAAAAAAAAAAACGTATTCAACTCTTCAATCTGCAACTAGAGTTCGTTTTCTTATTTATAAGAAACCCACAGCCTCCGCCATCATTTCCAACAATCAGCTGTGATCCCTACATGCCCCGCCATCAACTTCTCACTCCTTTCTTGAGTTTTTTAATTTGAAATTTAAATTGGGGGTTCTTTAACTTTTTTTTTCTCTCTTTTGCCGCCTCCTATATTTATTTTTCAGTTTTCTTATTTATGTCGTGTGGTGAGTTTAGAATTTTATCCTACACCAACCTTTATATCACTAATTGAGTGAATATGAGAGATTGAACAACTCATCAATGGCAATAATGCCCTACTTTGAATGCTTTAGTGAGAGCAAGGAGGCCAGAAGTCAGGTTGGTGGATAACTTCAGCGTGGTGGTAGGGAATGAGGATTGCTAGGTCTAGGTTTTCTTTTTCACTAATATTTGAATTTTCAATTTTTTGAGTTAGTGTAGAATTGAGATAGTGTGCATTTGTTTGCCTTCACTAGCTTTCAGCAAACTGGACTAAACTAACGGTCAATTTGGGATTGTTACGTTTTATTTTTAAAATGCTATGCTATGCTTTAAAATAACCAACGAGTAAAATAAGACAATTGAGCATTCGATAAACTGTAATTTTAAAAGTGTTGTGAGTAAGAAAAGCAATGTAAAAAAGTTTTGGTAAATTTCAATGTAAAAGTGATATAATTGTATGTAATGACAAAAATAAACATATTAGTGGGGGCGGTGGCAACGACAATAATGCCAAGGGTGGTGATGATGACAACAACAATGGTAGGGGTGTGGTGTGGTTAGGGTGTAGAGGTAGCAGTGATGACAACTATAATGGTGGAGATTGCGTGTTGTTGGCGGTAGCAATGATGATTGCGATGGTGGCGGCAATGGTGTAATGCTTGTGGTTGTAGTCGTAGATGGTGGCAACAAAAATGGTGGCGATGACGGTGATAGTAACTATGGCGGTGGCCGTGGGGTTGGCGATGGTTCATGTGAACTCTAACTAAACAATGAAAATAACAATTTGAATTTGGTTTTTTATTTGAAAAACTAAAATAACTGAGAAATGCAAGAAAAGGTAAAGATGGATACTAGAATGATTCAAAAAACGATGAGAATGGGACTAGGCATATCGATTTCACCATTACAAGCCAATTTCACGTATATTAAGTAAAAACATATTTACCTCACTAGGGTTTGTTTTACTTATTTATGATCATCCATATGATGTCTGGTTGTGATCAAGTACACTTAACTTGCAATCTAGTTGTGATGTTCAACTTAGATTACCAGCTAAGTATCCATTAAGAAAAATGAAAACTTCAAAGAATCGAAGAAATCACATGTCAGAAGTATGCAAAGTAGTTTCTTCATTCATTCACATGTCTAACAAAGGTTAGGCATGATGTGTACCATAACCTTGATTAAATAACTAATGACAACCTTAACGGTGTTCAAACATCAAGAAAAGCATATAAATTAATATTTAAGCATAATGAATAAAACAAGAAAACATTTTGGAAACTTGAACACTTTGACTTAGTATAAAAAAGAATAGTTTTGGAAGGCTACATATAAACCACATCTATGAATTTAATTATACATCATGATTTCCTAAAATATAAATATAATAGATGGCATGAATGGAATCTATTTCATAAAAGAAACCCTTGAAGCAATTCTGATGTGGAACTACTTCAAGCATAGCGTGCATGTTTCTTTGATGATAGGAGATGGGGAAGAGAAATAAGATTTTTCTTCTGAAAGAAAGGCCAAAGAAAGAAAGGGAAGAGAGCTATGGACGCCCCTAAGAGGGGGCTTGGCAAAATGCTATAAATTTCTAGTGTTTATATACTAAAAGGAAGCTGTAGCAAATTGTCAAAAGATCGCATCAATTGAGCTTTTATTTTACACACTTTTTTGTTGCTCTTGGTCTTATAAAGGGCCAGATTCGTCTTTAAAGATTATTTGGACCTTAAATTCAGCACTAATCTTCAATTCCTTACTTTTAATTCTCTCTCAGCGTTAGTACCCATTTTCAATTATTCACCTTCAGCACCAATTTGCCGTTTTTGCCCTCAAAGAGATTCTAAAATACGATTAGCTGCACACTAATACAAAAAAAAGGAGTAAAACGTAATTAGTTTAACTCAAAAACATCACAAATAGACTAGAAATGGATGGTATAAATATAGAAAGTACATGAGCTATCATTCATTTCAAATAATAAAGTTTTATTCATAGTTTATATTTTGTTTGTTCGCGTACTCAGATATTCAATTTGGTATCAGAGCAGGTTCGATCTTTCGGGGTTAATATGCTATTGATGGGTAATTTGTCTATCTATCAGTTTGTTTATCAAAGTGTTTGCTGGGTATCGGTTTTTTGTTTCTAGGTTAAGGTTTTTTTATTACAAAAAAAATTGTCGTTGTTATCGTTTGACAAGGTTACATCGAACGTACTGCTACAACTGGATTCACCCACTCCTCCCATCATCATTAGTTTACCATTGTGATGGATTTGTCACCGCTACACCAGATATGACCTCACCTGACACACCCCGACTCGGAATGTCCACCTAGACTCCGAATCAAGTTGTGTTGGCCGACACTAGGAAGGTGACGAAGTCATAAAGTGTAGCGATGTGAAAAATGTGAGTAAATTCAAACCTAAAACTGCAAAAAATGTAAGAGTGCGCTAAAAGAATGGGTCATACATGACACACCCCGACTGGAGTCGAGGTATACTGGTCAACACCAGAAGGTGACATAGCAAAAAAGAATGTGATGTATAAAATATGGATAAATTTAAACTAAATCTTACATTTATTTAATCTAAAGTAGAGAGTGTGGAATGGTGGGAAGAACCCATAAAACACAAGTGTTCAAAGCATAGATGACAATACGACATAAATAGAGTAATCAAATCCAGTTAAGGTACTTGTTACACAACCGGAAATAAACTCCTACATTTATTTATGGAAATGTTAGAACCGCCAGAGATCTCTCGTTTGCCATAGAGAATTTAGCTAAATAAGTCCTGGAGGGATGAAAAATAGAAGGGTGAGTGGGCAAAAACAAAGGTTTATAAAACACATTTATTTTCTGAACATACTAACCCCTTGCCCTAAAACATGTATAGTTTCCAAAAAATCATGCTATGTATAAGTATGAAATCAAATGTAAGTCAACAATAATTCCATAAATATGCCAATCATAATATCTCAACCGTAGCATAAGAAAATCAGGTGCTCATCATCCTATGCTAACACACAAACTCATATAGATAAGTTCTACCATGAATAGGACTTGGTGTAATCATAACATACGCTCTAGTACTACAATCACATGGTGATTGGCGCTAGACGCATCACATACGAGTCCTAGTTGCCTTTTGCAACCTAGGACACGACTAGCACCTACAATGGATCCAAGGTGAGTGTGCAGTGTGATGTGAACATACACGTGAAGCTTGGGCGAGTACTACACTGGTGCAAGCATGCATGGTGAACAATTATATTGTATATGAACATGCCATGACAATATATAAATCTCAACATTATAATGGCATTTTTAAAATTAAATTAAACATGGCATGATAGGCGTAAAATCAATCCAAAAGTATTTGTGGAAACTATAAAACTTTATATATAATATATAAAAACAAATGCCCACTCACTGATACATAGTCGAATCGTAGCCTCCTAGCCTTGCTTGTCCACGTACCTCCTTAGGGTAATTCTCTCCTATATGTGAAACAACTATACTAATTAATTAATTAGGACATACACTAAAAGGCTAGGAAAATCTCTCATAGTTTGCTCAAATGAAGGGTTTAAATATACGAAAACATTCTACTCGACGTCACAGACCCATACACGTCGACCACTTGCTGCCGTGAGGTCTCACGCGCCCTCACGCGCCAACAGGTCATGGCCATGTGCCTGCACGCGCTGGCAAAAATCCTAAGGAATATTTCGTCAGATTTGACGGAGTATTTCGTTAAATCTAACAACGTCAATTAAATACCTTAACTACGTCAGAATATTCTGTTAGCCTAACGAAATATTCTTCTTTCTTCTCCGGTAGAGCTCCGTCGTCATCACCGCAGTCCCCGGCACCGCCATCTAGTTGGCTGGATTCTGGAAAAAAGTCGTCGAATTTCTTTTAAAAGTCCAAAAGGTGGACGGAAATGGACTAAAATTGTCTTGAAACTTTCAGTCCTAACTCCAACGTCCCAAAATCGTGTTTCTATACGTTAGCTTGACTTCCAACTTAGGTTAGTGGCCACAAAGAGCTGATTAGGTGCTTCTAAATCTCCCAAAACCTTCTAACATGAACTAAAAATCGTCGGAGATTCCACCCCCGAGTCGGAGGTCCGAGTTGCTCCGAGTTGGAAGCTCAAAAATCAACCATTTTAGGATCGGTTTGTACAGATGGACTCATGGGGATGAGAGAAGTATGATGGTGGTGGTTTAAGGTTCTATATATGAGATTTGATGATCGGTCTTAGTTACAGAGAGAAGGGAAACCCAGAGTGAGAGAGAGAAGAAGAAGAAGAAGAAGAGAGAGAGAGAGAGAGAGAGAGAGAAAGAAGATAGTTTCTGATTGGTCAAAAATAGAGAAAGAAATGTCTGATTGGGTGAGGGAAATGAGGAGAAAAGCTTATTGGTGGGTATGTTAAGTCACGGAACAGAATTTTAAAGAGAGAAAACGATTAGATTTTGTATAATTCAAGGTACACAAAAATTTGTCTCCTTATCAAAAACAGTAATTCTAACACTAAATAATTAACACGCACGTCTACAATTCTACTCGTTGTTAACACACTTTAACTAAGCGTAATTTCTTAGTTACAAATCCGATTCGGGTCTAACTCGCACTCACATATTTGTAACAACGAGTACTATGTAATTACGATAATGAGGAAAATAAATTAAAAGCCGAATAACTACGTCCATTTTAGGTTCCACTTTGCCAATAAGGGCATAAACTTCATTTTACACACTTGAGAAGGAAATTACATGGAAAATTAGGGACGAGTCGTCACAATACATCTCATTATACAACGGTCAATAAAAGTCAACATTTCGCTACATAACGATCAACAAAAGTCAACATTCTCGCCTTTAGGGGTATTTTTGTCAATTCTCTCTTTTAAAATTTATAAAATCGTAAAATTTGGGACGGGTTGTTACATCACCTTTGTTAGGTACTGCAATATTGTGAGTGCTTCAATCACAAGTAATTGAGTTTGGGGGTCAAAATGTAAGGAATTGGGGTTAATGTGTAATTTTCCTTTTATTGTGAGAAGTTTGTTTTAGTGTTTTGTCCTTTTATGCCATGTAGCACTTACATACATGGAATGTTGGTGGTAGTATTAAACCATTTTTCTCTCCTGCAATGGTTAAATTTGAAAGTAGAAAAAAAAGATTTTACAAAACAATTCTTTTTGCCTTCCTCTCGTTCATCCTCAATAGCTTCCTTGCATCAAGGTCAAGGTGGAACCAGTAAGGAATTAGTATCTAACATTGATATCACCATCCAATCCTGGTTGCCATTTCGTGCATGCCCCGTCATATTAAACACGCGCTTCATCGCAATAGATGCTCGAGTAGCTTTTCTGAAAGCTTTTATGGCTGCTCTTCCTTCTCTGGTTGATAAAGCTATTTCTACAATTCTCGACGCCAAACTTTAGCTGTATTTTGGACAATTTCATCGAGGACTACACTATCGGGGCAATGGGGAAGGTCCCTCTGCTTTTAACGTTTCTAATAACCAGATCATCAGGAGATTAAGCGAATCCAACAGCCTCGCAGTCAGATTTATGAGAGTGGTAGGCACACTCCACAACTGTTTGATTTTCCTTTCTTCACTTACGACAAAGATCCACTGGCTTGAATCTATAAGGTAGAACAATTTTTCTAATTCTATCAAACACCAAACTCTCAGCGTAAGCTCACAACTTTTTTTTCACTTTGATGGAGATGCCTTGCAATGGTTCGAGTAGATGGATTGCTTACGATCTACTCTGTGCTAGGAGGAATTTACTCATGCTCTCTACAAGGAATTTGGACCCTCTAAGTTTAAGGATATAGTGTTGAATCCTTGTTTAAACTGTGTCAAACAGGTACTCTAAAGGATTATATAGCTAAATTTAGTCGGTTGGCTAATAGGACTAGTGATACTGGTCTCATGTTGCTTAAAAGTTGTTTCCTAAGAGGATTGAAAAGGAAATTGAAGTATGATGTTAAGCTCTTGAAACCTGCAATTGTTCATGATGTTATTTCTATTTCTGTACAATTAGAGTCTAAGCATACTAAGCTCAAGTTCCCTCAATATAAGGCTTCAATAATTAATAAACCTCAACTTATAGTTACTGCTCCACCCTCATAGACTGTCCCTTGTCCTGGTAACTTAGCTATTGAGAAACTATCTCCAAAAGAAATCCAGACGAAGAGGGAAAAAGGTGAATGCTGGTTTTGTAATGGTAAATGGCCTAGGGGCCATAAATGTGGTTTGAAACAACTTTTAATGTTGGATGTAGTGAATGAGGAACCAACTGAGGATGATGAACTTAGTGAACTACAACCTGAATTTCACCATATGGAGCTCAGTAAGTGTACCTTTTATGGCACTAATGCTAAGCAACAGTTCAAGCAATGAAAGTAGAGCATATAGTCAATGGTCAACATGTGAAGATAATCTTGGATTCAAGAAGTACACATAACTTCATTGATACTAAGTTGTTGAAACAATAGGGACAATATGCTCAATCCACTAAATCTTTTGAGGTTATGATAGCTGATGGAGGCAAGGTGAGGCATTTAGGCTAGTGCAAGTCCAATTTTTTCACTCTTGGGGGCTATGATAGTTTGGTGGATTTCTCTACCCTCCCTTTGGGTGGTTGTGACATAGTTTTGGGTGTCTAATGGCTTCTATTAGTCTAGTACTATAAGGCTTCCAATTATTAACTATGGAGTTTGCTAGAGATAACAAGCAATACAAGCTTTGATATGGTCAATCCAAATCCAAGGTACCACTTATTTAAGAAGTATCCCTATAACACCTTGACAAAGATATATTCAATTCCGACTTGGGACTTTTTTTATACTCCATGGATGGCCAAAGGATTAAAGCTTATGAACTTAACTCACAGTAACTACAAGAGCTGCAACAACTACTAGGGGACCTTGAGGAAATGTTTGTGATCCTTTCTAAGTTGCCACCTCAAAGAAAGCATGATCATCACATCTCTCTAATTCCTGAAGCCCTACCACCATGGTCCCTTTTAGAAATCTGAGATAGAGAATGTTATCCGGAGTTGTTAGAGGCTGGATTCATCAGACCAAGTCATAGCTCTTTTCTCTTTCCTTGTTCTATTAGTTAAGAAGAAAAAAGGCACATGGAGGATGTGCATTGATTACAAGGAATTGAATGCACCCACTATGAAGGACAACTATCTTATGCCATTAATAGATGACTTGTTAGATGAATTTTGTTTGGACTTGTTATTTTTCCAAGTTGGACCTTAGATCTGGGTACCATCAAATACTTGTGCAACAAGAAGATGCGGAGAAAACAACTTTCAAAACCTATGAAGGGCACTATGAGTTTTTAGTCATGCCCTTTGGGCTTACTAATGCTCTTGTCACCTTCTCAAACTTGATGAATGGCCTCTTCAAGCCTTAAGGAAGTTTGTGCTGGTATTTTTTTTTTTTTTTATGATATTCTCATTTACAGCAAAACTTGGGATGAACATTTGGTGCACTTATATAGAGTGTTTGAGATTCTGCAACATAATAAGTTATTCTTGAATAAATCTAAATGATCCTTTGGTCAGAGTAAGGTGGAGTATTTAAGTCATATTGTCTCAAAAGAGGGAGTCTCTGCAGATCCCTCAAAGCTATAAGTTATTCAAGATTGGCTTTTGCCCAAGACTGTGAAGGAACTGAGATGTTTCCTTAGACTTACTAGATATTATAAAAAATTTGTTCTAGGATATGGGAAGATTTGTCAACCTCTATATATTTTGACTAAGAATGATGGCTTCCTTTGGAGCTCATAAGCAGTGGAGGCATTTGAGAAGCTTATAAGAATCATGGCATGTCCTCGAGTGTTAGCACTTCCTGATTTCAATCAACCCTTTGTATTAAAATGTGGTGCTTCAAATAAGGGTATTGGAGCAATGTTGTAGCAAAACAAAAGGCCCATTCCCTTTACTAGCCAAGCTTTGGGCCCTAGAAACCAAACTATTTCAACCTATGAGAGGGAATTAATTGCCATTGTCCATGCTGTGAAGAAATGGCAGAATTACTTACAGGGAAGATACTTTATAATCATGATTGATCACAATAATCTTAAGTATTTCCTGGGCCAGATAGAAAACACTCATTTCTAACAAAAGTGAGTTGTCAAATTTTTGGGTTTTAATTATGAGATTCAGTACAAAAGTGGCAGTGAGAATACAATGGCTAATTGTCATTCTAGAATACAAAGTGATACATCAATTACTTCTCCTGACATCACTTGTTTTTCTATAGAGTGTGTAGCTATCTCTTACCTATACTTTGGGTGGATTGGAGAAGGCATACTGAAACAGATAAATGAATCTTAGCTTGATAGGAGCATTTTTATGTGACTTAATTGGCTTGTTCTCATGCATTTATGTTGTTTTTCCTTAGTTAAGTTTAGTGTTTAAAGTCATTTTCGTGCAATTTCAGGTTTTATTGTCAAAGTATGCAAAAAGGAGCATTTTGGAGCTTTTAGGAGCAAAATTGGGCTTGGAATGAAGTGCATATGCATGGAGCAAGGAGTTTGGACGAAATTGAAGATCAAATGAGGCTAGGAACATGCTAAAAATCTGGTGAAACAAATACAAGTTGCAAGAAGGGATAGGTTTCTAGAAGGATTGACCAAAATTTCACTCAAAACCATGCCTACCCCAGAAATTCATCAATGCCGTGGGTATTGACTCACTTCCACCAGAAATTTGAGTGATTGTTCAACACCTAAAACACTAGGAAATTGAGTAGATGATTCATCCCTAAAATCACAGAAATTCACATCCTTGCCGTGGCTTCCTTGTTGCTTTCCACCAGATTTTTAAGTGATGATGCAATGCCTATCTCACCATGACATTTGAGTGGATGATTCATCCCCAACTCAACAGAAATTTGAGTGATTGTTCAATGCCTAACCCACTAGGAATTGAGTGGATGATTCAAGACCTAACCCACCATTACTCTCCACTTCCTTGCCGTGTGCTTCCTTGTTTTCCACCAGAAAATTGAGTTAAACAAGTCCATCCTCTCCCTATAAATACCCATGGCAGCAGCCTCATTGAAATCATCCAGAAATTAATCATTCTACAAGTCTTTCCTTGCCTCTCCCTACATATCTAAACCCCTTCCCATCCATTCCTCCACATAACCAACCCTTCAAAACATCACTCCAACCTTGTGTTGCAGCAAAGAAGAAGAAGAAAGTTCTTGTACGTGCTTGCCATCCAACATGGATCGTTGGAACGTTTAGGTGTTTTCTTTCTTTTGTTTTCAATGTATAATTCTATTTATCTTTGTTTTGTGAACATGAGGAACTAAACCCCTATTTAGTTAGGGGGAAGTTTGAAACCATGAACATGCTTGTGATATGAATTGATTTCTTCCAATTGTGATTTGATAAGTTGTGATTGCAATTCAATTATCTATTTTCTTCATAACTGATTCTTGTATGTTTATTAAGGATGCATACTTAGTTTTCATACATGAATTAGATGCTAGAATATAAATGAGTCTCACCTAATTGTTACAAGTTTATATTCATGAGTAGTGAAAGTTGCTTGTCACAATCGCGTTAATTGATTCTTGGCAAACGTATCATGCATTCATAGTTACAATTGCCTCGTCAACACTTATGATTTTCATTGAACGTAATGATCTCTGATTGTATCTCTATTATGCATTCATATAGGGGACTTTTAGAGAATAATTTGGATTGTCGCATGCATTCATCCAATTCAATAAGTAAAGGAAAATCTGAGGGTTAATTTGTGCATCACGGTCAATCTGGGGTGTTGAGCATCATAGTTTATTGAAAAGCAATTGGAAATCGATTCATGTACAAGTGTGTCATGTGTGAAGAACGGACCTCTAACTAATTCATCCATCATCTTATTTCTCAAATTCGTTTTACAATCGGCCTAGCTAAAAATCTATTTAAGTTTTAGTTTATTTGTTTTACTTTCAACTTCACCAAACCCAAATCCCCCTTTGACTTTCTTGTTTTAAAAGTCTTTTGTTTACATTTTTAACTTTGTTTCTTTTGTTTTTGAGTCAGTTTAGAGGTTTTAGCAAACCCTCCTAATCCCCGGTTTAGAACGATACCCTACTTACATCTATACTACAATTGTCAAAAAGAGGGTTTAATTTGTGTGCTTATATATTTCGCATCATAGCTAAAATCAAAGAGATGATTTACAATTCCAAGCAAGGTGAAAGGTCTTCTACACTTGCCAAGTATGCAATTGACAATGGATTCCTATGTTATAAAAGGAGGATTTTCCTAAGTCCTATATGAGTGGAAACAAAAGATTATAGAAGTATCATGCTACTCCTAGAGGTGGGCATCAAGGTGTGGTTAAGACCTACCACAAAATTAATAAAGGATTATACTGGCATGGAATGAAGAGATACATAAGGAAATTTGTGGTAGAGTGTGGGGTATGTTAACAAAACAAAGTGGAAACCATTGCTCCACTTGGACTTTTGCAACCTTTACCTTTTCCTTATAAAATATGGTCTGATATTAACATGGATTTCATATTGGGACTTCCTAGTTGCATAGGCAAGACTGTTATTTTAGTAGTGGTGAACATATTGCCTAAGAATGTTCATTTTATTGCACTCTTTCACTTTTGCATTACAGCCACTGCTGCCCGAGCCTTCATTAATAATGTCTTCCAGTTACATGGCATGCCAAATTCAATTATGAGTTATAGAGATCCAATATTCTTAGTGCCTTCTGGAAAAGGTTGTTTAAACTAAGGTTCCAAATTATGCATGAGCTCTAGGTATCATCCCTAGAGTGATGGTCAAACTGAAGTCATGAATAAATGTTTGAAACCTATCTAAGGTGCTTTGTATGAGGGCAACCCAAGAATTAGCTGCAATGGTTACCTTAGGCTGAGCGGTGCTTCAACACCTCCTATCATACCTCTGCAAGGTTTACTCCTAATGAGTTAGTCTATAGACATTCACCTCCTCACATAGTGCAATATTAAATGGAATCCACTAATATTGCCATAGTGGAACATATATTGTTGGAGAGAAATGAGATGTTAGCTATCCTCAAAAGAAATTTAGAGTTAGCTCAAAACAAGATGAAGATTCAAGTTGGCTGAACAAGGAATGAGAGATACTTTGAAGTGGGAGATATTCTATATTTGAAGTTCGTTCCCTATCAGCTTCAGTCTCTTCCATCCTA
The DNA here is from genome assembly GCA_963082935.1 of Malus x robusta. Lineage (NCBI taxonomy): Eukaryota > Viridiplantae > Streptophyta > Magnoliopsida > Rosales > Rosaceae > Malus > Malus x robusta. Next base: position 15,955,878 of record OY720325.1, on the reverse strand, counting down.
TGGTTATAACAAACTGCAACCTAGGTTCTATGGACGTTATGAAGTTCTTGAGAGAATTGATCGTGGCTTACAAACTCAAGCTACCGAAAGGAACAAAAATACATCATGTGTGCCAGCTTTCTTAAAAAGAAACTGAGAGATTATGTGGTTCCAAGTTTGGTGCTACCACGAGTAACACAAGATGGGTTGGCTGATCAAACTCCTATAACAATGCTTTCTAGAAGGATGTATAAAAAGGGAAATGCAGCTGGTGAAGGAAAAATTTTGTCCTAGCTAAGAACATGTGAGAATATTTGAACACATAGGCAAACTATTAACACATTAAAGTCGGCATGCATTCAAAACACAATTCTAAAACCCATGACTTTCAAAGCCTAGTGAATGGTGAACCATAAGACTCTTTAACAACATTAAAGAGAAGGTAAGATTTTAGAGATTCATTACCCTTGAAGCTCATCCTTGTTTACACAAGGGATTCACCCAAGTGGAGGGCCTTCAAGTCACCTCCTAGCTCCTTGGATCTTCCTTTTGATTTCCTTCCTTTTTGATGCTCCTTTGCTCCTTGAGGATGTGAGGAAAGGATCTCCAAAACACCAAAGATTTGGTGTCTCTAAGTCTCCACACCAAGGATGAGGTGTGAAGATGAAATGGATGACTTAGAAAAAAAAAAGATTGATAGCTCTTTCTTCCCTATGTGGCCGGCCTCCTTGTAGAGAAAGGAAGAAAATGTTTCACCTCTTTACCTCAAAGAAAAACCCTAATGAGAAAATAGCTATGAAGTGAACTTTATACTACATCACATTTGAGCGGCAAACTTGTAATTAATTCAAGTTTGCATCCACTCACCCTTATGGCCGGCCTTGTCTTTGTTATTGGGCTAATTGCCCATTTTGTTTTAGTTGTCATACAACTTAAACATAATGGGCTTTATAGGCCAAAACACTTTTGGGCCCCGAAACCCAAAATCATCTTAAAAGCCCAATACGAACGTTTCGTATAATTAATTAACTAATTAATTAACCTTGACCATATTTCAATTAAACCATTTAATTGCTTATCCATTTCATTTATATTTCTTCACTTTCATCCTTACTCAGTGTACGATCCATTAGGTTCCAATTAGCGAGGCAGTGGGCGATTGTTACTCTTAACGATCGATTGTGAATTGAAACTACATTTCAATTCTCCCTTTGATTAGTGTTTGCTAATCTTCAGAGCTTCCACAAATCATGAGTGACACCTAGCAGTATGTCATGGTTACCCAAGCTAAGTAGAAGTGGTTGGAGAACCTATCCAGTTACAACTACAACGCAATGCGGTCCTTCTCTAATACAATACTCTTAATCACATTGTTTGAGTGATAGTTTGTTTCATGTCTTCTATCCAATGTGATACTTCTCTATATGATTCAATTGAATATGATTTGGAACAAACTTCCTAAGTTATATTCATATGCTTTGGCCAAAGACTCCCGAATCATATCCTAGAGTATTCTCCTTCCACCATGGAAGGTTAGAGATCCCTTGTTGTGCATTCATATGCCTACATGACTAGATAGCTTGACCCCAACAATGTCATGGACACTCTCGATGGAATGTCTTTGACATGATCAAAGATCAAGGACCTAACCATTAGACATCTATGATGCCTCATGTCAAAGGACTACTTTGCATATTGCAACTTACGAGTTCTTACATGACATGTATGTTCGAACTCTCTTTTGATCGTTGTTCAGTGTACTCGATTACTCTTTTGAGCACCTATGTGTTTGTCTTAGTGTCAAACACTAAATGACTTGAGACTAGTCATACTCGCACTTGAGTTGACATAACACATACTAACCTTAGCGGATTGTCAATGCCCAATTGGCAATCCTATGGCTAGGAACGTTTTAGGAATGAACATAAGAGAAAGGTCTTGTTAATCTAACTTACTTAAATCACTTCTCTCTTAGATCAAATACATTCCTTGGATTCCCTTATTGCTTAAACACATGATACATTAAATAGTGATTAACAATAAGCTTTGCCCTTCATTAAACATATGATAGTTTAATACAATAAGAATTCCAAAAGCTATTACATCAAATGAGTGGCTTTATGGGCATATTTCCAACAATCTCCCAATTGCACTCAAAGCCACATTCCCATGTATCTAATACCCATATTTTCCATATGGCAGTCAAGTTGAATTTGAGACATTGGCTTTGTCAGTGGATCTGCTACGTTATCTGCTGAGGCAACTTTGAGGATGTTGACTTTCCCCTCGGCAACATATCTTCGAATGATATTAAAGCGCCTGTCAAAATGCTTGTTCTTTTGATGAGCCTTGGTTTTCTTGGCTTGAGCTATCACCATACTATTATCACTGTACAAAGTTACTGGTGACGTAATGGTTAGAACCACTCCAAGTTCAGTAATGAACTTCTTCATCCAGAACGCTTATTTGCCGGCTTCAGCTGCAGCGACATATTCTGCCTCCGTCGTGGAATCAGCAATTACATCTTGTTTCTTGGTTTTCCAGCTAACAGCTCCACCATTCAGAGTGAATACATATCCGGAGTTGGAACTTCTATCATCGACGTCAGATTGGAAATCTGCGTCTGTATAGGCTTCCACTCGCAACTCTGATGCTCCTCCATAAACGAGGAACATGTCCTTAGTTCTTCTTAAGTACTTAAGGACCATCTTGACAATTGTCCAGTGTTCTGATCCTGGGTTAGATTGATATCGACTAGTAATGCTCACAGCATATGCGATATCAGGCCTTGTGCATATCATGGCATACATTAGACTTCCTATGGCGGAAGCATAAGGAATAGCACTCATCTGCCGTATCTTTTCAAGAGTCTTAGGTCCCATGGACTTAGAAAAGTGAATTCCATGTCTCACAGGAAGAAGACCTTTCTTAGATTGTTCCATCTGGAACCTACTTAGCACCTTATCTATGTACATAGATTGGGATAATCCAATTAATTTTCTGGATCTATCATGATAGAGCTTTATCCCAAGTACATAAGATGCATCTCCTAAATCTTTCATGTGGAAGGTTTTGGACAACCACACTTTTACAGAAGAAAGTACTGCAGTGTCATTCCCGAATAGTAATATGTCATCTACATATAACACTAGGAATACCACTGCATCCCCAACGACTTTTTGATAAACATAATTGTCATCTTCGTTTTGAGTAAAACCAAACGTTTTGATTTCAGTATCGAAACGAATGTTCCAGCTCCTGGAGGCTTGCTTAAGTCCATAAATGGACCTTTGAAGCTTGCATACCTTAGCCTTTTCAGACTTGGACACGAAACCTTCGAGTTGAGTCATATAGAGCTCTTCCTCTAGGTAGCCATTCAGAAAGGTCGTATTCACGTCCATTTGCCATATCTCATAATCATGGTATGCAGCTATAGCAAGCAAAATCCGAATGGACTTAATCATGGCTACATGAGAGAAGGTTTCTTCATAGTCAATCCCTTCTCGTTGCCTATAACCCTTGGCTACTAGTCTAGCCTTATAAGTCTCCACGTTCCCATCAACGCCTATCTTCCTCTTGAAAACCCATTTGTTTCCAACAGGTACTATACTTTCTAGAGGGTCTACAAGAGTCCAGACCTTATTTTGATACATGGAATCCATCTCGGATTTCATGGCCTCTTGCCATCTCTTTGAATCAATGTCGGACATTGCTTTAGTGTAGTCTCTAGGGTTTTCCTTTGTGTCATTGTCACCTAGAAGGTGCAATTCCCCAAAGCCATTATTTAAGCCATACCTCTTAGGTGGCTTGCTAACCCTTTCAGATCTACGTGGAGCTTGGGGTTAGGAACAGGGTTGTCAACTTGTCGAGTGCTTGTTTGTGGTTCATCATTAATCTCATTAATTTCCATCGTTCTACTTATAGTTCCTTTGAGAACAAATTCGTCCTCTAAAAACTTAACAGTTCTGGCGACAAAAACCTTTTGGTCGTCAGGATGGTAGAACTCATATCTCATAGTTTCTCTAGGATATCCCACAAAATATCACCTAATTGATCTCGCTTCAAGCTTAGTAGCTTCAAGCTTCTTGACATATGCTTCACAACCCCAAATCTTAATGTGATTAAGACTTGGCCTTCTTCCATGCCATATCTCATAGGGCGTCTGTGAAACTGACTTGGAAGGTACTCTATTAAGCAAGTAAGCTGCTATATATAGAGCGTATCCCCATAATGTTACTGGTAGATCTGCGGAACTCATCATAGAACGAACCATGTTCATCAAGGTTCGATTTCTCCTTTCAGAAACTCCATTAAGTTGTGCAGTTCCCGGTGGAGTCCACTGTGATATTATTCCACACTCTTTGAGATAATCTAGGAACTCGCTACTTAGATACTCTCCCCCTCGATCTGATCTTAGGATCTTTATCTGTTTCCCAGTTTGCTTCTCAACTTCATTCTTGAATTCTTTGAACCTTTCAAAGGATTCTGACTTGTACTTCATAAGATACACATAGCCAAACCGAGAGTGATCGTCGGTGAATGTGAGATAGTAGGAGAAGCCTCCTCTCGACGTAGTAGACATAGGTCCACATACGCCAGTGTGGATTAACCCTAGAATTTCAGTGGCACACTCTCCTTTCCCAGTGAATGGAGATTTGATCATCTTCCCTTTCAAGCAACATTCACAAGTACCCATTTGGTCATTACCTAATGGGCGGAAATATCCGTCTTTCGACATCTTGTGAATCTTATCAAGGTTCACATGTCCAAGTTTAAGATGCCATATCTTTTCTTGGTTAACTTCTTCTCTAGCCCTTTTGGGTTTTGAGGTATTCCCGCTTTCAATACAGTGCATCCCACTACTTGTCTCTAGGTGAAAAAGTCCCTCTATCATATTACCATGAGAGATAATACGACCGTTCAAGTATAAAGTGCAACTCATTTTGTCAAACAATGTTGAGTGCCCATCTCGTAAAAGCATAGAGATAGAAATCAAATTCTTTATACATGAAGGAAAATATAAACAATTTTTAAGTTCCAAGACTTCCCCAGAGGGCAGTTTAAGCATGTAGGTGCCTATTGCTTTAGCAGAGATCTTAGTGTCGTTCCGAACTCGCACAATCATCTCCCCATTGCGCAATGTTCTGCTCCTTGTTAGTCCCTGCAACGAATTGCAGATATGTTGACTAGCGCCTGAATCAAATATCCAGGAATTTGAGCTCATTGTAAAAGCACTTTCTATGACAGAAATAGTCCCTTCAAAAGTTCGTGTCATAAGGCTCGCAATGCGCACCCTATATTTCTTCTTCCAACGTTCATCCTTTCCACAATGAAAGCATGTTCCTTTGGATTTTCTTGCCTTCTTTTTATGCAACCTTTTCCTTATGATTGCATTCTCACTCCCACTATCCTTTTTGAAACCTTGTTCAAATTTACAGCACATGTCAATCATCTCGGTAAAAGTATGATTGAATCTATTCACTTTATAGTTTACAATAAACTTAGTGAAATCATCCGAGAGAGATGCATGGAAAAAGTCTTGGGCCATTTTCCCATCGATGGAAGTTCCTAAACTTTCAAGATCTTGAAAGATCCTTTCCATCTTTTGTCCATGTTTATGAACCAATGCCCCCTTTGCCATTTTGGCATTCAATAGACTACAAACATTTGAGAATCGTGCATTACTAGTCTCAATGTCATGCATCTTATGCAAACTATCAACCATGGCACAAGAAGTGTCCATGTGCTCATGTAGCTTCTTAAGCTCCTCACTAAGTGAAGTGAGGATTAAGCATTTGGCTTGTAAGTCGTCCTCATAGTGTCTATCATAATTTTGACACTCCTCATTTGAAGCTAGTTTCGTAGGAGGTACATGAGGAGGGGATTGCTTAAGCACATACAATATGTCTTTCACCTTTGAGACATTCTCAATGTAGCGATACCAAACAAGGAAACGTTGGCCCCTAAGGCCCCTTTTGTCAAGTATAATGGTGGGTGTAATTTTAGGCATGTCGTTAACTACATAACATAACTCGAATTAGATTTTTGATTTTAAAACTACTTGATTGGGTCTTAAATCAAATAGTATCACCCACTATTTTTGGCAAATTCCACATCCCTCAATGGAATTCGAGAGTTGTGTTGAACTCTTAGCGGGGTATGGGAGACTCACCATTACCAAGCCCACCTCACGATGATACGATGTTGGTTAGCAAAAATAATGATGAGAGAATAACGCTTTAATCATTTACAACTCTTGTAATTACCCATCTAGTTTGGCCTCTAGAGAATGATGCCTCACAATGATATGATGTCGGCACCATTGCACTTAGTTAAGTTATTCCCACCATGCTAGTTCGTGTAGGGGTTCAAGAATAGCTTCACAATGATATGATGTCGGCCATCCTCATTGCTTACCTCACTACATCATGTATGTATATATGGACTCCTCCCGAATGTAAGCACATACTTTGAACTCCCCCATGATAGGCTGAAGCCGTTGTAGGAGTCACAAACGATTGGAGCCCATCATGGTGGAAGGCCTACGAAGAGATGTTCAAAGCATCTCTCGCTTATCAACTTAATATTCGTTTTGTTGAGGGAGTAGTGTTGGGCTACATCAAAATTATTTTAATCTTATTAAAAGAACTTGGGCCTATCACAACCATTGGTCCAAGTTAATATGAATTAGTAGTATATAATACTCCCACTATTTCGATGAAACAAGTGAGACTATATGGAACTACTAACGAATGCTTTGCATCCTCATATGGACTATATAGTCATATTAGGTCTTAGGATAATTATGAACCGTTTGATTTGATCCAACACGAACCTTGTGTTGGACCTTGGGTTTAAGGTAGATAGTTGTTGTTTTTAGTTACGCGTTTAATCTAATTAAACCGTTATTTCCTATTGGGCGTTGGACCCAACTATTCCAATTTGCATACATATAAACAAAAAGGAATACTTGAAATAAAGAGAAGGGCTTATGCCCTTTTACAACACACTAGATGGACTTACATCCATTTACAACAAATTTGAATTAATCAAATTACATTCCAATCTAAACTACTAAACCCAAACATTCATAATGTAAAGCGGCCAATCACATAACTCAATTATCGAGGCCTTTGGTTCATAATCACCCTTTTCTTAATCAATCACATTAACTAAGAAAGCAACTTAAACAATTGGTTTTCGGATTCATAGACTTGATTTAAATGGAACTAATTGAAATGAAAATCCAATTCTCATTAAAAAGACAAAACCATTTTGTTCTCATCTTATTTGGGCCAAAAACAATGGCCTCAACAATTGGGCCATTATTTAATAAACATAAACTTTTGGGGTCACTTTGTAAAAACACAAAAGTCCACAACTTCATGTAATTATAACTAGAACCCAAAATTTTTAACAATAACAAAAACATCAATAAAGGAACAAAACAATTTGTCCTTTAGAGTTTTTGGGCCTTAACGTAAAAACATAAACTTTTGGGCCAAAATACAAAAACACAAAAGTATCAAAACTTTATGTAATTGCATAAAAGGCCCAAAATCACCCCCACTTGGGGTTGGCCGGTTTAGAGTGAAAAAGGAGTGTGAAAAGGTTTTGAGGATAAATCAAAACTTTATGAAAGATATTTTGTGCAAGTGGATATGTAGGTGAGGATAAAGGTGATGAGATTAGGATGTAAGAAAATGTTTTGTGAAACATTAATGGCATTTATCATCCCTCACCAATAATCCATCACCCATCATAAATAAACCAAAACTTTATGAAAACATCAAACATTTTGAATCAAAACTCCAAACCTTTTTGTTCTTGGTTAGAAACTCAAGAACATTGAAGAACACACATGAAAACTCATAAGAGCTCCATGAATGTTTTCACTCATTAAAACTCAAATTTTCACAACACAAAAGAGGGATAATATCCTAGGGTACTTAGGGGTTCCAAAAGTCACTTTAAAACCATTTTAACAAGACAAACATGAACCCAAAAGTCCACCCTTAGGATTTGGCCGAATTTCCCAACATACATGGCACCAAATTTTAGTTCCAATATTCATGCTTTAATGAACTACATCTACAACATTTGAGATGCAAAATTTTCAAGCAAAATTTATATTCAAAAGCAAGAACAAAGCTTGTAACATTTACAACATTTAAATCACAAATTATGAAAATCACAAAACCCAAAAGGATTCACCATAAACTAGGCCTAGGCTCTGATACCACTTGAAGGAAAAAATTTGTCCTAGCTAAGAACATGTGAGAATATTTGAACACATAGGCAAACTATTAACACATTAAAGTTGGCATGCATTCAAAACACAATTCTAAAACCCATGACTTTCAAAGCCTAGTGAATGGTGAACCATAAGACTCTTTAACAACATTAAAGAGAAGGTAAGATTTTAGAGATTCATTACCCTTGAAGCTCATCCTTGTTTACACAAGGGATTCACCCAAGTGGAGGGCCTTCAAGTCACCTCCTAGCTCCTTGGATCTTCCTTGTGATTTCCTTCCTTTTTGATGCTCCTTTGCTCCTTGAGGATGTGAGGAAAGGATCTCCAAAACACCAAAGGTTTGGTGTCTCTAAGTCTCCACACCAAGGATGAAGTGTGAAGATGAAATGGATGACTTAGAGAAGAAAAAGATTGCTAGCTCTTTCTTCCCTATGTGGCCGGCCTCCTTGTAGAGAAAGGGAGAAAATGTTTCACCTCTTTACCTCAAAGAAAAACCCTAATGAGAAAATAGTTATAAAGTTAACTTTATACTACATCACATTTGAGTGGCAAACTTGTAATTAATTCAAGTTTGCATCCACTCACCCTTATGGCCGGCCTTGTCTTTGTTATTGGGCTAATTGCCCATTTTGTTTTAGTTGTCATACAACTTAAACATAATGGGCTTTGTGGGCCAAAACACTTTTGGGCCCCGAAACCCAAAATCATCTTAAAAGCCCAATACGAACGTTTCGTATAATTAATTAACTAATGAATTAACCTTGACCATATTTCAATTAAACCATTTAATTGCTTATCCATTTCATTTATATTTCTTCACTTTCATCCTTACTCGGTGTACGATCCATTAAGTTCCAATTAGCGAGGCAGTGGGCGATTGTTACTCTTAACGATCGATTGTGAATTGAAACTACATTTCAATTCTCCCTTTGATTAGTGTTTGCTAATCTTCAGGGCTTTCACAAACCATGAGTGACACCTAGCAGTATGTCATGGTTACCCAAGCTAAGTAGAAGTGGTTGGAGAACCTATCCAGTTACAACTACAACGCAATACGGTCATTCTCTAATACAATACTCTTAATCACATTGTTTGAGTGATAGTTTGTTTCATGTCTTCTATCCAATGTGATACTTCTCTATATGATTCAATTGAATATGATTTGGAACAAACTTCCTAAGTCATATTCATATGCTTTGGCCAAAGACTCCCGAATCATATCCTAGAGTATTCTCCTTCCACCATGGAAGGTTAGAGATCCCTTGTTGTGCATTCATATGCCTACATGACTAGATAGCTTGACCCCAACAATGCTGTGGACACTCTCGATGGAATGTCTTTGACATGATCAAAGATCAAGGACCTAACCATTAGACTTCTATGATGCCTCATGTCAAAGGACTACTTTGCATATTGCAACTTACGAGTTCTTACATCACATGTATGTTCGAACTCTCTTTTGATCGTTGTTCAGTGTACTCGATTACTATTTCGAGCACCTATGTGTTTGTCTTAGTGTCAAACACTAAATGACTTGAGACTAGTCATACTCGCACTTGAGTTGACATAACACATACTAACTTTAGCGGATTGTCAATGCCCAATTGGCAATCCTATGGCTAGGAACGTTTTAGGAATGAACATAAGAGAAAGGTCTCGTTAATCTAACTTACTTAAATCACTTCTCTCTTAGATCAAATACATTCTTTGGATTCCCTTATTGCTTAAACACATGATACATTAAATAGTGATTAACAATAAGCTTTGCCCTTCATTAAACATATGATAGTTTAATACAATAAGTATTCCAAAAGCTATTACATCAAATGAGTGGCTTTGTGGGCATACTTCCAACAGCTGGTGTGCAGCTTCTGGTCCAATAGAGTGGACAATAAGCTATAGAGGCATCTTGGGAAGATTTTGATGCTTTCAAGTCTCGATTTCTAGATTTTCTTGTTTGAACCTTGAGGACAAGGTTAATTTTCAAAAGGGATGCATTGTTATGTACTGCAGTATTATGATTGCCTAAATCACAAGTAATTAAGTGTTGGGGTCAAAATGTAGGGAATTAGGGTTAATGTTTAATTTTCCTTTGTGAGAAGTTTGTTTTAGTGTTTTATCCTTTTATGTCATGTGGCACTCACACATATGGAATGTTGGTAGTAGTATTAAACCAACTCTCTCTCTCTCTCTCTTTCTCTCTCTCTCTCTCTCTCTCTCTCTCTCTCTCTCGAAACGATTAGATTTGAAAGTAATGGAAAATATTTTACAAAAACAACTTTTATCTTCTTCCTCCCATTTATCCACCATAGCGTCCTTGCATCAAGGTTAAGGTTAAGATTGAACTAGTAAGGAATTGGTATCTAACAACCTGTAACCCAGCTCGACTTGCATCGTCGTCACGCTTACCGGGCTCGTCTGCCCTGAACCCATTCCCTGTTGCTTCTTCAAATTTGCTAGTACCACATGAGACCACCACGATCTCATGCTTGGCAGAACCACCTTGCCACCTCGCAAGCATCACATTGTCTCCCACATCTGCCCAAACTCAATTGAAACCTAGAAACTCTTGCCGATCCGACCTGGTGCTATTGACAGAACCCCGAACCTGCCTCGCTGGTTGCCTGTACAACCCATATTGTCCCACCACCTGTAACCCAACCAATGTTGTTTTACAAATCCCCTTCTAAAATTTGACATGGCACCATGATTGCTCAATTCCATGTGCTGCATGATCTAGGAGAACACCCCCACCAGAAGAAGGAAAAAAAAAGAAACAAAAAAGGAAAAAAAAAATTGTTGGGTTTCTACTTCCTTATTATTGAGCCAATACAAATTGTTTTTTAGAAGGGTTTCTTTTGTTGAATGCGTATATGGAGTGTCGCCTCCACAACAATTGCATGAGTGGTTGGAGTTGTGACCACTTGAGTGACATTGTGTACATGGTGAAAAATTGGATTGATTTGTTGTTGCAATTGGGATATGGAAATCTCGTTTGTTTATTGTCAGAATTTGTTTGTCTGTTTGCCGAAATCTGTTTGTTTAGCTCACTTGTTCACTTAGGTTGCTCGTTTGCTTGTTTGCTATAATTGCTTGCTTGAATTATTCGCTTGAATTGTTCGGTTGAATTGCTCGCTTGAATCGCTCGCTTGTCTTGTCCGCTTAACGGAACTTGTTTTGTCGTACTTGCCTAGCGGAGCTTGTCTTGTCATGTCCGCCTAACAGAGCTTGCATCCACATCTACTTGTTGGCAACCTCATGTCGTGTACCGCTATGAGTTTGAACTAGGAGGGGGAGGAGGGGTTGGAAAATTAGTTTATTATCATATTAGTTTTCTTGTGGGCCTAGCTTAAGATTTTCTTGCCGTTAAGTGTTAGGGTTTGCTTTAGTTTTCTAAACAGATGCTTTTTAACTCATAAAATAATAAGGTAGTCACAATATAGTCTTACAGGTTTATTACAGTCTCGACAATTTTGTATTTTTCTTTTTCATTTCAATTAATAAAGTTTTTTTATAGTTTTATATTTGGTTTGTTCATGTACTCTAATATTCAACTCTTTTATCAAATGACTGAAATCGTCCTACGCTACTGCACTAACCCATGTTATGCTCCTATGGGGAATGTTGGTTTTATGATTGCATAATGTTAGGGAGATTAAATTTGTAGGCAAACTTTTGTAAACTAAATGACATGGGAGTTGATGACTAAATTACTACTTAAGCCTTCATAAACATGCTCATTCTTCTTAGTAACACATCATTTAGTTTATAAATTTTGTCTACAAATTTAGTGCCCCTAACATTCATTACCTTTGTGATTTAATCTCAGTTGTCTCCCTTTGCCACATCGGCTTACCGTCCCGTAGGTTTGTCAATGACATTTGTAAATTAGCAACTAGGAGTGGGTTCAAAAACCGAAACCTAAAAAAAAAAGGGACCGAATACTGAACTGAAATCGAAAACCGAAAAAAAACCAAACCAAACCAAACTGAACTTTATTGGTTCGGTTTCGGTTTTGGAGGTTCGGAAACCGAATTTAACCGAACCAAACTGAATGTCTTTTGTACTTTATGAATGTATGCCCATGATGTTTCTTTTGTGAAATTTTGTTGCCAAGTTTGAAACTAAGCCTAAGGCTTTTTCAAGGAGCATGCTTGGTTCAATTACGGAGGATATTGCATTGGTTATAAAGGAAAGTTTTGGAAGGCTTTGAAACTTAGAAGAGTTTCTTTATGTGTTTGCTTTTTGAATGGATACGATGATCATTTTTATTTTTTTGTAATTGAGATTATTGATAGAATGTACAACTACCTTCCCACTTTCTCCATTTTCTTAATATTAGTCTACCAAAGTAAGCCTCTTTTCTAAATTCCATATTAAAAAAAATCAAATTTTATAAAATAAAATAAAAAACCAAACCATACTGAAACCGAACCAAACAAAACCAAGCTGAAAAAAAAAACCCGAAAGAAAATCAAACCGAAACTACCAAAGTTTCAGTTCGGTTTCAATTTTGGCAAAAACCGAACCAAATGAAACCGAACCCACCCCTATTAGCAACAGGTGTTGTGCAATGCTGCTAATCTCCTGCTCCATCTCGCACCAACGCACTTCAAATTTCATACAAAGCAAACCAACCCCCTAATTGTACGAAAATTTATTTCATAATTTTGTTTTTCGTTCTACACATTTGTATTTATTTATGTTGTTTGATCTTTATTCTATTTAATTCCATTCGAAAAATTCTAATCCACACATGAAAAATAAATAATTTGCACAAGGGAGAAAAAGAGTGAAGAAATCAGTTCCAATTTCTTTTGTTATGACAAAAAAGCCTTCTAATTTTATGAATATGGTACCTTATGTTTGGAGATACGGAGTATTAATATTTGGATTTTGGTCAAATTTGAGCTTTGGTTTCTAAACTAAAAATTTATGAGTATTAGTCCATGAACTCCCAATAATATAGAGCAATGATCCTTTTGAGTAACAATGTTAGAACTTTCTTCCAAATAAAGAGGTTCATGTCTCTTCTGAACGCCCTCCTCCATCTATCTTTTGTTCGTTCTTCTCCTTCTTTCTTTCATTCTCCCATATATTTTCCTTCTACGTATAATTAAAAACGAAATAGTTAACAAACAAATCCTAATTCTTTTCGATTTTTCCCCTTCTCTTTTTGCTCAACCATACATATCAACTATGGTACTAATACTACCCATATGCGCGTGTGGTCCATCTGATTTTCTAAACCAGACACCCAAGTTTGGGTGCCAACCATCATGACCAGTTTTGTATGGTTGCAAATTAGGTTGCTGTCATAGAATAACCATTGTATTCAACCAATAAGGCAGAAAAGAAACAACATAACCCCAACCAAAATTATCGACTCTATGACATGAGTTCTGTTTTACAAATTGCACCGGATGTCTAAGCAACATAATCTTCTACAAGTTCAGAATTATGAACAAAAACACGACGGAAGAAAAAGGGGAAGAATACTCCTCACTAGTCTTCTGCACTTGAAGCAACACCTGTTAATCAAATAGAGACGAGCAGCAGGTGGATTGTCTTTTAAACCACGCCACCTTAAGCATGCCTTCCATCAATAAAGCGGGTGCATAGCCTTCATGCATTTACTTTTACTCTCTTCATCAGCTCTACGAATTCTGTAAAAGCTGCAGTTCAAACTTTCCTTTCCTCAGTATTGGTTTCTTAAAGTCATACAGTAAGTATATACCATTGTCATAAAGAAATGAAATAAGGTATGCAGGCTTAGAAAATTAGCCCGTAAAAAGCCACAGGGAAAAAATTGACATGCTATGAACTCTAGCCTCCCCTTGCAGCTAGTTATTAAATTCAACATTAGCTAGGAAAAGTGAATATTTCTAGAAAGGTTTTGAAAGAAAGAACCGCAAGCACCTTCCATAGTTGTTAATTGTAAAATAGAAATTTACAAGCAAAAGAGCCCGCGCGATGCCGCTGGTTTTAAAACTTTGTTAAATGTGTTATGTGTGGGACTTGTAAAAATTTATTTACATCTATATCAAAATCTATTGACATCCTATGTTCTATAAAGAACAAATCATACATAAAAATTATCTTATTTACATCCACACAGTTATAATACACAAAAAAATATCTTGTTTTCTATGTCCCAACTTTTCACATTGTTGTTCAGTACTTCACTCTTCTTTCTTCTTTGCTGCTAAAGAGATGTTTTTCTTGTACCACGCATAGGATTTTAAGAAATGGATCAATACTAACATGCGATGAAGAACTTCTGTGTTTCAGTTGCTTATTGATTGGCTTACATGATCTGAAAAAGAATTACATGAGCTGAAAAAGAAAAAAAAAATTAAGAAACGAAAAAAGCTCATTGTTTTGCTTTCTTTAATGGTTGTGAATTTACTCATAATACCAATTGGATGAAAAGTATTAATTCATGAATTGTAGGAAAGGAGACGACAAATGCAAAGGTTTTTTTTTTTTTTTTTTTTTCCGAAACAATGAAAATTTGTTTTGTATATATATTATACGAAACACACAAAAGGGATTGAAGTTCCTCCTATTCTGCAAGTACATAAAGATTAGAACTCACCACTTGAAATGTCTCTAGCAATTTCCCGAGTTTTTCCCGTGTAGGTGTGCACGTTGCTTTTCATGAGTCACTCCATCAAACATTATGTATTCAATGAAGATTTTTTGTTGACTGCAGAATCAGATAAAAGGGCTATAGTGAGATTCTCTAGGAGTGTAAAACGATAGTAAAAGTTTCAATGCAAACAAATGAAAGCTAAAAAAACACATGAGGTGTAATAAAACTTTATGCGTTCTCTTAGTAGTCCTGACTAAGGTGATCTCCTTAAGTAGTGCATGAGCTTTTTTCTCCAAAGTTGCTTCCTTAAACATCCGTCTTTCCTAAAAAAAACCCAAAAGATATCATATAAAGCATCAATGCTATTAATACTTATTAAAGAAATTGGTCACAATAGGTTTCCCATACATCAGTTCTAAAACTAAAAGGCTTCGGATTTGTAGGCTTTGGTTTCCCATACTTCTCCCCATGAGCATTGCTGTTTGGCAACAGATGTGGAGTTTTCTTTTTGAATCTTATCTACTTAATTGACCTGCATCATTGTTCAAGCGTTAACAGGCATAAAAAAACCGTAAGGGAGAAATGAACAAACATAAACACTATGAAGATACGTTATTCTCATATCTTTTGTGGCTTTCTTCAAGGCCTGGAATTATACAACTATTTTTTCCACTAATAGCTCTTATTTACATCTGTACTGGATTGCATCACTTCTTTTATATTAATAAAATTAGAGGATTACACATGCTTCTTTTTTGACGCTAAAACATTTTGTTTTTCAATTATTCTTGTTCCTTGTGGTTGAATGGGATTCTAAGCTTCAGATTTCGAAAACAGAGAGTTTCGAAAAGCCTCAGAGCCAGCACCAATGAGCTTGAACAGAACAGATAAGAGCTAAAGAGATAGATGAGTTCCAACCAGTAGGTGAGTTCAAATCAGCATTTTTTGTTAAGAGAAGACCAATGAACTTAACAAAACTATGATGAGCGTGTAAGTTTACCTCAAATCTAGTTGCAGCACTGGATATTTTGATTTGAAATTTGATATTATGAAGACATTGTCCTAAAAACATTAAAAAACAAAGTTAGATTTAGGATCGTTAAGATAAATAACTGGAGCAATTATATTTTCCATGAAGCAATCTTACCTTGCGATCAATCAGTGTTGGTGTATCTTCTCCTCTATTATCATTATCCAGGTTGAAAACATCATGCAGTTGAAACGACCTATTTATACTACAACAGAGTTAGTGAGAAGAGGCTATAATGGCTAGATTCAATTGACAAAGAATATATGAAAAACTGTACTGAATTTAAGTTAGAAGCATGTACTTTTCTTCTTTCGTCACATTTTTCTTCGACTTTACTCTCGCAACTGTTTCCAGTACCGCCTGATCCACACAAAGATAGGCAAACAATGAAATTAGAAAGAATAACATATCGCATTTGAGACCGAATCAAGTATGCATCAAAACATTAGATTACTCCATATTTGAGCTAGCAACCCACAAATTAAGATAAGAAATGGTTCAATGTAAAGGTTTCAAATTCCTTGAATAAAACCGAATCAGATTTCAGAAATGGTTCAATGCTAGATAAATTTGCTTAGTATTCACCTGCTGGCCAACAACGCTGTTATTGAAACTTCCAGAATCAGTATAGTAGCTGCAAGTATAAGCAAGCAGGGGAAACAATAAATTTAATTCAAGACTAAAAACATGAATTAAAAAAGGTAACAATAACAAATGCATTGAACAATTTAAGCATGATCTGATAGATTTTAAAGAACAAAATTTCACCACAACCAACTTTTCTTAACAAATTTCTCATCTTTTCCTCTCATGCAAACACAAAATCCGAAGATCCTTGAAATTTATTCTCTTTTCGTTTTGGGGCGACCTAAAACCCTAATTTGGACCAAAATGCATAGAAAGAGGAACCACCTACGTTCTGATCATTCTCTTTGAACTCATGCAATTATGTTAAACTACATATAGGAGAGGGAAAATATAGGACTACCAGCTTATTGTAAGCCCATTAAGCCTATAAGTTCACTGGTTTCCACTATACATGCCATAACGATCATATACCGCAATTAGCAATTTCGAACTTTATGAAATATTATGCTTAAAATCTTTAATTCAATGGTAACTGAAACTGATAAATATTACTCATATCTGTGCTAGATATATTTCCCAACAAACAGTTGGTTTTATGTTTTTCCTAATATCTTCTGAAATTTGGAAAGACAAAACTACAACTTGTGTAAAGTTCAAAATCTGTATTTAGAAGGTAAATCAGAATCCAGTGTAAATGAGAGCGGAATGGTAGATAAGAGCTTACTTGTTTCGTCTGAATATCCAACACGCGTTGATATGTCATCGTGGTTTCCAATTGAATCATGAATTCCAGAATGTAAATGGTACCTTGAGTATAAGAAAACCCAGAAAAGGAAAATTAAATCCCTCACAAATGGTGCAAGAAAATATGAGAAACCTATATTAGTCCCAAACAGTGAGAGTTCTCATCAAAGTAGACAATCCACAGGCTAAATCACCAATCAAATATGAAGATGATCACTAAGAAGAAATCCCTAAAACCCAATATTTTATTAGAGTTGAAAATCGAAATTAAGCCAAAACAGAACCTTCACTACCCAATTAAGCTAATAATCCACTAACCCAACAAAAAGGCAAAGAAAAACCACCTCTAGATGACTGCCATTGATTCAATCCAAAGAGATCTCGAGCTGCTTCATATTGTTATGAAATTAGAGAGAGGATGTGAGAGATCATTTGAGGATGGAGGGCCGAAAGCCGGAGTGAAACTCAACGCGTCTCTTCTCTGCATATAAAAGATGCCGCACAATTATGCAACCGACTCTGTAGATTTATAAACATCACAATTATAAATTATGAAACTGATATAAATTGAACAGACTATACACAAAGTAGAAACAAATTCAGCATATGAACACCAAAACTTACCAAACTCATGTGCTTGCTTGAAGCTGCTTTTAGTCATTTTTCTACAATCTACGGCATAAAAAGGACCGAACTATAATGGCAAACTATATGCATAATTTGTTATAATACCCAAAAAAATAAATTAAATTAAAAATTGAGTGGAAGCCACGACCAAAGTGTAAAATTCAAGAAAACATCCAAACCCAGAGAAAAAAAAAATAAATTCTTTCAGAAAAATCAAAGAAATTCAGTCAGGTAATCGATCAATTAAGTACCTAATTCCTTGGATGCCTTGAATAAGATCAAGAGAGAGGAAATCCGAGGAGCCAAGTTGCAGAGAGAAGCGATAACAAAATCAAAGAAACTAACGCAACAAATTAATCAGTCAATTTCAGAGTCTTCGACGCTGAAGAAATATTCCAGAAGATGTAGTCGAAGCAGGTTTTTTTTTTTTTTTTTTCATTTCAGGAGAGATGAAACAGATGAAAGCTGATGGAAGCAATTGGAAGCAACGGGAAGGAAATAGAAACCCTGACCATATCAACACGTGTACAGTAGGGTAAAACCGAGATTAGAGTAAACATGGGAGGGAAAATTCGGTAGAACACTGTGCTTATGAACAGTAAAACAGTTTGTTTTCAGCTTTAGTATAGATTGAATTTATCAGTCATTAGAAACATTTACCATAATCTGAATCACGTGGTCCAGGGGATGCTTCAGGGTGGTACTGAAGAGACATGATGTTTTTTGCAGGATAGGCAAGACCAACACAGCTTCCATCATTAAGATTGACATGAGTTACTTCTACACCTTCAGGAAGTGATGCAGGGTCGACTGCATAATTGTGATTCTGGCACAAGAAAATGTAGAGATAAAAGTTTAATAATTCAGATTTTTTAGCTAAGAAAATGAAATATAGAAAAGCAGTGGGCCCAGACGATATACCTATCGAAGTGTGGAAAGTTTTGGGAGAGACAGGTATAACATGGCTCACTGACCTTTTCAATAGGATTTTGAAAACGAAGAAGATGCCAAATGAGTGGCGAACGAGCACTTTGATGCCTATCTACAAGAATAAGGGCGACGTACAAAATTGCATGAACTATAGGGGTATTAAGCTAATGAGTCATACAATGAAGCTCTGGGAGAGAGTCATTGAGCATAGATTGAGGCAAGAGACACGGGTTTCGGACAACCAATTCGGGTTCATGCCAGGGCGCTCAACCATGGAGACAATCTATCTTTTACGAAGATTGATGGAAAGATATAGAGATAAGAAAAAGGATTTACACATGGTCTTTATAGATTTGGAAAAAACATATGATAGGGTCCCAAGAGACATTCTTTGGAGGATTTTAGAGAAGAAATGAGTACGAGTAGCATATATCCAAGCTATAAAAGATATGTATGAAGGAGCAAAGACTGCCGTAAGAACTCATGAAGGACAAACCGAAAGCTTTCCCATAACTGTAGGATTACATCAAGGCTCATCCTTAAGTCCTTACCTTTTTGCGTTGGTAATGGATGAGTTAACAGGACATATTCAAGATGATATTCTTTGGTGTATGCTTTTCGCAGACGATATAGTGTTGATAGATGAAACTCAGGAAAGGGTAAATGCAAAGCTTAACCTTTGGAGAGAATTGTTGGAATCTAAAGGTCTTCGCCTAAGTCGATCAAAGACAAAATATATGGAGTGCAAGTTCAGTGCAAATGGAGGCCAAAACGAGTTAGGTGTGAGGATCAGAGATCAAGAAATACCAAAGAGCGACCGTTTTCGTTACCTAGGATCTATCTTGCAAAAGAACGAAGAATTAGATGGAGATCTCAACCATAGAATACAAGCTGGATGGATGAAGTGGAAGAGTGCATCCGGCGTGTTGTGTGACCGCCGTATGCCACTGAAGCTCAAGGAAAAATTTTATAGAACGGCAATAAGGCCGGCGATGCTGTATGGCACAGAATGTTGGGCGGTGAAGCATCAACACGTACACAAAATGGGTGTAGCAGAGATGAGGATGCTTCGTTGGATGTGTGGGCACACGAGAAAGGATAAGATTAGGAATGAGGATATCCGGGGTAAAGTAGAAGTAGCCGAAATTGAAGGAAAGATTAGAGAAAATCGGTTACGATGGTTTGGACATGTGCAAAGAAGGCCTACTGACGCTCCGATTAGAAGATGCGACTATGAGACAGAGATTCAGGGCCGAAGGGGTAGAGGAAGACCTAGGAAAACTTTAGAAGAAATTCTAAGAAAATACTTAAGAGTAATTGGATCTAACGGATGACATGACACACACAATGGCGTTCTAAGATTCATATAACCGACCCCATTCAGTGACTTGGATTTTCCAAGTCTCCAACCGAGAAGTTTTCCTCACTCGGGAAATTAAGAGAACACTACCTCAACCTACATGCTCCACTCACAAAGCTTCAACATACAAGCTTCAACAAAAGAAAAATTCAAAGAACTTAACGAAGAAGGCTTTGGTGTATTTAACACAATATGTTGAAATGAAGCAAAGCTTATTTATTGATATCCTCGATAAGTTACAAATATGTACATATACATGAGTCAAAATAAACAAACAAGAGGAAGCCTTCACAAAGGTTGCTTAGGAGAAGTCTCAGCAGTCGGTAGAGCCCCAGAAAGAGAAGGCACCGGATGGGGATCATTCAGAGTCTCAGTACTGGACAGAACCTTAGAAGGAGGAGGCATCAAAGGTTGATCATTTAGAGCTTCATTACGCGGTACAGCCCCAGAAGACGAAGGCAATAAATGCCTTTGGAATAAACCCACAAACCTCTGATGATTAAGTAAAACCTGACCATCAGATTCCTTCATCTAGTCAAGCTTCCTCTTCATGTTTGTAGCATAGTCATGTGCAAGCCGGTGCAACTGTTTATTCTTATGCTTGAGCCCTCTAATCTCCTGTTTGAGACTCATCACTTCAGCCGCCAATGATTCAACTTGGCGGGTTCGAGCAAATAGGCGTTGGGCCATATTAGACACAGAACTTGCACACTGAACACTGAGAGCCAGATAATCCTTAACAGCCAACTCATCAAACCGTTTGGAAAGTAGTCTATTATCTTTGGGAGTGAAAAGGTTCCTGACCACCACCGCAACGATCATATCATTCTTCATCACAGAATCCCCAACGGTAAGATGACCAGTATAGGAGACGAAGGATGGACGCCATATGTTGTCTAGAGAAGGCGTGGCTGCCTCTTCAACAACGTTCAAGTCAAAACGACGGTCGAAGGGGCCAGACATTTTCAAAGGTGTTGAAGAGAGAAGAGGTTGGACAAATCAAGATCGTAGAAGTGCAAGAATGGAGCTTCTACTGGTGGAGATTCAAGTGTGCTTTGGAATTTAATGCCAACCTCTATAAAAATCTGCACTCGACGGAGCTTCAGAAATCAAAGAGGCGCCTGCTCAGAAATTGAAGAGGCGTTTGCTTTCTCAAAAGCTGGGCTGCTCAGAGACCACGAGGGTCAATATCAGAAATCGAAGAGGCGTTTGCATTCTCAAAAGCTGGGCTGCTTAAAGACCACGAAGGCCGATCTCAGAAATTGAAGAGGCGCTTGCTTTCTCAAAAGCTGGGCTGCTCAAAGACTACGAGGGCCGATCTCAGAAATCGAAGAAGCACCTACTTTTTCAGCCTTATCAGCACCTGTCACACGCACACCCAGCTTTGCGGAAATTATGGGCATTCTGTCGAAGATTTCTGGTGAAGTAGAAAGCACATGAATCTTACTGTTCAATCACCCACTTCCCACACGCAACATTAGCTCATGGGTACCACAGATAACTTTGCCAAAGTTCTCTGACAAAGTTGAGACACGTGAAGCTTGGAACTCTCACTACATCGCTCTGACCAAGAAGGGTAAAAGAATAGTAAAGAAACAGCACTAACAAAGTTTAGACACATAAATTTTGAAGGTCTAGCTACCATATTATTACCTACAAGGGTAAAGAAACAGTACAACTGCTGGATAATTGGAAAGTCCCTATGTGTTAACTTCTGTGCTTCGTAGCAAGGTAGACTAGCAAACACGCCTAACCTTTACTCACATTCGAGAAAACACTCCCAACAAGATTGCTTGCTCCAAAATCGAAGAGGCACCGCTCTCCGAATCTCGAGAGCCAGACTCCCAACATGATTACTTTCTCAAAAATCGAAGAGACACCGCTCTCCGAATCTCGAGAGCCAGACCCCTAGCAGGATTGCTTTCTTAAAAATCGAAGAGGCATCGTTCTCCGAATCTCGAGAGCCAGATCCCCGACAGGATTGCTTGTTCGAAAATCGAAGAGGCACCACTTTCCCAACTTCGAGAACCAGATCTCCTTGGATAAAGCTTGTCTGTAATCTTCACACGCAACATCAGCTTTCCAGATACCACAGACCACTTTTTCAAAGTGCTCTGACAGAGTTAAAACATGAGAAGCTGGCAGCTTCCACTACCGTGCTATGACCAAGCAGGATAAAGGAATAGCATTACTACTTGTTGTTAGGGAGACTCCTATATATGTCGACCTCCATCCCCAACGGACAGGCAGACCTGCAAAAATGCTCAACCCTTCCTCGTATCTGAGAGGGCACTCCCAACGAAGCCTTTCGAAATATTCAGCTTTCTTTCCCCCCGATAATACCTCTGCAAACAAACTGTACCAAAGCAAGAATATCTCATATCATCAGGGTTAAAAGCAAGAGTATCCCATATCATGCTTTTTCCCTGTCTTTTCCTTTGACCTTGTTCTTACCTGCAAGACAAGAAGAAAGAGAGCAATCAGTCAGCACTTGGAATCAAGCTTCCAGTCAGGAACTGACTCCCTGAAACCCCTTACCTGATTACTTACCTGGCATTGCTCTCGAATACTCATCTTCAACATCTTATGCTTCCAGGGAAGATACCGCATCTGCTTGAGGAACAGATAGGGCAAGTGAGAAGGATACAAGGAAGCATGTGGATACAAGCGTAACAGCACACGTGCCGATACATCCACTACTCTGTCAAAAGCAAAAGTATCCCATATCAGCAGGGTCGAACGTACTCTAGATTTGATGGACTTGTTTTGACCCTCAAATTCTTCATTCGGCCTTATACTCTGGAGGAAACCAGAAAACCCTCCAGCCCAGTTCAAGAATAAGCACGTGGAAAGTTACTTCTTCAAAAGAAAAAATATCTCATATCATCTCTTCTCATTTTTCTTCTCTTTATCCTTCATGCTGCCTGCAAGACAGGGAGAATGAGAACAATCAGCCGGAACTTGAAATCAAACTTCTGATCTGGGACTGATTGCTTGGAGCTCTGATTGCTTACCTTGTCTGTCACCTCTTTCAGCAGATCCCCTAGCTCGACGACTTGGGGGACTCCTACTACATGGTTTGTATCGCGCTTGACCAAGCCTGAAACTACAAGTAAACTTCAAGTGAAATTGATACATTACCTTGTGCATCTCCACCAGTTAAAGATACCACCCCTGGATGGAGGAAGAGTACTTCCAGAGAAGATACCACATCTACCTATGAGACAGATAAGGCAAGTGAAGACGATACCACATTTCGGTACTTAGAAGTTTCATGATTATGAGATCATTCTCCCATAATATTTCCTAATGTCATTTGTACTAAATCATTCACTTGTACTCACTAAAGAAGAGCTTGAACCTATGTACTTGTGTAAACCCTTCACAATTAATGAGAACTCCTCTATTCCGTAGACGTAGCCAATCTGGGTAAACCACGTACATCTTGTGTTTGCTTTCCTGTCTCTATCCATTTATATACTTATCCACACTAATGACCGGAGCAATCTAGCGAAGATCACAAAAAGCGACCGTTTTCGCTACCTAGAATCTATCTTGCAAAAGAACGGAGAATTAGATGAAGATCTCAACCATAGAATACAAGCTGGATGGATGAAGTAGAAGAGTGCATCCGGCGTGTTGTGTGACCGTCGTAGGCCACTGAAGCTCAAGGGAAAATTTTATAGGACGGCAATAAAGCCAGCGATGCTGTATGGCACAGAATATTGGGCGGTGAAGCATCTACACGTACACAAAATGGGTGTAGCGGAGATGAGGATGCTTCGTGGGATGTGTGGGCACACGAGAAAGGATAAGATTGGGAATGAGAATATCCGAGGTAAAGTAGGAGTAGCCGAAATTGAAGGAAATATGAGAGAAAATCGGTTACGGTGGTTTGGACATGTGCAAAGAAGGCCTACTGACGCTCCGGTTCGAAGATGTGACTACGGGACAGAGGTTCAAGGCCGAAGGGGTAGAGGAAGACCTAGGAAAACTTTGGAAGAGACCCTAAGAAAAGACTTAGAGTACTTGGATCTAACGGAGGATATGACACAAAACCGAGCGCAATGGCGTTCTAGGATTCATATAGCCGACCCCACTTAGTGGGAAAAGGCTTTGTTGTTGTTGTTGTTGTTATATGTGCTTTACCTTAACTTGCCTAGAAACGAAGCAGAAGAAGGTCAGGGGTGGAGAATCCAGCACATGTTAAAGCCCTATGCCGTTGGCATGCTTACTTTAAGATGCCATTTCTTCAAAATTTATTTCATATAGCAAAGTTTTCAAGCATTGCTGCATTCTATTTATAAAACAAACTTATATGTTTAGTTACCTGAGCGCTTATCTCAACATGTCCAGTACGAAGGTTGCGGATTGGATGATTTCCTCCATGGTGACCAAACTTCATTTTAAAAGTTTTACCACCTAATGCCTGGCCAAGCAATTGATGACCCATGCAAATTCCAAAAACAGGAACCTTTCCAAGTATCTCCTTTACTGTTTCAACAGCATAAGGAACAGCAGACGGGTCTCCAGGGCCATTGCTAAAAATAACCCCATCTGGTTTCCTCTTAAGGGTCTCTGATCCAGACTATGTCGATGGCACAACAGTAATTTTACAGCCGTGGGAAGCCAAGCGCCTAAGTATGTTATGTTTGATTCCAAAATCATATGCAATAACCTTCAATACCCAGAGAAAAAGAATTAATATGACTGAACTATCTCATGCCAACAGCAAAGCAATGCCGTAGTAATTCAAAATTCAAACAGAACATAATGTCAGCTTACATGAAAAGCCTCTCCATCTCTTCCTTTGTAGTTAAATTCCCACTCGGAATATGTTTTATCAACCCATTCATAAGGGGCCTTGCATGTGACACCACTTATCAAATCAACCCCTACAACATTATATTCAAGAATGGACTTTTACATGTGCAGTACTTACAAACTTATTTAACTAACTGCATAAGATTCTTACCAACAATATCCCACGAATGAGACATTTCCAAAAGTTCCTCATCTGCTTTTGACTCTTCTGTGCTCAAAACACCAATAAGGCTTCCATCTTGCCTTAATCTGCGGGTGATAGCACGCATGTCAACATCATCTGTTGTATAATCAGTCAGCATCGAAAGCAAAAGTTAGAAGTTACACAGAAAAAGTATATTACACAAATTAACATCATTCAAAATCTCAGAGCCTTCAAATTTAATCTCATGGTTGAACTTACAAACTCCCATGATATTCCTCTCCGCTAAATAATCACCCAGTGTTTCTGCACATCTCCAATTTGAAGTACTGCAAAACATCCAAAACAATTAACAAAACAAATTGATTGAAATAACTAAGCACAGCTCATTCAGCAAAATTACAAAGGAAGCGTACCTGATACTTAAACTTCTGATCACTAGACCACCAAGGAAGCATTGCTTTGATTCTTCGTCATCTGATAGGAATCCATCAATATGAAAATTCAACGACACCAAGTCAACATAGTTTTTAACATGAAAAAAAATCCACCTACCAAAATTTACACCAGTATTTCCTATATGTGGGTTCGTCATCAGCACAAACTGACCAGCATAACTAGGGTCTGTAATAATTTCTTGATACCTGCATATAAATATAGAATGGCCATATATCAGACTTCATGTATGATCATGCTGAACTTATCAACTCTATAGACTTTGATATCCAACCAAAGATGTGGTGACCACTTCCATTCATGCAAGCACTGATTTTCGTCACCCAAAGTCTGATTATTTTTAGAGAAATTTTATTTGGACCCAACCTTTATATCTCTACACCCAACTAACAAATTTTCTTGACTAAACTTTCAAATTTGCCCTTTAATAAATAAGAATGAGAAAATAAATATTAAAGGTTTTATATCTACACCCACATCACCACTACACCTTCATTTTCTCCACTGAATCCAATCCAAGCATTGCGACCATTGATGCTCTTGTTTTCTCTCCTTTGGATCTCACTGCTCGGAAAAGATTTCTCAAAATAAAAAAAAACTACTTGGAAAAGGAAAAAAGTCGGTGTGGAACTGGAGAGGATCTCTTTCCTTGGCATTCCCACTTTCATGAGAATAATAGTATTAATTTCCCTTCTGTAAATCAATACGTGAAGAAAAAGGGCTTATGCATATGATGTGGAGGGGATTTCATAACCCAAGGTCCTTACGTCGATTGAAATAAAAAAAAAGGGCTTTCGCAACTTAAGTTTGCTTTAAGATTCACATTAGGACTCCTACACCACTTGTTCTCCACTCTTGATTTGTCGATTTTAGCGTTTCTGGCGTTTTGAGTTCGGTTTGTCAGAAATAATGGAGGCCTGCAGTGGTGGTCGTAGGGTTTGGGTGTAGAGACACAAATAAAACTTCAATGTTTATTATTTACGGGCAAATTTGGAAGTTCAGAGAAGAGAAAATATTAGTTGGGTGTAGATATAGAAAAGTTAGGTCCAAATAAAATTTCCCTTATTTTTATACCCCTGGGGTTACCTCAAGTGATGAGGGAGGCTACATGGGTTAGAATTAAGACGGCAAGGGCTTGACTCCCTCCAATATAACAAAAAAAATACAATTATTATCAGTAGAGTCAGACGGAAGAGACATAAGATGTATACAACATTTCATATCATTGGCCAGATTGTACTCAGATTCATAATAGCTCAAACATGATCTGACTGACTCACACAGTCATCTGACTTATAGACAGCATGCATACAAGCATATACATCGCAAACCTAGAAGAACATTCACAACTGTGTAAAGTGCATGTGGATGTACTTAGTTTGGATAAGAACAAGCAACTATGGTCTTCAGGCATAACAAAACCCTCCTTTCCCTTACTAACAAGGGTGGTGGGTGAGTTTCAGGATCATTTCTTAGTAGGTGCATGTAGTTCACCAAGCAGGAGTAATGACATCCAGGTAATGACATCCAGGCATGATGACATGAAGAATCAACTATTCTGTGAAATAAAAAAATGCTACGAGGTGTGAACCAACCTCTCCGTATTCCTAAAACCTAGGGAACAAAAATATTTTTTTCTTTACTACAATTCCCAGAAATCCCTCGAACTTGCTCTCACACTCAGATTCAAATTAGGCCCTCATGCCAAACCCTACAATCTTTGAGAGGCAGAAAACTCTAGCAAATATTTACATAAGCACCGTGAGGAATCGAACCCCTGACCATGTGAAAGAAAATAATAGACCACTATAATGACTCAAATTCCATACCTTTTATTTTAGTAATGAATGAACCAAATCAGGAAAAGGAAAGGATACCGTAACAAGAGGGCAATTTCTGAAATAACTTGACATTATGATAGTTTTTGGAGAGGCTAGCAAACAGTTGGTAAGTGAATTTAATGCTCAAGTTGAATAAGAGGACCCTTGTTTTGGAAACTAAAAGGTTGTGTAGCAGCTAAAAACCACGAAGAGAAAAGAAAAGTAACCAATTGACATTTTAAGATAAATTGCTGGGAAATGCACCATTTATAAGTCATCTCACCCGGTCAAGGATGTATTGAACACTTATGGTATAACATTGGGTAGGGGACGGTCCAGTCTTATAGATGAAAAGCATCGCCGCATGAAAAAACCTGTATTAGTAAGGAATTAGAAAGCATGGTGATGAGGCAATTTCATATTATATATTTTACCCTATTTTTAGTACGTTTTGGTTATTATTTTGGTGAGATTTCGATACTTTGATTTATATTTTTAATGTAGACATGTGGCTTCCTCTTGAGGAAAAAGTGATCAAAAAGATGAATTTTGGAGTGATTCCAATTGGAGGATGTTCGGGAGTCTATCAAATAGTTCGTGTCAAAGTTTCAGATTTTTTCTACCACACGGGACGCTAATAAACTCGATTTCTATATAAATGTTTAAAATTATAATTACCAATTGGTGCCTAAATTTTTCAGTTCAACTTAATTAATTGTCTACTCATCTAAAACATGTAGGCTGAACAAAAGAAGAGTAATTTCATATCTAAATAACTAACTTGTGGATTGTTTAACCAAATAAATCCATCATTTCTGCTTGTCCTTCAATATAATTACTGTCAGTAAATTAAACATGATTAAGGACAAAAAATAAATAATAATTCACACTTTAGGAAAACTGATACAATGATAAACAACAATTCAAACAATGAGGGCAACGAAGGAGAGGCAGCAGTACCTGGGACAGAGTTTGATGCGGCGGAGGAGCGTCTGAGAGTGAAACCCTAAGATTTGAAGGATTTGGAGACTTTGGAACAGACAAAGTCGACGGGTTTATTAGAGCTAAGTTGACAGCGGTTGTGGCCATTAGAAATTATTGTTTTGACGGAGGAGTCGGAAAAATTGGGCTAGAAATAAGAAGTTTCAGAGAGCCAGAAGATTGTACAAGGTTATATGTCCAGGGGGCGAAAAGCAGGACGAATGCTCACGAACGCACTGCTTTTTTCGGGCCATTTCTCAAAAATTCAAATTTGCCCAATAACTTCTTAGTTTGTCCAAATGTACTCCCAGAAGTGTGTTTTTTTGTCACAAATTGATCCGTCAAACTTCCAAAGGTGTGTTTCTCAAGAGGACAGATTTGAAAACTTCAATATTTGGGTTTAGCTTTTTAATGGATTCGGGATGAAATGGGTTATTTACATTTTTTTTTTTAACCAAACGATATTATCTACAAATGAAGGTTGAACTAGCAATGATATGATTCAAATTCCTCACCTTTAGTATAACGATATATTTTAGGGATAATTTGATATAGATCCAATTTTGTGAGCCATTACCAGAATTAGTCCACTGCATTGAAATAAGTCCAATAATTGATATTCCACGTAAGCTTATGATAGGAGCATATTTATGCGACTTAGTGAGCTTATTCTTATGCATTTACGTTGTGTTTTCTTAGTTAAATTAGTCTTTTAAGCTAGTTTCATGTGTTTTCAGGTTTTAAGGGCAAAGTGTGCAAAACGATGCAATTTGGAGCCTTTTGGAGCAAGATTGAGCTTGGAATGGATATCATGTGTTTGGAACGAAAGGAATGGACGTGAACGAAGGAGTCCTAATTGAAGAAGGATTCCTAATCAATGAAGGAGTCCTAATTGAGGAAGGATTCCTAATCATCGGAGGAGTCATAGTTAAGGATGACTTCCTAAAAGAATGAGGATTCCTACTCGAACAAGGTTTCCTACTTGAAGTAGGAAAGTTAAGCCTAAAGTTTCCTATTTTGGGTGGATCTTTCCTAAACCTAGATGGCCTTAAGTTCCAGAGATTTTGAAGGTTTCCTAAGCATTTTTGGACACAAAGAAAGGTTCTAGAACACTCCTCATACCTGCCGCACCAATTTCAACAAGGGAACCTCTTTTCCTTGCCTTGCAAGGCTTTCTAGAAGCCTTATCCTTCATTCCCTATCCAGCCACACCTCTTGGCCTTTTCCCTTAAGGATTCTGATTTTCTAAGCCTTTTTCCTGGTGGATTTGGTTTCTAGAAGCCCTAATCTAATTGCCCTAGGGTTTAGGTGCTTATAAATATGTATTTTACACCCCTTGCCGCACCTATCACCCCTCATATTTCATCATTCACACCAGACAGACATCCATGCTCTTTGCCGTAGCCTTCATCACCATTCTTCCATAATTCCTGAACCTAAACACCCCTTGTCGCACCACCCATCCATCCTAAACACCACCATACTATCCCCCATCCATTCTACACCATTCATAACCCCAAAACCTGTCCCCAAACTTTGTGCCGCAGCAAGGAAGAAGGAGAAGTTCGTGGATGCACCTGTTGTCCAAGTTGGAGTGTCTAGGTGTTCTCTTTCTTTGGATTTCAATGTCTAAATTTATTTATCTTTGCTTTGGGTGTATGAGGAACTAAACCCCCCTTGGCTAGGGGGGGATTCGAAACCATGTTTATGCTTGCTATATGATTTGATTACTTCTAATTGTGTTTCATAAGTTGTGAATTCAATTTGCTTATCTATTTGAATTAAAACTGATTTGTGTGTGTTGGTTGAGAGTGCACGCTTAATTTTCATGCATAAATCTAATGCTAGGATATAAGGGAGTTTCACCTAATCGTTATGAACTTATATTCGCTAGTAGTAAAGGTTGTTGATCACAATCGCGTTAAGTAAATTCTTGGCATAAGTTTCATGCGCTTTCATAGTTACTAGTGCCTCGTCAATACTTATGATTTTCATTGAACGTAATGATCTTTGATTGTATCTCTATTATGCGCTTTCATGTAGGGAACTGTTGAGGAATAATTTGATTGCGATGCGCTTTTTCCATCCAATTCACTGACATAAGGGAAATGAAAGTTAATTTAAGCATATCTAATTAACTTAGGGTGTTGAGAATTCATGGTTTATTGGAAAACAATTGGGAATCATTTTGTATGCAAGTGTGACATGTGTGGAGAAGAACCCCTTAGCTAGCTTTCCATCCATTCACTTTAATCAAATTCGTTTTAAAATTTGTTTTAGTTTACAAAGTTTTGTTTTGTTTTCAATTTCGTCAAAACCAATTCCCCCTTTATTTTAAAGTGTTAGATTAGTTAGAAATCAATTTGGTTTGTGTTTTTAAGTGTCTTGAGTCAAGTTATAACCTATTTTCGTCCAAATTTGTGTTTGGTGTTCAAAACTGCCCAGATTGTGTTTTTAAGGCAGTTTTAAGTGTTTCTGTGCTGTTTTGAGTTTTTTTGGTTTGTTTTAGTGTTTTAGAGTTTAGTTTTGCATTCTTTGAGTCTAGTTTAGTGTTTTAAACTTTGTTTTATGTTTTTGAGTCAGTTTTCAAGTGATTTAACAATCCCTCCTAATCCCCGGCCTAGAACGATCCCTACTTACATACTTTGCTACAATTGATAAAAAGAGGGTTTAATTTGTGTGCTTATATATTTTGCATCAGCTTATTTATAGTACCATATTTATCCCTTAGACTTATAAATTGTAGTAAATATTCAAAATTTCTTAATTATATGATTATTTGTGGTTTAACTAATCCCTTAATTATAGGATTAGTTATAGCAATAAAATCTCAACCCCCAGTCCGTTTCATCCCTCCTTTTTTTTTTCCTTCTTCTAAACAATTCCTTTTGTTAGATCATGGAATCAATTCTCCTCTTTCTTTTCTCATCTTTCATGGGTGATATTTTGTGTTCCTCCCTCCAAAATCCTTCATGACAATTTCAGTTTTTACATAGCTTTCGCAAATTTTTTACATATTCATTGGGCAATACATTATCAATTGCAAGCAATAATACAATATCATGCATTTATATTTGCTCTATTATATTTTTGTGCGTAAGGTAAACTGAAACTTAGTATTTGTTCTTTTTTTTGTTTAGTATTTGTTCCTTTAATGGAGGTATATTATATCATATTTCTATTCTAATGTTTTGCCATGGAGGTTCAGCATTTTCTTCCTATACAATAGGTAGTTTATTTTTATTTTGTTGGTAGATTATATCTGTTTTGTAGGTATAAAACATTTTTCTTCCTATACAATAGGTAGTTTATTTTTGTTTTGCTAGTAGATTACATCTGTTTTGTTGGTATAAAGTATTTTTCTTCCTATACAATAGGTAGTTCCTAAATTATATCGGTTTTGTAGGTAAACATCATTAGGTGGTTACTAGATAATATTTTAGTTTGAGTATTTAAATATTCAAAATTAAAAACTGAATAAATGATACAAAAATTAAAGAATTTAAATATTTTTATCTAAAAGGGCAAAATTGGTATAAAAATATGTAATTGGATAACTGGACTTAGTTCATAAACTACCTATGTTTTTGGACCTAGATCGAAATGCCCCTAGATTTTATACTAACGGATCATTTCTTTAGTGACCCTTTAATTAACGGGTCATTTTAGTTTTACTCATGAGTATCCGTTTCAACCCATTGAGAACATAACTATTTAATAGTCAGACATATTCCTACAATCCCTATCACTAACTTTTTAATCTTAAGAAAGACAATAATTTTTCTTTAGTGCATGATCACAAGATTATAGTTGAATCTTTTGGGCTTTCATTGTCCCTTTTAAGTTAAACTTTAAGTTTGATTCTAACCAAAAAATAAATAAAAAATTCTTAACGAGTGACAAAAGTTGAGCCGTGTGAACAGACTCAAGTTTGAAATTTTCTACTCATGACCTACGGGTTGACACAAGACAGCCCGTTAAGATAACTGATAACATGAACACAACAAACACAATTCATTTATCAGGTATAATATTCACAGTTGTATTAATATTATTCTAACAAAGTTGCAATTTGAGTGAGCTCTAAGATAAGACAACTGGAGCAAGGCTCACATGTGCATTATTTTAGAAAATGGAAAGGTTGAGATTCAACTACAGTTTATTTAGTTAAATCTCAACTGCTCACTCATGATAAAAAATATATACGAGAATGAATTTCCGAAACAAACAAAACTGTAGTTGGACATAGAGAAGATTTGTGAAACCCCACCCTTAAAATTAAGTGTAATTTCACAACTTTTAAATAAAAATAATGAAATTGCCTTTCTGTCCCTAACCTTACCCAATATGGATCTCATATTTTTGGATTCCCTCTCTAGTTGTCCTCCTCTCCCTACCTGCCACATGGCAAACCCTCACCTTATCTCTCCTTCTTTCTCTTCTCCCCAAGCACTCTCCCTCTCACTCTCGAATCTCTCTTACTCTCACAAAACCCTATCTCCCTCTCCTCAATTACACCCAACCACCCACACACCCAAGTTGACAAATGAACGATGATGACAGTGTCACCATCACCACCAGTGTTAACCCTCTTCCTCCCTTGTCTCTATGAAGCACGGGACACCCAGAGTCCACCCAAAACTCTTTCGGCAAGTCGTGGTGTTCAACTTGAAGTCCAGCTGATTCCGGCTATTTCACGGTGAATCGAATGTGAGAAACCTTCCCTCTTGTCTTTATTGTCATTTTAATTAGTAGATCGTATGTTAAATAGTTAAATTTCCGTCGACCAGAGCTCAGGAGGCTCCGGCCTTCGATCCAGACGAAAACCGGGTCGATCGACCCATAACCGGAGCCCAAGCCCTTTAGCCTAGAGCTTTGGGTCGGGCTTTCAAACCCAAGCCCATTAGAATCCCAAAGCCCTTTAAGCCCCGGCCCAGCCTATTGAACCGATTCGACCCAAACCCCAGGCCTAGTTGACCTGGACCCATTGACTTCGACCAACGCTGACCATTGACTTTGACCATTATCCGTTGACCCGTCAACGTTGACTTTTTGTTGACTTTTTTAGGTTTCTGTCAAGACCCTTCCCAGGCTAATTTCGACGTCCTGGATCCGTTTTTTATGTCTGTTTTCTGAAATTCAATTGTTTGAGTATAGTTTTATTAATTGGACCATTTTTGTGCTTATGTGCATCTATTAACGGCGATTCTATCATTCCTATTTCGTACGGCTCTTCGACGATGGAGTATCTATGAATGGACCCCTTCTAAAATGCATGTTTTAATAGTAGAAATGCATACATGAAAAGCATGATTTAATGGTTACGTTTTATGAAACGTTTTACTAGTAAATTAGATTTACACTTTATTATTATCATGCTTTACTAAGAATATTTTGGAATATCATACTTTATCGAACTTATGTTCTTTGTAGTATATATGATGGATGACTATATACTATTTATGAACATGTTTTTACACTTCTTTGTAGTATATA
Source organism: Malus x robusta (assembly GCA_963082935.1). Taxonomy (NCBI): domain Eukaryota; kingdom Viridiplantae; phylum Streptophyta; class Magnoliopsida; order Rosales; family Rosaceae; genus Malus; species Malus x robusta. The sequence goes on along the minus strand of OY720325.1, from coordinate 15,922,052 downwards.
TGATGGATGACTATATGCTATAAAGATGTTTTTGAGATATATGTATTTATGTTGGAAATAGTATATTCAATGTTTTTGTGTTTATGTAGTGGGTCACTGTTCTACCTACGGGCAAAGATATAGTTGTTAGCTTCGGGCCAAGAGATATTAGTACTATGAGCTGCTATGATACCACTACTTAGCACACTATATATGATATATGTTTTATAAAGGTTTTATGGCATGTTAGGGTTTTCAAAAAACCTATTACATATTATGCTAATAAGTTTTCATAAAACTTTGGGGGTTATTATGTTGCTAACTGTTTCAATATTATATATATACCAACTTGGTCCATTCATGTTTGTTTTGCATTAGGACATGGGAACGAGGCTTACAATTCGAGCTACGAGGCATTCCCTTACCAGTGATATCGTGCCATAATCTCTGCTTTGACATCATTGTAATAACACCTTCCATTGTATTCTGAATTAGATGTATGCTATGAACATGTCATGCACTATCACTATCTTTATCATTGTTGGCAGTTGAATATTAGCATATTATTTTATGTAGTTCGAATGAAATTTATACGCATGTTTTACATGTTCTCAGCATATGCATTTATTAAATGGCTTGCGTCACCCTTAGGTGTCGACCAGCATGTGGCCATCCCGATGTCCTATTGACATCAAGATCGGGGCGTGTGAGATTGGTATCAGAGCATACTTAGGACTTCATTCTTCCATTTATCAATCGTCACCCTTAGGTGTCGACCAGCATGTGGCCATCCCGATGTCCTATTGACATCAAGATCGGGGCGTGTGAGATTGGTATCAGAGCATACTTAGGACTTCATTCTTCCATTTATCAATCATGATCTTTCTTATAACCATAATCTTTCATCTTTCTAAATCTTGTTTGCCTCTTATCAGAATTATGAACCATCCTGGTGGGAATGTACCCCGACAATCTTGTTCCGGTTTAATGGGATGAATTTAGCAGTTGACCTCCGCTTTACAGAATTCTTTTCTTGGTAGTAGCAGGCCGAGTTGTACATATATGGAGATTGCTTGTAGCCACGGCGTTATGAAACTTAGGGTAGTTGAAGCCTGTGAAGAGGCTAAGGATTGGTTGGAAAAAGATGAAGGATACCTTAGAGAGCATGAAATGTCCAACGTTTGAATGGGCGAATACCGCTAGTTACTTCCTTTAGGGGGACTAAAGGTTTTGGTGGAAGTCAGCGATAGGCTCTCATCCACGTAATGTTTTGATAACTTGGGCTACATTCAGGAGACTCTTCAGCGCACACTTTTTGAGCAGAAATTATCAGCTAAGGAATAGATAGGAGTTCTTAAAGTTTCGCCAGGGTGATTCGAGCATTATAGAGTTTGATAACAATTTTCGACGCCTGTCAAGACATCATGAGGGAACTTATGGGAATCAGTGGGAGATGATGATTCAACTACAGATTGCTTTGAACCCAAACTATCGCGAGCTTCTGGCTCCACAGAGGCATATATCCTACGAGGATATGATTGAGGCTGCCTTGAGGATCAAACAGTCGAGATGGGACAAACTTAACCACGATCAACCTTAGAGTCAGAACCAGCCTCAAAATCAGAAGGGTTGTGGATTCCGATCTCGGAGTATAAGGAAGCCTTATACTTCTTCTCATTCCTTCGGCCTTAAACACTCTTAGTTGTCAAGCGATAGGGTCAGGGTTCAGGATTGTCCAGTGAGAGCTTAGGCAGTGAGTCGGCAAGGCAGATCTTTCAGCCACTTTACTCCAGCAGTCACGGCTTGTATGCATTGTGGTTTGCACCATCGGGGATATTGCAGGGTGACTTCTGCCAAGTGTCACAGGTGTGGTGGCACTATGTCTATGATTGCCCTTTGGCGCCTCATTAGAGAGTTATGCTTCTGGTTCAGGTTACGGGGGGAGCAATAATCCGAGTAACCAGAGTTATGGCGGAACTCAAATTTATGGCAGTAGTAGTAATCAAAGTACCCAGTTTTCTACTCAAAGATAACAATAATATTCTAAAGCAGTTTTTGGCTGTTGTGCTCAAGGGAACATAGCGGGCTGTAACAATCAGGGTCCTAGGACTCGTGGCGGCCGTAACAATGGATCGGGACGTTAGGTTCATGGACGTATGAACGCTATAACTTAATAGAAGGAGGAGGAGCAGAACCCCAGAGTCATTACTGGTACTTTACTTGTTTGTGGTAATTGGGCTAGAGTTCTGATTGATTCAAGTGCCACTTATTCATTTGTATCTCCACCATTTGCACAAGTTGTTAATCCGCAACCTACATCGCTCGAATTTGATATGTTCATACAAATGCCACCAGGAGATATTTTCTATGCACAGTGGAAGTTTAAGGACTCCTGGTTATTGTTGAAGAGGAAATTTTAAAGGCTAATTCCCTTCTAACTTGCGAAGTTCGATGTCATCTTGGGAACGGATTGACTATCCAGGCACCATGCTTATGTTAGATGTAGAGAGAAATTTATGACATTTAATCAGCCTGGACGACCATCGATCACGTTTCATGGGTAAGCGGTGGATCCTTCCAAATAGTATGATTTTTCTCATCTAGACAACTAAGTTATTACATAAGGGTTGTGTGGGATTCTTAACCCACATAGTCATGCGAGATGAACCTTCTTTGTGTCCTGAAGATGTGCCAGTGGTGAATGAATTCATCGATGTGTTTCCTAAGGATTTACCGGGGTTACCACCTACGAGGGAAATCGAATTCACCATTGATTTACTTCCAGGTACTAACCCTATTTCTTTGGCAACGTATCGAATGGCACCAGCAGAGTTGAGAGAATTGAAGATTAAACTTCAAGAGCTCATGGATAAAGGTTACATCTAACCCAGCATATCTCCCTAAGGTGCTCATGTATTGTTTGTCGGAAAGAATGATGGGTCGATGAGACTTTGCATCAACTATAAGCAATTGAATTGGGTGACGGTGAAAAACTATTATCCTCTACCTCAGATTGATGATTTATTTGACCATCTGAGGGATGCTCAAATGTTTTCTAAGATCGATCTTCGTTCGGGTTATCACTAACTACTGATCCGGAATGAAGATGTATCGAAGACCGCTTTCCGCAGTATGTATAGACACTATGAGTTTCGTGTTATGCCTTTTGGACTGACCAATGCACCCGCTGGTTTCATGGATTTCATAAACCGAGTCTTCAGACCGTATCTGGATCGGTTTGTGATTGTGTTCATTAATGACATCCTGATCTACTCCAGGAGTAATATTGGGCATAAGAAACACTTGAAGTTGGTGTTGGAGAGGTTGAGAAAACATCAGTTGTATTTAAAGTTCATTAAATGTTAGTTTTGGCTAAACTAGATCAGTTTCCTCGGGTATATGGTTTCTGCTGAGGGAATTAATGTCGACTCTTATAAGGTTTTGGCAGTGTCTACATGGGAGCAATCGAGGAAGGTTACTAAAGTGGGGAGCTTTCTGGGGTTGACTGGCTACTACTGACGTTTTGTGCAACATTTCTTGGGAATCGCCTTGCCTCTTACTAAGTTGACCCAGAATGTGGTCAAATTCGAGTAGGATGAGCATTGTAAATGGAGTTTTTAGGAGCTTAAGTAGCTTTTTACTTATGCCCCCCCCCCCCCCGTTATTGCTCTTTCGGACGATAACAGTGAGTTTGAGATTTACAGCGATGCATCTTTATCGGGATTGGGTTGTGTTCTGGTGCAACATGGGAAAGTAATCACCTATGCTTCCAGGCAACTTAAAATCAAGAGAAAAACTACCCCACTCATGATCTGGAGCTCGGAGAGGTGGTTTTTGCTCTAAAGATGTGGCGACATTACTTGTATGGTTAGAAGTGTCACATCTTCACCAATCACAAGAGTTTGAAATATTTCTTCACCCAAAAGGAGCTGAACTTGAGGTAGAGAAGGTGGATGGAACTCATTAGTGATTACGACTGCACTATCGAGTATCATCCTGGACACGCCAATGTCGTAGCGGATGCATTTAACCAGAAGCCTTATGGGCAGCTTGATTCCCTTCGAACTATCCATGTTCCACTATTGTTTTCTCTTCGAGAAACAGACGTTACCGTGACACCAGATCCACAGGGAGCCTTGCTAGCACATTGCCAAGTTAGACCTATTTTGGTGGATATGGTTAGGGAAGTTCAAGAACTTGATCAACATTGTGCGTATAAAGAAAGAGGTATTAGATGGGTCGAGACAAGGTTTTTGCTACTTACTCACATGATGTTTCTCAAAAGATTTTATAGGTATTTCAGCTTTGGTGTAACTGAACCATATGCAAATTGACTAATGATATACCTAATAATTGATATCATGCATCCTTCAGCACCCGGAGCAAAAACCGTGGTTACCCATTATGCAGAAGAAGCCAAATGTAGCAAAAGTGAGACAAGAACCATAAGTTCAAGAATTTAACACACAAGAAGCTCTGTGAGTAAATTTGTTCGACAAAAAGAATTCCATGATCTTATTGTCATACGAAAAACTTCTTTAAATACTGATTTCATCTAATCCAGTGGCTAAATGCTTAAATTAGAAAAAAAATTCTTTAACCCAGATTTTTAAAGTTAAAATCATAAAAATTTGAATAAAGAAAAGAGAACCCAAAACCAAAGCTGAAACACATATGTGGAAAACTCACCAAGAAAACCAAGCTTTTCTAGGTTTACAATTTCTTCAAATTAGAACAGGAGTAAAGATTTTTTGGTATAAATTTTCTTCGAATCAGAACGGAATTTAGCTTGAATTTTTCCAAGAATTCACCAACTCAATAATATACTCATGCAGTTATACAAAACAAAGTCGACCAAACTAAGGTGCACATTCAACCTAAAATGATTTACTCATGCAGTTATATGTAGTAGGAGGGATGAGCCAAAATTATGTTATCGGGGTGGGCTTGACGACCAAACAAAAGAATTCAGTTAAAAAGTTCTACCAATTTACCAAAACTGTCTTTTTTTTAATAGGAATGTAACTTTCATTAAAAGAAGAAACCCCTCACATAGCCCAAAACTGTCTTTTATTTTTTATTTTATAGGAAAGTAACTTCATTAAAGGGAGAAACCCCTCACACAGCTGGAGCAAATACAATTAAAATGGAGGGCCAAGTTTGCTTCCATAGGAAGACAAAGGTTATCTATCTTAAGCCCAACAAATGCCACAACATCCGCAATAAAATTTGCTTCCCTTAACGCATTACTCCACTTGATATCTTGGAAGGACGAGGCACACCACCTGATGTCTTCAATAATAGATCTCAAATTTCACAGCACTTCACAGGCACCACGAACAACATCAATGATAAGCTTAGAATCACCCTTCACTATCACGTGTGTCAAGCTTATCCTTCTAGCCCATATCAAAGCCTCACGTCACGCTAGAGCCTCATCAACGTTAATGGTGGTAGACCCCAAGTTCATAGCAACGACTAGGATAGGTTTGGAATGCCAGTTCCTAATAATGAAGCCTCTGGCAGCCAAGGAGTTAGATACTGACCAGTCGAAATTTATTTTAACGCAAAGAGACATTAGACATTTCCACTTGATTAAGTTATTTGCAACTGGCACTTTTGCACTCTCTAGATTAGCAACATTATCCTTGAAATAATCATTAGCTGTAGCCATAACACGAAGAAAAGATCTATTGTGCAAAGGCTTTTCATTCTTGAAAAATGCTGCCATTTCTATCATTTCATATTTTCTAGAAAATAGCCAACGTTTTACTTAAGTTACTTGCAACATTCTTATTCCGATGAGAGAGGTCTTTAAGCCAGTCACTTATCTTGAGGTTAGTATCAATATTTGAAAATCATGTATCATTGGAGCAACTCCAAACTTACTTAGCATACTAACAATGGAGAAACAGATGCTCTTGATCAACCTTGTGGTTGTTGTACAAAGGACACTTAGTACCCATATTTGTTATGAACTTGCTTAGTTTCTTCCTAGTTTTGATGAGGCTCCAGGAAAACAACTTTACTTTGGGAGGCAAGATTTGTTTCCAAACTCTATTGAGAAGACCTTGAACCGGCAAAGGGCCAAGATTTTCCATTTGGAGCCCAAGTCGCAGATTTAACCGAGAACCTACCATTAGTACTTAGACCCCAAACAACAGAGTCATTGGAAGGATAAAGAGGGATAGGAATGTCACAGATTTTGTTAACAATATAATTGTCTATCACTTGACTTAAATTGTCTCTATCCCAATGACAATTAAAAATAAACTCTGCAACCTTCATGCCACTTTGGATTCTATGTCTTTGATTCTCTGGTATGAGATGGAAGAGAGGGTGAAGAAAAATCTAGTTATGAGTTCATAACAGAATGTCCTTAACACACCCTGACCGGAGTCGAGACTTGTTGGCCGTCATGTGAGAGTGATGTAACCAAGTGCTCAACAGAAGTGATACTAATAAAAGAGATGTGAATAATTAAAAACCAAAACTAAACTTATTTAACTAGAGATACTATGTAACTATGTGAAAGTCATCAAATATAAGATACACGTATATCAGAGCATAGGTAAAACGAAAGTGCACTCAACCTAACTAAGTACTAATTATACAAACAGGGAGAAGATCCCTACTTTTATTTATAGAAACGTCAGAATCGCCGTCCAGTCCTCGTGAGCCACCAAGACGAGTAGCTACCTAGAACCTGGAGGGGCGCAAAACAAAAGGGTGAGTGGGCAAAAACAAAGCTTTAGACAAACACATTTATCTTTATGAACATAATAACCCCTCTCTGTAAAACCTGTATAATTTCCAGGAAATAGTAATATGCATGTATATAAAAACAATGTACAAGAGCAGTGAAAACAAAATTATGCCACGTCATAACGTTCAACACTAAAATATGTAAGCTAGGTGAAACGTCGATATAAATTAGCATGCCAGCCGGAGTCACCTAACGTGACCTAGACGATTAGATCTATAGCTCATCAACATATGTCTGCACACAAGTCGAAGTCACCTAATGGTGTAAATAAGTACCCTCAAGTGCTACGATCACGTGAAAGCTATGCATTAGATCGCATGTCACTTACAAATTGGAACCACCTATTGTGGTCTATAAGACAAGCTAGCACCAAAACTTGGATCCAAGATGAGCGTGCGGTGCAGGAGGTGAACAATCACGTGAAAGCTGTGCCCTGGCCTCGGGTGGGAGCACTAACACCGAGGTGCAACATAATAAGCTCTAAATGCATAAATGCATAGCAATATGCAATGCAACAAGACCCATCACATGCTAATTCACCTGAAGCTTACCTAAGCCTTCGCATCATCAATTAGTATAATTCACAATTCATACTAATGCAACAATATAGTAAAAAGCGGTATAGACATGGCATACAAGGCATAAATTCATTTAAATATATTTTTGGAAATTGTAAAGCATTTATATATATATAGAAAACTGAAGGGAAATTTATGAGATTTCATGTGGGATTTCATATGACTAGCATGCATATACAATTCAAAATTTATATACGAAAGCAACGGAAGCATGTTATCACATAATATCAAAGCTATAGTCATGCAAATCCCCTTCAAGGTTCATAGGTTTATATAAGATGCATCAAAACATTTAATTGAAGAACAAAGTGTAGGAGTAGATATATACCTCTTGATCTAGATTTTAGACCAAGGATGGACCACCTCCAAGCCCTTTGTTCCTTGAACTCCTTGAGCCTAGCCTCCCTCCTTGCCTCCTTCACTTTGTTAGAATGAGTGCTCCTTGGTTCTCCTTTAGTCTCCAAAGTAGAAGACCTCTAAAAATCCACACCCACTAGTGTAGTGAGAAGGATGAAGGAATAACCAAAAAGGAGAGAAGAAGATTAGCTCAAACTCCCTTATGGTTGTCACATCCCGGCCCGGGGCGGACCACTTCCCGGGCCCATTCCACCACCGTAGCACGATATTGTCCGCTTTGGGCCCCGACCATGCCCTCACGGTTTTGTTTTTGGGAACTCACGAGCAACTTCCCAGTGGATCACCCATCCTAGGAGTGCTCTGGCCACCTTCTCGCTTAACTTCGGAGTTCCGACGGAACCCGAAGCCAGTGAGCTCCCAAAAGGCCTCGTGCTAGGTAGGGATGGGAATATACATTTAAGGATCACTCCCCTGGGCGATGTGGGATGTTACAATCCACCCCCCTTAGGGGCCCGACGTCCTCGTCGGCACACCACGGCTAGGGTTAGGCTCTGATACCAAATTGTCACATCCCGGCCCGGGGCGGACCACTTCCCGGGCCCATTCCACCACCGTAGCACGATATTTTCCGCTTTGGGCCCCGACCATGCCCTCACGGTTTTGTTTTTGGGAACTCACAAGTAACTTCCCAGTGGGTCACCCATCCTAGGAGTGCTCTGGCCACCTTCTCGCTTAACTTCGGAGTTCCGATGGAACCCGAAGCCAGTGAGCTCCCAAAAGGCCTCGTGCTAGGTAGGGATGAGAATATACATTTAAGGATCACTCCCCTGGGCGATGTGGGATGTTACAATGGTGGCCGGCCTTTTGGGTGTTAAGAGAGAGATATTTTCTTTTTCTCTTTTGTTGTTTTGAACACACAAAAAACCCCATATGAAAAATATCTTTATAAAGTTCCTTTTATAGACAAAAAGAAACCTAGTCAACAACTTGACTTCCTCTCTCTCCCTTTTCCTTTAAGTGGCCGGCCTCCTTAGTGTTGTTTGGGCTTTTGGGCTTTTATCATTTCAAGTCATCTTATGCTTGAATAAAAGCCCAATGGGTTTAGGCCCAATGGGCCCAATTAAACCCAAACGTTTCTTTAAGCCTAAAACGATCTTTTATCGCTTTTATGATTTTATTAGACTTTCTAATTAATCACAACACTTAATTAATCCAATTAATTATTTTCATCATCCATTAGTTGTATCACTACAAGAGTGTATCAGTGTACAATCATTTTAGGTTCTAATTAGCAAGGTAGTGAGATGATTGGCATCAATCCAATTGATTATATTTAATCCAATCACTTAGTGAATTAAAACTTACTTTTAATTCACCTTCTTCTTTGATGACTACATTTAATCATCTAGAAGAACTCACAAGCCATGAGTGACATCTAACCATATATCATGGCTATCCAAGCCAATGTAGAAGTTGTTTGGAGAACCTATTCAGTTGGAATTTCAATGTAATTCGATCATTCTCTAAAACAATACTCTCAATCACATTACTAGGGTATGGATATATTATGTCAAACCCCTAATGTGATTATTCCTTCTTATATGATTCTATTAAGTCGTATAGGAACGCTTTCCTTTATTACGCTCGATACTTCGGCCGAAGATTCCCGAATCATATCTTAGAGTATTCTTCCTCTCTTAACGAAGATTAGAGATTCCTTGTTGCGCATTCACTTGCCTTCATGACTAAGTGGCTTAACCCCAACTATGCCGTGGAGACCCGCGAATGGGGTGACTTTGACATAATCAAAGATCAAGTACTTAACCACAAGACAACGATGATGTCTCAGGTCAAAGGACTACTTACATTATTCCAACCATTAGAGTTACTTGCTTGACATGTGAGTAGACCTCCATGCAAGTACTCTCGTTCGATTGTGTTCAGTGAACTCATTCCCTTAATGAGCACCTACATACTTGTCTTAGTGTCACTACACGAATGGGATGAGACTTTCCATCCTTCCAATTGAAGCGGACATAGTATGTACCGGTCTATGCATTGTCTGTATCCCTCCGACAATCCTATGACCAGGAACCTTTTGGACATGATGGTTATGTGAAGAAGGTCTCTGTAGTCTAACTTCATTAGATTACTTCTTCAATCGATCCATTGTCCATGGATTCACTATTTAGGACTTATATCGTTTATAGGGATAGTCCTAATTAGTATCTTTGCCATTTGATGTATAAGGTTCATCTATACATCCATTCATTGTCCTGAAAGGTTTCTTCCAAAGATTGACTTTCAGGGCATATTTCCAACAAAAACAAATGCCTACTCACTGATAAGTAGCAGGATCGTAGCCCCCTAGCCTCGCTTGTCCACGCTCGTCTTCGGGGTACATCTCACCTATATGCGAAATAACTAATTTAACATTGATTCGATAGCACATAAACAAAACCTAGGATTAATTCCTTATACGTTGCTTAAATGGGGTGTTTGAATATACCAATGTGATCTACTCGACAACATGAACACCCCCATATTTTTAGAAAAAAATTGGATGTGGGACGAGCCTTTATACGCCGGCTAAGGCACGGCTACACACGCCAGCCACACGCAGGCACATGGGACAGAAACCCTAACAGTGTTAGCAATATTCCGGAAAAATAGGTGGAATGTTCCGTTAAATGGTAATGGTGTTACCTAACGCCGTTAGAATATTCTGTTACAGTTAAAGGAATATACCTTCTTCTTATCCGGTCACTCGCCGGTCTTCATCGTCGGTCGCCATCTGTACTCGCCGATTTTTGGAAAGTTTTCAAATGCTTATATCTACTTCATTTTTTAACCAAAATCCATGAAATTTATATGGATTTGAAGGTCTTGAAAAGTATAACACATTCATACCTTTTAGAAGTCCAATATCCAACGGATAATGGTAGGAAAATCCCTTGAAAGCTCTAGCCAAAACTGGAGTTCCTCGAAACTGTGTGATCTGACATCAACCCAACCTCAAACCTATTTTAGAATGCTAGGGAAGTTGCGTGGGAACCTTTCCAAGTCCTAAAACCTCTTAATCTTACATCAATCGCGTTGGAGAAACTTTGCTCCTCGTCAAATCTCGCGAGTTAACGGGTTATAACTCACCAACTCGGAAACTAAGGGTATCAGTGGATTCGTGAAGTCGAAAGGATAGTGTTGGTGGTGATTTCTAGTTCAATTCGTGTTAATTCGAGGTGTAAGTGAGTTGGGGTGTCTCGGGTGCAAGAAGAAGAAGAAAGAAGAAGTCTCAAGTATGAGAGAGAGAGAGAGAGAAGGGAGAGTGTGGGTATGTATGTTCTGATTTGGCAGAAGAAAGAGATATATTTTAATTGGTCCAAATGAAATAAAAGACCAAATAGCTAAACCACGCGCATTCTTTGGTCTACCTATTTTTTTCCAACTCACAAAGTAATTACGATTATTACCCTAAAACAATTGTTTGCATTCTTTATTTAATTGACTGGTTAGTTTATGAGGACATTTGAAGCAAGACATTATATGATTAGACATACCTGTGAGGTTGTATTGGACAAGCGTAAGTCTCCTCGCCTTTGAAAGGGTTTTTGCCTTCCAACCTGCAAGTTTTTGCCTTCTAACCTACAAGTTTTTGCCTAACCCTCTTGATTAGCTCGTTTCCATTCATATGGTCCTTCTAGAAAACAATATTATGTATACCCAAATATTTACTAATGGTAGTTTTATGTTGAATTGGAGAATATTAACAATATCGTTCTTTGCTTGGTTATTTGTATTAGAAGAGAAGTACAAAAAATATTTGTTAGAACTGATTTGTTGACTTGAAGCATTTGCAAACTTATTTAAAACCTCAAGCACATTCCTGGCACCCTTTGTAGTTGCCTTGGCAAAGATAATGCAGTCATCCGCAAAGACTAAATTCAAGACTTTGTAACCAAAAGGGAAAGTGAGTAGACCAATATGGGTTTTGGGAGTATAAGCTAACTCATTCAAACTTCTAATAAGGGGTTCTATGCAAAGAATGAAAATGTAGGCGAATAAGGGGTCACCTTGCCTAATACCTCTACTTGGGTAGAAGTAGCCATGAGATTCTCCATTAATATTGATTAAGAAGGATGTAGAGGTGACACATTCCATAATTAAATTGATCCACTTATGATAGAAACCAAACCTTACCAAAACACACTTGATATAATCCCAATTTAGAATATCATACGCCTTTTCCAAGTCTAGCTTTATAGCTAGATCCCATTTCCTACCTTTCTTCTTGTTAAAACTAGAGAACAATTCATGAGTAATAAGGATGTTATCTTGTATTGATCTGCCCGGAGCAAAATCTCCCTGGTTGGGCGAGATACACAAATGAAGGAGGAATAATTTTGTAACGAACATTACAAAGTGTTAGATCCCACATTGCCCAGGGGAGTGGATCCTCTATGCCTTATATGTACATGCCTACCTCCATATAGCACGAGGCATTTTGGGAGCTCATTGGCTTCGGGTTCCGTAGAAACTTCGAAATTAAGCGAGAAAGGGGTCAAAGCATTCCCAAGATAGGTGACCTACTGGGAAGTTCTGCTTGCGTGAGTTCCTAGAAACAAAATCGTAAGGGTGTGGTCAGGGCCCAAAGTGGACAATATCGTGCTACGGCGGAGTCAAGCCTAGGTCAGGATGAGACAATTTGGTATCAGAGCCAATCCTTGGTCGGAAGTGTGCCGACAAGGAAGCCAGGCCCCTAAGATGGGTGGATTGTTATATCCCACATCGCCCAGGGGAGTGGATCATATATGCCTTATATGTACATGCCCACCTCCATATAGCACAAGACCTTTTGAAAGCTCACTGGCTTCGGGTTCCGTAGGAACTCCTAAGTTAAGCGAGAAAATGGCCAAAGCATTCCCATGATGGTGACCCATTTGGAAGTTCTGCTCGCGTGAGTTCTTAGAAACAAAACCGTGAGGGGGTGGTTAGGGCCCAAAGCGGACAATATTGTGCTACGATGCAGTCGAGCTGATGTGAAAATTAACTTGACACACAAATTAAACCCTATTGATGACAATTGTAGTATTAAGCAAGTAGGGATCGTTCTAGACCAGGGATTAACTAGGGATGCAAATCAACACAAATAAGACTCAAAAACACCAAACTAGACTCTATAGACTTAAAACTGACTTAAAACACTAAAAACAGCAAGAAACAACAAAAAAAACTCAATTCTAGACCTAACAAGTGATTTGGACGAAAATAAGACTTAACTTGACTCAAAAGACTAAAAGAAAATAGGTTTTGACTCTAAAAACAAGACCTAAGAAATAGGGATTTTGTTTTGACGAAATTAAAACTTAAAAACAAAAACTTGTAAAACAAACTTAAGAAGACACGAAATTGATGAAATAGAATGGTGAAAGGCTAGTTAGAGGGTTCCTTCTCCACACATGACATATGCATATAAATCGATTTCCAATTATTCCTTCGACAAACCATGCATGACAATGCCCCAAATTAATTGTATTGAACTAATTAATTATCAGATTTCCCTAGATTCATTGAATTGAATGGAAAACGCATCACAACCAAATTATCCTTTATCAAGTTCCCTAACTATGGAATACGCATGATAGAAACACTTAACAAAGATCATTAAGTTCAATGGAAACCATAAGCATTGACGAGACATTCATAACTATGAAAAGCCTGTTACTCTTGCTTAGGATTTACTTAACACAATCGTGACTAGCGACTTTTACTACTCATGAATATAAGTTCATAACGATTAGGTGAAATTCCCTTATACTCTAGCATCAAATTCATGCATGCAAACTAAGTATGCATCCCTAATTAACACACAAGATCAAGTTCTTAATAAAACAGATAAGTAAACCACATCCACGATTCATGAAACAATAACTGGAGGAAATCAATTCATATAAAACATATGATCATGGCTTTGAATTCACCTTTAACTATAAAGAAATTAGTTCCTCATGTTCGCAAATAAACAAAGATAACTTAAATTAAACATTGAAAATAAAAAATGGAAAACACCTAGAAACGCTCCAACGATCCCAAAGACTTGGGCATAGGCATGGCACCAGGTAGCTCATTCTCTCCTTCCTTGCAATACTCACGGCACAATGGGGGGGGGGGGGGATGTGTTTGAGGAATGTATGAGTGTAGAATTATATGGTAGAGGGTGGTGAATGATTTGTGCGGCAAGGGTGTGTATTTATAGGCTAAAATACATGTCATAATCCCTAAGGATTTGGATAGGTTTCTGAAATTAAAGTGGAACAAGGATTATGTAACCAAAACCCAAGTGGAATGGGTTCAATCAATCAGAAACCAAAGGAAATAAGGATAGCATATGTGCGGCAGGTTTAAAAGAAAGGATAAGGCTTCTAGAAAGGATGTTCGAGCACCTATTTCTGATCCTAAATGAACAAGGATACACGACATGGTTTTATAGAAGGATTACAAGTCCTAATTCACCTAGGTAAGGGCATATATGCGGCACTTAAGGGATAAGGGTTCTAGAATCTGAAATATATGTTTTAAATGCATAATTATCCATTAGAAATAGCTGGAATTAAGGCACAAACTGATTTGGATAAGATAGGATAAGATAAGGCCAGATTAGGCAAAGATAAGATAAGATAAGGTTGGATAAGGTTTTGGATAATGTTCATTCTTTTGAGCTAATTCCTTATCTTCTTTGTCTTGGATTTATTTCTTCACTCCTTTCAACTCATTCCTAGCCTCTTGAACTTCAAATTCGTCCATCCCTCTTGCTCCATTCATAAGCTATCCATTTGATGCCCAAAACTGCCTCAAAATACTCCAAATTGCACTTTCTTGCCAACTTTGTTATATGGACCTACAAACACACGAAAATAGCTTAAAACACTATAATAAGTAGAAACTAACTATGAAAATGCAAGAAAACAAGCTAACTAAGTCGCATAAATATGCTCCTATCATGAGCCCGGGATGTGGTGGAGCCCGAGTTGGGATGTGACACAAAGGTTAATTGGTCAAGAATTATTAATAATCTCCGGATTCTCCACTTTTGGAATTAGGGCAATATTTGTATGATTAATTAATTTGAGATTGGTATTATTGTGAAAGAAGTCTTTCACCATGTTGCACACTGAAGGTCCCACCAACTCCCAACATTCCTGGTATAAACTTGCTTGGATTCCATCAGGCCTTGGGGCTTTAAGAGCACCAATGCTTTTAACAGCATCCCAAATCTCAGCATTTAAAGGAGTATCAGTTAACATGTTATTATGCTTATTTGAAATACAAGGGTTTATTACTGGAGTGATCAAGTTGATGTGATCAGTTGTAGGATTAAAGCAATTTGTGAATCTCAATTTAAATTCCTACACAAAAACTTGCTTCAAACCCTCACCTCTAAACCATCAGAAACCATTGCCATCTCTGATCTTGTTGATTTCATTGTGCTTCTTCTTATTGTCGCACTTAATTGGAAGAATCTTGTATTTTTATCTCCATGTTTTAACTAGTTCGCTTTGGCTTTTTGAGCCCAAATTATTTCCACCTCCTTAAGCACTTGAGTGAGTCTTTCATTAATTTGAGCCTCCAATTGAATTTTATCAAGGAAATTATTCATAATGTTGGAATTGCAATTGAGAGACATAATTTTCTTTTAAACTCGGTCCAGGTTACTTAGTATTTTATCTTTCTTTTCCTTGACAAACCCAAAGACCAAACAATTCCAATTTTTAACAAGATAAGAGAAAGTACCTAAGTATCCCCTAAAATGATCAAGAGGGGATAGTTCCTCACTACATGTCCACACACTTTTAACAAAGAGTTTAAAGTCAAGATGAAGGTTCCACATTGCTTCAAATTTAAAAGCTTTCATCTGTTGGCTAACTTAAGGGCCTACAGTATCCAAGAATAAAGGACTATGGTCTGAACCTAGAATAGGATAATTGTGGAGAGAGTAATTTGGGTGCAGTTCAAGCCAAAAGGAATTAGCAACAACCATGTCTAACTTCTCAAAGATAAGAATGCCATCCCTATGTTTGTTTATTCAGGTAAGAGGAATACCAGAGGCTTGTAAAGAAATAAGGCTAGTATTATTCAAGGAATTCACAAAATTAGTCATATAGGTACTAACATTATGATTCCCACCCCATTTTTCCTGTAGGCAAGTGATGTTATTAAAATCACCAAGTAACATCCAGGGTTTATCAACATGATTTAGGGCTAATAACTCCTCCCACATAATTTCTATAAGAGATTTCTAAGGTTAGACATAAACAAAAGTAGCAAAGTACTCAATATTTGAACGCACATCTTTAACTAAGGCATGAATATATCTAGAAGAAGCAGCAATCACATTTAAATTGATAAGACCAGACCTCCCATCGGGGTTAATGTTGGAAGTATGCCCACAAAGCCACTCATTTGATGTAATAGCTTTTGGAATACTTAATGTATTAAACTTTTATATGTTTAATGAAGGGCAAAGCTTATTGTTAATCACTATTTATTGTATCATGTGTTTAAGCAATAAGGGAATCCAAGGAATGTATTTGATCTAAGAGACAAGTGATCTAAGTGAGTTAGATTATCGAGACCATTCTCTTATGATCATTCCTAAAACGTTCCTAGCCATAGGATTGCCAATTGGGCATTGACAATCCGCTAAGGTTAGTATGTGTTATGTTGACTCAAGCGTGAGTATGACTAGTCTCAAGTCATTTGGTGTTGGACACTAAGACAAACACATAGGTGCTCGAAAGAGTAATCGAGTACACTGAACAACGATAAAAAATGAGTTCAAACATACATGTCATGTATGAACTCTAAAGTTGCAATATGCAAAGTAGTCCTTTGACCTGAGGCATCATAGATGTCTAATGGTTAGGTCCTTGATCTTTGATCATGTCAACGGCATTCCATTGGAATGTCCACGGCATTGTTGGGGTCAAGCTATCTAGTCATGTAGGCATATGAATGCACAACAAGGGATCTCTAACCTTCCATGGTGGAAGGAGAATACTCTAAGATATGATTCTAAAGTCTTTGGCCAAAGCAAATGAATATGACTTAGGAAGTTTGTTCCAAATCATATTCCAGGGAATCATATAGAGAAGTATCGCATTGGATAGTAGACATGAAATAAACTATCATTCAAACAATGTGATTAAGAGTATTGTATTAGAGAATGACCGTATTGCATTGTAGTTGTAACTGGATAGGTTCTCCAACCAATTCTACTTAGCTTGGGTAACCATGACATACTGCTAGGTGTCACTCATGGTTTGTGGAAGCCCTAATGATTAGGCAACACTAATCATAAAAGGGAGAATTGAAATGTGGTTTCAATTCACAATCGATCGTTAAGAGTAACAATCGCCCACTACCTCGCTAATTGGAACCTAATGGATCGTACACCGAGTAAGGGTGAAAGTGAAGAAATTAAATGAAATGGATATGCAATTAAATGGTTTAATTGAAGAATGGTCAAGATTAATTAATTAGTTAATTAATTTTACGAAAGGTTCGTATTGGGCTTATATGTTGGTTTTGGGTTTCGGGGCCCAAAAGCGTTTTGGTCCAAAAGGCCATTATGTTTAAGTTGTATGACAACTAAAACAAAATGGGCAAATAGCCCAATAACATTAATATGGCCGGCCATTAGGGTGAATGGGCAAGCTTGGATTAATTACAAGGTTGCCACTCACTTGAAATGAAGTATAAAAGTAACTTTATAGCTTTATTTCTCATTAGGGTTTTTCTTGGTGAAATGAGGTGAAACACTTTCTCTCATTTTCTCTAAAGAGGCCGGCCACTTAGAGGGGATTTAGCTAGCAATCTTTTCTTCTCTAAGTCATCCATTTCATCTTCACACTTCATCCTTGGTGTGGAGACTTAGAGACATCAAACATTTGGTGTTTTGGAGAACAAATTCTCAAATCCTCTAAGAAGCAAAGGAGCACTAAAAGGAGGAAAATCACAAGGAATATCCAAGGAGCTTGGAGGTGACTTGAAGGCCCTCCACTTGGGTGAATCCCTTGTGTAAACAAGGATGAGCTTCAAGGGTAAAGAAACTCTAAATCTTTACTTCTCTTTAATGTTGTTAAAGAGTCTTTTGGTTCACCATATACTAGGCTTTGAAAGTCATGGGTTTTATGAATTGTTTTTTAATGCATGCCTACTTTAAAGTGTTAATAGCTTGCATATGTATTCAAATGTTCATACTTGTTCTTAGCTAGGACAAAATTTTTCCTTCAAGTGGTATCAGAGCCTAGGCCTAGTTTATGGTGAATCCTTTTGGGTTTTGTGATTTTCATGATTTATCATTTAAATGTTGTAAATGTTACAAGCTTTGTTCTTGCTTTTGAATATATAAATTTTGCTAGAAAATTTAACATCTTAAATGTTGTAGATGTATTTCATTTAAGCATGAATATTGGAACTAAAATTTGGTGCCATGTATTTTGGGAAATTCGGCCAAATCCAAAGGGTGATTTTTTGGGTTTATGTTTGTCTTGTTAAAATGGTTTTAAGGTGACTTTTGGAACCCCTAAGTACCCTAGGATATTAGCCCTCTTTTGAGTGGTGAAAAATTGAGTTTTGGTGAGTGAAAACATTCATGGAGCTATTATGAGTTTTCATGGTGTTCTTCAATGTTCTTGAAGTTCTTGCCAAGAACAAAAAGGTTTGAAGTTTTGATTCAAAAGTTTTATGTTTTTCATAAAGTTTTGGTTTAATTTTGATGGGTGATGGTTATTTGTAAGATATTATTTTTGGCTTTAATGTTAGACAAATATCTTGAATGTTTGACATAATTTTTTTCTTACAAACCATCAATTTCACCTTTACCTCACCCACCAAAATCCACTTGCATATTGCACATGCATGCACAACTTGCATAAAACCCTTTCACACTCCCTTTTACCTCTCTAAAACCGGCCACCCCAAGTGGGGGTACTTTTGGGGCCTTTTGTGCAATTACATAAAGTTTTAGATACTTTTGTGTATTTGCATTTTGGCCCAAAAGTTTACGTTTTTACGTTAAGGCCCAAAAACTCTAAAGGACAAATTGTTTTGATCCTTTAATGATGTTTTTACATTATTAAAAGTTTGGGATCTAGTTGTAATTACATGAAGTTGTGGACTATTGTGTTTTTACAAAGTGACCCCAAAAGTTTTTGTATTTGCATTGTGGCCCAATTGTTGTGGTCATAGTTTTCTTTTGGCCCAAAAGGATGAGAACAAAATTGTTTTGTCTCTTTAAATGAGAATTGGATTTTCATTTCATTTAGTTCCATTTAAATCAATTCTATGGATCCAAAAACCAATTGTTTAAAGTTGTTTTCTTAGTTAATATGATTGATTAAGAAAAGGGTGATTATGAACCAAAGGCCACGATAATTGAGCTATGTGATTGGCCGATTTACATTATGAATGTTTGGGTTTTTGTAGTGTAGATTTGAATGTAATTTGATTAATTCAATTTGTTGTAAATGGACATAAGTCCATTATTTGATTTGTGTTGTAAAAGGGCATAAGCCCTTCTTATTATTTCATGTAAAAGTGCAATGGTGCTAACATGATATAATTTTGAGGCAATCATTCTCTAGAGGCCAAACTAGATGGGTAATTACAAGAGTTGTAAATGAATAAAACGTTATTCTCTCATCATTATTTTTGCTAACCAACATGATATAATTCTGAGGTGGGCTTGGTAATGGTGAGTCTCCCATACCCCGCTAAGAGTTCAATATAACTCTCGAATTCTATTGAGGGATGTGGAATTTGCCAAAAATAGTGGGTGGTACTATTTGATTCAAAGACCCAATCAAATAGTTTCAAACCAACAATCTAATACGATTTCTGTTATGTTATGTAGTTAATGACATGCCTAAAATTATACCCACCATTATACTTGACAAAAGGGGCCTTAAGGGCCAACGTTTCCTTGCTTGGTATCGCCACATTGAGAATGTCTCAAAGGTGAAAGACATATTGTATGTGCTTAAGCAATCCCCTCCTCATGCACCTCCTACGAAACTAGCTTCAAAGGAGGAGTGTCAAAATTATATTAGACACTATGAGGATGACTTACAAGCCAAATGCTTAATCCTCACTTCACTTAGTGAGGAACTTATGAAGCAACATAAGCACATGGACACTTCATGTGCCATGGTTGAAAGTTTGCATAAGATGCATGACATTGAGACTAGTAATGTACAATTCTCAAATGTTTGTAGTCTAATGAATGCCAAAATGGCAAAGGGGACATCGGTCCATAAACATGGACAAAAGATGGAAAAGATATTTAAAGATCTTAAAAGTTTAGGAACTTCCATCGATGGGAAATTGGCCCAAGACTTTTTCCTTGCATCTCTCTCGGATGATTTCACTAAGTTTATTGTAAACTATAAAGTGAATAGATTCGATCATGTTTTAAACGAGGTGATTGACATGTGCTGTAAATTTGAAAAAGGTTTCAAAAGGGACAATGGGAGTGAGAATGCAATTACAAGGAAAAGGTTGCATAAGAAGAAGGCAAAGAAATCCAAAGGAACATGCTTTCATTGAGGAAAGGATGAACGTTGGAAGAAGAAATACAGGGTGCGCATTGCGAGCCTTATGACACGAACTTTTGAAGAGACTATTTTTGTCATAGAGAGTGCTTTTACAGTGAGCTCCAATTCCTGGATATTTGATTCAGGCGCTAGTCAACATATCTGCAATACGTTGCAGGGACTAGCAGGGAGCAGGTCACTGCGCAATGGGGAGATGGTTGTGCGAGTTGGGAACGGCACTAAAATCTCTGCAAAAGTAATAGGCACCTACATGCTTAAACTACCCTCTGGGGAAGTCCTGGAACTTAAAAATTGTTTATATTTTCCTTCATGTATAAAGAATTTGATTTCTATCTCTAAGCTTTTACGAGATGGGCACTCAGTGTTGTTTGACAAAATGAGTTGCACTTTATACTTGAACGATCATATTATCTCTCATGGTAATATGATAGAGGGATTTTTTCACCTAGAGACGAATAGTGGGATGCACTGTATTGAAAGCGGGAATACCTCAAAACCCAAAAGGGCTAGAGAAGAAGTTAACTAAGAAAAGATGTGGCATCTTAAACTTGGACATGTGAACCTTGATAAGATTCGCAAGATGTCGAAAGACGGATATATCCGCCCATTAGGTAATGACCAAATTGGTACTTGTGAATGTTGCTTGAAAGGGAAGATGACCAAATCTCCATTCACTGGGAAAGGAGAGCGTGCCACTGAAATTCTAGGGTTAATCCACACTGACGTATGTGGACCTATATCTACTACGTCGAGAGGAGGCTTCTCCTACTACATCACATTCACCAACGATCACTCTCGGTTTGGCTATGTGTATCTTATGAAGTACAAGTCAGAATCCTTTGAAATGTTCAAAGAATTCAAGAATGAAATTAAGAAGCAAACTGGCAAACAGATAAAGACCCTAAGATCGGATCGAGGGGGTGAATATCTGAGTAACGAGTTCCTAGATTATCTCAAAGAGTGTGGAATTGTATCACAGTGGACTTCACCAGGAACTCCTCAACATAACGGAGTTTCTGAGATGAGAAACCGAACCTTGATGAACATGGTTCGTTCTATGATGAGTTCCGCTGATCTACCAATATCATTATGGGGATATGCACTACACACAGCAGCTTATTTGCTGAATGCAGTGCCTTCTAAATCTGTTCCACAAACACCATATGAGATATGGTATGGGAAGAAGCCAAGTCTTAAACATCTTAAGATTTGGGGTTGTCCAGCATACGTTAAGAAACAAGATGCTGGAAAGCTTGAAGCGAGATCCGTTAAATGCTATTTTGTGGGGTATCCTAAACAGACTTATGGATACGAATTCTATCACCCTGACGACCAGAAAGTCTTTGTCGCCAGAACTGCTATATTCATAGAGGATGAATTTGTTCTTAATGGAACTAGCAAGATAGAATTGAAAGAAATTAATGAGATTAATGATGAACCACAAACCAGCACTCGACAAGTTGACAACCCTGTTCCTGAACCCCTAGCTCCACGTAGATCTGAACGGGTTAGTAAGCCACCTAAGAGGTATGGCTTAGACAATGACTTTGCAGAATTGCACCTTCTAGGTGACAATGACACAAAGGAGGACCCTAGGGACTACACTGAAGCAATGTCCGACATTGATTCAAAGAGATGGCAATAAGCCATGAAATCCGAGATGGATTCCATGTATCAAAATCAGGTCTGGACTCTTGTAGACCCTCCAGAAGGTATAGTACATGTTGGAAACAAATGGGTCTTCAAGAGGAAGATAGGCGTTGATGGGAACGTGGAGACTTATAAGGCTAGACTAGTAGCCAAAGGTTACAGGCAAAGAGAAGGGATTGACTATGAAGAAACTTTCTCTCCTGTAGCCATGATTAAGTCCATTCGGATTTTGCTTGCTATAGCTGCGTACCATGATTATGAAATCTGGCAAATGGACGTGAATACGGCCTTTCTGAATGGCTACCTAGAGGAAGAGCTTTACATGGCTCAACCCAAAGGTTTCGTGTCCAAGTCTGAAAAGACTAAGGTATGCAAGCTTCAGAGGTCCATTTATGGACTTAAGCAAGCCTCCAGGAGCTGGAACATTCGTTTTGATATTGAAATCAAATCGTTTGGTTTTACTCAAAACGAAGACGACAATTGTGTTTATTAAAAGGTTGTTGGGGATGCAGTAGTATTCCTAGTGTTATATGTAGATGACATATTACTATTCGGGAATGACACTGCAGTACTTTCTTCTGTAAAAGTGTGGTTGTCCAAAACCTTCCACATGAAAGATTTGGGAGATGCATCTTATGTACTTGGGATAAAGCTCTATCGTGATAGATCCAGAAAATTAATTGGATTATCCCAATCTATGTACATTGATAAGGTGCTAAGTAGGTTCCAGATGGAACAATCTAAGAAAGGTTTTCTTCCTGTAAGACATGGAATTCACCTTTCTAAGTCCATGGAACCTAAGACTCCTGAAGAGATACGGCAAATGAGTGCTATTCCTTATGCTTCCGCCATAGGAAGTCTCATGTATGCCATGATATGCACAAGGCCTGATATCGCATATGTTGTGAGCATTACTAGTCGATATCAATCTAACCCAGGATCAGAACACTGGACAGCTATCAAGACGGTCCTTAAGTACTTAAGAAGAACTAAGGACATGTTCCTCGTATATGGAGGAGCGGCAGAGTTGCGAGTGGAAGCCTATACAGACGCATATTTCCAATCTCACGTCGATGATAGAAGTTCCAACTCCGGATATGTATTCACTCTGAATGGTGGGGCTGTCAGTTGGAAGAGCAAGAAACAAAGTGTAATTGCTAATTCCACAACAGAGGCTGAATATGTCGCTGCAGCTGAAACCGGCAAAGAAGCGTTCTGGATGAAGAAGTTCATCACTGAACTTGGAGTGGTTCCAACCATTACATCACCAGTAACTTTGTACTGTGATAATAGTGGAGCGATAGCTCAAGTTAAGGAACCCAAGGCACATCAAAAGAACAAGCATTTTGACAGACGCTTTAATATCATTGGAAGATATGCTGCCGAGGGGAAAGTCAACATCCTCAAAGTTGCTTCAGCCAATAACGTAGCAGATCCACTGACAAAGCCAATGTCTTAAATCCAGCTTGACCGTCATATGGAAAAGATGGGTATTAGATACATGGGAGGATGGCTTTGAGTGCAAGTGGGAGTTTGTTGGTGTTGGAAATGTGCCCTAAAACCAATCATATGATGATACTTTACGGACATTTCACATGTTAAACTAATATAGTTTAATATCAAGGGCAAAGATTATTGTTTAAGCCGTCTCATATAAATGTTATATGCTTAAACGATAAAGTCCAAGGAATATGTGATTGGGAGAATGCAATCTAAAGAAGTTAGATTCATGAGACCATTCTTTCGTAGACACATCCTAAACGTTCCTGATCATAGGATTGCCAATTGGGCATTGACAGTCCGTTAAGATCAGTACGTGTTATGTCTTCTCTCAGGGAGAGTGACTAGTCTCGAGTCATTGGTGTGTGTGACATCAAGACAAGCATGTAGGTGCTCAATAGCGAATGAGTCCACTGAACACGATCAACGAGGAGTTCTCATACTCATGTCACATGAGAACTCATGGTTGGGATAATGCAAATTAGTCCTTTGACCTGAGGCATCACAGTTGTCTTGTGGTTAACTCCTTAATCTTTGATTATGTCAAACGTCACTCTATCAGAGTGTCCACGGCATCGTTGGGGTTAAGCCACTTAGCCATGAAGGCAAGTGAATGCGCAACAAGGGATCTCTAACCTTCAAACTGTTTGAGGGAGAATACTCTATGATATGATTAAGAATCTCTGGCCAGAGTATGAATGAGATTTGGGAAAGCGTTCCAAATCACATTCAAGGTAATCATATAAGCACACGAATCACATTGGATAGTAGACATGAATAAACTAAACTATCAAACCAAACAATGTGGTCAAGAGTATTGTATTAGAGAAATACCGTATTGCATTTGTAATCCTAAACTGAATAGGTTCTCCACCTCTTCTGATTAGCTTGGGTAACCATGATATGCTGCTAGGTGTCACTCATGGTTTGTGGAAGCCCTAAACGTGTATAATCACTAAAGGGAGAATTGAAAGTCAATTCACAATCGATTTGAAATGGTTTTAATCGCCCACTGCCTCGCTAAAAGGAACCTAATGGATCGTACACCGTGTAAGGTGGAGATTGAAGAAACAATGGAGATGAGTAAGAATAATTAAATGGTTTAATTATTTATGGCAAGGATTAATTAATATGTTAATTAATCAAATGAATAAGTTCGTTAAAGACCTCCGGAAAGTTTTGGGCCTCAAGGCCCAATGGGCTTCGAACGTCAAGTCCATTGACTTAAGTTGTATGACAACTTAATTCACAAAGGCCCAAAAGCCCAAACAAAACCCCATGGCCGGCCATTTAGAGGAAGGGTAGTGAACTTGCTTTAATTACAAATTTGCCACTCAAATGAATAAAGGTATAAATATGACTTTATAGCCAAAATTCATTTAGGGTTTTCTTTTTGAGAAAATTGGTGAGAACATGTCTCTCCTTTTCTCTCTAAAGAGGCCGGCCCCCTTGGAGGGTGCATCTAGCAATCCCACTACTTCAAGGTCACTCATTTCTTCTCCAATCTAACGTTGGTGAAGATACTTAGAGGTTCTCAATTTTGGGAACTTGGAGAACCATATTCTTCCATCCAAATCCATAGATTTTAGATGCAAGGAATGAAGGCCCTCTCTTTGGGTGATTAGCCTTTGCTTATGCAAAGAGGAATCTACAAAGGTATAAATTTCTCAACTCACTTTGATTTGAGTTGAGTCTTGGTTCACCAATCTACTAGGCTTTGAATTTCATGGTTAATGTTTTGTTTTTAAGTGCATGCAAGCATGATTCCGCCTTTTAATTGTTAATAGCATGCTATAGATGTTGCTTAAATGAACATGTTTTCACAAAATAATCCTTCAA
Source organism: Malus x robusta (assembly GCA_963082935.1). Classification (NCBI taxonomy): domain Eukaryota; kingdom Viridiplantae; phylum Streptophyta; class Magnoliopsida; order Rosales; family Rosaceae; genus Malus; species Malus x robusta. The sequence continues at coordinate 15,896,772 of OY720325.1, read as the reverse complement.
GTGGTATCAGAGCCTAGGTCTAGTAGTTGGTGAATCCTTTTGGGTTTTGTAGTTCATAGTTTGTGATTTAAAAGTTGTAAGATGTTACAAGCTTTATTCTTGTTTTTTGAATGTAAATTTTGTTAGAAAATTTGCCATCTCAAATGTTGTAGATGTAGTTCATATGAGCATGAATATTGGAGCTAAAAATTTGGTGCCATGACTTTGGGGAAATTCGGCCAAATCCAAAGGGTGGATTTTTGGGTTCTTGTTTGACTTGTTAAAAATGTTTTAAGGTGACTTTTGGAACCCCTATGTACCCTAGTTTGGTTATATGTTATTTCCCTAAAGTTTGAATGGTTTTGGAATGTTTTTGGGTGAAAAATGTTCATGGAAAATTTTGAGTTTTTTCATGAGTGTTCTTCATTGTTCTTGACATTTTTGCCAAGAACATAAAGTTTTGTGTTTTGATTTATTTCATAAAGTTTATGTTTTATGTTTTTCAAATGATTTAATGTGTTAGATATTTGTTTAAATGGTGTAAGAGATGTAAGAGATATTATGGTGGGTGTGAAAGGATTAATTCCCTTTCACACACACCACTTGCACCACTTGCATGCTTTATGTCAAAACTCACAAATCAACACACACATCACTCTAATCCTTCTCCCAAACCGGCCCTCCCTCAAGTGGGAGTACTTTTGGGTCTTTTATGCAATTACATAAAGTTTTGATACTTTTGTGTATTTGCACTTTGGCCCAAAAGTTTACGTTTTTACGTTTAGGTCCAAAAACGCTAAAGGACAAATTGTTTTGATCCTTTAATGAAGTTTTTGCATTGTTTAAATTTTGGGTTCTAGTTGTATTTACATGAAGTAGTGGACTTTTGTGTTTTTACAAAGTGACCCCAAAAGTTTATGTTTTCGCAATATAGCCCAAATGTTGTGGTTATTGCAAGATGGCCCAAATTAAGTAGAGAACAAAATTGTTTTGTCTCTTTAAATGAGAATTGGATTTTCATTTTGTTTAGCTCCATTTAAATCAATTTTATGGATACAAAAAACCAAATGAAAATGTTGCATTCAATTTAATTAGTTAAAGTGTTAATTAATTAAAGGGTGATTATGAACCTAAGCCTACGATAATTGAGCTATGTGATAGGCCGTTTCAAATTTGTTTGAACCATGGGAATGTGTAGATTAGATTTTGGTTGTAATTTGATTTGATCAAATGTTGTAAAAGAGCTTAAGCTCTTCTTTACTTTAAAGTAATTTGTTTTATGCAAATGTTGTAATGAGCATAAGCTCACCTTTACTTTGAAGTACTTCTTTCTTGCTTTATTTGATATGCATGAAAATGAAGTAGTTGGGTCCAACGCCCCTAAGACAACACGCCTTAATGTGATTAAACGCGTAACTAAAATCAATCACCATCCCTAGTCTGAGATTCAACACAAGGCTCGTGTTGAATCTAAACAAAGGTTCATAGTCATCCTAAGGCCCTAAGGCAACTATATAGTCCATCAAATGAATGCAAAGGTTATGTTAGTAGTATCATATACTCTTGCTTTAAAAACCGTTTTATAAGCATAGTGGGAGTATTATATACAACTAAAAACAATCATATGGACCAATAGTTGTAATAGGACCAAAATTGTTTTAATAGAGATTAAAATGTATGTTTATATGTGATGAGACCTAAAACCCTCAACCAAACCATTATTAAGTTGATAAGCGTGAGAGTGCTTTGAACACTCTTTCGTGGCCTTCCACCGTGGTAGCTCCAATCGTTTATGACTTGTACACCGCCTTCACCCTATCATGAGGAAGTTCAAAGTGCATGCTTATACTCAGGAGGAGTCTATATACATACTTGATGAGGTGAGTGTAGGCAACGAGGATAGCCAATATCATATCATTGTGAGGCTATTCTTGAACCCCTTCACGAACTAAGCATGGTGGGAATGACTTAACTAAGTGCAATGGAGCCAATATCATATCATTGTGAGGTAACATTCTCTAGAGGCCAAATAAGATGGGTACTTGCAAGAGATGCAAATGAGTAAGCGTACTCTCTCATTATTATTAATGCTAGCCAATATCATATCATTGTGAGGTGGGCTTGGTAATAGTGAGCCTCCCATACCCTACTAGGAGTTTCATCCAAAACTCTCGAATTCTAATGAGGGATATGGAATTTGCCAAAAATAGTGGGTGATGCTATTTTGATTTAAAGACCCGAATCAAATGGCTTAAAATCAATCAATTTATATTTGTTATGTATTTGTTTACCAATATATTTGCAAATGCTATCCAACACTTGACAAATAAAACCGAATGTATTAGTTTCCGGACTTGGTACCACAATCCCAAAGAATGTCTTAAAATGATTGGATATGTACCTAAGTATTCTCATCCTCACAATCTTCCTAATGATAATGTATCATTGGAAGAACATGTTAGAAAAGTCTATCATGAAGAGGACAACACAAACAACCAATGCTTATTCCTTTGTTATATGAACAAAGGAACTTACGAAGATTAGCATAAAGAAAAGGACACTTTTAGTGTTATTAGTTCTTCACTTACAAATCGTTGTATGAAGAAATAATAAGTTGTTTTGAACAACCCTTTGTCAATGCAAACACTAGTGCTTATTTCTTTGTTAAATGAACAAAGAACTTGAGAAGAAAGCACAAAGGCATGGACACTTTATGTGCCATGATTCTTCACTTACAAATTGTTGTATGAAGAAATGAGAGTTGCCTTATACAACTCTTGAAAGTTTGTAACTATGTTTAAGAACATAATGGTTGGTTGACAAAAATAGTCCATCAACATGGACTTATGATGATTTCGAATCATTGAGTGTTGAAGTGTTACATCACTTAAAGAAATGGAAACTAGGCAAGGACTTCACCTTTATGTCCCTATCCTAATGGTTCACTAAGTTTATTGTAAACTATATAGTGAACAATAACCACACACTCTCCAAATTGTTTGATGTGTATAACACAATTGAAATATGTTTCAAGAGAGATAGTGGGAGTTTAGGGACCATGACTATTGTAGTCAAAGGAGAAGTCAAATGAAGAAGATAAAATTAACTCCAAGGGAACAAACTTTCTTTATGAAAGGATGGACATTGGAAGGGGTATTTGCAAGAAATGTCTTGCAAATGTCAAGAACACACCTTTCGAAGGTGTTGTAAATTGTTCTTGAATAGTTCAAAACAGTTGGTTCTTCTACTTGAATGCTTGATTCCGTATTAGTAACTATGTTTTACAATCGTTGTAAAAGTGTGGCTAATAAGAAGTAGAAGATTAATGAGAGAAGAGAAAGTACTTCACATTCGGAAAGTGAATCAAATATAGATCTCTGCGAAAGCAGATGGTACTTACTTCCTCATATGAACTACCAAAGAAATTGGAAAAACATAGATTGTCTTTATATTCCAATTTTAAGGAACTAAATTCCGTCACTATGTAAAATGGATAAATGTTTTGTTTGACAAAACATTGTTCTTTATTAATGAATGATTAGATTATTGTAATCTAACTAATTTTCTCTATAGTAGAGATGATATCATAGTGTTAACTGTTTAGAATATAATGATGCTTAAAACCCAAAAGGTTGCAAGGTAGTGACTAATCCCAACTAAAGTTGTGATACCTCTAAAAACATAAATTACGAGTTGGTCATAGATGGATGCCTTGGATCGTTAGATCCGGATCCAATACCTTCTTATTAAAATTGTATAGAGGCAAAATGTTTGAATCTTTATTCTTTTGGAAAGAATAAAGAATCACAAAGTTGTTAAGGTTAATTCACTTAGATGTTAGTGGCACTTGTCCACAACATAATACTACTCATGTTGTATGACATTCACCGAAGATCACCCTCGGTTGGACTATAGTTTATTTTAAATAAACACAAGTCCGAATACTTTGCAAAAGGTTTCAAAGAATTCAAGAAATGTAAGTTGATGAGTAAGACGTCTAAAGTATTTACATCCTTAGATTTGATCCAAGGAATGGTAACACTTTAGAATAGTTTTCTTGAAAGGTATCAAGGAAAGAAGCATCATATGATAATGGATTTCTCCAATAAGGAGAAGAACGAACTTGAATAAGATTTAGTTCGTTGGATGTTATCAATTACCCATATATATGATATATACTTCTAAAAACAATATGATTGTCAATTAGAAGTTCTTCCAAAATTTTCATGACTCCATAGGATGTAGTTGGAAAGAAAGACAAATCTTAATCATGTTAAGATTTGGGGTTGTGTGCTAATAAGCAATATTTGTTTAAAAATTATCTTGTGGGTATCCTTAAATTAACATTTGGATATCACTTCTATAAACCAACCAACAAATGTTGTTTGTTGAGTAGTTCATTGTAATCCTACAATATGATTTGCCTTAGAGCAAATGAACTAGGAATAAAACTCAAAGAATGGGTTCTTTGAGAGACAAGATGATGATCAACAAATATAACAACCTAGTTCCTATACCACAAGCTCCAAGGTAGTCGAGAAGGATTTATAAACCGTCTCAGTTGAATGGTTTGAACTTTATGACTATGTCATAGAGTTGCACCTCTTAATTCGAAAGAAATAAGAATGAAAATCCTTGTGACTACATTGAGTGTATATATATGATATATACTCAAGGAAATGGTAAAATACCATTTGACCCGAAATAATGAAACCTTCATAGCTAATTGGTAGCTTAAGGTGACTACAATCAAAGAGAATGGTTGACTTTGAAGGAACCATCTTTGACGTAGTCTTAGTTTCAATTAATTCGAAGTTTGCTAGATACAACTAAATGGTGATTCAATGTTTGGACATAATATGGGTTTCCGAAACCATTATTAAGATAGTCTTAATAATATATGTCTAAAACTATGAATCACAAGACATGTAAGTTGTAAAGATCCATCCATCATGAATCTTAGCAAGCTAGTGGGAGCTATGAGCGTCTTATGAGAAAAAGATCAAATCGTTTGATTTCTCATAAAGATGTAAATGAATCTTTTGTTTACTAGGTTTACAAAAGATTAGTGGGAGTTAATCATGTTCCTAAATTAGAATATATATATATACACATATATGATATATTAATTTTGGAAATGAAAAGAATACTTCATTGTTAAAGTTATGACTTTAAGCATTCTATAACGATAGAATGTATATGGGAGATATAGTCTATATACAGGGGATGGAAATCTATAATGATATATTTCAAGATATAATTTGATTATATCAATCCCTAATAAATAGACAATATATGTTAGGAAGTTTCTCATATGATGATAAACTTCAAATTAGAAGGACGACTCTAGTGTGACTAGCAAGTTGCTCTTTTCAAAGGGAACGTGCCCTTTGACTCCCAATGAAATAATGCATAAATAGAATCCTTTATGCATACGCAGAAAGGTGATTTACGTATTTCATATTGTATGAAAAACGTTGATATGAGTTGTACCTAGATAGGTACAAGACGATATCAGTGCAAGCCCAGTATCAGAACCACGGCAACTGTCAAGTGAATCTTTAAGTATTTAAGAAATACTAAAGAATAGATTCCTCAAAGAATGAGGAAGAATTAGAGTAACGTAAAGGAAGCGTAAATGTATTAGATTATGAATCTAATCCATCATTGGATGTTTCTTCATTGTGAATGAAGAGATAAACAGATATCTCTTTATTATGACTAAAGAGATATTTGGATGGAAACATTAAAGTAATGACTTTAGTGTGTTCCATTATGAATGCAAAATATATTGCCATATAGAAGTTTACAACAATGTTGTTTGGATGGGAAAGTTCATTTATGAACTCTCTATTCGGTTCCAACCAGAAAGTGTATCTAGTGTACTGACACTATGACACTAATGGGGCGATAGCTCAAGCCAGGGAATCAAGGTCTCATCAAGGTCCGAACTCAAATGAGAGACTGAACCACATGATTAAGAATCATGTATAATGGTGACGTCGTTATTCTCAAGGTTGCTTCTATGGATAACATATAGATATCCATTGTTTAGGCCTACTACTCAGCCATTTATGAAATGACTACAGAAGAGGTATCATCACTGATAAGCAAGCTGATTGGCTCTAATGCAAGTGGGAGATTGTTGGAAATGTGCCCTAAAACCAATCATATGATGATACTTTACGGACATTTCACATGTTAAACTAATATAGTTTAATATCAAGGGCAAAGATTATTGTTTAAGCCGTCTCATATAAATGTTATATGCTTAAACGATAAAGTCCAAGGAATATGTGATTGGGAGAATGCAATCTAAAGAAGTTAGATTCATGAGACCATTCTTTCGTAGACACATCCTAAACGTTCCTGATCATAGGATTGCCAATTGGGCATTGACAATCCGTTAAGATCAGTACGTGTTATGTCTTCTCTCAGGGAGAGTGACTAGTCTCGAGTCATTGGTGTGTGTGACATCAAGACAAGCATGTAGGTGCTCAATAGCGAATGAGTTCACTGAACACGATCAACGAGGAGTTCTCATACTCATGTCACATGAGAACTCATGGTTGGGATAATGCAAAGTAGTCCTTTGACCTGAGGCATCACAGTTGTCTTGTGGTTAACTCCTTAATCTTTGATTATGTCAAACGTCACTCTATCAGAGTGTCCACGGCATCGTTGGGGTTAAGCCACTTAACCATGAAGGCAAGTGAATGCGCAACAAGGGATCTCTAACCTTCAAACTGTTTGAGGGAGAATACTCTATGATATGATTAAGAATCTCTGGCCAGAGTATGAATGAGATTTGGGAAAGCGTTCCAAATCACATTCAAGGTAATCATATAAGCACACGAATCACATTGGATAGTAGACATGAATAAACTAAACTATCAAACCAAACAATGTGGTCAAGAGTATTGTATTAGAGAAAGACCGTATTGCATTTGTAATCCTAAACTGAATAGGTTCTCCACCTCTTCTGATTAGCTTGGGTAACCATGATATGCTGCTAGGTGTCACTCATGGTTTGTGGAAGCCCTAAACATGTATAATCACTAAAGGGAGAATTGAAAGTAAGTTTCAATTCACAATCGATTTGAAATGGTTTTAATCGCCCACTGCCTCGCTAAAAGGAACCTAATGGATCGTACACCGTGTAAGGTGGAGATTGAAGAAACAATGGAGATGAGTAAGAATAATTAAATGGTTTAATTATTTATGGCAAGGATTAATTAATACGTTAATTAATCAAACGAATAAGTTCGTTAAAGACCTCCGGAAAGTTTTGGGCCTCAAGGCCCAATGGGCTTCGAACGTCAAGTCCATTGACTTAAGTTGTATGACAACTTAATTCACAAAGGCCCAAAAGCCCAAACAAATCCCCTTGGCCGGCCATTTAGAGGAAGGGTAGTGAACTTGCTTTAATTACAAATTTGCCACTCAAATGAATAAAGGTATAAATATGACTTTATAGCCAAAATTCATTTAGGGTTTTCTTTTTGAGAAAATTGGTGAGAACATGTCTCTCCTTTTCTCTCTAAAGAGGCCGGCCCCCTTGGAGGTTGCATCTAGCAATCCCACTACTCCAAGATCACTCATTTCTTCTCCAATCTAACGTTGGTGAAGATACTTAGAGGTTCTCAATTTTGGGAACTTGGACAACCATATTCTTCCATCCAAATCCATAGATTTTAGATGCAAGGAATGAAGGCCCTCTCTTTGGGTGATTAGCCTTTGCTTATGCAAAGAGGAATCTACAAAGGTATAAATTTCTCAACTCACTTTGATTTGAGTTGAGTCTTGGTTCACCAATCTACTAGGCTTTGAATTTCATGGTTAATGTTTTGTTTTTAAGTGCATGCAAGCATGATTCCGCCTTTTAATTGTTAATAGCATGCTATAGATGTTGCTTAAATGAACATGTTTTCACAAAATAATCCTTCAGTTGGAAGTATGCCCACAAAGCCACTCATTTGATGTAATAGCTTTTGGAATACTTAATGTATTAAACTTTTATATGTTTAATGAAGGGCAAACCTTATTGTTAATCACTATTTATTGTATCATGTGTTTAAGCAATAAGGGAATCCAAGGAATGTATTTGATCTAAGAGACAAGTGATCTAAGTGAGTTAGATTATCGAGACCATTCTCTTATGATCATTCCTAAAACGTTCCTAGCCTTAGGATTGCCAATTGGGCATTGACAATCCGCTAAGGTTAGTATGTGTTATGTTGACTCAAGCGTGAGTATGACTAGTCTCAAGTCATTTGGTGTTGGACACTAAGACAAACACATAGGTGCTCGAAAGAGTAATCGAGTGCACTGAACAACGATAAAAAATGAGTTCAAACATACATGTCATGTATGAACTCTAAAGTTGCAATATGCAAAGTAGTCCTTTGACCTGAGGCATCATAGATGTCTAATGGTTAGGTCCTTGATCTTTGATCATGTCAACGGCATTCCATCGGAGTGTCCACGACATTGTTGGGGTCAAGCTATCTAGTCATATAGGCATATGAATGAACAACAAGGGATCTCTAACCTTCCATGGTGGAAGGAGAATACTCTAAGATATGATTCTAAAGTCTTTGGCCAAAGCAAATGAATATGACTTAGGAAGTTTGTTCCAAATCATATTCAAGGGAATCATATAGAGAAGTATCGCATTGGATAGTAGACATGAAATAAACTATCATTCAAACAATGTGATTAAGAGTATTGTATTAGAGAATGACCGTATTGCATTGTAGTTGTAACTGGATAGGTTCTCCAACCAATTCTACTTAGCTTGGGTAACCATGACATACTGCTAGGTGTCACTCATGGTTTGTGGAAGCCCTAATGATTAGGCAACACTAATCATAAAAGGGAGAATTGAAATGTGGTTTCAATTCACAATCGATCGTTAAGAGTAACAATCGCCCACTACCTCGCTAATTGGAACCTAATGGATCGTACACCGAGTAAGGGTGAAAGTGAAGAAATTAAATGAAATGGATATGCAATTAAATGGTTTAATTTAAGAATGGTCAAGAATAATTAATTAGTTAATTAATTTTACGAAAGGTTCGTATTGGGCTTATATGTTGGTTTTGGGTTTCGGGGCCCAAAAGCGTTTTGGTCCAAAAGGCCCATTATGTTTAAGTTGTATGACAACTAAAACAAAATGGGCAAATAGCCCAACAACATTAATATGGCCGGCCATTAGGGTGAATGGGCAAGCTTGGATTAATTACAAGGTTGCCACTCACTTGAAATGAAGTATAAAAGGAACTTTATAGCTTTATTTCTCATTAGGGTTTTTCTTGGTGAAATGAGGTGAAACACTTTCTCATTTTCTCTAAAGAGGCCGGCCACTTAGAGGGGATTTAGCTAGCAATCTTTTCTTCTCTAAGTCATCCATTTCATCTTCACACTTCATCCTTGGTGTAGAGACTTAGAGACATCAAACATTTGGTGTTTTGGAGAACAAATCCTCAAATCCTCTAAGAAGCAAAGGAGCACTAAAAGGAGGAAAATCACAAGGAATATCCAAGGAGCTTGGAGGTGACTTGAAGGCCCTCCACTTGGGTGAATCCCTTGTGTAAACAAGGATGAGCTTCAAGGGTAAATAAACTCTAAATCTTTACTTCTCTTTAATGTTGTTAAAAAGTCTTTTGGTTCACCATATACTAGGCTTTGAAAGTCATGAGTTTTATAAATTGTTTTTGAATGCATGCCTACTTTAAAGTGTTAATAGCTTGCATATGTATTCAAATGTTCATACTTGTTCTTAGCTAGGACAAAATTTTTCCTTCAGTTAAAACCAAAAAATTGATCAAAAAACCTCCCAAAGCAACCAACAAGGGTCTTGTCCACAACAGTCTTAGTTTCAACAAAACAAAAGAAATCTAGCTTAACCAAGCTACTAAGATAACTGAAATTACTAGTGAAATTTGGTCTTCACATGCCCCTACAATTCCATATAATTCTTTTCATCAGTCTAGCTCATCGAGATAAGTAGACGGTTTAGCCTCAGCAACATCATCCGCTCAGACATGTTTTCTTGGACTTAACATTCTAATCGTTGGCCTAGCACTCACAGATGTCGCCTCATCAGCAAGTATAGAGGCAACAAAACTTCCCAAATTCTCCCTAGCTTTAGTCTCACCACTCATCACATTTGACCTCACAACGTCCTGATTTTTTATCAAAGTAAACATAACATCAAAAAAATTCACCCTGCCTAGTAAAATATCACTAGTGTAGTAAGACTTAAGAGGAATTAATAACGCGTTTAAATCTTCAAAAATAGAGGCAACAAACATATCCCAATCAGTTATAAAATTATTATCATTTCTATAAGTAGGTCTAGCATTGCTCTAATGTCCCATTGTGCCTTCACTTACCTGTTGATCACACTCCTTCGATTTCCTAGCCTTTCTTCAGTCCTGCACAATGTCTGCCTTTGCCATCCACTTTGGTTTAGGACTACAGACCACATCTCTATACGACCTGTCATCCCTGGAACTTTCAACAAACTTCTTCTTATCCATTTTTTTCCTCCATTTTGGAACAATCGTGGTTCAGCCTTCTTCATTAGGGCCCACGTCTTCCATGCACTATCCAAACTCCTCCATCTATGTGTAGTCCTCTTCCACATTTGTAGCACTTGGAAAGCAGAGTATCACATCCTCCTGCAAACTAGCTTTATATCTTCATTCATCACCATGTCTTCCTAGTAAATAGACTATTCGTCCTCAAATACATTGTCAATCATAAAGCACTCGTCATCAGCTTCAATTTTAGGGCACACATGTCCCTCAAGCCTCATTCTTCTGCAGTAAAAACACACTTCAAATATTTTTTTTTTTTTTTTTGTAGTTGATAAGGATTAGGTAGTCATCCTCATGGTTAACAATGAGCACACATTTTAGAGGAAAATGTAAGTCAACTTCTAGAAGAACATTGACGAAAAGGCCATTTAAGCCCAATGTTACCTTATCCACTTTGATCACTCGACCGATAGGCTGGGTAATATCCTTTATAATCTTCTCCTTTTTGTATTGCACAGGGACACGAGGCAAACGAGCCTAGACAACCAGCTTGGCGATAACATCAGTGTCCTTGAAAATTGTTATCCACCTTTCAAGATGAAAAATCTGACCTCACACGTACTATGGTCGATTCTTTAGGACAAATTTCAAATAAAAGGTGCTCTTCACCTCCTTCTTCCACAAAAGCCCTTTTTCCTATGACTTTTAGGCACTATTCTAAAAATTGTCGCCTAGGCACTAGACAGCTGGTCACTGCATCAATTAACCCCTAGGCGTTTGAAAATCAAGAAATGATGCCTATACTTGATAAGGAGTTCGCCTAGCGAGCCTAGCACGCCTAGAAATGTCTAGGCACCCACCTAGGTCGTGACTCTCGCTTATATAGAAAATTGACAACTTTCATTTTGCAATTTATATTTTCATATGTAAGAGACCTGTTGAATATTCAAATGAACACTCATTATATGTTTGCTCCTCATTTCTCAATATATTTTAATACTTTATAATTTGTATGCCATTTTAATCTACAATTTATGTATCTTAATACAATATGTATCATTTTTAAGTATAAATAGACACTTATTTATAAGAAAATATTATAAATTTTGCTTAAATCCTCCTAGACCCCCACCTAGATCTTGCCTAGCTGCCTAGGCGCTAGGCCACAGCCCATCGCCCAACTAGAGGTTAGCGTCTTTTAGAACCTTACTTTTAGGTCAGTGGAAAGGTGGCATTCACTAAGATCTTCAATTAAACTATATGCTTGGAAGAGCGGGTGCATTTGGGGGGGGGGGGGAATCATAAAACAGTTTAGCATCAGCCTATTGAAAGAAAAATAATATAGAAGGCATCATTTTGTTTGTTAAATGAAAAATGAAAAGAAGTATCATGAAACCAAAACCCTGGTTGCCTAAGTTTTATTTTTGAGTGCATACAAGCATGCGTCCGCCTTTTAATTGTTAAATACATGCATATATGTTGCTCTATGAACTTAGCATACACAAAAGCGTTCCTTCAAATATCTATTATATTGTGTAGTACATGACTATATTAGTGCAAGCCCATGATCAGAACCATGGCAATTGTCAATTGAATCCTTTAAGTGTTTATGAAAAACTAAAGGATGGATTCCTCAAGAATGAGGAAAGTCAAAGTTTTAATGGAAGCATAAAATTAATTTGGTTTTGAATCTAACATCATATCCAACATTGGATGTCTCATTGTTATGAATAAAGAGATAGTTGAACGGAAACACTAAAATTATTGACTCTAATGCATTCCATAATCAATCCAATATATATACATCGTCGTTAAGAGGCTTACAACAAATTTTTTTGGATGGGAAAGTTCATTTACGAACTCTCTATTTGGTTCCAACCACAAAGTGTCGCTAATGCACTCTCAATGCGACATTAATGAGGCGATAGCTTAAGCCGGGAAATCAAGTCTCACTAAGGTCCAAACACAATTGAGAGACTAAACCACATGATTAAAGAATCATGATAATGGTGACATCATTAATCTCAAGGTTGCTTCTATGGATAACATATAGATATCCACTAACTAGCCTATCACTCAGTTATCTTTGGAATGACATATGAAAATGTATCATCAGTTAACACACGACTAATTAGCTCTAGTGCAAGTCGGAGATTTTTGGAAATGTGCCCTAAGCCGATCATGAGATAATACTTTACGGACATTTTACATATTAAACTAATTTAGTTTAATCTAAGAGAAAATATATATATATTTTAAAACCGTCTCATTAAATGTTTTACGCCTAAACAATAAGTCAAGGGAATATGTAATTAAGAGAATGTAATCTAGAGAAGTTAGATTCATGAGACCTTTCTCTTTCATATACATATCCTAAACGTTCTTAATCATAGGATTGACAATTGGGCATTGACAATTCGGAGAGATCAGTACATACTATCTCTTTTCTGGTCTCAAGTCATTGGTGTGGAGCAAAAAAGAATCTAAAAAATCCTGGAACTGACGCGTGGACTTTTTCTAGAAAGAGAAGATAATGCCCTTATTAAATTGGTGAAGCCCACATTTAATCCACGTGCAATTCAGCATCCTTGGAAGCTAAAGTAGCTAACTACAATCTCTTCATAGCTCTTCTGCCTATGGCAAGGAGAAATGTCAAAGGTATCAAAGATATGATTAATTACTAAATCTTATCTTTATACTTTCCCAAATGAAGACCAACTCTACCAAGTAAGGAATCACAATCAAATCCAATTAAGGAATCCACAAGATCCAAGATATTATTTTAGGATAATTTTTTCCTCATCCATCCTACAAATGACACATCTTGACCAATCGAATGTTGACACATGTTAGGGAAAAACCCTACATATGACCGGCCCTAGCTCTATGAATAACCATCTCAACCAAATTCTAGTAAGTTGCTATGCAATTGAGCCCTCTCTCTTTTCAAAGAAATTGACTTAGGAATCGAAGTTCCATTGGCCAGACCCTCCATTTCGTGAGTGCATGTGGCTTTGGGCATTGATCAAAGGGGTTCTTTTGTTTTGTAAGTACGATTTCATCTAGACTAAAGATGTCATAAATTTGCTACCACAATTGGTGTCAAATGCACCAAGGCAACTAAGTAGGTTCTTGTCACAGCCCGTCCCGAAATATTCAGTTTTGACGATGTGAAATGACTATTTTGTCCTCGGACGTTTTGTATAATTGTGTGATTTAAGTTTGGAAGTGAACTAATACCTTCAGTCCCGAATATTTAGAACCAATTAGGACTTAAAGTTGTTATGATTTTGTGGTTGTTTGGAGGTCAAACAATTTGGAACCACACACACACACTCCAACACTCTCTATCTTTCATTCACGTGCACTCTCTCTCTCATCCCTCTCGATTTTCTTCTGTTTCCGTCAAATTTGTACGAACAAACTCGAAGCCTTCCATTTCAGGCACGGATCGACATTAAAAAGGTAATGTTCTTGTTCCCTACAAGTTTTTGAGTCCATTCGTACTATTTTTAGAACTTGAAACCTTCGAAAACCCAAGTTTCTCTCGAACTTCGATTTAGGTATTGTTCATGCACTAATTATTGTGAGGTTTTTAGGAGTTTTTAAGGGCATAGGAAGCTTTAGATTGTCTTCATGAAGCTCGGAGAGGAGAAATGAAGTGATTTGGACGTCGGAAAGTTGAGTTTTGACGAGTTGCAGGTTTAGCCAGATTATCGAGGGATTTTCCAACGAGTTCCATGGGTTTTAGGGCTTTTGAAAGGTATGGTTGTGTTCTATTAGTATTAAGCTTTAAATTGGTTTAAGTTTCATACAAATTGGTTGAGAAATGGATGAGAAATGAAGGTTTTAAAGTTTTCCAGTTTTCGACGACGGCGACGGTCGCCGAAGTTCGAAGGTAGGGAATGACGGAATATTCCGTCCACTTTGACAGAATATTCCTAACGGCGTTGGTTAGTTTAACGGATTCCATTACTATTTAACAAAATATTCCTAACGGGGTTAAGGGATTCCGTTAGGGTCCCTGCACGTGGCCGCGCGTGTTGCCGTGCCCTTGTCGGCGCGTGAGACGTCCAAAAATTATTTTAAAAATATGGGGATGTTCGTGGAGTTGTGTAGATCACGATGGTATATTTATATACCAGATTTGAGCAATGTATGAGAAGTTATTAGCTAGTGTTGGTTATGTGCTTTAAATTAACGTTTTTATAGTTGTTTCACATATAGGGGAGACTTATCCTGAGGACGAGCGCAGTCAAGGGCGACTTGGGGGCTACGACCCTTCGACATACCAGTAAGTGGGCTTTTGGTTTTCAGTATATACTTATATACTTGATATTTTCCCAGAAAATGCGTTTAAATGAAAGGATGCCTTGAAATGCCATGCATATAAATTATGTTCAGTATATGAATTAGTATATGATGCATAATATATAATTGTGGTGCTGTGGACGCTCAGTTAAGCCCAGGTGAGTTTATGAATTGTAAATGTGAATAACGGTTGTGATTAATTGAGAAGCAGAGAGTTCATAAGCCTGCACCCCGGTGTTAGTGATTAGCCAGAGATATGACACATGCTTGTATATAATGTCACCTCCCGCACCATATGCTCACATTGGACCCAATTTAGGTGTACAGTCTTGTCGTACAGACCATCATAGGTGGTTCCGACTTGTAGGTGACTAACGATTCATTAGCTATCATGAGAGTGCAATATTGAGCATAATTATATTACACCCAGTCTTGTCGTACAGACCCTTTTAGTGGTTCTTACTTGTGTGCAGTGTAGTGCCATATAGGTCATTGTAGTGACTCCGGCTAGATTGACTAATGAGCTATGAATTCAGCCGTACAGACTTCTTCAGAGGTTCCGGCTAATATGTTATTTTCCATGAATTTATTCTCACCTGAGTTACTTATTCTATTTTATGTTTTGGTATGTCATACTTATGAATATGGTTATGTGAAGCATGATTTGAATTGATATATATATATATATATATATATATATATATATATATATATATATATATATGCATATGTTTATATTCTATTTCTGGGAAAATTATACATGTTTTACGGCGAAGGGTTAGAGCATTTTAATGATGAAATGGTTTTGAAAAACATTTGTTTTTACCCACTCACATTTTCTATTTTACGCCCCTCCAGGTTTTAGGTAGACTTGATGTTGGTGGCTTTGAGGATCTTGGCGGTTTTGACAGAACAAAATAATTTTAGGACGTCTCCTGGTACTGTATAATTAGTACTTGTCCTATTAGACTGTACCTAGACTTTCTATGCTCTGATTAGGAGTATTTACAATTGTATCTCACTCCTAGCTCTTCCTGTTTATTATTGCACATTAATAGCTTTCGATTTTTATTTATTCGTATATTTCTTATCTTTATTGCTTCCACATTGTGCACATGGCTACGTCACCCTCACGTGACGGCCAACATGACTCGATCTCGATCACGGTGTGTCAGTTCTCAATAGAGAGTGAGTCTACTGAACGTGATTGACCATGAGTTCTCATATTCATGTCATATGAGAACTCACTAATTGAGATAATGCAAAGTAGTCTTTTGACTTGAGGCATCATAGTTGACTTATGGTTATGTCTTTATTCTTTGACTATGTTAAAAGCACTATGATGTGAGAGGTGTCACCAACATCTTTGGGGTTAAGCTACCTAATTATGCAGTCATGTGAGTGTACAACAAGGGATCTCCAACTGTCAAACCGTTAAAAAAGAATATTCTATAATATGATTAAGAATCTTTGTCCAGAGTACGTGAATAAGATTTTGGAAGTATGTTTCAAATCACATCCAAAGTAATCATATAGGCAAGAGAATGATCAAATGGTGTGGTTTTATATGGGCTTAGGAGGAATTTTCCGAATGTCCGAATTATCATTTCTTTTGGTGTGACATGTTTGTAAATTTGCATACCTCTTGTTTTGCATTCTATTGGATTTGAGTTTGGTTTGCTACGAATGTATGATGAATGGGCTTCCAAATATAATTGGATGGTAGAGGCAGTGAAAAGTATATATGGGGAAAGATAAAGAACCTATGCAGGCACACAAAGAGATCGTTCAATTTCGTATTTCACAAAACCCATTAATTAAACCAAAGGCTTATTTTAAGCATCTTGATTCGATTTCAACATGGAATTAGACTCATCCAATGCGGAATTGACTCAAGGAGAACGAATAGGGATGTAGGAGCCATGGAAGAATATTGCAAGGGGAGAGAGATTTGAGAGAGAGAAAAAGGATTGACAAAGGGGGAGAGATTGCAGACAAATCGTGGAAGAGATTGCACACCTTTATTGTAGAAGATCGCGTACTCAGATTGAAAAAGTTTCATCAAGAAGTTAAGGCCCTGTTTGGTATTGTATTAAAAAAAATCATAATTTCTCAAAACCTTTCTTAAGAACATATTTTAAAAACAATTTTCTTTAAGATTAAAAAACTTGTTTGATATGAGATTCAAAATTGTTTTCAAATTTTAATAATTAAAAGAAAAGAAAAAATATCTTACAATAACTCTCCATTGATTCGGGAATTACTACATAATTTAATTGGACAGACATATATATTTAAAGACAATGTCGGAGGAGAGGTAGATTAGAGAAAGAGGAGAGAGAGTGAGAGAGATTTAGAGCGAGGAGAGGAGAGAGAGATGAGAGTTAAATAGCAGACAAATGAAAGAAATAGGAGAGAGATTTTAGGAAGGGGAGGAAAGAAAAAAAAAACAGAGAGAGACAAGAGATGATAAAGATATTTGTAGGAGGAGGGAGGAGAGAGAAAGGTGAGACATAGGAGAAAGAAATTAGGAGAGAAATTAGGAGGAGAGGAAATACTAAGAGTAAGATAGGATAGAGAGAAAATCTGGAGTGAGGAGACAAGAGAGTTAGTTTTGGAGTTTAAAAACTCTAAAAACTCACTTTGTGTTTTTTAGAAGTAGGCTAATTTTCAAGTTAGTTTTGAGTTCAGTTTTTGAAAATAGTCATACCAAACAAGTATTCAAGATGTAAAACTTAAAAAGTTTTTTTGAGTTTAAAAAGTTGGATTCAAGTAGAATACCAAACAAGTCCTGAAATTTTTTATGAAAAATATGGACTCGTAGAAACTGGCCCATTTTAAATCGGTCTAGCAAAGTTCAGTTCCAATTTTATTTTGGGAAATACCCCAAAATGGGACAATTTATTAATCTTGAGACATAAATAGGACAAACCGGGCATGCACACCATGCACAAAACAGATATTACTAAAATCCCTCAAGAGAGCCACAGAGCTTTGGTTTTCTGGGTTGAGCTCGAATTTCGAGGAGAAGGAATAAGGTTAAGCTCATATCTGTGAGCTTTGGGTTTTTGGCACAAACTCTTCACTCTTCACATGTCCTTTTCTTTCTTCGACCCTCTCCACCTTTTCATTCTCACAAAATTGTCGTCAGCGGTACTCTCTCTCATTCCTTTTCTCTCTCTAATCATCTCTGTAATCTTAGCTTGGTGCACTTTGGTTTGCAAGGCTGGGCATGGTGACGTTATTGGGCTGCAGGGTGGAGATGACGTGGAAGAGACTCATAAAAGACGATTGTGGCATAAGGGCACTGACCCCTGAAGATATCAAGATAAACGGCTTTGATTCAGACACCCAATCGTACACCTTAGACCAGCTCACCTTCAAAGTTGCTGCAATGGTGTCCTGTGAAAGCAACCCAGGTGAATTCACCGAGGAATTGTGGCTCAATTATAAGGTAATTAATTAAATTTAGTTTCAATTATTTATAGTTTCACCATTTAATACTATGATTTACTGATATTTCCCCCAACTTCTAAGTTGAGGTCTTAGTCAAATAGCGAATTCAATACCAATTTAGTATGACTGACTCATTGTATCAAAGAAATGTTGAAAGTTTCATGCCTTTACTGAAATATTAACAATGTATGTGTCTATTATGTTTGGATCATTGTTCGATGGCGAGGTTTATTGGGTATGCAATGTGTGCTACCGAAGAAGCACTTAAGGATGCTAAGTGGATGCTTAACGAGGCAGAAGAAAAGGGAAAGAACAGTAATTTAAAATTTTGAAGTCGGTAATTAAGGTGATTGAAAATGTGGGTTAACATTTGATGGATGGTTGGATGTCTCGGTTGGTGGAGGAACTAGAAGCATCAGTGACATATTGGATGTTGCGCAAATGATCTGTGAGAAGATTGGTTTTTTGGTTTTGAATTTCCAGTTGTCATAATATCTATGATATGACCTGGAAAATGGTAGAAAGAACAAAACTTTACATGTGTTGTTCTATTTGTGTAACCAACATATTCGTCAGCTTAGTCATTTCTTCATTCCTCAGGTACTAATCAACATGGCATATGGTCATGTCAGCATGAAATACGGATTCCAGGTGCGTGAACAACTTTTTGAGATACATTTTGTATGTTATGAGTGTTACGTGGACAAGGGTTGGTCATTTATTCAAATTCTGACATATTTATGCAAAGACCAACATGGATGGAGATGTATGTCATTAGCTGTCATGTTGGTATTTTTTCAAGTTTGAAGTTGGCACCTAACCAATAACCATTGAACCAATAGAGTGATGAGTTGACAAAAGTACCAAAAACAAGATAGACTACAACTCATTGCAATCGTTGAGCCATGAACATATTCTTTCATTTTTCCTTCAAACCTCGAAAAATCTCTACTTAGTTTAAAGGTCATGCATACATGTTCTCCTGAAGTAAAACAAACATTTGGTGTTTTTGTTAAACATAGGGACCATATCATGCTACAGTAACAGCTTGTGTTACTAGAACACATTCTCTGGGTGATGCCACAAGGATGATTCAATTTGGAGATTCAGATGTTATGGTGGCTGGAGGCACAGAGTCTAACATTGATACTTTATCAACTATAGGATTTTGCAAGTATGTTGTTCCACTGCTATATAATATTATAAGCATTTTTGTGACTTAGTGATGTAGTACACACAGTGTTCTAAAAATCGGCCTAGGCGGTGCCTAGGCACTGGGCGGTGGAGCTCCGACCCGATTTAGACCAAAACGTTCAGTTAGGCGGGGAGGAATTAGGCAATCTAGGTGAATTGAATCTCGCTGCAAATCCCAAACTCGCTGCAATTTTGCAGAGCCCCGATGAATTTTTGCAGCTCGTCTTTGTGAAGATGAGCGAAGAAAGAGTGCAAAAAGGAAGAGAGAGTGCAAAGAGAAAGAGAGAGATAGATAGAGAGAGGGAGAGAGAGACTATTAAACATTTCATTATGTGGTGGCGCAAGTTGGATTTGAGATCCAATTTTGAGGTTCTGATTCTTCTAAAAGGGCAAAGAAGAAGAATGAAATGTGAGAGTGGGAGAGAGAGAGAGAGAGAGAGAGAGAGAGAGAGAGAGACTAAAAGATCAAATTTTGAGGTTCTGAAAAGGCAATGAAGAAGAAACGAATAGGTTATACAAATGACGTTTCACTTTCCAAAGTAAAACGCTGGTGATTATTGAGATCTACCTTGGGTGATGTGAAATAGGGTGGACAACTACTACTTGAAGGGTCATCAGATGGTTTTAATTATGAAAACCACCCACTTACAAGTTTGGGATATATATTATATATATAAATTATAAATTATTTAGATAATATTTTGTTTTTTTTCCTAGGCAAGCATATTATATATGTACATACAACATTCACATATGTATATTCTTCTATAAGAAATAACATATTATTCAATAATTATTTACATTTGATATAGTAAATTTAATTAATTCATATAATATATAAGAAATTTACCTAAATCCGCCTAAGCTGCCTAAGCACCCGCCTAGACCTTGCCTAACTACCTAGGCGCTAGCTCACAACCCGACTAGCGCCTAACATTTTTTAGAACCTTGACTACACAAGTGCACGATACTCTAATATTGAATTTCCAACCTGCATTTGTTGAAATGTACTTGGCTCTGCTTACAAAAGTAGCTTCATTTTTAAAGGCGCTGTACTTTATTTCTATTGTATCTTGTTTAAATGAATTGTTACCACATCATTCGTCCTACGTTGTAACTACTACACAAAATTTTTGTGGAGAATGTTTCTTTACCGTTCAAGAACGTTTTTGGGTCCAACATTGAACCGCCCTGTAGTAGAATGAGTGAACCTGGGACATTATCTTCGAACCTACGCTTGTTGAAAAGATGAAGGTGATTGTGGTATACAGGTTCAAGGATCATTGAATAATACTAAAAAAATGTACTACTAGTGCTTTGCCTTGTGAAGAGAATTGTCTCAATTTCTATTTTGGTACTCAAGTGAGTGGAATTCGGGATGCCATGGATAATAACTGTAAAGATGTTCTTGATGACTTGTTATGTTTCTTAGAATCGCCAAAGGCAGCTCTTAGGTTAAAGGATCTGGCATCGTATCTATAAGATAAGTGTTGCATGACGGTATCCAATATATTGGTGCAACTGAATAGTGAGCTTGATTATTTGGAAATTGGCAAAGACACGCAAGGGCCAGTAACCGTTAACAAGGCACTTTGTATTGGGATACTCTTGTTTGCATTGCAGAGCCATTCCAAACACATTCCCATCATTGTTAGCCCTCCAAGGTCATGGGTAAATGTAACAGGTTTTGTAGTTTCGATAAGTTTCTGGCCATGTCAAGACAATCTAGAGCTCCCACGGATTCTCTAGTGCTTGATAGCCCATCAGGTTCTAAAGGACACAGTTCATCTGCCACTTTTGCATTGCTTGGAGCCAGTCAAGTGCAAGCCCTAAAGTTGAAGAGTTTAATGCAACCATGCGAGATCTCCTCATTAGAGCGCATTGTTTGCCGATGTCGTTAGCCAACACTCTATTCAAAACATCATCAATGACCTCAAATGATGCATATGTCATGCACACTGTTGATGCACAAAATCAGTGAGGACTTTGGTACAACAGAAAATGTTAAGTTTGTGACCTTCACTAGATTGCTCCGGTCACTAGTGTGAATAAGTATGTAAATGGATAGGGACAGGGAAGCAAACACAAGATGTACGTGGTTCACCCAGATTAGCTACGTCCACAGAGTAGAGGAGTTCTCATTAATTGTGAAGGGTTTACACAAGTACATAGGTTCAAGCTCTCATTTAGTGAGTACTAGTGAATGATTTAGTACAAATGACATTAGGAAATATTGTGAGAGAATGATCTCTATTTATAGAATAGAGTTTCTAGTTTCATTCTGACATTGACACGTGTCGTGTTGTGATTGGCTTCTGATGTTAACACGTGTCGCGCTATGATTGACTTCTGATGTCGCACTGTGATTGGCCTCCTGGTTGGAAGGAAACTCTTCTGGGTCCTTGACGGTATAACGTTGACCGGTGCTCAGTAGTTTCAGGATTTGGTCAAGTATGGTAAAAAACAATGCTCCCCTAAGTTCCCGAGTGAGGGAAGCTCCTTGGTTGGGGACTTGCAAGATTTAAGCCATTGAGTAATCACGAAACTTCTAAGTACCGAAGTGTGGTATCATTTTCACTTGCCTTATCTTTCTCATATGTAGATGTGACATCTTTTCTGGAAGTACTTTTCCTCCATTCAGGGGTGATATCTTTAACCGATGAAAATGCACAAGGTAATGTATCAATTTCACTTGAAGCTTACTTGTAGTTTCGGGCTTGGTCAAGTGCAATACAAACCCTATAGTAGGAGTTCCCCAAGTCGCCGAGCTAGGAGATTTGCCGAATGAGGTAACAGACAAGGTAAGCAATCAGACTTCCAAGCAAGCAACCTGGATCAGAGGTTTGACTTCGACTTCCGGTTGATTGTTCTCTTTCTCCTTGTGTCGTAAATAGCAACAAGGATAAGGAGAAGCAAATGGAGAAGAGATGATATGAGATACTTTTGCTTTTGAAGAAGTAACTTTCCACAGGCTTATTCTTGAACTGGGTTGGAGGGTTTTCTAGTTTCCTCCAGAGTATAAGGCCGACTCAAGAATTTGAGGGTCAAAACAAGTCCATCCAATCTAGAGTACATTCGACCCTGATGATATGAGATACTTTTGCTATTGACAAAGTAGTGGATGTATCGGCACGTGTTCTATTACGCTTGTCTCCACATGCTTCCTTAAATTCTTCTCACTTGCCCTATCTGTTCCTCAGGCAGATGTGATATCTTCTCTGGAAGCATAAGATGTTGAAGATGAGTACTCGAGAGTAATGTCAGGTAAGTAATCAGGCAAGCGGTTCTAAGCAGTCAGTTCCTGACTGGAAGCTTGATTCCAAATGCTGACTGATTGCTCTCTTTCTCCTTGTCTTGCAGGTAAGAACAAGGCTAAAGGAAAAGACAGGGAAAAAGCATGATATGGGATACTCTTGCTTTTAACCCTGATGATATGAGATACTTTTGCTCTGGTGTGGCTTGTTTGCAGAGGTATTATCGGGGGGAAAAAAAGCTAAGTATTTCGATAGACTCTGCTGAGAGTGCCCTCTCAGATGTGAAGAAAAGTTGAGCCTTTTTTTTATTTGCAGGTTTGCTTGGTTGTTGAGGATGGAGGTCGACATATATAGGAGTCTCCCTAACAACAAGTAGTAGTGTTATTCCTTTACCCTTATTGGTCATAGCAATGTAGTGGGAGCTGCAAGCTTCACGTGTTTTAACTTTGTCAGAGCACTTTGAAAATGTGGTCTGTGGTATCTGGAAAGCTGATGTTGCATGTGAAGATTACAGACAAACTTTATCCAAGGAAATCTGGCTCTCGAAGTTCGGAGAGCGGTGCCTCTTCGATTTTCGAACAAGCAATCTTGTCAGGGATCTGGCGCTCGAGATTCAGAGAATGGTGCCTCTTTGATTTTTTAGAAAGCAATCATGTTGTGAGTCTGACTCTTGAGATTCGAAGAGCAGTGTCTCTTCGATTTTTTAGAAAGTAATCCTGTTGGGAGTCTGGCTCTCGAGATTTAGAGGGCGGTACTTCTTCTATTTTTTAGCATGTAATCCTGTTGGAAGTCTGGCTCTCGAGATTCGGAGAGCGGTGCCTCTTCGATTTTTGAGCACGTAATCCTGTTGGGAGTCTGGCTCTCGAGATTCGGAGAGCGGTGCCTCTTCGATTTTTTAGAAAGCAATCCTGTTGGGAGTCTGACTTTTGAGATTTGGAGAGTAGTGTCTCTTCGATTTTTGAGAAAGTAATCCTGTTAGGAGTGTTTTCTCGAATGTGAGTAAAGGTTGGGGATTTTTGCCAGTCTGCCTTGCCACGGAGCATGGAGGTTGACACACATTGGGACTTTCTAGTTATCAAGCAGTGGTGCTATTCCTTTACCCTTGTGGGTAATAGTAAGGTAGCTGGACCTTCAAAATTTATGTGTCTAACCTTTGTCAGAGATCTTTGGCAAAGTTATATGTGGTACCCGAGGAGGTGATATTGCCCTTTCTTTTATAAGGGCACCAATTGTGTGCAAAAAGTACATTCAGAGAATTATTGCTTGTAGGAATTTTCCCCTTACTTCAGAGATTTATTGCACCTCATTTCTCCTTCATCATTTCTGAGAATGTCTGGCCTATCCGATCGTCGTTTTGACTTGAACTTCGGGGAAGAGGCAGCCATGCCTTCTCAAGACAACATATGGCGCCCATCCTTCTTATCATCTACTGGTCCTCTTACCATTGGGGACTTTGTGATGAAGAATGATATGATCGCTGCGGTGGTGGCCAGGAACCTTCTCACTTCCAAATATAACAGACTACTTTCCAAACGGTCTGATGAGTTGGCCGTTAAGGATTCTCTGGCTCTCAGTGTTCAGTGTGTAGATTATGTGTCTAATATGGCCCAACGCCTATTTGCTCGAACCCGCCAAGTTGAATCATTGGCAGCTGAAGTGATAAGTCTCAAACAGGAGATCAGAGGGCTCAAGCATGAGAATAAACAATTGCACAGGCTCACACATGACTATGCTACAAACATGAAAAGGAAGCTCGACCAGCTGCAGGAATCTGATGGTCAGATTTTACTTAATCATCAGAAGTTTGTGGGTTTGTTCCAAAGGCATTTATTGCCTTCGTCTTCTGGGGCTGTTGATAGGAGCATATTTATGCGACTTAGTTAGCTTGTTTCTTGGCATTTATGTTGTTAGTTCGTAGTTATTTTAGTATTTTAAGCTATTTTCGTGTGTTTGTAGGTCCAAAAGGTTAATGTGGCAAAAAAGTGCATTTTGGAGCATTTTTTGGCATGGAATGGATGGCATGTGCTTAGAGCAAAAGGAATGGACGAAATTTGAAGTTTGTGCATCATCCTTTCCCTATAAATAACCATTTAGCACACTCATTTCACCCAACACATCCATTCACCTACCACTACATCCACTCATTTCACCCAACACATTCACCTACCACTACATCCACTCCTTTCACCCAACACATCCATTCTCCAAACATCCACCCACTACACCCATTACATCAACTCATTACCAAACACTACTCATTACCAAACACTCATCCACTACACCCATTACATCCACTCATTACCAAACACCCATCCACTACACCCATTACATCCACTCATTACCAAACATCCACCCACTACACTCATTACATCCACTCATTACCACAATCCACTATACCCATTACATCCACTCATTACCAAACATCCACTCACTACACCCATTACATCCACTCCTTACCATAACACTCACCCACTACACCCATTACATCCACTCATTACAACTCCATACACTCCTCTCCTTAGCCTATAAATACATCCACCATTCACCATAATTTGGGGGGCCATCATCCAAAGATAGTACATTTCACATCTCACAACTTCATTCACAAACACAATTTCCTTGCCGTGACCTCCATCCATTCATCTAGCCATACTACATCTCACCAATCCATACACTTTCATCTCTTAGCCGTGCAAATCCATTCCATCCATATATCCATACACATCCTAGACACTTGTGCTACAACAAGGTGGTGAAAACAAAGGTCTTTGACGTTTCAAGCTTGAAATTTTGGAGCGTTTTAGGTGTACTCCGTTCTTGCTTTCAATGTCTACTTTGTTATTTTCTAATTTTGTTGCAATTATGAGTGGCTAAACCCCTATTTAGTTAGGGGGAAGTTTGAAGCCATGAACATGCTTGAGATTTGAATTGATTTCTTCAAATTGTGATTTGATAAGTTGTGATTGCAATTCAATTATCTATTTTATTCATAACTAATTATTGTATGTTTATTAAGGATGCATACTTAGTTTTCATGCATGAATTAGATGCTAGAATATAAATGAGTTTCACCTAATCGTTACAAGTTTATATTCATGAGTAGTGGAGGTTGTCTATCACAATCGCGTTAATTGAATTCTTGGCAATTGTATCATGCATTCATAGTTATAATTGCCTCGTCAACACTTATGATTTTCATTGCACGTAATGATCTCTGATTGTATCTCTATTATGCATTCATATAGGGGACTTTAAGAGAATGCTTTGGGTTGTTGCATGGATTCATCCAACTCAATGAGTAAAGGAAAATCTGAGGGTTAATTTGTGCATCACGGTTAATCTGGGGTGTTGAGTATCATAGTTTATTGAAAAGTAATTGGAAATCGATTCATGTACAAGTGTGTCATGTGTGAAGAACAGACCTCTAACTAATCCATCCATCATTTTATTTCTCAAATTCATTTTATAATCTGCCTAGTTTTATAACTTGCTTGTTTATTTCAAATTCATCCAAATCAAAACCCCTATTTTACTTTCTTGTTCCAAAGTGTTTAAAATCTGTTTTGTTTGTGTTTTAGAATGTTTTGATTTAAGTCAAAACACTAAATTCGTTCAAAGTTGTGTTAGAGTCAAATCTGCCCAGTTTGTGTTTTTAGGCAGTTTTGAGTGTTTTTAAGTTGTTTTGAGTCTTTAGAATCTGTTTTGAGTCCCTTGAGTCTATTCAAACGTTTTTAACTCTATTTTTATGTTTTTGAGTAAGTTTAGAGGTTTTAGCAAGCCCTCCTCCTAATCCCCGGTTTAGAACGATCTCTACTTGCATTTATACTACAATTTGACAACAAGAGGGTTTAATTTGAGTGCTTAACTTTCATCGCATAAGCTGTACCGCGTAATTAAGCTCCAAATGATCAACCTTCGGTGCCTCCTTCTTCTGGGGTTTTGCCTAGTATTGAGGCTCCGAATAATCACCCTCTGGTGCCTCCTATTTCTGGGGCTCTGTCAACTGCTGAGACTTTTCCTAAGCAACCTTTGTGAAGGCTCCCTCTTATTTGTTTATTTTGGTTCATGTATATGTACATATTTGTAACTTATCGGAGATATCAATAAACAAGCTTTGCTTCATTTCAACGTATTGTGTTAAATACACCAAGGCATTCTTCACTAAGTTCTTTAAATTTTTCCTTTTGTTGAAGCTTGTATGTTGAAGCTTTGTGAGTGAAGCATGTAGGTTGAGGTAGTGCTCCTTTAATTTCCCGAGTGAGGAAAACTTCTCGTTTGGAGACTTGAAAAATCCAAGTCATTGAGTGGTCGTGAGACTTCCGAGTATCAAGGTGCAGTAGCATATGGTAGGAGTTCCCCAAGTCTCCGGTCGAGAGAGTTGACGAATAAGGCATTTCCTTTCTAAGTGGTAGCCCAAAACTCCTTATTCATATATATTTGTTATGAAAGTTGTTAGGCCCAAAGAAGAGGAGGCCTAGACAATTATTTTTTTTGTTTTTAATTTTTGAATTTTCAAATTTTTAAATTTTTGAATTTCCAAAAAAATAAATAAATATATATATATATATATGTATATATAAAGCTTTATAGGTGAAGCTTTGTAGGTGAAGCTTTGAGGTTGAAGCTTTGTAGGGTACCATGAATTGATTTTGCTTCACATTATTGATCAAGATAGTGTGAAGCTTTTGTAGGTGAAGCTTTTGTGTTGAAGCTTTGTAGGTGAAGTTTTTGTGGGTGAAGCTTTTGTGGTGGGTGAAGCTTTTGTTGGTAAAGCTTTTATGGATGAGGCTTTTGTGGGTAAAACTTTTGTGGTGGGGGAATCTTTTGTGGGTGAAGCTTTTATGGTGGGGGAAGCTTTTGTGGGTGAAGCTTTTGTTGGTGAAGCTTTTATGGTGGGTGAAGCTTTTGTAGGTGAAGCTTTTGTGGTGGGTGAAGCTTTTGTGGGTAAAACTTTTGTTGTGGGTGAACTTTTTGTTGGTAAAGCTTTTATGAGTGAAGCTTTTGTAGGTGAAGCTATTATGGGTGAAGCTTTTGTGGTGGGTGAAGCTTTTGTGGGTGAAGCTTTTGTGGTGAAGCTTTTGTAGGTGAAGCTTTTGTAGGTGAAACTATTATGGGTGAAGCTTTTGTGGTGGGTGAAACTTTTGTGGGTGAAGCTTTTGAAGTTTTTATGGGGGGTGAAGCTTTTGTGGTGGGTGAAGCTTTTGTGAGTGAAGCTATTGTGGGTAAAGCTTTTGTGAGTGAAGCTTTTGTAAGTGAAGCTTTAGAGTTGAAGCTTTTTAGGTGAAGCTTTGGAGTTCAAGCTTTTGTTGGGTACCATGAATTGATTTTGCTTCACACTATCTTGATCAAGATAGTGTGAAGCTTTTATGAATTTGTAGTTATCCTCCATTCATGAAGCTTTTGTTGGTGAAGCTTTTGTAGTGAAGCTTTGTTGGGTACCATGAATTGATTTTACTTCACACTATCTTGATCAAGATAGTGTGAAGCTTTTGTGGTGAAGCTTTGTTGAATTTCCCAATTTCATTTTTTTTTTTGGGAAAGTTAGAAATTTGAAAATGTGGAAGAGACAACATTTACAAATTTTTCTTCCACACTATTGAGCAAGAGATTGTGATACAAGCCACACCTTGTAGTAGTCGAAGGTTTGGATGAACCATATAAATTGAATTTGATTCGAACAGTCTTGATCAAGAGTGTGTGAAGCTTTCTACGAGTTGTAATTGCCCTTCATTGATGAAGCTTTTGTTGGCATAATAAATTGGTTTTGCTTCACACTATCTTGATCAAGAGTGTGTGAAGCTTTTGAGAATTGTGGTTGAACTCCTTTGATGACGCTTTTGTTCGCACCATAAATTGGTTTTGCTTCACACTGTCTTGATCAAGAGTGTGTGAAGCTTTTGAGAATTGTGGTTGCTCTCTTTTGATGAAGCTCTTGTTGGCACCATAAATTGGTTTTGCTTCACACTGTCTTGATCAAAAGTGTGTGAAGCTTTTGAGAATTGTGATTGCCCTCCATTGATGAAGATCTTGTTAGCACCATAAATTGGTTGTGCTTCACATTATCTTGATCAAGAGTGTGTGAAGCTTTTGAGAATTGTGGTTGCCCTTCATCTTCAAGATATTTCCGTCAACATTGACGGGAGTCATACTAGAGCAAACTACTTCAAATTCTTTCAAATGTTTGTTAGGATCTTCCATGGACAAGCCATGGTATTTAGGAATATGATGAAGCAAACTTGACTTTAATTCAAACTCATCCGTCTTACCTTGGGCAGCCATGGGGTATTGGATGCACAAGGGTGCGGCATTATCCAAACCTAAGGCGGAAAGCTCTTTGAGTGTACGGTTGTCCACTGCCATGCCTTGGACTTCTTCAAATATCCCTGTCGTGGCTTCCTCCTCCTCTTCTTGTACGTTTTCTTCAAGGTCAGATTCGGAGTTGGGTGGATGGTGTTCTTGCTGGTTTCTAGCTCTTCTCAACTTCCTCTCAAAATCGTCGTCAAACTCCAAGATGTTTGCACGAATCGTTTGAGAGCTTCTAGTCATACATTAGTACCTAAGAAACAAGAAACAAAATTAGGTCAGAACTTAAACAAAATCAGCAACAAAGTGAAATACAAGAAACAAAAACAATCCAAGGGATTAGCAAAATTGCTAATCCCCGGCAACGGCGCCAAAATTTGATATGATATTAACTAGCACTCAAATTAAACCCTCTTTTTGTCAAATTGTAGCAAAGATGTAAGTAGGGATCGTTCTAGACCGGGGATTAGGAGGGATTGCTAAACACTTGGAAACTGACTTAAAAACTCAAAAACAAAGTTTAAAACACTAAACTAGACTCAAAGAATGCAAAACTAAAGGTTAAAACACTTAAACAAACCTAAAACTTAAAACAGCAACTAGAAGACTCAAAACTGCCTAAAAACCACTTTCTGGGCAGTTTTGAGCACCTACACTAATTTGGACGAAATTGGTTGAAAACTTGAATCAAAACACTTAGAAACACAAATCAAAACACTTTCTAACTAATCTAAGACTTCAAAATAAAGGGGGATTTGTTTTGGACGAAATTTGAAAACAAAACAGAAACTTGAAACTAAACAGATTGTAAAAACGATTTTGGTGAAATAGATGGTTAAAAGGCTAGTTAGGAGGTTCTTCTCCACACATGTCACACTTGCAAACAAAACGATTTTCAGTTGTTCTTCCAATAAATTATAAATACTCAACGCCCCAAATTAACCGTGAATTGCACTAATTAACCCTCAGTTTTTCCACAAGTTATTAAGTTGGATGATTGCATACGACAACCCAAAACATTCCCTACAAGTTCCCTACATGAATTGCATAATAGAGATACAAGCAAGAATCATTAAGTTCTATGAAAAACATAAGCATTGACAAAGCATTCGTTACTATGAATTGCATGAAACTTATGCTAAGAATTCATTCAACACGATCATTTTCAAGCGACCTTCACTACTTGTGATTATAAGATTGTAACTATTAGGTGAAACTCCCTCATAATCTAGCATCATATTCATGCATGAAAACTAAGCGTGCACTCTCAATCAACATACACAAATAAGTTATTAATCAAATAGATGAACGAATTGAATCCACAACTTATGAAATAACAACTGAATGTAATCGAATCAAATTGCAAGCATGTACATGGTTTCGAATTACCCCCCAACTAAGGGGGTTTAGTTCCTCATACTCACAACATAAAGTTTATTGAATTGAAACATCGAAGACATAAGAAAGATTACACCTAAAACGCCCAAGAATTCCACTTTGAATTTCTGCACGTCAAGCTTCTCTTCTTCTTCTCCTTGCTGCGGCAGAGATGGTTAAGGGGACTTTTGGATGTGATTTTGGTTTAGGAAGGGATTTAGGATGGTATGGTGGTGCGGCAAAGGGTAAGGATGGTGTATGGAAGTGTAGAATGGTGTATGGAGGTGGATGGTGGCTGCGGCAAGGATGGGAAGTGGCTGGAATGGATGGAAGATGCGGCAAGGTGGGGAAATAGGGTTTAGACGATTTCTGATTTATGGAGAGGGAGATGATCTGCGGCAAGGTGTAAAAAACATATATATAGGCACCTAAAACCCTAAATAAATCAGATTGGGCTAGGGTTAGGTGCGGCTACTTAAGTGGACTAGGGTTAGGGTTTGTAAAATAGGGCTTCTAGGATGGAAAGGTGCGGCATGGGCTTAGGGTTTATAATCAGATTTTTGCATGTGAACAAGGCCTAGGTGCGGCTGATTAAGTGGGCTAGGGTTAGGGTTTAGGTGCGGCATAGGTCCAAGAGGTAAGGATGGGTCATCCAAAAGCCCAAAGCTGAGAATAGAAACTCACGAAAATGGAAACCTCCAAGAATAGAAACTTCCAACTTTAGAAACCTTGGTTGCCAATTCCGATTTAGGAAAGATCAACCCAAAATGGAAACTTTTAGGCTTAGCTTTCCTACTTCAAGTAGGAAACCTCAAATCTTCAACTCTTCAATTTCATCCCAACCTTGTGTTCCAAGCATGTCCTTTTCAATCCAAGCTCACTTTTTGCTCCAAAAGCTCCAAATTGCATCATTTCATGTAATATGTCCTTTAACCTGAAAACACATGAAAGTAGCTTAAAAGACTACTTTAACAAAGAAAACATAACAAAGATGCATAACAACTAGCTAACTAAGGCGCATAAATATGCTCCTATCAAATTCCCCCACACTTAGCTTTTGCTAGTCCTCGAGCAAAACAAACAAAAGAAAGGAAACAAAACGAAACCAACTAACCAAAACAAAACCTAAACCTTCCAACGTTTGCCTCAAGGGTTTCCAATGCACATGACATATTAAAGATTGTTATCCCCACAGATTTGAGTCATCTTTACACAAGCACATACTTAATTAAAGCCACCACTTACTAATTCACAAGTAATCAATTAAAACAATGCTTTGAATGTAGTAACATGCCTTAGAGAATTCCCTCAATTCCTTACAAGATATACACTCTATTTTCACTCAGATTTTCTAACTCCACACCCTACACTAGTCATATGTGAGAAGATTGATGTAGAAATGAAAACGAATGCTCACATATATGTATCACAAAGAACGCAATTTCTAGAGTTAAGAAGCATGTCTAGATATGATCTCATGAATGGAATGCTACTACTTAGATGCGAGAACCAGTGACACCATATGCTCATACCAAATTCAAACTCCACAAATTGAAACACATAACACTCACGATAGAAGTTAAGGGTTGTAATGGGGCTTGGGGTGTTGGTTAACAAGGAAAGGATAGGGAAAACAAACGTTCTTCGAGCAATAGTAAGCAAAGCAATGAAATTGAGACGTAGAATTCACTTAGATTGCAGAAATTATCTTTAAAACACAAGGGGGAGACTTAAACAACTCCTTAGGGTCAAATTCATTATTTTGGACCCTTACTTCAACAAACAATACTTTGGAACTATTTTTCTCAACTTTTCAACTTTTTTTTCATACTTTTCATACTTTTTCTTCATTTTTTTTTTTTCCACGAAATTTTTTTTTTCTTTTCTCTTTTCTTTTCTTTGCCGTGCCTATGGCACACAATTCCTCATGAAAAATACTTCCCCCACACTTGTTTTCTGCTAACTTAGACCAAAAGGAATTCAATTTGAATCATGCTTTACTATGCTTTAAGAACAAGGGTTTGGATGGTCCTAAACTAGGCTAGGTGAGGAAAACATGGGTTAACAAATAACGAAGGCTAACAAGGCTCAATGGGGTTAAAACCTACAAATCACAATGACATAGGGCACACGGCTTTTTGGCTAAGGTGGTGGTCACTACACAACTTCATCTTGAATATGTGTTATGCAAATCAATAACATGCTTTGAATGAAATGGGCATGAGTTCTAGCATTTGAAACTAAATGATGAAACGCCTTCTAAGTAGCAACCAAGCAAAGAATAATGAGATCATGCAACGACTTTAGAAAACAAAGAATGCACAGATTTTAACTCTCCAAATAAACGTTGAGGCTCAAGTCTTACAAGGTTGTAGCGTTAGTTTGAGTTCCTTCCTTCAAGCATGTTACAAAAACTGATTTTTTTCTTTTATGATTGCATGTGAATTCATAAGTTATAACCACAACTAAGCATAACAAAGAGTAAATCAAACTTTCATCCATGTTAATCACTCTCTTTAACAGCCATGTAATTACAAACCAAATCATCATCATTGTGTTGTAAGGTACCCTAAGACACAACCAAACACACAAAAACAACTCTTTTTGGGTTTTTAAAACAAATTTTTCAAATTTTTATGTGATTTTCGGATTTTTACTTCAAAACACACTAAAACACACCAAAACTGCTCAAAAACACTTAAAAACAGCGGAACAAGTCTCCAAGTTAAGGGTGATAAAATCCCACGAATTTGCATCTAAAACACTTAGTTACCCCCCCACACTTAAATCAAACATTGTCCTCAATGTTTCAAGCATAAAATCACACTAAACAAAAAGAAACACACAACCAGCAACTAAAACAACTAAATAGGCAGATTCGAAATAAACAACAAAGTGAAGAGTTTAGGAACGCAAATCTGGAATTGGAGTGATTCCTTGGTCTTCCTTTGTTGAATTGCATGGGTTGCCTCCCAAGTAGCGCTTTCTTTTACGTCTTGCAGCCGGACGAAGAACACAATCATGCCCCATTAAAGCCCACGGCAAGGAGTGGGATCTCCTCCACAACCTGCCCCACGGCACTCTCATACATTGCATCTTTGAACGGTAATGGATAATGATGTTTGTTGATGGGTGCGTTGTGTTGCCTATGGTTCATGTACATGTGCCCACCATCGGGAATTTGCTTGGGTACCTGCACCATAGAAGGGAACCACCTATCAACTTTAATGGGAATTGGATTTGGATTAGGTGGCTTACCTATGTGATGTGATGAAGTGGCAGCAAGGTAAACGTTCTTCCCCATGGTGCTTTCGGCCAATTTGAGCACTGTGAGGGCAGTGGCCGTATGGTCCTTGTTCTCCACTCCAATTCCCTCGTCTTGCATGGTTCTTGATGCATCCTTTGTGCTTGGTGCGGAACGGTCCGGTCCTATCTTTTCAAATTTATCAATGGCACAACAAGACTGAACAACATTAGGAGTCTCAATGGATTCAGAAATTTTAAAACTAATCATGTCACCACCAAATGCCATAGTTACTAATCCTTTGGCCACATCAGTCTTCGTTTGAGCCGTTTTCATAAATGGCCCTCCAAGGAGGATGGGCAATGAAGGGGCATGGTCCGATTCATCCATTTCGAGGACATAGAAATCCGCTGGGAAGACTAAATGATCAACCTGCACTAAAACGTCTTCCAAAACTCCCTTTGGATAAGCGTTAGATCTATCGGCCAATTGTATGATTACACCATCATGTTTAAGTGCTCCTAGATTCATAGATGCATAAACAGAATATGGCATAACATTAATAGATGCTCCTAAATCTAGCATGGCAGATTTGAAACGGGTATTACCAATGACACACGGAATTGTGAAACTACCTGGATCTTTGCATTTGGGGGGTAGTTTACGTTGCAAGATGGCGGAGACATTCTCGCTTACATGTACCACTTCTTTCTCCCGGGCACGTTTCTTTGTCGTACAAAGCTTCTTTAAACACTTGGCATACTTCGGGATTTGCTTTATGGCATCAAGGAGGGGAATGTTGACATGCACCTTTCTAAACGTCTCTAGAACATCTTTTTCCTCCTCTTCGTTCTTGGATTGCAAAAATCTACTAGGAAAGGGGACATTCAAAGGAAAAACATTAGTAGGACTTGAATTTAACACATTCTTACCCTTATTGGACAGATTTGAAGGTTTAGGGGCATTGGAGACTTGCGGCAAAGGTGGAACCACCCTTGCCGTGGGTTGCTTTGATTCCTCCTCTTCCATTTGCAAAATTTCATCCTCGTTATGACCTGTTTCTGATGAAGAACCTGTCCCAACTTCCTTACCACTTCTTAGGGTGATTGCTTTGGCTGATTCAAACCCTCCTTTTGGATTTGGAATGGTAGAACTAGGAAGTTGCCCGGGATCTTGAAACTTTCCTACAAACTCGGCAATCTGCCCAATTTGTTTCTCAAGTTGATCCACCCTTTTATCTTGGTTCTGCATAGCCTTAGCTTGATCTTCCTGCCCATTAGACAACTTAGTTAGTATCTTAAGAAGTGCATCATTGTCAAGAGACGTACCTGAGGCACTTGGGCCGGATTGGGCTTGATTTTGGGATGGGTCGTAGGTTTTGGGAAAGAACCCCGGGGGTTGTTGCCTAAAGCCTCCTTGGTTTTGAGGTTGTTGGGGCTCTCTCCACTTGAAATTTGGGTGGTCTCGCCACCCCGGATTGTACGTGTTGGAGTATGGATCATGTCTTGGCTGATTTTGGCTTTGAAACCCAATGGCATTCGCACTCTCCCATCCGCCATTCTCGATGAGTTGAGGACACTTTTCGGAGGCATGTCCTTGGATAGAACATACGCCACACACCACAGGTCCTTGCAGCTTCATTCCCTCGGCCATCTGTGAAACAATAGAAGTAAGATTAGCCAATTGTGAATGAAGATCGGAAGTTGAACTTACCTCATGAACTTGGTGCCGTGGGGGTCCTCTTTGGCCTACACCCTCGTACTGTTGAGCGTTCAACGCTTTATTAGCAATCAAGACCTTGGCAGCCATGGGTGTTTTGTCCACCAATGCTCCCCCCGCCGAAGCGTCAAGCATTTGACGTTCTAGAGGTAGGAGCCCCTCGTAGAAATATTGCAAAAGCAACTCCTCCTTCATCTGATGCTGTGGACAAGAAGCAACAAGTGATTTAAATCGTTCATAATATGTAGGAAAAGACTCACCTTCTTCTTGCTGGATTCCGCTTATCTTTTTGCGTAGGAGGATGATGCGAGAAGTTGGAAAGAACTTCTCCAAGTACGCTCTCTTCATACTCTCCCAAGAAGTGACCGTGCCGGGAGCTAACTCGTATAACCAATCCTTGGCTTTATCCATCAAAGAGAATGGAAAAGCCTTCATCTTCAAGATATTTCCGTCAACATTGACGGGAGTCATACTAGAGCAAACTACTTCAAATTCTTTCAAATGTTTGTTAGGATCTTCCATGGACAAGCCATGGTATTTAGGAATATGATGAAGCAAACTTGACTTTAAATCATACTCATCCGTCTTACCTTGGGCAGCCATGGGGTATTGGATGCACAAGGGTGCGGCATTATCCAAACCTGAGGCGGAAAGCTCCTTGAGTGTACGGTTGTCCACTGCCATGCCTTGGACTTCTTCAAATATCCCTACCGTGGCTTCCTCCTCCTCTTCTTGTACGTTTTCTTCAAGGTCAGATTCGGAGTTGGGTGGATGGTGTTCTTGCTGGTTTCTAGCTCTTCTCAACTTCCTCTCAAAATCGTCGTCAAACCCCAAGATGTTTGCACGAATCGTTTGAGAGCTTCTAGTCATACATTAGTACCTAAGAAACAAGAAACAAAATTAGGTCAGAACTTAAACAAAATCAGCAACAAAGTGAAATACAAGAAACAAAAACAATCCAAGGGATTAGCAAAATTGCTAATCCCCGGCAACGGCGCCAAAATTTGATATGATATTAACTAGCACTCAAATTAAACCCTCTTTTTGTCAAATTGTAGCAAAGATGTAAGTAGGGATCGTTCTAGACCGGGGATTAGGAGGGATTGCTAAACACTTGGAAACTGACTTAAAAACTCAAAAACAAAGTTTAAAACACTAAACTAGACTCAAAGAATGCAAAACTAAAGGTTAAAACACTTAAACAAACCTAAAACTCAAAACAGCAACTAGAAGACTCAAAACTGCCTAAAAACCACTTTCTGGGCAGTTTTGAGCACCTACACTAATTTGGACGAAATTGGTTGAAAACTGGAATCAAAACACTTAGAAACACAAATCAAAACACTTTCTAACTAATCTAAGACTTCAAAATAAAGGGGGATTTGTTTTGGACGAAATTTGAAAACAAAACAGAAACTTGAAACTAAACAGATTGTAAAAACGATTTTGGTGAAATAAATGGTTAAAAGGCTAGTTAGGAGGTTCTTCTCCACACATGTCACACTTGCAAACAAAACAATTTTCAGTTGTTCTTCCAATAAATTATAAATACTCAACGCCCCAAATTAACCGTGAATTGCACTAATTAACCCTCAGTTTTTCCACAAGTTATTAAGTTGGATGATTGCATACGACAACCCAAAACATTCCCTACAAGTTCCCTACATGAATTGCATAATAGAGATACAAGCAAGAATCATTAAGTTCTATGAAAAACATAAGCATTGACAAAGCATTCGTTACTATGAATTGCATGAAACTTATGCTAAGAATTCATTCAACACGATCGTTTTCAAGCGACCTTCACTACTTGTGATTATAAGATTGTAACTATTAGGTGAAACACCCTCATAATCTAGCATCATATTCATGCATGAAAACTAAGCGTGCACTCTCAATCAACATACACAAATAAGTTATCAATCAAATAGATGAACGAATTGAATCCACAACTTATGAAATAACAACTGAATGTAATCGAATCAAATTGCAAGCATGTACATGGTTTCGAATTACCCCCCAACTAAGGGGGTTTAGTTCCTCATACTCACAACATAAAGTTTATTGAATTGAAACATCGAAGACATAAGAAAGATTACACCTAAAACGCCCAAGAATTCCACTTTGAATTTCTGCACGTCAAGCTTCTCTTCTTCTTCTCCTTGCTGCGGCAGAGATGGTTAAGGGGACTTTTGGATGTGATTTTGGTTTAGGAAGGGATTTAGGATGGTATGGTGGTGCGGCAAAGGGTAAGGATGGTGTATGGAAGTGTAGAATGGTGTATGGAGGTGGATGGTGGCTGCGGCAAGGATGGGAAGTGGCTGGAATGGATGGAAGATGCGGCAAGGTGGGGAAATAGGGTTTAGACGATTTCTGATTTATGGAGAGGGAGATGATATGCGGCAAGGTGTAAAAAACATATATATAGGCACCTAAAACCCTAAATAAATCAGATTGGGCTAGGGTTAGGTGTGGCTACTTAAGTGGACTAGGGTTAGGGTTTGTAAAATAGGGCTTCTAGGATGGAAAGGTGCGGCATGGGCTTGTTGGAAATGTGCCCTAAAGCCAATCATGTGATGATACTTTACGGACATTTCACATGTTAAACTAATCCAGTTTAACATATAAAGGGCAAAGATTATTGTTTGAGCTGTCTCATATAAATGTTATATGCTTGAACGATAAAGTCCAAGGAATATGTGATTGGGAGAATGTAATCTAATGAAGTTAGATTCATGAGACCATTCTTTCGTAGACACATCCTAAATGTTCCTGATCATAGGATTGTCAATTGGGCATTGACAGTCCGTAAAGATCGGTACGTACTATGTCTTCTCTCAGGGAGAGTGATTAGTCTCGAGTCATTGGTGTGTGTGACATCAAGACAAGTACGTAGGTGCTCAATAGAGAATGAGTACACTGAACGTGATCAACGAAGAGTTCTCATATTACATGTCACATAAGAACTCATGGTTGGGATAATGCAAAGTAGTCCTTTGACTTGAGGCATCACAGTTGTCTTGTGGTTAAGTCCTTGATCTTTGATTATGTCAAAGTCACCCCCTCGGGGTGTCTACGGCATCGTTGGGGTTAAGCCACTTAGCTATGGAGACAAGTGAATGCGCAACAAGGGATCTCTAACCTTCAAACAGTTGAGGGAGAATACTCTATGATATGATTTGGAATCTCTGGCCAGAGTATGAATGAGATTAGGGAATGCGTTCCGAATCACATTCAAGGTAATCATATAAGCACAAGACACACATTGGATAGTAGACATGATCAAATAAACTATCAAACCAAACAATGTGGTCAAGAGTATTAGATTAGAGAAGGACCGTATTGCATTTGTAATCCCGAACTGAATAGGTTCTCTAACCTCTTCTGATTAGCTTGGGTAACCATGATATGCTGCTAGGTGTCACTCATGGTTTGTGGAAGCCCTAAACGTGTATAATCACTAAAGGGAGAATTGAAAATAGTTTCAATTCACAATCGATGTAAAATGGTTTTGATCGCCCACTACCTCGCTAAAAGGAACCTAATGGATCGCACACCGTAAGAGGTGTAGATTGGAGATTAAACGGAAATGAGTAAGAATGATTAAATGGTTTAATCATTTATTTATGGCAAGGATTAATTAATATGTTAATTAATCAAACGAATAAGTTCGTTAAAGACCTTCGGGATAGTTTTGGACCTTAAGGCCCAATGAGCTTCGAACGTCAAGCCCATTAACTTAAGTTGTATGACAATTTAATGAATAAAGATTCATTAAAGCCCAAAAGCCCAATAATCCTTAAATGGCCGGCCATGATGTAAATGAATTAGGGTTTTTGGTTGTTTAGGTCACTTAAAGAAGTGACTATATAAATGACTTTATAACTAAATATTCATTAAGTGAAAAAAGGGTTTATTTTGGGTAAAAATGGGTGAGAATTGTCTCTCCATTTTCTCTCTAAAGAGGCCAACACCTTGGAGGGTACATCTAGCAATCCTACTACTCCAAGGTCACTCATTTTCTTCTACAATCTAACCTTGGTGAAGAGACTTAGAGGTTCTCAATTTTGGGAACTTGGAGAACCTATTCTTCCATTCAAATCCATGGATCTAAGAAGCAAGGAATGAAGGCCCCTATCTCTTTGGGTGATTAGCCTTTGCTTATGCAAAGAGGAATCTACAAAGGTATTAATTTCAACTCACTTTGTATTTGAGTTGATTATTGGTTCACCAATCTACTAGGCTTTGAATTTCTTGGTTGATGTTTTGTTTTTAAGTGCATGCAAGCATGATTCCGCCTTTTAATTGTTATTAGCATGCTATTGATGTTGCTTAAATGAACATGTTTTTCAAAATATTTCCTTCAGGGCTTAGGGTTTATAATCAGATTTTTGCATGTGAACAAGGCCTAGGTGCGGCTGATTAAGTGGGCTAGGGTTAGGGTTTAGGTGCGGCATAGGTCCAAGAGGTAAGGATGGGTCATCCAAAAGCCCAAAGCCGAGAATAGAAACTCACGAAAATGGAAACCTCCAAGAATAGAAACTTCCAACTTTAGAAACCTTGGTTGCCAATTCCGATTTAGGAAAGATCAACCCAAAATGGAAACTTTTAGGCTTAGCTTTCCTACTTCAAGTAGGAAACCTCAAATCTTCAACTCTTCAATTCCATCCCAACCTTGTGTTCCAAGCATGTCCTTTTCAATCCAAGCTCACTTTTTGCTCCAAAAGCTCCAAATTGCATCATTTCATGTAATATGTCCTTTAAACCTGAAAACACATGAAAGTAGCTTAAAAGACTACTTTAACAAAGAAAACATAACAAAGATGCATAAGAACTAGCT
Organism: Malus x robusta; assembly: GCA_963082935.1. Lineage (NCBI taxonomy): Eukaryota > Viridiplantae > Streptophyta > Magnoliopsida > Rosales > Rosaceae > Malus > Malus x robusta. Next base: position 15,856,551 of record OY720325.1, on the reverse strand, counting down.
AACTAAGGTGCATAAATATGCTCCTATCAGTGTGTGAAGCTTTTGAGAATTGTGGTTGCTCTCTATTGATGAAGCTCTTGTTGGCACCATAAATTGGTTTTGCTTCACATTGTCTTGATCAAGAGTGTGTGAAGCTTTTGAGAATTATGGTTGCCTCATTTGATGAAGCTCTTGTTGGCACCATAAATTGGTTTTGCTTCACACTGTCTTGATCAAGAGTGTGTGAAGCTTTTGAGAATTATGGTTGCCCTCCATTGATGAAGCTCTTATTGGCACCATAAATTGGTTTTGCTTCACATTGTCTTGATCAAGAGTGTGTGAAGTTTTCTACGAGTTGTATTGTTCGTATTGTTACAGAGGGGAAATGTCTGAAGCAGATGCAAGAGGGCTGAATAGCTTGATCTTCTTATGTCATGCACTGAAGTTGTTGTTGGCTTGCAATAAGACTTTGTTGGTGACCATAACTCTTATTAGGCATAAGTGCTCCCCTAGTTGAGTTGTCAAACTTGAGGGTTTTTGATTATTTATGAATGCTAGGAGTTCACATGTACAAGTTGTAAAACTCGTCTTCTGGTAGGTGGAATGAATGGTGAGTTGCTTTCATCACTTGGTTGGTGGTACGAAGATGAGTTCCTTCATCACCTTTCATCACATTTCATCACCTGGTTGGTGGCACGAGGATGAGTTCCTTCTTCACCTGGTTGGTGGCATGAATGGTAAGTTGCCAAACGATATTAGAGTACGGGTTGTACATTTCATCACCTAGTTGATGGCATGAAGGAGAGTACGGGTTGTACATTTCATCACCTAGTTGGTGGCATGAAGATGAGTTCCTTCTTCACCTGGTTGGTAGCATGAGTGGCAAGTTGCATAATGATATTAGAGTACGGGTTGTACATTTCATCACCTGGTTGGTGGCATGAGGGGGAGTATGGGTTGTACATTTCATCACCTGCTTGGTGGCATGAATGACAAGTTGCCAAATGATATTAGAGTACGGGTTGTACATTTCATCACCTGGTTGGTGGCATGAAGATGAGTTCCTTCTTCACCTGGTTGGTGGCATGAGTGGCAAGTTGCCAATTGATATTAGAGTACGGGTTGTGCATTTTATCATCTGGTTGGTGGCATGAAGATGAGTTCCTTCTTTACATTTCATCACCTGGTTGGTGAGAATAAATGCAAGGTGTTTAGGCACATTGTAGCAAGTGTCGAATGACATAAAGTATGTTGAACCCTTTCAAAACACAGTTGGCTTATGTATGGATATGTTGAAATGTATGATGTTTATGTATGAATGTGTTGGAATGTATGATGTTTATTTATGAATGTGTTGGAATGTATGATGTTTATGTTGATTGATGTGAGTGATGCTTATGGATGTTTTGCTATGCATGAAGGGATCCATGCTTTTGATATGTGAACCATGTTGGTTGTAACACTTAGTATCACATACTTTGTGTCAAAGTACGCATGTTGAAGCTTTGAGTTGGAGTATAAGGGTAGGTTAGCGTAGACCAAATGTTCCAGTGCTAGGAACGCAAAAGACTTAGAATAAGTTGTCTGAATTCCCTTTTCTTTAAATATTTGCCGAATGACTTGTGTGACAAAAGATCTCAAGTGGTTGAGAGTCAAAACATTTGTAATGTGTATGCCTTCTTATAATAGCATTTCTTTCAGTATCTAGTCCTCCACTTTGAAAGAGTGAGGCTTGACCCCATAGTCATAATAGTCGACGGTACTTTCACTCCTGGTTGTCTTGATACGAACTTTTATCCCTCTTGTTGTAATAGGTTTGCTGAGAGTTAAAATCATTCCTCTTACCAAGAGACAAATACGTTTGGTGACTTAGCGAGTAGCTAAATAAGGCAGGAGATGATGCAATGGGTGTCTGAATGGCCAAGATCTCCTCACTTGGTAGAACTTGACTTCCACTTCCCACTTGTTAATAGGGGTTAACCATATGGGGGTTCCCTTGGTATGTTCTTGCTTCGGCAGAGGTGTGGTTGTAAGTCTGTGCCATCACCTCAGAGTAAGTCGTCTAAGTGTTGGCATTGATCATGTACTTGAAAAAACAATCATGTAAGCCTGTCGTGAAGGCCTTGAGAGCGGTCTTGTCATCTGCCTCAGCGCAGCAAGAATACTCATAGCTGAAGCGACCGGTATACTCTCGTAGTGACTCGTCCGACTTCTAGCGAATAGTGTACAAGTCATCTGCAGAATGCAAGTGATCGATTTGGAAGATGTGTTGAGAGACAAACAGTTTCCTTAGTTCCTCAAATGAGTTTACTGTCTCAGGTGGAAGATGGCAATACCAATTTAGAGCTCCGCCAGAGAGGGTGGAGGGGAAGAGAAGACATCGCTCTTCGTCGGTGTGCATCTGATATGCCATGGTGGACTCAAAGAGGTTAAAGTGTTCAATTGGGTCATCCCTTCCAATATAGAGTTGTAAACCAAGCTTTCGTTTTGTCTTCGCTTGAAGGGGGTGTCGAGGATCCTCCTTGTGAAAGGGCTAGGCCTGGGTTGGTTCCAGTTGGGTATCTCGGCCTGACGTTCGGCCTTCAATTTGTTTACTTCCTTAAGGAGCTGTAGGACAAGGGAGTCCTGAGTGGAGTCATGTACCACTGGAATTTTCTTTTGTAAGTCTCCATCGCCTCTTGGAACTAGGAAAGTTTGAGGAAGAGCGTGTGTTTTTTCCTTGGACTCGCCATACTGACTTCTAAAGCGAGTTTGTCAGAATACCTCATAGTCCCATGTACCTTCATGTTCCTCTGGGACCTGTCGTTCATTCTCTAGATTGGCAGCTGACATGGGTCGTAGGATGAGACTAAGTCTTTCAGAAACCCTTGGGTCATTGATCTTTGAGCATATACGGAGGGGATTCTCTCGAAATTGCTTTAGGAAGCCTCGGCAGTCGCGATAAACGGCTTTCGATCCTTCCAACCCTTCTGCAAGAAGGTGTCTTCCTCCACTTCTCCTGCTTTGGGTCGAAGCATCTGGGTTGACAGAAGTTTCATGTTGATCAATGTTTTGATGATTAGCTCGCTCCTCATCAGGGATACCCATGTCGAAGGGAGGTGACCCTTCGTGTTGGGGGGCACCCAGATGATGGTTGATGTCCACAAGGGCAACGAGCTTGCGTGTTTGAGTATGCCTAGTTTCGTGGAGCGTTTCAAAAAGCTTCTCATACTGCTCTTAGAGTACCTCATTCTTCATTACTATCTTGTTGTTCTGAGCTTCTAGCTCATCGACTTTAGCTTGAAGAGCAACCTTCTTTCCTTGCTTCGCACTAGGTGCAAGAGGGGTGTCATTTTGTGTGTTGTGGCTTCCTTTGCTCCCCATGTTGAAGAGGGATGCCTGGTCAAAAGAGAGTGTACGAATGGTGGAAACCACCTTGACAAAGTTGAAGAGAGTGGGAATAAGTGTCGTTTCCCACAGACAACGCTAAATGTTGATGCACAAAATCAATGAAGACTTTGGTACAACAGAAAATGTTAAGTTTGTGACCTTCACTAGATTGCTCCGGTCACTAGTGTGAATAAGTATGTAAATGCATAGGGACAGGGAAGCAAACACAAGATGTACGTGGTTCACCCAGATTGGCTACGTCCATGGAGTAGAGGAGTTCTCATTAATTGTGAAGGGTTTACACAAGTACATAGGTTCAGGCTCTCCTTTAGTGAGTACTAGTGAATGATTTAGTACAAATGACATTAGAAAATATTATGAGAGAATGATCTCTATTTATAGAAGAAAGTTTCTAGTTTCATTTTGACATTGACACGTGTCGTGTTGTGATTGACTTCTGATGTTGACATGTGTCGCGCTATGATTGGCTTCTATGTCGACACATGTCGCACTGTGATTGGCCTCCTGGTTAGAGGGAAACTCTTCTGGGTTCTTAATGGTATAATGTTGACCGGTGCTCAGTAGTTTCGGGATTTGATCAAGTATGGTACAAACACACACTATATGCTTAACGGATACACATGTCATGCACATGATATGCACACTGCATACTAATAACATGCACATGGTTTGTGGATCTTGTAGTTGTTCTATTCCCCATATTAATGTCACAAACTTGTTGCTCAAACATCTTGTTGATGCACAAAACCGGAGGTCTTGGAACAACGTAAATCCAACCGTGAATCTGCAAGAAAGTAAATAACACAAGATGTATCGTGGTTCACCCTAAGGTTTGGGCTACGTCCACACTGATATTGTATTTCTGATAGGGTTGTGAGGGAGAGAGTGTGAGAGCCTCTGTAATGAGAGTGAGGCTCTGAGAGGGGGTGAGAGGGCCTAGGAATTGGCATTTCCTAATTGTGAGGGTGATGAGTCCTTTTATAGAATAAGGGCTCCTCACTTATTACATATTTACCCCTTCATTTATTACATAATTACATTTAAGTCCCCCGAATATTTGTACGAGATCTAAATACGGAGGCCCTAAATATGATATAAACACATCTACATAGTGGATTCTGTTGCAACTAGACTTGTAATTCCACTTTGCAATATTATAAATATAAAAATAACATCTCAATTTCAAATCTCTAAGAATGCAGCATGTCTATCAGATGTGAATGGGTTCCACGTTGCTAGTTTCAACTGCTAGATAAGTTCCACGTTAACCCCAGCCAACGGAACATACACTATCATCAATCCCTAAGTCACATAACTTAGTTAACTGCAAGTAGCATTCAATCGTAAAATAAAAAATATTACATCGGCAAAGACTCAAAGTGATCAATTTCATACATACACCAACAAAAATACTCACACATGATCGAAAAACAGTTATAGTAATTAAAAGGTTGCGACTCGTGACATCGAAAAACTTCCACGTTTACCTCAAATTACAACAACAATGTTAAAATAAGAAAGAGAGCAAAATAATGCTAGAGATTACCTTGCTGCTACAAGCATTCCATAAATAAACAAAATTTCCCAACCCAACAGCAAGCACTTTATGCAAACCAATCGACAAGGTTTGGATATAAATCGTCCTGCAAAGCAGTTGCATCCAAAACTCGAACAAGAAACAAAATTTCCGTAAATTAAAAAAAAAAAAAAAAAACCCAATTCACAACACTCAAAATCCAACCAAACCCAAATCGCCAAAAGACTAGAAAGTGATGAAAGTCACCTTATAAGGCGACTGCAAACCTTCAAAGGAGCTCGAAAGGGGTAAGCGAGTGCATTGATCGGCGAGTCTCGCTTTTGAATCGAAAGATGTTGGGGCTGAGCGGGTTCATCTGAATCACGCTTCTTTTCTCAGGTGTCGCTAGAGGGACGATGCCGGCAGAGTCAAGTCCAAAGAGGGCAGGCGTATCGTAGGTGAGGAGAGAGAAAGCTGTTGGATGATGGATGAAGATGGATGAGTTCCACTATGTTAAGAAATATAAGATTACTAAGAAATTTTAAAATGATGAAATTTTATTTATAGAATTTGTGAATTTTCTTGTTTGGGTAACCTAAAAGAGCAATGGAATTGAATACGGAATTTGTTATTTTTAAACTCTCAATCATAGAAATTGGAAAATTACACCTATTTACATGGAATTCAAACTTGGGAATTGAAGATCCCAAATTCCAAGTTTTTTTCCATGGGAAATTCTAAATTTCTATGTTTATGAATCTAAATAAGGGAATTGGTGCATGTCAATTTATAAATTTTGTCTTTAATTCAAATTCTAAGTTTATTTCCCTCATCCAAACATAGTGTTCTGGTTCTTTGAGCTGAGGATTGGGTGAGAGAAATTTTCGGAGAAACGTGCAAATGACGTTTGGGTGGGAGGAAATAGCCATTTATATATAAGGGTAATTAAGTCATTTTAAGGTGTATAAAGAATCTTAGGGTGCGTTTGGTACGCGGACGGGACGGAACGGAACGGGACGGGACGGGACGGAACGGGACGGGACGGGACGGAACGAAGGTGTAATTTTTGAAAAAGACATGGGGTATATTTGTCTTAAAATGGTAAAACATTGTGTTCCACAGACGTGGAACAAACCCGTTCCAGGGGGGGGAGGTGGAACGCAAAAACACCCAAAATCTGTCCCGTGGAACAACCCGTTCCACCCATTTTTAGCGCACCAAACGCGGGACGGAACGCCTCGTTCCGTTCCGTCCCGTCCCGTCCCACGTACCAAACGCACCCTTAGTTCTGTCCAATTGTTATGCATTGCATGGGCATAACTTGTTCATATTCAAAATGTCGTATTTCTATCTTAAGATTAAAAAATTATCCTATTTCTATTTTTGGTTCTTTTCCTAGCACCCAGCTCCGCCTTGTCCCATTTTATTTTCAAATGGGTCCAGCCCGATTCTTTTTAATTTTAGGCCCGTTGCTTCTTCTTCCTCGCGTACCCTTCTGCGAAGTCGCACGTTGCGGTGGCTCGTCGTGAAGTCCCCCTCGGAGAGTAAGAATCCCCCAAATTGTTGGGGGAAATTGCAATGGATGCCAAGGACATCTTGGGCTTGCCCAAATCCACGCATCCCGCATCCCAGGAGAAGAAATCTCGGCCGTTAAAGGAATCTCAGCGAAAACCAGATGGCATTTCGCGCGAGGTACGATTGATTGTCTGTGTTTAGGGTTTATCGGATTTCGTTTAAATTTATCAAATTTCGGGGATAATGCATGGTGGGTTTATCAAATTTTGGTTGTATAATCTTGAACGATTGAGAAATTGAAATGATAATGCGTTTTCTGGCTTTTCGAGTTGCAGGTGTATGCGCTTACCGGTGGTGTTCCACCTCTCATGCCGGCAGTGGAGCCATTACAGCTGAAAAAAAGGCCTCCGACTGATGAAAAGGTTAATTCTGTTCATCATTTGCTTATTTACTCACATTTGTAGTAATACTGGAAGCGTAAAAGATTGTAGGATTTATATATTTGAGTTGCTTGTAGATGTAGCCAGTTATCTTTCATGTAGTTTTTTATTTTTTTATTTTTATTTTTTTTTGGGGGGGGGGGGGGATATTTCACTTCCACAATCAGTTATACGAAGTCTGCCATTATGCTTTCAGATCTCTTGGCAGTGGCTTCCTTTTACTAGTTCTGCCCGGAAAGATAATTTACGGCTCTACCACTGGGTATGTTTTGGACCTTATGTAGCACGCCTCCAAGCTTTGCGTTTCTTTTCTTTTTTTTTTTTTTTTCCAGTCGGGCTGTGTGTATGACTTTAGTCACTGCTACTATGCAGGTTAAAGTTGTAAATGGCGTCCCGCCTACAGGTGACTACTCCTTTGCCAAGTATAACAAGGTACAACTAACCTTAATTGTGTTGGGGAAGGATTGTCCCTTTTCTTATGAACATATAATTTGACTTCGTTTCAGGTGAAGTGAATACATATTATATATTGATTTTATTTTTCAAAATCTGTGCAGTCTGTGGACGTTGTCAAGTACACAGACGAGGAGTATGAGAAGCATTTGACTGATGATGTAGGTATCAAATTAAGATTTTATTTGTGTGATGTCATTTTATTTAGGGTATTTGGATTTTAGGGCCTCAATAAGTGCTGTTTTAGATGGAAATATAAAAGCTTTTTTTTTTTTAATTTAATTTAGGTTCAGATTTTAAAATCCAGCTCCACATCATATGAAATGATTTCAAGTGTTCAAATTATAGGATAATATTGCCATCTGAAATTCCAGCCTAACCGATTATTAAGCTTTAGAAGTAGGAATTGATTGTGAGAATGCTTTACTTGCCTCATTCTCTGTTGTTATATTGTGTCTCCTTTAGATGTGGACAAAGGAGGAGACAGATCAATTGTTTGAATTGTGTCAACAATTTGATCTACGCTTCATTGTGATAGCAGACAGGTTCTCGTCTTCTCGTACTGTGGAAGAACTGAAGGAACGCTATTACAAAGGTATTGTCTATTTGTTTTCTTTACGAATTTTTTTTTGCTCACTATTTGGTTCACTCTTATGATGTTCATGTTATGCTTTAATTTCTATGCTTGAATCTTTAAATGATTCACTGTTTGAGAAAGATCATTGAACTTGGCTATTGCAGATGCTGATTATCTCATTATTTATTGTAGTATCTCGATCTATATTAATTGCTAGAGCGGCGGCATTGCCTGGAGATGTTTCAGAGCATCCTATTGTTAAGGTTTGTAGCCTTGTCAACTTATCTTTTAGGCAAATATTAATTCCTTTTTGTTGGCAGAGAATCTCTCTGGGAACAAGTTAATTCAGCTGTGTGTGTATTGGTCTTTATAGACCCTGCATTGGCGGCAGACATGACTGGGCTACCCTTTATTAGTTTCTTTACTTACAGTTTCTCTGTTTTGGTTTATCTTGTTTTCTCTTGGTTTAGGAACGTTACAAATTTACACAAGAGAGAGATCGCAAGCGAGCATTGTCCATGGTTCTCTCTCAAACAAAGCACCAAGAGAGAAAAGATTCTGAGGTTTTCATCCATCAATCTAGAGTGATTGATTCTTTAACGTGGCCCTGCAACATTAATTGGGGATTTGATTTTTCAAATGGATACATTCATTCACTTGTCTGATCCATCGTACGTTATCTTAGGTTCTGGCAGAAGCCAAAAGAATAGCTGAGTCACGCATGGCTGCAAGGGTAAGTTTACCGTTAGATACTATGCTTTATTTGACTGGTGAGTTCACGACCATTTAGGAAACTGTACTTTCTTGTCACTTCTACTCTGTGGGTAGAATGAACTGCTATGCTTCTCCAAAGTATACTGCTCTGTATTACAGCTATCCATTTTTTCTTTTCTTTTTTTTAAGGTTTAGGATTTACCTCTTTTCTTTGTGGTAGGGGTATGTTTGTTAACTTCAAGTTTACTTCATTATAGATAGATACATTGTATGTTATGTAAAATTAGACTCTAAGTGATATCAAGGTATTTACTTTTACATTGGCTCTGCATTCCTCCTTGTATTGGTAAACCACTAAACCCCATTTCCTGAATTAGGAGGTATTCCAGCATCCGTTAATGACCCATTTTCCTATTAACTAGAATTGTTAAAAGTATTTATTAGTGACTCTCATTGTGGAAGGGTTATAGCCTATTGGCATCATATTATGCCAATGTATTGGTTGTTCAATTTTCAAAATCAGAATGAATAGGTATGTGCATGCATCTGAGTGTTGTGTGTGTATGTACTTTATTTTTCTGTATTTCAGAATGCTAAAGAGTCAGAGTTGCTTGTCACATTTACTATGGATAGTGAGAGGGCTATTGTTTTTGGTGGGACTCTATCACGTCCATCCAACTCTGAGTTCGCCCCTGCAATGGTTGCACATTCAACTTCAATGGCAGAGAATGCCTCTACTCTAGCTTCTCTCCGCATGGTATGTTTAAATGGTTTGCCAGATTTTGTTCTATATCCTCGTTCCTTTCCCGTGAAAGTTACTACTGCATGACTTCATTTTTGGTCCTCTGTTTGTATCCATTTTTTCTTCAAGGAAAATCTTGTACTTAATTTCTTTGAAATATGTAAGATATCCATTCTCGAGTTCATTGACTGGTTGATTGAGAAAATTTCCAGCTTCGGGTGTATCTTAGAACATATGCACTTGACCAAATGATCCAAGCTGCAAGCTCATCTGCTGGACTTCGGACTATCAAGCGGATTGAACAAAGTTTGCAAGAACTTGGGGTCTGTACTACTTCTTAAACTATTGATCAAGTATAGATGCTTTTTTCTTTGTCAAACTTGGTAGCATATTTTTTTTATCTTGTGCAGCAAATTTTCAGATCCATTACATGTTACCATGGTTGATCTTGTTTCATAAATTTCACCTTTGCTTTGTTTTAAATTTCCTTTACCTTATCATGATAGAGGTTAAATCACTTGGTAATTCAGTTTCATTGCACTGTCTGTCCATTCATGAATATGGATGAATTTCTAGACAATTACTTCTTGTCATAAAAACTTATAGAATTCCATTGAAGAGCAGAATTCCATTGAAGAGAGATGCTTTGTGGTATTTGGCGATCCTGCTTTGTGTATTCTTAAATTCTATATGAAAGTTAGATATCATTATTTGCTCATTTCTTGTTATCTTGTTTTAGTAATAAGCTCAGTTATATTGTTTGGTTCTTGATAATCAAGAATTTTGCCATTCAAAATTGCAAAGTACGTATTTATATTCAGAGCAACATATCCTATGAATATCTTTATTCCTCATTTGTTGCTTTTTAAAAGAGTAAATTTGTGCATTTTGCTTTACAGGTTAATTTAAAGCCAAGAGTTCCAACTAAAGCCGTTTGTGCACAGCATCTTGAACTAAGAAAAGAAATATTGACGCTACTGAATCTTCAGAAACAGGTGTTACTTAGCTAAGCTTTGTCTTTTATAAATACTGTAAATATTCCTTTATAAGTTAGAGAGCATCGTATATCCCTTAAAACATGTATCAATGATATCGCTTTTCTCCAAGTGTTAGCAAGGGGTGTGTTTTGTAATTCTAATTTCCTTAACCAAACTCACTGTCTTTTGAACAACATCATCATTGTTCATCTGTGTTGGTTTCATTTCTGTTTAACTGCAAATAATTTGGTTGCTTAACTGCAGTTTTAAAATGAAGAGTGCATCTTTCTTCAGTTTTGTATTTTATTTGACATAAGTAATACTTTTGGTTATCAGCTACAATATAAGGAGGCAGAAGGCTCATCTTATCGTGATAGTCCATACGAAACACCAGGCACACCCAAGGTTTGTTGCCCGTACTTGTAGTAGGCTTCTCAATTGATAAGCTATCTTGTGATTCAAACGATGAGATTTTTCTGACTCTACTGTCTTCTTATTGTGGTGATCAGGATAGCACTTTTGTTCCTGATTCAACAAGTTTCGGAGGTGAATTATTAGGTGATAATAGGAAATTTTGTCTCATCCTGCACGCTTGTTTATTGTTTGCTTGTCTGATTCTTTTGGTTGTTCTGAGTGTTCTTCTAGTACTGTTGACCTCATTTATATCCATTGGATGTCAGGGGATAGAGTTGGTAAACGAGACCAAAAACGAAAAGCCCTTGGTAGGGCAGAAGCTCCATCATTGCCTGCGCAGTCTAAAAGGCCTAGAAAGTTAAGGGCATCGGATCTGTAGCTCCAGAACTGAGTAAGCAAATCAGCTCTTAGTTGACCTGGCATGCAGAATGCATAATTAAATTGGTGCAGGTCTTCGATAGTTTCAAATGTAGTAGCAACCGAAGTAGGAGAAGAGGCTTTTGTTTCTAGCTATTAATTCTAGTTGGTAGTTAACACTGACCGGCGATGATGGACTTAACCAGCAAGTAATTCTGAGTTGGGAGCGCCGTGTAATGTGCATGGCATAAGTGGAAGTTCCAATTTCCGTTAACCTTAAGGAAATTGTCCAAGTATAAATAGTCAGAGTTACCACATTAGGTTAAAACCATGTGAAATGCTATATTTATGTAAATATATTTCTTGCTAATTCCAATATTAGACTGGCATTTAGGTGATTGAGTGGCAATGTTGAAATGCTGATTAGGAACACGACCTAGTGGTCTTGCTAATTCCAGTGTTTGGTGCAAGCAGGACAAAGTTCAATGGGACTAAGTCGGACTCGTGCGGACTAAGTCCTTCACTGCGTGGTCTTAGTGAGGCCCCTCAAAACGTTTGGGATTGCTAATCCAGTCTCTGAACTTGCGTTGTATGCAACCGTGTCGTCTACAAGCATGCCTCTCTGCAACTCCATTTGCCTTCATGCCCAGATCTTAAACCCAGATTTGAAACCCAGCCCACTCATGCCCATATCTGAAACAAAAATGCAATTTTCAGTTTTGGGAGTGAATCGGGCCGAACTAAAAGAACAAATATGTCTAAAAGGGAGGATCCAACATCATTGAGTTTGATTTCTAAAAGCTCGCAAAACACATGAAGAGGGACTGTCAACAGTTGAAACTGGAGTCAGATTTAAGAGATTCTACGCACGGGCGAATGAGTGAACTTGCCGCATAGTTTCATACATTTCATGGTCAGATGAAACTTGAGCTAGATTTCTAATGTGGAAAAACTTAGGAAACTCCGATCACCCGCATATTGCACATCAAGATTAGGCATGCATACGAAACTGACAACATCGATCCCAATCAAGTCATCAAGTCGCACGCTAGCTACCAACAGAGCAGCGGGTGCTTTCATTTCAGGATGGGGGACGTTTTTCTCTCAAACCGACTTGCACTGAAACTAGAATTGACATCAGAATACCCAAAATCCAAAAGAGCGGTGCTATCCACAAACATCTCTTTTTATTTTTCACACACTGTCAATTTCTATCATTCTCCGTGTGTAGAAGGAAAAAAGAGAAGTGTAGATAACACCACCCAACCCACAAAAGCCCATTTTCTGTGTGTTTCTCAAATAAAATAACCAAAATATGATGAACAATGTCTTCAAGTGAAGCTGGGTACACCAATACAATCTCTTAACAAGAAGATAACAACACACATTCCAAGGCACGATATTCCTTGTTAATCAATTTCTTAACGAGAACAAAATCAAAACCTTAACCTTGGTTGAAACTGAAATTAAAACAAGTCCTAATAGTAAATTGAAAAACTTTCTGTGAAATTTGAACGCGCCTCACGTGCCTTGTCGGTTTCTTCCTTTTTCTTTCTCCAGGTGAGTTTTGTTTTGTGCTTTTTAGCGGCAAGGTGGATTGGCAGTCTCCGGACCGGCACTGATTCGAGGGTTTTGAAACGAAATCGTGTTGAGCCTGAGATTGCGACTGTTTGTAATGATGATGATCAACAAGCTGCGATGGAGACCACCAGGCCAGTGATGGCTGCCGACGGTGTCAAATTGAGTTGAAGAGACAAACTTGTGAATGTTAAGAATGGATTACATGCTCTGGATTTGGATAATTTCAAGTGCGATCTTGATGATGAGTTGGATTGTGCAGTTACAAGGGGTGAACGTGGCCCTAGCTTTCAATTTTCTGAATGAGCAATGAAGAAGATGTGCGAGCCCTGGGAGAAGTCGTTAATTGTCAAGTTGTTGGGTAAGCCTTTCTCAATTGCTGTTTTGTATAATCGTCTAAAAGGAAAATGGGGTCCGAATGTTGGTTTTAAGCTTGTAGATTTAATTAATGGCTATTTTGTTGCAACTTTTGAGAAGGAGGATTTGGAATTTGTTCTTACTGGAGGACCTTGGGTTATTTCGGGTCAGTACCTTGTAATTCATAAATGGAAACCTGGGTTTGAGGCTAGTTCTTCCAAAATTACTAGGACTGCTGTTTGGGTTAGAATTTTAGGAATTCAAGCTGAATTTCTTGATGTTTGTGCTCTGAAACGAATTAGTTCTTTTCTTGGTAAAGCTTTGAAAATTGATGCACTGACCTTGGCTCGGGCTAGAGGAAAATTTGCTCGAATTTGTGTTGAATTGGATCTAACTAAACATTTGGAGGCTTATGTGCAATTGAATGGTGCATGGTTCAACTTAGAGTATGAGGGTCTTCCTCATATTTGCTTCAAATGTGGAGTGTATTGTAATAGAAGAGATTGTTGTATTGTCACTAATGAGGTGGTTGGTGATGTTTCCAGTGATGTAACTGGTATGAATGTTGATATTGGTGGAAAGGAGATTGGTGCAAGTGATGGTTGTACTGTTAATTCTGATACTAATGTTTGCAATACTAGTGTTGATGGTTCTGTTAAGGAATCTGTTTTGGGACCTTGGATGATTTGCCTCAAAAGAACAGTGGCTTATTATCAGAATTTTACCAAAAAAAAAAAACCGAGTCCTAACAAACCAACATCAAAACCCAAACAAAAGTATTTCTAACCTTTGATTCATTGGAACTAGTAAACTACAAAAATAAAAGGGTAAATCTTAGTTTACTATCATCAAGTTTCGTGGTTTTCAACATTTGATACATAAATTTTTTTTTGTCTTAAAGTCATACCTAAAGTGTTAATTTTGAAATAGTTTTATACATCCATTATTCTGGTTATTAAATCTCCTGTTAACTGATGATGTGACGTTTATGTGAACAATGATTATACACCACGTGGCATTAAAGGGTCAACATGGAACGTGGCGCATAATCATTGTTCTACCTCCCCCGACCTTCCCTTCCTCCCTTATCCCTCCATTCTCTCATCTGCACCAACCAACCAAACCCTCCTCTCCTCTCTTTTTCGACTCGTCATACATCCACCCTCCCCCGTCCATGTTCGACTCCACCCATCCACCCATCCACCCACCCACTCAACCCTCATCTTCTCTTCAACAGCCTTCATGAGCTCGAACCTCTGACCCCCATCTACTTGATTTGACAGCGGTGGAGAGCCATGGGGTTGGATTGGTGGGGGAAGATTGATCAACCGAATTGGGAACCCATTTCCGGCAGCCCCCGTGTCTTTGATTTTTGAGGAATTTGTCGAGCAAAAATCCATTTAGGAACCCATTTCCGGCAGCCTACGGGGTTGGATCAGTCGGGGAAGATCGATGGCTGCTGGTTTTCTCTCAAAAGGAGGGAAAGAGACACAGAGACAGAGGAAGAAAGGAAGACAAAGGAAAAAAAAATTAATATTTTAATTCCTCTTCCCAGATCAACCCACGCGAACCCAACCGAAGGAGCGAGCACTGTCACCTCTACACCTCGTCTTCTCCATCTTCGTTCGTCTGATTCTCCATCGACCACCATCGATCTCTCCCAACCATCTCCTCTTATCCGTTTGCAGGTGAGATGCAGTTGCTGCGGAGATCGAAAGGTAACTAAAATTAGGGCTTCGATGGAGAATTTTAGGATCGCAGAACAAATAGATGGTTCGCATGGGTCGATCTAGGGAGAAAGAAGGGAGGGGAGGTGGAGAGGGTGGAGGAGAGGGAGGAGGTGGGTTGGGGATGTTAAGAGGGAGGAGTGGGATGGATCAGATGAGAGGAGTCGAAGAGGGAGGGGGAAGTTTGAGATTTTTTTTAATTTTTATTATTTAATTTTTAATTTTTTAATATCCCCATATTGACACGTGACACCTAGTCATTGCCATATCATCAATTAACGGAGGTTTTGACAGAAAACTTAACAAATGTATAAAAGTGTTCCAAAATTATGACTTTATGTACCAGACTAGGATGAGAAAAAATTCATGTACCAAATGTTGAAAAGCAAGAAACTTCGTAGTAATAAACTGAGATTAACTCAAAATAAAAAGCCATAAAATCTCACATATTGCAAAAACAATTGAACAACAACAATCCTAACCTTGACTATTTCTGAACACAATCCGCATCTTCGTCACTTCTCAGTCTACTGCGCCAAATTCGCAGTTTTGTCTCCCTTTGAAACTTTTATACCCTCCAAAACGAACTCCTCGACAATTCTTTAGGTAATTTTTGGGTTAGTATTAGCAAATAAACCGACATATAAATGGGCAGGTTGGAGAGGGGCACGAATGGAATTGGTGTTGCCCCAGTTGTGGTGGTAAGCTGGTGCAGGCCTTGGTTTGTCATAGGTGGAGAGAGCAGAACACGATATGGTTATGGGTGTTGATGATGGAAGAAATAGTAGACCAAAACACAGCCTAGAAGCCAATAGGGTTTTACACCTTAACTTCAAAGTTTCCTGCTAAGTTACCTTTAGTACTCTGCTTCAGGCATTGTGAAGCATTAACAATAGGTCCTATCCGCACCATCTTTCTTTTCTTCTTTCTCATATTTCTTTTTCTTTTCATGTTTGACAGTTTCGGTTCGAGCTTGCAAAGCAGGTTTTTTATTCATGGGTATAAGAAACTAATAAAGTAAAAAATTCTGATACCATTTCATGCTCCAAGAGCTATTACAAAAAACAATCTACATAGTTGATTTACATTATTCATTTCTTCATGCTTCATAATCTCTTCATCTACACTACTGCCATATTGCAAGAGTACTGGAAACTGAAGGTCTACTAGTTACCTGGATTCAATAGCATAAGTTTCACAACCTCTAAGGAATGACCGACGCCACCAAATCTGGAAGGCTTTGCTGAGGTTAGGACAGTCAGTGCTGTGCTTCGAGAAATATTGAAACCATTCCGTAAACAGAATGTACTGCTGCTTCAAGGGTAGTGTAAGGAGTGTCTGACCCATAGCTTCCTCCAAACCCTTCATGTCAAGCCCTTTCTGGCACCTTTTCAGCCAACCAAAGTCCAAGAGCATTGGACCAAACCACGCCTCGAGAAGTCCTGATCTTGAATTTGAACCGCAATGCAGTTTTCTGGTCCCCATTGCAACAAGTAAAATTGCTGATACACGACTCAGCTCGTACCTAACCATTGGAGATGTTTGGCCATGCATTTGAAGCAGTTCTCGCTGATTGCCCCATATATCCACAAATTCCTCAGCGATTTGCCAATCAAGCAGGATATCTATCAGCCAGTTGATATTATCAACCTGCCTTGAGATGCGTTCAATCATGGGCTTACCTGTCTCCTTAACAGGTCTCTCATGAGAAATGCCGTCACACTCAGAGGCCTCATTAAAGAGGGTAACAAGTGAAGTGAGACAGGATCGACAGACATCATAGATATCATCCTTATTGAGGTCATGATGGTCCTTGTCATACACCGAACTTCTGCATAGCAGACCCTTCACGAGCAACTTTAGCTCATTCCTTGCGTTGACATCTGTACAAGTGGTGATAGACCAAACAAGCTGTCTGGCTAAACTTTGTTGAGAATCTGCAGAAGAGTCGAGCAAGTAAAGTCTGGCCAAGATGTCCTTAGTCGTTGCATCATCAAACTTAAACCTTGTAAGCAGGCTCCTAAGTTTCTCCTCTTCTTCCTCAGTCCAAGGAACAGCCTCAAGGTATGTTAAACAGGACAAGACACCTTTTGTGAATATGATGCCTGCTGATGCCTAGTAAACATTTGATTCAAAACAATGCATACTTATATTATAAACATACTCCATAAATAGTAACAAAGTTTCCACAAACTGATGAAATTGTAGTTTTATCAATGTCCGTCAACCTTAAACTATCCGGTGTTTTCTAACTGGTTTTAATCAATGTTACTCCTTCCCTTTTATTACAAAATTACGCCAACGAAATCAGAGAGAAATCAAATGAGCAATTCCAAAAAAATCTGAATTTAAAAACTCGAAAGTTAATCGATATGCCAAGAAAACAGAAAATACATAAGGGAGCAAAGCACTAACCTCAAGCACATCAATAACCTTATATACTCCCATCCTGGAGAGGCGATTCGTGACATCATCATCGTCATCAAACATAAGTTCAATGGTTTCTCTGAAAACTGTCAAATTCTCAACTTCTGGCACCTCTATTCTACACATTTTTGAACCACTTCCCACCACACCCTTTCTATAATCCCTGATTAAACCCGCAAATAACTCCGAATTCGCACTCAAAACCTCCGAATTCATCTCCAATATCAAACCCCCACCTCTTTTCCCCCTCAAATTCAACCTCACGTCGAACACATTGCTCCCACAACCAGGCCGGACCCTCTGGCTCGGCGTCCGAATACTCTCGGGTTTCAAATGGGTCGTAGCCCCGACGGCTGGAGATGGAACGGGACCGGGTTCTTGGATCGAACCCGGAAGCGGACTGGAATCAATTGGGGAGACTCGACCCGGGGACAAGATCCGACGAGGGTCTATCCGACCCACCAAGCCCAATCCGGATTTGGAGCTCTGAGGCGAGTTGGGGACGGAGATGGAGGTGTGTTTGGACAAAGTGCTGGATTTTTTGCTGTTGCTGTGAAGGGGTTTGGAGTTCTTAGGGTTTGCGAAGGCTTCTGGGCTTGAAGGCGGGACTGTCAGCGAGCAACACCATGATCTTCGATAAGAGCTCTGTCTTTTGCGGAAGGAATCGTCCATGGCGGTGAGTTTTGGATTACCGAGTCAGGTCACGAGTAACAGAGACGGAGAGAGAGAGAGAGAGAGAGAGGTGTTGCCGTGGCATTGTTTTCTGAGAAGATGCTTTTCTTTGTTTCTGCAAGTGACAGTGCGAGAGAGGGCTGTTCCTTCTTTCTTTATTATTATTTTTTGCTCTTTGGGCGAGATTCTATTTGTTTTCTTGGAAAACCTGCGAATTTTCTGACTGTTGTTCGGTAATGTTAAAAATGTTGGGTTTATTTTCATTTAATATTATGATTTAATGATATTTCTCTTTATTAGTAAATAAACAAATTTTAGGTTCAATTCTGGTTAAAACAAGTTTGAATTATATTATTGATAGTCCACACTCTCACTCAGTTAGTGTAAATAATATCGTTTGTTAAAAAATAAAATTGATTTATTTTTTTGGTGCATTTTTGCTCGCCACCCTTAGATGGTGATAATATTATCCTATTTATCATCATTTGATGCATTTAACTTTTAGTTTTCTTTCTATTCATGATATATATCTTGAAATTTAAACTCATTTAATTTTCTGTCTATTCATGGTATATATCTCGAAATTTAAACTCATTTAACGGTAATAAATAGGGTGGTGAGAATCACCATCACTTAAGAGTTGTGAGCAAAAATATTCCCTTATTTTTTTCTCATCCAAAAACAATTTTAGTTTTAATAACTTGCACATTGCACATTTGGGATAGAAACATGCCTTCGGCAACAAAGAAGGCTTATTTAATGTATTGTAACTTGTTCTTATCGTGGTCATACTTGTCTATGATGATAGGCAAATAAAAGGCTTTATCAAAAATTTTATTCATACATTTATCATTTTGTTTTCTTGAGGAAAACAAATAAAACTATATTTTGGAGAGACATCAAAATTTTTATTTATTTCAAAGAAGATGAAACTTATCCATGTGGCAGGTGATATCATGTTTTTTTTTTCTTTTGCATTTATAATTTTACCTCTTTATAATTGAAAGATGAGTCTATATCTCCTTATTATTGTGAAATTGAGGATATGTGTGCAGTGAAACATAAAGTAAATAAGACACAATATTTAAGAGGTTTGGTAAGTGTGCCTATGTAATCGGGGCAGTGGCGGTAGTCTCTCTCATTAGCAAACAGAAATTACAAAGCAATGGAAACAAGGAAATTGTATCTTTTCTTCTCTATATTGTTGCTTATACATTTGTGAACTAATAGGTCCTTATATAGAATTGTGAGATGTGATGCTATGAGGATTCAGTGGAAATCCTCGAAATTGTGTGCATCTCCACCCAATTTTCTTCACTTTGTCTATGCATAAAAGTCCATAATGCCATCCACCTTTACAACAGTCTCCCTTGGATGACCACAAGTCTTTGATTGACTATTTTCATTCGAATTTCTCTAATACTAATTCATGATATGAATAGGTGGTCTAAGAGAAATAAGAATATTTTGCTCATATGGCTAATGTAGTATACTCTTACACGCTCCCCCTCCCTCTGATCTTTGATTAACTTACTTGTCATCAAGCCGATGCGTGTCGGTGAAATTCTCAAACTTTTGAAGCAAAGTGATATTGTATACCATAGTTTTAAACACATTTCTCCAGTTTCCATTACTCAATTCTTTTTGTGAACAATCTTTATGCAAGCGAGAGAGATATCCAGATTTTGCTTGCCTAATAAGACCAGAGCTATTAGTGAGTTTGTTACAGCCCGTCCTAAATCAAGGTATATATTTTATCATCGAGCTTATAAAATGACAATAATGCCCTCGTGATTTAGTGACGTGGATGGACATATATAGTTTTAAATTATTCCCTCGCTCGCGAAATTAAATGGTGCTCGATGTCACGAGCATGTCGACATGAATTAATAACGAGTATGGGAGTAATTCTATTTTTCGGGTCGATTATTTCTTCTTTGGACCCATTTTTAGGGCCTTAACTCAATGGCCCAATTAAGGGCCTAATTACTCCCTCTACCCGTGCTTTTTCCCCCTCATTCCAAAAAAATTCCTTTTCTCCCTCACATTCTCCTGCACCTCTCCTCCTTTCGGTGATCTCGTCCTCGACATCACACACACGCCCATACATATTTGCACCTACTGCAACTATCAAAATGTCTCCCTTTCTTCCTCACACCCCATACTCACCCTTTCTCACCCTTTGGAATTGTGTAGTTTTCGTATGGTAACTTCGTTGGAATCTCGAACCTTTCGACCAAGGTAAGTTTGAAATGTTGTTTTGAATCTTTAAAATCTGTTTTGAGTCCCTTGAGTCTATTCAAACGTTTTTAATTTTGTTTTTATGTTTTTGAGTCAGTTAAAGGTTTTAGCAAGCCCTCTTAATCCCCGGTTTAGAACGATCCCTACTTGCATTTATACTACAATTTGACAACAAGAGGGTTTAATTTGAGTGCTTAAATTTCATCGCATCATATACTATTCGATCTACAGCTCGAGACAATATTATCTTCAACACTTTATAATCTTTCTAGACTCTTCAAGAGTCCCATTCTAATATTAACTCTTGCAGAAGATTTAGTATCTTGCAACAATATCATAATGATAGTACTTACTAAGGCAATGTATACCATCCATTTCGAGTACATAATTTGTGCTTTACCCTTCTAAGGCTTACCTAAAGCAATTTGAATCATTCAAGGATTTTCTACACTTGATGACACATTCTCCTTTGGAATTTGTACAAACCAATTTTTCTTCTATTTATAATTGAGGGATTTACTTATGGAGATATGCTTCGGCCATTTCGTAAGCCTTCGTATAATGTATAATTCTGCATTGAAATGAACAAGTTTCACAATGGGAAATCATGCTCGGTTGGCAATTAGGGTCTTTGCAACCATTGGTGTTTTGTCAACCAATGCACCTCTCGCTGAAGCATCTAGCATTTGTCGCTCAATTGGAAGAAGTCCTTTGTAAAAGTATTGAAGTAGAAGTTCTTCTTTCATTTGATGCTGAAGACATTAGGTGACAAGAGCCTTAAAACGCTCATAGTATGCTGAAAATGACTTTCGTTGGCTTTGTTCAATACCATTAATCTTCTTTCTCAAGAGAATGACTCTCGAAGTGGGGAAGAACTTCTCGAAAAACATGATAGGAGCATATTTATGCGCCTTAGTTAGCTAGTTCTTATGCATTTTCATTATGTTTTCTTAGTTAAAGTAGTCTTTTAAGCTATTTTCATGTGTTTTCAGCTTTTAAGGGCATATTATACAAAATGATGCAAATTAGAGCTTTTTGGAGCAAAAGTGAGCTTGAATTGAATAGCACATGCTTGGAACAAAAGGTTTGGGCGAAATTGAAGATTTGAAGATTTGAGGATTCCTAGTCCAAGAAGGAGTCCTAATTGAAGAAGGATTCCTAATCAAGGAAGGAGTCCTAGTTGAAGAAGGATTCCTAATCAACGAGGGATTCCTTGTTGAAGATGGATTCCTAGAAGAATGAAGATTCATACTCAAACAAGGTTTCCTACTTGAAGTAGGAAAGTTAAGCCTAGAAATTGCTATTTTGGGTTGATCTTTCCTAGACCTAAATGGCCTTATGTTTCAGCAAAATTAGAAGGTTCCTAAGCGTTGGAAGACACAAAGAAATGTTGGAAAGCATTTCCTTATCCTTGTCGTGGGTTAGGGCCTATTTCTTCTTGGTTTTGGGCTTCTAGAAGACCTATCCTTTTCCCCTTAATCCATGCCGCACCTAGCCTTCTAGAAACCCCTTGTTCCTTGCCTTGCAAGGCATTCTAGAAGCCTTATCCTCCGTATCCCTTATCTGCCGCACCCTTTAGCCTATTCCCTTGTGGATTCTGATTTCCTAAGCCTTTTTCCTTGTGAATTTGGGTTATCCAAGTCCATATCTGATTACCCTAGGGTTTTAAGTGCCTATATATACTCTCATTCACCCCTTGGCTGAAGGACCACCTCTCATACACAAAAATTCATGCCAGAATTCGTCCCCTGCCTTTGCAGCAGCCTTCCACCACCATTCTCCCAAATTTCTGCCAAAAATCACCCCTTGCCGCACCACCCATCCATCCTAAACACCACCATACATCCCCCATCCATTCTACACCATTTAATAACCTAAAAACCTGTCCAAAGTCTTTGTGCCGCAGCAAGGAGGAAGGAGGAATCGTGGATGCACCTGCTGCGAAGTTGGAGTGTTTTAGGTGTTCTCTTTCTTTGGATTTCAATGTTTAGACTTATTTCTCTTTGCTTTGCGCATATGAGGAACTAAACCCCCCTTGGCTAGGGGGGATTCGAAACCATGTTTATGCTTGCTATATGATTTGATTACTTCTAATTGCGTTTCATAAGTTGTGGATTCAATTTGCTTATCTATTTGAATTAAACTGATTTGTGTGTGTTGGTTGAGAGTGCACGTTTAATTTTCATGCATAAATCTAATGCTAGGATATAAGAGATTTTCACCTAATCGTTATGAACTTATATTCACAAGTAATAAAGGTTGTTGATCACAATCGTGTTAAGTAAATTTTTGGTATAAGTATCATGCGCTTTCATAGTTACGAGTGCCTCGTCAATACTTATGAAGAAGGATTCCTAGTTGAAGATGGATTCCTAGAAGAATGAAGATTCCTACTCAAACAAGGTTTCCTACTTGAAGTAGGAAAGTAAAGCCTAGAAGTTGCTATTTTGGGTTGATCTTTCCTAGACCTAAATGGCCTTATGTTTCAGCAAAATTAGAAGGTTCCTAAGCGTTGGAAGACACAAAGAAATGTTGGAGAGCATTTCCTTATCCTTGCCGTGGGTTAGGGCCTATTTCTTCTTGGTTTTGGACTTCTAGAAGCCCTATCCTTTTCCCCTTAATCCATGCCGCACCTAGCCTTCTAGAAACCCCTTGTTCCTTGCCTTGCAAGGCATTCTAGAAGCCTTATCCTCCGTATCCCTTATCTGCCGCACCCTTTAGCCTATTCCCTTGTGGATTATGATTTCCTAAGCCTTTTTCCATGTGGATTTAGGTTATCCAAATCCATATCTGATTACCCTATGGTTTTAAGTGCCTATATATACTCTCATTCACCCCTTGGCTGAAGGACCACCTCTCATACATAACAATTCACGCCAGAATTCATCTCCTACCTTTGCCGCAGCCTTCCACCACCATTCTCCCAAATTTCTGCCAAAAATCACCCCTTGCTGCACCACCCATCCATCCTAAACACCACCATACATCCCCCATCCATTCTACACCATTTAATAACCCAAAAACCTGTCCAAAGTCTTTGTGCCGCAGCAAAGAGGAAGGAGGAATCGTGGATGCACCTGCTACGAAGTTGGAGCGTTTTAGGTGTTCTCTTTCTTTGGATTTCAATGTTTAGACTTATTTATCTTTGCTTTGCGCATATGAGGAACTAAACCCCCCCTTGGCTAGGGGGGGATTCGAAACCATGTTTATGCTTGCTATATGATTTGATTACTTCTAATTGCGTTTCATAAGTTATGGATTCAATTTGCTTATCTATTTGAATTAAACTGATTTGTGTGTGTTGGTTGAGAGTGCACGCTTAATTTTCATGTATAAATCTAATGCTAGGATGTAAGGGATTTTCACCTAATCGTTATGAACTTATATTCACAAGTAGTAAAGGTTGCTGATCACAATCGTGTTAAGTAAATTTTTGGTATAAGTATCATGCGCTTTCATAGTTACGAGTGCCTCGTCAATACTTATGATTTCCATTGAACGTAATGATCTTTAATTGTATCTCTATTATGCGCTTTCATGTAGGGAACTTTTGAGGAATAATTTGGTTGCGATGCGCTTTTTCCATCCAATTCATTGACTTAAGGGAAATCTGAAAGTTAATTTAAGCGTATCTAATTAACTTGGGGTGTTGGGAATTCATGGTTTATTGAGAAGCAATTGGAAATCGTTTTGTATGCAAGTGTGACATGTGTGGAGAAGAACCCCTTAGCTAGCTTTCCATCCATTCACTTTTATCAAATTCGTTTTAGAATCTGTTCAATTTACAAGTTTTGTTTTTGTTTTCAATTTTCGTCAAAACTCAATCCCCATTTATTTTGAAGTGTTAGATTAGTTAGAAATCAATTTAGTTTGTGTTTTTAAGTATCTTGAGTCAAGTGATAACCTATTTTCGTCCAAATTTGTGTTTGTGTTCAAAACTGCCCAGAAAGTGTTTTTAAGGCAATTTTGAGTGTTTTTGGGCTATTTTGAGTCTTTTGGTTTGTTTTAGTGTTTTAGAGTTTAGTTTTGCATTCTTTGAGTCTAGTTTAGTGTTTTAAACTTTGTTTTTACGTAAGTGATTGAGCAATCCCTCCTAATCCCCGGCCTAGAACGATCCCTACTTACATACTTTGCTAGAATTGATAAAAAGAGGGTTTAATTTGTGTGCTTATATATTTCGAATCAAAACGCCCTCTTCATGCTTTCCCAAGAAGTGACCATTCCAGGTGCTAATTCATAAAACCAATCTTTAGCCTTTTCCACAAGAGAGAATGGAAAGACCTTCATCATAAAAATGTTCTCATCGACATTGATGGGTGTCATGCTCGAACAAACCACTTCGAACTCCTTAAGATGCTTGTTTGGATCTTCCATGGACAACCCATGGTATTTGGGAATGTGATGCAACAAGCTTGACTTCAATTCGAACTCATTGGTCTTGCCTTGAGTAGCCAAAGGGTATTGAATGCAAAAGGGTGCGGCATTGGCCAACCCCGAGGCCGAGAGTTCTTTTCTTGTACGATTGTCCGCCGCCATGACTTCTTCTTCTTCTTCTTCAAATTCAGATTCGGCCTCTGAACTTGAACTAGGTGGATTAGGTTCTGGTTGCTTCCTTTTTCTTCTCAAAGTTCCTTCAAAATCGTCGTCAATCTCCAAGATGTTTGCACTAATGTGTTGAGAACTACGAGTCATAAACTAGTACCTGAAACGAGGAAACAAACACAATCAGCAATTAGGTGGAAGGCACGGCACAAATGTATAAACACTCACAAACACACAGACACAAATTAAAACACTAATTAAAACACAAAGATATGAAATTAAACAAGGGATTAGCAAGTTTGCTAATCCCCGGCAACGGCGCCAAAATTTGATGTGAAAATTACTTGAGACACAAATTAAACCCTATTGATGACAATTGTAGTAAAGATGTAAGTAGGGATCGTTATAAACTTGGGATTAACTAGGGCTGCTAATTTACTCAAATTAAACTCTAAAACACTAAACTAGACTTAAAAACACAAGAATAGACTCTATAGACTCTAAACTGACCTAAAACACTCAAATCTGCAAAACTAAGTTAAAAAAGACTCAATTCTAAACCTAACAAGTGATTTGGACGAAATTAAAACTTACTTTGACTCAAAAGACTAAGGGAAAACAAATTATGACTTAACTAACCCAAAACACACTTAAAAGACTCAAAACAGCACAATACTAACAATTAGACTCAAAACATACTCTAGGGAGTAAATTGGACGAATTTAAGACTAAATTTAGACTCAAACAATGTTTATGGACTAACTATAACCTATATTAACTCAAAACACTCTAAAGAACCTAATTAGGACAGATTATGACCTAAAAACACAAAATAGAAAAGGGGGTTTGGTTTTTGACGAAATTGAATTAAAACTAAACAAATTGCAAAACAAAGTAAACTAAAACGAAATTGAGATGAATTCAAGGGTGAAAGGCTAGTTAGAGGATCCTTCTCCACACATGAACATATACAACATAAATCGATTTCCAGTATTGTTTCTTTAAACCATGAACGAAAATGCCCCAAATTAATTGTGAATGCACAAATTAACTTTCAGATTTCCCTAAATTCATTGAATTGAATGGACAACGCATCGCAATCAAATTATTCTCATCAAGTTCCCTATATGAACAACATGATAGAGATACATTCAAAGATCATTAAGTTTCATGGAAATCATAAGCATTGACAAGGCAATTATAACTATGAACTGCATGATACTCTTGCCAAGAATCTACTTAACACGATTGCGACTAACAACTCCACTACTTGTAATTATAAGTTCTTAACGATTAGGTGAAAGTCCCTTATAATATAGCATCAGATTCATGCATGCAAACTAAGTAGGCCTCCTTAATCAACACACAAGAATAGGTTATCAATCAAATAGATAAGTACAATCACATTCATGTTTTACAAAACAATACATGAAAGGAATCAATTCATATGAAACATATGTCCATGGCTTCAAATTCACCACTAACTAATAAGAATTTAGTTACACATGTTCATAGCAATTGAAAAGCAAATTGAAATAAACATTGAAACTAAAACGAGGGAAGAAAGAACTCTTAGAACTCCCAAAGATGCAGATGGCTTGTGTACAAGGTCCTCCTTCATCAATAGAATGCACGGCAAGGATCTTCTTCTTCTCCAAAGGGTGAGGCAAGGATGTATGTTGATGTAGAATGGTGTAGAATGGTGTTTAGGGTTGCGGCAAAAGTGTTTTGAATGGTATGAGGGGTGGTGATGAAATTGTGGCTGAAAATATGTATATATAGGTTCGGCCAACCCTAGGGTTAATCAGATTAGGGTTACAACTTAGCAGATTTTAAGGATTAGAGCCCTAGGGTTCGGCATAATTAATTAAATCCACTAAGGAAAGGGTTTGGCCCAATTAATTTCAGAAAAGGATTTGTATAACCCAAATCCACAAGGAATAAGGCTAACAAAATCAAAATCCAAGGGGAATTGGATGAGGAAGGGTGCGGCACTGATTTGGAGGGAAAAGGAGTGGCTTGCAAGGCAAGGCAAAAGCCTTCTAGAAGGGAATATGCGCCACTTTTATAGGGTTTCTAGAAACAATGTGTTTTGTGGCTGATTTGGGACTTCTAGAAGGGAATTCTTCTAGAAATAGCTTCTAGAAATAGATATTTAGGTCCCCTTGCAGCTAGATTTAAGGTATGATGAGATTAGAATAGGATAAGATAAGGTTGGATAAAGTTTTGGATAATGTTTCCTCTTTTGAGCTGATTCCTTATCTTCTTTGTCTTGAATTTAATTTCTTCATCTTCTTATCAAATTCCTAGCCTTTTGAACTCCAAATTTGTCCATCCATCTTGGCCCATACTTGTGCTATCCATTTAGTGCCCAAAACTGCTCCAAAATGCTCCAAAATGCACTTTCTTGCCAACTTTGTCATTTGGACCTACAAACACACGAAAATAGCTTAAAACACTAAAATAAACACAAACTAACTACGCAAGCACAAGAAAACAAGCTAACTAAGTCGCATAAATATGCTCCTATCAGTTGGAAGGTCTAGGTTATGTTTTGTTTGTTTCGTTTTGCTCGAGGACTAGCAAAAGCTAAGTGTGGGGGAATTTGATAGGAGCATATTTATGCGACTTAGTTAGCTTGTTTTCTTGCATTTCATAGCTAGTGTCTACTTAATATAGTGTTTTAACCTATTTTCGTGTGTTTATAGGTCCAAATGACAAAGTTGGCAAGAAAGTGCAATTTGGAGCATTTTATAGCAGTTTCGGGCCAAGAATGGATACCAAATGTATGGAGCAAAATGGATTGACGTTTTTGAAGTTCAAGAGGCTAGGAATATGCTGAAGAGATGAAGAAAATAAAGTCAAGACAAAGAAGATAAGGAATTAGCTAAAAGGAAGGAACATTATCCAAAACCTTATCCAACCTTATCTTATCCAAACAAACCTTATCTTATCTTATCCTAGCCTAATTTTTTCCTACCTTAATTCCTGCTGCAAGGATTGTTTAATTTCACATTAAATCACCTAAATACCCCTTTCTAGAAGTCCTATTCCTGATCCTAAGTGGTGCCGCACCTTTTATTGTTTTTCTTTTAGAAATCTGCCAGATATCCCTTTCTAGAAACTTTGTGCAAATTTCCTAGTCCTTTTTCCTTAGGATTGTGTAATCCTTCTCCTCCACTACTTTGTGCCGAAACCCTAGCCTATAAATACATATTTTCTGACCCTATTTTCACACCACACACTTAAGAGAAAATAAGAGAGAAAAATACAAAAAGTGCCGCAAGTTTCTGAGTTTCTTCAGAGATTTGTGCAAGCTTTGCAAGGGAGGAATGAGGACTTGTGTTGTGCCTAGCAGCTAAGGATTGTGCCAAATTTGCCATTGGAGTGCTGGGGCGTTTCTGGGTTCTTTCTATCCTTAGTTTTAGTCCAATGTTTATTTCAATTTGGTTTTCAATTATGATGAATATGAGGAACTAATTTTGTTTTAGTTAGAGGAGAATTCAAAGCCATGAACATATATGTGATATGAATTGATTACTTCCAGTTATGATTTCATAAATCGTGAATGCAATTTACTTATCTGTTTGATTGATAACTTATTCTTGTGTGTTAATTGAGGGTGCATACTTAGTTTGCATGCAGGAATATGATGCTAGGATATAAGGGAATTTCACCTAATCGTTATGAACTTAAATTCACAAGTAGTAAAAGTCACTAGTCATGATTGTGTTAAGTGAATTCTTGGTAGGAGTATCATGCAATTCATAGTTATGAATGTCTTGTCAATGCTTATGATTTTCATAGAACCTAATGATCTTTGATATGTATCTTTATTCTGCAGTTCACGTAGGAAACTTGATAAGAATAATTTGGTTGCATCGCTGAGTCCAATTAATGAATTTAGGAAAATCTGAAAGTTAATTTGTGCTTCTCACAATTAATTTGGGGCATTGTCATTTATGGTTTATCGAAAGAATAACTAGAAATCAATTTGTATGCATGTGTGTCATTTGTGGAGAAGGACCCTCTAACTAGCTTTACACCCTTAAAAAATCCAATTTCGTATTAGCTTTAGTTTGTGTCTGCAGGTTATTAGTTTTAACTTTAAATTCATCCAAAACAAACCCCCCCCCCTTTATATTTCATGTCTTTAGGTTAGAATCTGTCTAATTTGGGTTCTTTTTAGTGTTTTGAGTCGTTCTAGTTCAATTTTCGTCCAAATTACATTCTAGTTCTTGTTTTGAGTCAATTTAGTCTATTTTGAGTAATTTGAGTCTAGTTTTCTGTTTTAGAGTCTAGTTTTGTGTTATTGAGTTTCTTTTGTGTTGATTAGCATCCCTAGTTAGTCCCCGGCCTAGAACGATCCTTACTTATCTATACTACATCTATCTTAATAGGGTTTAATTTGTGTGCTAGTTTATATCATATCATATATATATATATATATATATATAATGAAGAGCTTGTACATGTATTTTATTGATAAATAAGCATTGCTTCTTCACAAGCTTTTACATGTATATAATGCAGAGCTTCTTCACTAATAAATAAGCTCTGCTTCTTCACAAGCTTTTACATGTATTTATTGGTATTAGGCATAATCGAATGCAAAGCTTGTTTGCATTTATTAGGCTATTCATTGCTTTTTGTTCTACATTTCAGGTTGGTAAAATTTGAGAATGTCTACAAGAGAACGAGAGAAAAAATCATTCGATATAGTGTTTATAAAATTAGATTCTAATTGATTGGAGAAGATGTTAGATAGTGGTATTCTATTGCATTTGAACAACTATGTACAACTCAAATATATGAATATGTATAAGTCTGGGAGGTAGGAGCTTCCCAAATTGTACATCTTTACAATACTAACTCTTCTTTTGCTTGTTATGTACAACTTGTGTAATGTAGGAGCTTTCAAAGCAAAATGCTAATAATAGGAAGAAATTGAAGTATCACTGATCGGATCATATTTATATATATTTTTACTTCAAATTCACTCGTCTTTTCTTAGTTAGTTCCTTATATTTTTGAGCTATTTACATTATTTTTGTGTTTATAGGATTTGTTATGCAAAGAAAATAAAAATAGAACAAGTGAAATTTTATGTAATAAATTCGTCAAAAGCATAACAGAAAATTGTGGATAAATGACATTTTCGATTGGCTAGTTTTATGTTTTCGAAGTGAGTTTATTTTCTAATTGGAAGCATGATTCAAACTTGTTATTTACTCACTAAATTTTGTCAGGTTGGGATCAGAGTTTGCACTGAGGTTTTATTAAACTTAAAGATATTTGGTGGAATGTGGTAGGTGAAAGGCTGGCAGGCGGAAAAATAATAGAAAAGGAAGTCAAAAGGCAGAAACAGCGTGAAATGGAAAGCCAAGAAAGGAAAATGGAGAGGGCACTGACAGAAAATAGGATAGAAAAATAAGAGGAGTGGTGGAGCTGCCCGAGGCAGCAAGACAGACGCAGAAAGACAACGAGGGAATAAGGCTGCCCTTTGGCAGCGAGGTCAGAAAGAGAGAAGCGGGGGAGGAAATTGAGAGAGAGCTGCCCTTTGGGCAGCTCGAAAAGAAAGGCAGCAGAAGAAACGTGAAGGGGTGAGACGGGAGCAGCGTGAAGCTGCGGGAAAGAAGAAGTCAGGCCAGCGCAGCAGCTAGGGAAGAGACAGACGCGGGCAGATAGGCAGACGTAAAGCTGCCTTTGCAGCTGAGGAAAGAGGACTGCATGTCGTGCTATGGAGAGAGGAAGACAAGATTTCTCTCTCGGGTCTTAAGCTCACTTTTCTTGAGAAAAGTACAGTCCACACAGGCGCAGGAAAGCGGACAGATAGAGCACTGAAGCACTCTTCTTTCGGTTTAATCTTTCCAAACTTCTCTTTTATTTCTGTTTTTAATAATGTGTAAATAAATCTATTTTGGCTAGAGGTTAATTCAAAGCCATGAATATATTTGTAATATGAATTGATTACCTTCAGTTGTGATTTCTGAGTTGTGATTTAATTTGTTTAACTGCTTGATTGATAACTTATTTTTGTATGTCGATTAAGAATGCATGCTTAATTTACATGCATGAATTTGATGCTAGAGTATAAGGGAGTTTCACCTAATAGTTACAAACTTATATTCACAAGTAGTGGAGGTCGCTTATAAACGATCGCGTTAAATGAATTCTTGGCATAAGTTTCATGCAAATCATAGTAACGAGTGTCTCGTCAATGCTTATGTTTTTCATAGAACTTAATGATTCTTGCTTGTATCTCTATTATGCAATTCATGTAGGGAACTTGTAGGGAATGTTTTGGGTTGTCGTATGCAATCATCCAACCCAATAACTTGTGGAAAAACTGAGGGTTAATTAGTGCATCACGGTTAATTTGGGGCGTTGAGATTTACAATTTATTGAAAGAACAACTGAAAATCAATTTAGGTTGCATATGTGTCATGTGTGGAGAAGAACCCTCTAGCTAGTCCGTCATTTATCTTTTCATCTTAATTTCATGCTTTTGTAAATTCTGTAATTTATTTAAGTTTAATTTACTTGTCTTCAAAACCAAACACCCATCCATTATTATATTATATTATTTAGTTAATTTTTATTCTTGTTAGTCTTTTAATTCAATTTCCGTCCATTTCAGTTCTTAGTGTTTAATTTAATTGTTTTCATTATTTTGAGTCATTTTAAGTGTGTTTCGAGTTATTAGAGTTTTTAGTCTAATTTTGTGTCCTTGAGTCTTATTTAATATTTTTAAATTAATTTAGAATAGATTAGCAATCACTCCTAATCCCCGGTCTAGAACGATACCCTACTTACATCTATACTACAATTGTCAAAAAGAGGGTTTAATTTGTGTGTCAAGAAATTGTCGCATCAATCACCACAAGGGAGGAGCAAGGCCATTCATCCAACATGCTAGGACAACTCACAAGGTAATGAAACTAAAGTACTTATAATACATATTATGCACTCTCACATTTGTATCTTCATTATTAAACAGAAAGGAGTTTCATTATCAGTGATTGACAATTGGGGTGCTCTTCACAAAGACAAGAACGGCCAGTGGATTAATGATGTTGCTCGAGACAAATATGTAAGTCATTCATGGGCCACTCATTTTTTGTCATTTCAAATGCACTGGAGATTAAAATTTTACAATTGACAAGATACAACTTAAGAAACACAGTTGAAATGAACATGCAAAATTGACACGATACTACTTGTTTGTCCCCACCAATATATCTTATGCTAACTTTGCGTCTGTTACTTGTTAAGAAAAACATTATATGAGCTTAGTCCAATTTAATCCATAGTCAAATAGAAACTACAAATAATGTTTACATACAGGTTTTGCATGGTGATTTGCTTCTGCATCAGATAAGGAAAACATACAAGTGGTCAAGTTGTGTTTTCTTAAGCATATTATAGCTAAAATGTTTGGAATGAAAGAAACTAAATTGTTTCTATTTAATTATGACAGGATAACATGAAGAAAATGAAGGATGAAATGAGGGAGAAGCTATTCCAAGAAGAACATGAAGGTACACTATCAGACTCCATACATGTGCCATTGGATGATGAGTTTGGAATCATGGCTGAAAACCCCGGGAGGAAGGGAAAATCAGATAATGGTGTAGGTTTTTCCTCGTATGGATACCTCTGGTTGCATTTCTTCTATGGCATCTAGTTCCGAGTTAACTGATATGATATCTCAGATCAAGCTTCTATCAGATGGTTTCCTCAAATTGCAACAAGAGAATGAACAGTTGAGAGTTTGATTGGATTTACGTAATGATGATGAAAATCTATTCCCAAAAATCAAGGCATTTATTGCTGCAAGTCAAGAGAAGACCAACAACTCTATAGAATCTGATGGTGATATTTCAGCGGGTGAAAATACTTATCTTGAGTTGCAAGAACATGATTTGGAAGAGGAATGATGTCCATATTGTGTCTTTTGTGGTTAGTTTCAAGTATGCACATGGTACACCTCGTTTGTTAGCACCTAGAGCACCTCTTTTGTTAATTAGCACCTAAATGTGCCTTGGACTTGTCATTTTTTAGTACCCAAGATGTCTATATATAGGTGTTACTACTCTTGATTATTCTGGCTTAGACTTCTCTTTTGTTGGTACCTAAGTTGTGGTTTGTTAGGCACCTCAAGCTCTTTTAAACTTCTCTTTTGAGATAGGTCACCATGACTTTAACTTTTGGGATGTACATTGGGTGAATGTATTCGACTTATGTGTTTTAATTATTGATTAATGAAAATGTGAAGTATCACCTTATAATTGTTATGAACTGCAATTCTAGATTATGTAACAAGAAAAACAATTAGTTCGTCGTTATTATTTCTAAAAAGGTATTTGATGTAAACATATGTGATGTAAGTTGTGCCACATATCAAAGGAATATGTGACCTTTTCAACATCACTTAGTGTAAACTATATCATCTGGTATCATATTGGATGACTACAAAATCATCACTTATAAACCTAATACGAGACGAAAAAATAGGTCACATAATTTTGTAATTGATGATGTATAATTCGTCACACATATTGTTATTAAGTGACATATAATTCGTCACACATATGGTGAATTTGTGATGTATAATTTGTCACACATATTGTTATTAAGTGACAAATGTTATGTCACGTATACTGAAAATATGCGGCGAAAATAAAATTCGTCACATGGACTATAGGTGACGTTGTATAGGTGATGAAATTGGTGACGCTAGAATTTCGTCACATAGAGTCAAATGTGACGAATTTTCTTGTTTATGTGACGAATGTCTGTCGCCACCTAAGCCATGTTTTCTTGTAGTGGAAGTTCAGATTAAGAGGGTGTGATTTTAGCTTTTGGATTACTCAAGGCCATGGTTGTAATCTATATTCATATTAGAGATGAGAGTTGAAAGCACTTCCCAAATTATACATTGTATTTTCCTTCAACCTAAAAATAGAATTAACCCTTCACATGTTGGGTTCCGAAAACCACATAAGGAGCAAAGTCTAAAATATCAATTTCAATTTAATACTGACCATATATCAATTTCAATTTAATACTGACCAAATCTCAATAAAAATAAAAGTAAATCAAAGAACGTACACACCACGCCTATGCATGTACATTTGCTTATGCACATGAAAAAGAATACACATGTGAATAAAATTAGACATTTTTAAACCTTTACCATCATGACCACTATGAAAAGCTTTGTCACAGCCGCAGTCATAGATTGCAAAACTACGCCTCTTCTTTACTTGGTCTTCTTAATCCTCTCCTTAATTTTACTCCAAAATTCACATACATAAATGACCAACTAGGGTTCTTGTGGTACAAAACCCAAAACTGAAGTTCTCATCCTAATCAATTCATTCAATTTTTAACAAATACACATAAATATTAAAGAGCAAAATGCCATGTTGAACAAAACGAATGATTGATAAACTTAAGGAGTGTGTCTAGGAAGGCTTTGGTAAGGCTAAAAGCGTTTCTAGATACGAATTTGAGCAGAAATAACTAAAAGTGTTATTGAATAAAATTAAATTGCAGTAGACTTCAATATAAACCATTTACCCTGAAAACCACAACCATGAATAGAATTAAAGTGTAAGTGAACTAATATTTTGTACAATAAATATATAAGGGATAATATGATGCATAAAGTCTCCCATGTTTCCGAAACGAAAATGCTACAAATCCAAGATATATGGCCAATTAATTGTTCAACCGGTAATGGATTGTTGGATATTCTTAGCTGCCTTTGTAGTTCTTGTTTGTCATATTCGAACACAACTCAGGAAAAATAAATATAAACACAAAGAGAGAAGAAGATATAAGACAATTACCTATTTAGTGAGTTCTTGGACCTATTTAGGTGCAGTTTGGGATTGAGGTGATTAAACAAAAGGAACTTTAAAGAAAAGCACCCGATACTGTTCATTTTAATGAAAAACCACATTTTTACACTAAAAAGTCAATCATAGTACTATTCACTTTACCCTTTATTTTGTCCTTATCATTAAAACTCAAACTTTTCAAACCCTTTTCATTAGTTTTCCTTAAAAAAAAAGCTGGTATGAAAAAAAACTGGAAGGATTTTTGGTGTTTGGTAAACTTCTAGCTTCAATTTTTTTTCACAATTTTGGATGAAAAAAAGCCAAAAAACAGAAGCAGCAAAAGGCAGCTTTGAAAAATGGCCTTTCAGCTTTTGCGCAAACCTCATAACACAGGTGAATAGTAACCCATTAATGAAAGTTTCTGGCAATCCTACCCTTCTACGCCGCAGCTTCATCATCGCTATTATCCCCATCCTTGTCGTCGGACCTGAGCTTCGATCTCGCCGGAACAACATCGTCGGACCTGAGCCTCAAAACGCCGTTTCCGTTGGCGCTCGCGATACCGGGGATGACCTTGTTCTGATTGTTGATTACTTCGGCGTTCGATTCCTTCTTCTTCCTCGAGCTCTTTGCGATTACCTTTTGCCAACCGTGGTCATTGTTGGCGTGGGTGTGATGGGTATTGTTGTAGTCGTTTGCCGCGGTGGATGCAGCATCGTGTTGGTCGTCGTTGGCGATTGACTCGAAAGCTGCAGCGTGGTTTTCTTCCATGATTTGGTTGTTGGTGTTGAATTTTCTCGGAAAAATTGAGAAAGAGACAGGAAACGAAACTGCGAAAATTGAGAGAGATAGAGAGACAGAGACAGAGAAAGGATCTGGGTTTTTCAAAAGAAATTGATACCTGTGACAACTTGTAGGCAAGTCCAAGCTCAATCGACGGCGAGACCGCTGGATTTCCCGACGAAACATTCCAGAAAGTCTAGGGAGGTTGAACATACATTTTTGCCCACATCCAGTACCAAAGCAAATATGCAGAGGTATCATCATGATCCTCAGGTCACTCTGATGCAGGATTTCTGAATATGAGGTTCTAATTAGCTGAGTTCAAAGATTGATGGTGGTGAGGTTAATCGGAGTTTGAAAGGGAGTGAATGTGTCGAGTTTTTTAGAGAGAGAGTTGCAGAGTTTGTTGAGGGAAGAGAAAGGGACTCAGTAGAGAAATAAGGAAAATGGGAAAAAGGGTGACCAAGTGTGGGCCTTTCTTGAATTTGCAGAGAGAGGGAGAGGAGGGGCTTTTGTTAGCTATTCAAGTACATTAATAATATTATACTAATGAATCGATAGCTATTCAATCTAAAATATTTCAATTAAATTAATTTGTCATACTAATTAATATTTAAGATAAAGTTTATAAATACTTTTCTTTTAAAAATAAAGTATATTTAGTAATTCACCTTTATTTGTTAAGAAAATTAAATTAATAGCACATCTAATATTATACCTTTTTTTGTCATTTCACACAGTTACAGTTATTTTACACAAAAGTTTACCAAACACTATTATACTGTTTTTTTTCCAAAAGCACTTTTACAAAAAAGTTTACCAAACACTCTGCTGCTTTATTTCACAACCGCTTATTCTCACAGTACAGCAGAAGCAGTTTTTTTTTCAAAGCACAGCAATACCAAACCAGCCTTTAGAGTCACTGGAATGAAATGAAGCCAACTCTGCAACAGACTAAAAGTCAAAATCCAGAAATCCAAGTTTAACTCAATCAAATATAATAACCAATGAAGTGAAACTTTGCTTGCTATGTATGGATATGCATGCTATAAGAAACCATTCATTTGTAGATCATATTGCATCATCAGTATTATAGACTCATTGTTTCATGTAATCAGCCTACAACATGGGGGAAAACACAGAAAAGGGAAAGTAGAAAAGTAGAAGACATAATACTTGAGTATTTGGCAGAAATAGTTAGTTTTTGAAAAAATTGGTATACCGTGTTACAAATTCAATCGTTAGAGTTGTTAAAATTCACTTTCATCTGTACAATTCAACCTTCCACACATTTATTCGTACACTACCAATTGTCACACACTGCTAATTGCCAATATAGCAAGGTAATGAATTCCGTTAATGAAAAAAAGGATATGCAACTTAACTTACCATGCCAAAGAAGCTCCATAAGAGTTCAAAAATAATACTCACTTAAAACAATGAGTACATTCTAATCCAACAAATACTAAAACATAATAGTGCCAGCATTATGACTTGGCACGTTAACCTTTAGGACATCTAAAATATCATATAATTTCCAATAGGTCACTATAGAATTTAGGGGCTCATAAACAATTAGCCTAATCTTTTTCTTTCATCTTGGCCTATAAATATTAAAATGCAACCAAATCTTCAACATCGAAAATGAGAAGATGACTTTGATTTCTTTATAAGAAAAGTCAATAACCTTCCAATTTGCCGATGCTTATCCAATAATCCAAATATATTCGTATTGAATTATGATATGACACCGTCAGTTTCAAGCATATAAATTAAATTTGTGGTAAAAAGCGTAGGCAAATGAAGAACAATGTTCTCTTTCATAATGAAAAATTTATCTCAACCTTATGCTTGCAATGCATCCTTTGCTTATTTTTTGTCTTCAGCATCTACAGTTCTTTGAGCCGGGTTTTGCAGCGTCTGCATTCACCTATATAGGGTTTAATTTTTTTTAGTCAGAGAGTAAGGAGAAACGTAATGAAATGCTCCGAGGGGTAAACCCCAGCAAGCAATAGAGTATATTTTGAATGCAAAATGGCAATTAGTGAAGGGAAATAATGAGATTTATGTGGGATTTCTAGTGACTAGCATGCATATACAATTCAAAATTTATATACATTTGCAACGGAAGCATGTTATCACATAATATCAAAGCTGATGTGAAAATTAAGTTGACACACAAATTAAACCCTATTGATGACAATTGTAGTATTTAAGCAAGTAGGGATTGTT
The DNA here is from genome assembly GCA_963082935.1 of Malus x robusta. Lineage (NCBI taxonomy): Eukaryota > Viridiplantae > Streptophyta > Magnoliopsida > Rosales > Rosaceae > Malus > Malus x robusta. The sequence goes on along the minus strand of OY720325.1, from coordinate 15,819,070 downwards.
CTAGACCGGGGATTAACTAGGGATGCTAATCAACACAAATAAGACTCAAAAACACTAAACTAGACTCTATAGACTCAAAACTAACTCAGAACACTCAAAACAGCAAGAAACAATAAAAAAGACTCAATTCTAGACCTAACAAGTGATTTGGACGAAAATAGAACTTCAAAGACTCAAAAGACTTAACGGAAACAAGTTTTGACTCTAAAAACAAGACTTAAAAGCAAGGGGTTTGGTTTTGACGAAATTGAATTTTTTAAAACATAAACTTTGTAAACAAACTTAAAGACTCACGACATTGATGAAATAGAATGGTGAAAGGCTAGTTAGAGGTTTCCTTCTCCACACATGAAACATATGCATACGACTCGATTTCCAGTTACTCTTTCAACAAACCATGAATGACAATGCCCCAAATTAACTAGATTGCACCAATTAATTCTCAGATTTCCCTAGATTCATTGAATTGAATGGAATACGCATTACAACCAAATTATTCTTATCAAGGACCCTAACTATGGAATACGCATGATAGAGACACATATCAAAGATCATTAAGTTCAATGGAAATCATAAGCATTGACGAGGCATTCATAACTATGGAATACGCATGTTACTCTTGCCAAGGATTTACTTAACACAATTGTGACTAGCGACTTTTACTACTTATGAATATAAGTTAATAACGATTAGGTGAAATTCCCTTATATTCTAGTATCAAATTCATGCATGCAAACTAAGTATGCATCCTTAATCAACACACAAGAACAAGTTATCAATCAAATAGATAAGTAAACCACATTCACGATTTATGAAATCATAACTGGAGGAAATCAAGTCATATAAAACATATGAGCATGGCTTCGAGTTCCCCTCTAACTATAAAGAAATTAGTTCCTCATGTTCGCAAATAAACAAAGATAGAAGACACCTAGAAACTCTCCAACAATCCAAGCTTCTTGAATGGCAAGCACGGCTCTAGATTTCTTCCTTCTTCTCCTCGCAAAACTCACGGCACAATGAGGGTGAATGGTGTAGTAAATTATGGTAGAGGATGGTGACTAAATGGTGCAGCAAAGGATGGTATTTATAGGCTGAAATTCGCAGCCCCTATGTAGCAAAGGAAAAGGATTTAAAGGCCTAATTTGTATAGGATAATAACACACAATCCTTGAAGGAAAAGGCTAAGGCTTTTAGAAACCAAGGGGGAAAGGAATAATCAGGTTTCTAGAAGTTCTAGAAAGGTTTGGGGCGTCACTTTTGTAGGACAAGGGATAAGGCCTTCTAGAAAGGTTGTTTTGTGGCTGATTTCTAGAAAAACAAGGGATAAGGTGTGGCACCTTTGTAGGAATGGATAAGGGCTTCTAGAAACCAATTTTAATGTGTCTTAATCTGAAAATAAATCCCCCATGCAGCTGGAATTAAATTAGGATAAGATAAGATAAGGTTGGATAAGGTTTTGGATAATGTTCCTTCATTTGAGCTGATTTCTTATCTTCCTTGACTTGGATTTATTTCTTCACTGTTTTCAGCACATTCCTAGCCTCTTGAACTTCAAATTCGTCCATCCATCTTGCTCCATTCATAAGCTATCCATTTGGTGCCCAAAACTGCCTCAAAATGCTCCAAAATGCACTTTCTTGCCAACTTTGTCATATGAACCTACAAACCCACAAAAATAGCTTAAAACACTATAATAAACATAAACAAACTATGAAAATACAAGAAAACAAGCTAACTAAGTTGCATAAATATGCTCTTATCAAATTCCCCCACACTTAGCTTTTGCTAGTCCTAGCTTCCTCCACCTTGAAAGATTTAGAGCTCCTTTCTCCTTTAGTCTCCAAAGTAGAAGACCTCTAAAAGATCCACACCCACTAGTGTAGTGAGATGGATAATGGAATAACCAAAAAGGGAGAGAAGATGATTAGCTATTTCTCCCTTATGGTGGCCGGCCTTTTAGTGTTCAGAGAGAGAGACTTGTTTTCTTCTTTTGTGAAAAAGAACACTAAAAAACCCTAATGAAACTTTTTCACTAAATTTCCCTTATAAATGTCTAAGAAGTGAGTCAACAACTTGACTTTCTCTCTCTCTCTCTCTCTCTCTCCTTGGCCAGCCCTCATTGTGTTGTTTGGGCTTTGGGCTTTTATCATTTCAAGTCATCCTATGCTTAAATAAAAAGCCCAATGGGTTTGGGCCTAATAGGCCCAAACGAACCCGAACTTTTCTTTAAGTTCAAAATGATCTTTCATCACTTCTATGATTCCTTTAGACTTTCTAATTAATCATAGCACTTAATTAATCCAATTAATTTATTCCATCATCCTTTAGTTGTCTCACCACAAGAGTGTTTCGGTGTACAATCATTTTAGGTTCTAATTAGCAAGGTAGTGAGGTGATTGGCACCAATCCAATTGATTTGTATTATTCCAATCACTTAGTGAATTAAAACCTGCTTTCAATTCTCCTTCTTCTTTGATGACTACTTATTTAATCATCTATAAGAACTCACAAGCCATGAGTGACATCTAACCATATATCATGGTGTTGGAAGTATGCCCACAAAGCCACTCATTTGATGTAATAGTTTTTGGAATACTTATTGTATTAAACTATTATATGTTTAATGGAGGGTAAAGCTTATTGTTAATCACTATTTATTGTATCATGTGTTTAAGCAATAAGGGAATCCAAAGAATGTATTTGATCTAAGAGAGAAGTGATTTAAGTAAGTTAGATTAAAGAGACCTTTCTCTTATGTTCATTCCTAAAACGTTCCTAGCCATAGGATTGCCAATTGGGCATTGACAATCCGCTAAGGTTAGTATGTGTTATGTCAACTCAAGCGTGAGTATGACTAGTCTCAAGTCATTTAGTGTTGGACACTAAGATAAACACATAGGTGCTTGAAAGAGTAATCGAGTTCACTGAACAACGATCAAAAGAGAGTTCGAACATACATGTCATGTAAAAACTCGTTAGTTGCAATATGCAAAGTAGTCCTTTGACCTGAGGAATCATAGATGTCTAATGGTTAGGTCCTTGATCTTTGATCATGTCAAAGGCATTCCATCGAGAGTGTCCACGGCATTGTTGGGGTCAAGCTATCTAGTCATGTAGGCATATGAATGCACAACAAGGGATCTCTAACCTTCCATGGTGGAAGGAAAATACTCTAAGATATGATTCGGGAGTCTTTGGCCAAAGCATACGAATATGACTTAGGAAGTATGTTCCAAATCATATTCAATTGAATCATATAAAGAAGTATCACATTGGATAGTAGATATCAAACAAACTATCATTCAAACAATGTGATTACGAGTATTGTATTAGAGAATGACCGTATTGCATTGTAATTGTAACTGGATAGGTTCTCCAACCACTTCTACTTAGCTTGGGTAGCCATGACATACTGCTAGGTGTCACTTATGGTTTGTGGAAGCCCTGAAGATTAGCAAACACTAATCTTCAACAAAGGGAGAATTGAAATGTTGTTTCAATTCACAATCGATCGTTAAGAGTAACAATTGCCCACTGCCTCGCTAATTGGAACCTAATGGATTGTACACCGAGTAAGGGTGAAAGTGAAAAAATATAAATGAGATGGATAAGCGATCAAATGGTTTAATTGAGAATGGTCAAGATTAATTAATTAGTTAATTAATTTTACGAAAGGTTCGTATTGGGCTTTTAAGTTGGTTTTGGATTTTGGGGCCCAAAGGTGTTTTGGTCCACAAGGCCCATTATGTTTAAGTTGTATGACAACTAAAACAAAAATGGGCAATAAGCCCAATCACGTAAAAGAGGCCGGCCATAGTGAGGGGAGTGTGAAGTTTTGCTTAATTGCAAGTTTGCCACTCACCTAAGAAAAGAGATATAAAAGCATCTTTATAGCTTTTTCTCATTAGGGTTTCTTGAGACAAAAGATGAGAAACACTTTCTCTCTTTTTCTCCAATAGAGGCCGGCCACTTAGAGAGGAGATAGCTAGCAATCTTTTCTTCTCTAAGTCATCTATTTCATCTTCACACCTCATCCTTGGTGTGGAGACTTAGAGACACCAAATCGTTGGTGTTTTGGAGATCCTTTCCTCACATCCTCAAGGAGCAAAGGAGCATGAAAAGGAAGAAAATCACAAGGAAGATCCAAGGAGTTAGGAGGTGACTTGAAGACCCTCAACTTAGGTGAATCCCTTGTGTAAACAAGGATGAGCTTCAAGGGTAATGAATCTCTAAATCCTTCATTCTCTTTAATGTTGTTAAAGAGTCTCATGGTTCACCATTCACTAGGCTTTCAAAGTCATGGGTTTTAGAATTGTTTTTGAATGCATGCCTACTTTAATGTGTTAATAGTTTGCATTTGTGTTCAAATATTCTCACATGTTCTTAGCTAGGACAAAATTTTTCCTTCAAGTGGTATCAAGAGCCTAGGTCTAGTTTATGGTGAATCCTTTTGGGTTTTGTGTTTTTCATGGTTTGTGATTTAAATGTTGTAAATGTTACAAGATTTGTTCTTGCTTTTGAATATAAATTTTGCTTGAAAATTTAGCATCTCAAATGTTGTAGATGTAGTTCATTTAAGCATGAATATTGGAACTAAATTTGGTGCCATGTATGTTGGGAAATTCGGCCAAATCCAAATGGTGGTTTTTTTGGTTCATGTTTGTCTTGTTAAAAGAGTTTTAAAGTGACTTTTGGAACCCCTAAGTACCCTAGGATGTTAACCCTCTTTTGTGTAGTGAAAATTTGAGTTTTATTGTGTGAAAACATTCATGGAGCTCTGATGAGTTTTCATGTGTGTTCTTCAATATTCTTGATGTTCTTACCAAGAACAAAAAGGTTTGGAGTTTTGATTCAAAATGTTTGGTGTTTTTCATAAAGTTTTGGTTTATAATTAATTGGTGATGGATGATTTATGTCTTTATTGTTTGACAAAACATTTTCTTACAACCCATCCCAATCAACCTCTTCCTCACCTACCTATCTACTTGCACCAAACACTTTCAAATTTTGAATTTTTCACCAAAAACCTTTTCCCCCCTCCTTTTTCACTACCAAAACCGGCCACCCCTTAGTGGGGGTACTTTTGGGGCTTTCATGCAATTACATAAAGTTTTGATACTTTTGTGTATTTGCACTTTGACCCAAAAGTTTACGTTTTTACGTTAAGGCCCAAAAACGCTAAAGGACAAATTGTTTTGCTCCTTTAATGAAGTTTTTATTATTGTTGAAATTTTTGGGTTCTAGTTGTAATTACATGAAGTTGTGGACTCATGTGTTTTTACAAAGTGACCCCAAAAGTTTATGTTTTAAATTTATGGCCCAATAGTTGTGGTCATTGTTTTTCGGTCCAAAAGATGATGAGAACAAAATGGTTTTGTCTCTTGAATGAGAATTTGATTTTCATTTCATTTAGTTCCATTTAAATCAATTCTATGAATCCGAAAACCAATTGTTTAAGTTGCTTTCTTAGTTAATTTGATTGATTAAGAAAAGGGTGATTATGAACCAAAGGCCTCGATAATTGAGCTATGTGATTGGCCGCTTTACATTATGAATGCTTGGGTTAAGTAGTTTAGAATTGAATGTAATTTGATTAGTTCAAATTTGTTGTAAATGGACATAAGTCCATCTAATGTGTTGTAAAAGGGCATAAGCCCTTCTCTTTATTTCAAGTATTCATATTTGTTTATTTGTATGCAAATTGGAATAGTTGGGTCCAATGCCCAATAGGAAATAACGGTTTAATTAGATTAAACGCGTAACTAAAATCAACAACTACCTACCTTAGACCCAAGGTCCAACACAAGGTTCGTGTTGAATCAAATTAAACGGTTCATAATCATCCTAAGACCTAATATGACTATATAGTCCATATGAGGATGCAAAGCATTCGTTAGTAGTTCCATATAGTCTCGCTTGTTTCATCGAAATAGTGGGAGTATTAATACTACTAATTCATATTAACTTGGACCAATGGTTGTGATAGGCCCAAGTTCTTTTAATAAGATTAAAATAAATTTGATGTAGCCCAACACTACTCCCTCAACAAAACGAATATTAAGTTGATAAGCGAGAGATGCTTTGAACATCTCTTCGTAGGCCTTCCACCATGATGGGCTCCAATCGTTTGTGACTCCTACACCGGCTTCACCCTATCATGGGGAGGTTCAAAGTATGTGCTTACAATCAGGAAGAGTCCATATGTACATACATGATGTGGTGAGGTAGGCAACGAGGATGGCCGACATCATATCATTGTGAGGCTATTCTTGAACCTCTACACGAACTAGCATGGTGGGAATAACTTAACTAAGTGCAATGGTGCCAACATCATATCATTGTGAGGCATCATTCTCTAGAGGCCAAACTAGATGGGTAATTACAAGAGTTGTAAATGACTAAAGTGTTATTCTCTCATCATTATTTTTGCTAACCAACATCGTATCATCGTGAGGTGGGCTTTGTAATGGTGAGCCTCCCATACTCCGCTAAGAGTTCAACATAACTCTCGAATTCCATTGAGGGATGTGGAATTTGCCAAAAATAGTGGGTGGTACTATTTGATTTAAAACCCAATCAAGTAGTTTCAAAATCAACAATCTAATATGATTTCTGTTATGTTATGTAGTTAACGACATGCCTAAAATTACACCCACCATTATACTTGACAAAAGGGGCCTTAGGGGCCAACGTTTCTTTGCTTGGTATCGCCACATTCAGAATGTCTCAAAGGTGAAAGACATATTGTATGTGCTCAAGCAATCCCCTCCTCATGTACCTCCTACGAAACTAGCTTCAAATGAGGAGTGTCAAAATTATGCAAGACACTATGAGGATGACTTACAAGCCAAATGCTTAATCCTCACTTCACTTAGTGAGGAGCTTAAGAAGCTACATGAGCACCTGGACACTTTCTGTGCCATGGTTGATAGTTTGCATAAGACGCATGACATTGAGACTAGTAACGTACGATTCTCAAATGTTTGTAATCTATTGAATGCCAAAATGGTAAAGGGGGCATCGGTCCAAAAACATGGACAAAAGATGGAAAGGATCTTTCAAGATCTTGAAAGTTTAGGAACTTCCATCGATGGGAAAATGGCCCAAGACTTTTTCCTTGCATCTCTCTCGAATGATTTCACTAAGTTTATTGTAAACTATAAAGTGAATAGATTCAATCATACTTTTACCGAGATGATTGACATGTGCTGTAAGTTTGAACAAGGTTTCAAAAAGGACAGTGGGAGTGAGACTGCAATCACAAGGAAAATGTTACATAAGAAGAAGGCAATAAAATCCAAAAGAACATGCTTTTAGTGTGGAAAGGATGAATGTTGGAAGAAGAAATACAGGGTGCGCATTGCGAGCCTTATGACACGAACTTTTGAAGGGACTATTTCTGTCATAGAGAGTGCTTTTACAATGAGCTCCAATTCCTGGATATTTGATTTAGGCGCTAGTCAACATATCTACAATTCGTTGCAGGGACTAACAGGGAGCAAAACATTGCGCAATGGGGAGATGATTGTGCAAGTTAGGAACGGCACTAAGATCTCTGCTAAAGCAATAGGCACTTACATGCTTAAACTGCCCTTTGGGGAAGTCTTGGAACTTAAAAATTGTTTATATTTTCCTTCATGTATAAAGAATTTGATTTCTATCTCTAAGCTTTTACGAGATGGGCACTCAATATTGTTTGACAAAATGAGTTGCACTTTATACTTGAACGGTCGTATTATCTCTCATGGTAATATGATAGAGGGACTTTTTCACCTAGAGACAAGTAGTGGGATGGTATTGAAAGCGGGAATACCTCAAAACCCAAAAGGGCTAGAGAAAAAATAAACCGAGAAAAGATGTGGCATCTTAAACTTGGACATGTGAACCTTGATAAGATTCGCAAGATGTTGAAAGACGGATATTTCCGCCCATTGGGTAATGACCAAATGGGTACTTGTGAATGTTGCTTAAAAGGGAAGATGACCAAATCTCCATTCACTGGGAAAGGAGAGTGTGCCACTGAAATTATAAGGTTAATCCACATTGACGTATGTGGATCTATGTCTACTACGTCGAGAGAAGGCTTCTCCTACTATATCACATTCACCGACGATCACTCTCGGTTTGGCTATGTGTATCTTATGAAGTACATGTCAGAATCCTTTGAAAGGTTCAAAGAATTCAAGAATAAAGTTAAGAAGCAAACTGGGAAACAGATAAAGATCCTAAGATCAAATCGAAGGGGAGAGTATCTAAGTACCGAGTTCCTAGATTATCTCAAGGAGTGTGGAATAATATCACAGTGGACTCCACCGGGAACTCCACAACTTAATGGAGTTTCTGAAAGGAGAAATCGAACCTTGATGAACATGGTTCGTTCTATGATGAGTTCCGCAGATCTACCAGTAACATTTTGGGGATACGCTCTATATACAGCAGCTTACTTGCTTAATAGAGTACCTTCCAAGTCAGTTTCACAGACGCCCTATGAGATATGGCATGGAAGAAAGCCAAGTCTTAATCACATTAAGATTTGCGGTTGTGAAGCATATGTCAAGAAGCTTGAAGCTACTAAGCTTGAAGCGAGATCAGTTAGGTGCTATTTTGTAGGATATCCTAGAGAAACTATGGGATATGAGTTCTACCATCCTGACGACCAAAAGGTTTTTGTCGCCAGAACTACTAAGTTTCTAGAGGACGAATTTGTTCTCAAAGGAACTATAAGTAAAACGATGGAAATTAATGAGATTAATGATGAACCACAAACAAGCACTCGACAAGTTGACAACCCTGTTCCTGAACCCCTAAGTCCACGTAGATCTGAAAGGGTTAGCAAGCCACCTAAGAGGTATGGCTTAGATAATGACTTTGGGGAATTGCACCTTCTAGGTGACAATGACACAAAGGAAGACCCTAGAGACTACACTAAAGCAATGTCCGACATTGATTCAAAGAGATGGCAAGAGGCCATGAAATCCGAGATGGATTCCATGTATCAAAATCAGGTCTGGACTCTTGTAGACCCTCCAAAAGGTATAGTACCTGTTGGAAACAAATGGGTCTTCAAGTGGAAGATAGGCGCTGAAGGGAACGTGGTGACTTAGAAGGCTAGACTCGTAGCCAAGGGTTACAGACAAAGAGAAGGGATTGACTATGAAGAAACCTTCTCTCCTGTAGCCATGATTAAGTCCATTCGGATTTTGCTTGCTATAGCTACGTACCATGATTATGAGATATGGCAAATGGACGTGAAGACGGCCTTTCTGAACGGCTACCTAGAGGAAGAGCTCTATATGACTCAACCCGAAGGTTTCGTGTCCAAGTCTGAAATGACTAAGGTATGCAAGCTTCAAAGGTCCAATTATGGACTTAAGCAAGCCTCCAGGAGCTGGAACATTCGTTTTGGTACTTAAATCAAAACGTTTGGTTTTACTCAAAATGAAGACGACAATTTTGTTTATCAAAAGGTCGTTGGGGATGCAGTTGTATTCCTAGTGTTATATGTAGATGACATATTACTATTCGGGAATGACACTGCAGTACTTTCTTCTGTAAAAGTGTGGTTGTCCAAAACCTTCAACATGAAAGATTTGGGATATGCATCTTATGTACTTGGGATAAAGCTCTATCGTGATAGATCCAGAAAATTAATTGGATTATCCCACACAGAGACACTATAGAGACACTACAGAGACCATTTGATGAAAAAAAAAATATAGATGCTCAGAGACTCAACACACACTATTCATAGATCCATGACTTAAAAATTCTCAGATCTGGTTGAAATTAATAAAATAAAATAAAAATTAGTAATGTGAAAATATACCTCTGATAGTCTGAGCTCCATTCCCCTGATTCCTTCGCCGGCTTGAGGAAAACCAGAGGAGATCGGCGATTAAAGGATAAGAAAACTGACGACCATGCTTTAGTTTTTTGATAGAGAGAGTTTAAGAGAAAAAAAAAAGGATACCTCTTCCCTTCTGAGATCGTCGATAGCATCTGAATTACTTAACACCTATACACTATATTTACACACCTACACTAATCAACACTCATAATATATCAATGGTCCAACAATTATGGAGCTCGAAATTTCTGTAAGGGCCAATCAAATCATAAATTAAAATGAAAACATGTAAGTAATTAAAAATTATTACTTGCTTAGTCGGCTTCTTCTTGTCACTTCAAGGATTATTCAATTCAACCTGATTCGATCAAACTGCATCACCCAACAAAACAAACAAAAAATAAATTAAAAAAGAAAATCAGGGGAGCTAAATAAATATACACTGACCTACTTTTTGGCTAGAAAACCCAAAAAGAGCAATTAAACAGCAGTGCATAATCACGGAATTTCTATTAAAAAAAATATGAATGATTTTTCAATTAATAATTGAGCCCAAAATAAAGCAGGCATTTCTCACTTTGATGCAGGGCGGACAACAAAAACATTATGTTTGGATTAATGTATAATATCTGAGATCCTATCTGTTTTTTATTGACTGATGCTTCAACATCAGTCACCTAATACATATTTTTTTCACTGAGAATAAAAGGAAAGAGCATCATGAAAAATTTAGTTCCAATATACCTGAGAACAATTCACATGTTATTACCTTAAACTGAGAGTTAAAATAACTCACCCATTTTTTTTCATCATACCAAGACAAAAATAAAGGAAGACTTCTAATCCCACTTGACTTCGCTGCCCCACACCCTTGTCCCCTGTCTCCCATTAACTAGCACTCCCAAATCACATCAGCCAGCCATACAACAAAGCCACTGGCCAAATCAAATATTACGCACGATTTAGGTAACCAAATTCAAAGAATAGAGTTCGGATAACGAAATGCAAAGAACACGATACATATTGTAAAATTCAAGAACATGATTCAGCGAATTTGAACTATATTGTGTTGAAAACTTACCAAAGAACGATGATTCCAAGGCGGTAGCGGTCAGGCTTCTTGACTCCTCTAGTTGTGGGTGCTGATTTTATTGAAGCCTCAAAATTAAAACAATTAGCAACTTAGATCCAATAATCTGATTGTTTCTCGGAAAAAATAGCTTGCAATTGTTAACCAAACACATATTTTGCAGCATTAATTAAGAGAGAATTATAGTTTTATTTACTTGTGACTAAATCTTTCCTGTTTTGTGGGAATTTGTATAGCAGACAGCCAAACAATATATATAATTATTCAAATAGATTAAGACTCCTAATCAAATCAAATCATTCCTGTTTTGTGGTTTTGGAATGAGACCGGCCCGGTGGAAAGCACACCCAATTCCGGCGAAACCGTAGGTGTTGAGGAACTTTCCGTTCACCTCCGGTTGTTTCACGGCTAATAGAAGGTATAAATCTCTTCCCCTCGTCTCACTCTTCAATTTGATACCTAGAACGGAGTCTAGGGTCGTGGTTTGCAGTCGGCCAGAGCTAGGAAGGCTCTGGCGTTCTTCTCCATTATTTCCGGCGACACCAAGCCCTTTAGGCCGCTTCTCAAACCCAAATGCTCTAGGCCCGTTTTAGCCAACCCAGTTTTCCTTTTTGGGTATTTGGCTTGCGGGCCATGTCATTCATAGGCTCCCTGCATGTGTGTGTAGTGTGTGTGTGTGTGTGTGTGTGTGTGTGTGTGTGTGTATGTCCGTGCGTGTGTGTGGTGTGTGAGTGTGTGGTGCACATGTGTGTGTAGTGTTATGCATGCATGTATGTATGTGTGTTGGCGTGTGTGTGAATATTGTGTAGGTTTGGGCTCAAGCCCAAACCACCACCTTTTTTATTCTTAAACCTATCCTAACCCAAAACCCATTTTCTTTTATTTAAATTGTTTTAAATCAAATAGGGCCCCTTGGGCCATTTTCTAATAAGAGATTTAAGCCCAATCTCTAAACCCTTAGGCTTTTGGACCTAAGCCCTAATCCAGATCCAAGTTCAAAACCCGTTGACCTAGTCTGACCCAATTGACTGACCTGTTGACTTTGACTTTCGGGTTGACTTTCAGTTTTCGTTTGAGACCCCTTAGGCTAATTTCGACGTCCTGAATCCGTTTCCGATGTTCATTTTCCCAAATTAAATCATTTAAGTAGAGTTTGACTAAATGTACTATTTATGTGCTTAGGGGCAATTATTGTGATGTTTCCGTCTTTGCTAGTAGCGTAGTTTCTGGACCCCTTGTAAAATGACATGATTTTATAGTTTATTTGCATAAATGAAATGCATGCCTTACAAGTTTATGAACTGATTTTATGTTAAGCATGTTTATTGAAATGTTGATTATCGTCTCATTATCATTTTTTAGTGAGGAAATCATTGTTAGCCTATATTGAGCTATATTTTGATATATTATATTTTTATAAAAACCATGAACTGGTAGACTATCTGATGGATGACGATAGGATGCTAGAACATGTTTTAGAAACCCCTCTTTATAGTATAGACAATGGATGACTTTATACTATGCAGTGGTTATTTTGAGAGGTGTAACTATTTATGCGTACCTAGTGGACACTATGTCGCCTGGGGTGAGGTTCTAGTGTTGGCAGTTAGGCTGGGAGAAATAATCCCTAGCGAAAGGCTGAGGGACACAGAGACAGACATTAGGCCGGGAGGGAGTTATCTCTAGGTAAGGGCACATAAACTTAGGCGCATGCATTGGGCCTAGAGTATTATTATTCAGTGATCCTACCAGTAGCATACCACGTTTATGAGATGATCTACAAGACAATACACGCAATGATTTATATGAGGTTTTTCCGCGTTATATTTGTTGAGATGTTTTATGGCATGCTCAAGTTTCAGAAAACCTATCATTTATTATGCTAGTAATTTTCATTATTTATAAACCTGGGGGTTAGTATGTTCATAATTGTTTTCATCTTATGTATATATATGAACTTGGTCCACTCACCCTTGTTTTGCGCCCCCTTTCAGGATTTAGAATCGAGGCATACGATCCCGACGTCAACGTTTTCGCAATGGCATATTCGAGTCCTCTCGGTGTATGACCTACATCCTTTTATTTATTCAATTTTATATTAATTCTTTTAGAGCTCTAGTTAGTTGTATGCTCTGAACACGTTCCTAAAAATTTAATTCATTGTATTTTAAATTCATAACCCTTATTTATTTCTTATTCTTAGCTTTTGTATCAATTAATGGCCTTTGTCACCCTCGGTTGTCGGCCAACAAGTGTCTATCATGGTATTCGGGGAATATTAGGGCCGGGGTGTGTCATTGGTCCACTCACCTTTGTTTTGCACCCCCATTCAGGTCTTAAAAATGAGGACTACGACACAACGTATAAGGCATTCCCCTACCAGTAACAATCTATCACTCACTTGTGTGATATCTTGTAATGATCTTTCCTTTTGTGATCTTGAATTATGACGTTTTCTGTGCAGTCCAGACATTTCCTTAAACTTTGTTTATTACCTTTAGATTCTAACAATTATTCATGCGTATTTCCTCCTAATCATTACTCTTGCATTCAATAAATGGCTTTCGTCACCCTCAGGTGTCGACCAGCACGTGCCTATCCGGGTATTCAGGGAATATCGGGGTTAAGACGTGTCAGATTAGTATCAGAGCATGGTTAGGGTTTCTTTCCACCAATTTGGTAAATTTTAGCCTTTCTAAATCTTGTTGTCTTTATCAGAAACATGGATAATCCTTGTGGGAATGTGCCTTGACGACCTCGTTCTTCTATAATGGGGGGAATCCAGCAATTTACCTCTGCATAAATGAATGCTCTTCCATGTCATAGGCCGAATTGGACGTATTTAAAAATTGCTAGAAGTCATGGAATTACTGAGTTGAAATCTGTGGAAATTGTGAGGAGGCTGAGCAGTGGTTAGAGAAAATGGAGGATACTTTGAAAGCTATGAAGTGTCCACTAAATGAGTGGGCAAACACTACATATTTTTTCATTCAGGGTGATGCTAGGAGCTGGTGGAAATCAACGAAGGAATCTCATCCACCTGGTTCTTAGATGACATGAGTTGCCTTCATGAAACGTTTTATTACTTACTTTCTAAGCCCCAGTTACAGATTGAGGAAGAGGTAGGAGTATTTAGAGTTCCGACAGGGTGACCTCAGCATCACAAAATTTAACAGTACCTTCAGGCGCTTGGCTAGGCATCATAATGAGACTTATGATAATCCATAAGCACAGATAGATCAGGCGATGCTTGCATTGAACCAAGAGTACCGTACATTGGTAGCTGCTCAGAGACCTAGAACTTATGAATAAATAATCGAGGTAAGTCTGAGTATAGAACAGTCCAAGTGGGATACGGAGATACATGATCAACCTCAAACTTGGATCCAGACCTAGAGACAGAATAGACAACGGAATCAGAATCAGAGGAGTAGAAATTTCAAGTCACGGAGTACTAGAGAATCAGTGAGTCCCTCAGGTTCTGTAGGTCCCAAACATTCTTTTTCCTTTAAACGACTAGGTCGGGGTTCAGGGTTGTCCAGTGAAAGCTCAAGCAACGAGTTAGCAAGACAATCTTTCGGTCATTTCATTTTGAGTTATTCGGTCTTTAATCAATGTGGGTTACGTCATTGAGGGAGTTGTGGGATAACTGCTGTAGTTTGTCACAGGTGCGATGACACCGGGCGTTTTGTTTGTGATTGTCCTTTAGCACCACCATCTGGTGATTTTACCTCTGGCTTAAGCTATAGTGGATATCAGCCAGTTCAAAATTTTGGCACCCAACAGAGCTATGATGGCAATGGCAATAGTAGTCGGAGTTATGGTAATAATACTAATTAGAACTACGCAGGTAGCAGAGGTCTGCAATTTGGTGTCAGAGGTAGCTAGAGTTTTAGAGAACATGACAGCCGGAGTGCTCAGTTTTTGACCCAGCAGCAGGCTGGAACATCTTTTGGTAACATTAATCAAGGGAATAGAGCAGGACGTGGTTCCAGAGGTCATGGCGGTCGGAACAATAATGATGGGTATCAGGTTCATGGACGTATGAACACCATGACTAAGCAGGAGGCTGATCAGGATCCTCAAGTTATCACCGGTATGTTACGTGTCTATAATACTTGGGCTAGAGTTTTAATTGATCCGGGTGCTACACAGTCTTTTGTTTCTTCATCTTTTGCTCAGGTTATACCTTCTCAACCTTAGCCACTAGATTCAAATGCCAAATGGTGACTTGTTTTGTGCTCAATGCTAATATCGGAATTGTCCAGTTATTGTTGAAAGGGAAAACTTAGATATTGATTTAATTCCTTTCGAACTGGCGGAGTTTGATGTCATTCTGGGAATGGATTGGCTATCTAAGCACCGAGCGAATGTCGCATGTTGGGAGAAAATTATGACGTTCAATCGGCCAGGACTTCCATCAGTTACATTTATGGGTGAGCGAAGTGTCCTCCCCAATAGTATTATTTCTACCATTCGAGCAACTAGGTTGTTGAATAAGGGTTGTGTAGGGTTTTTAGCCAACGTAGTTGTGAATGATGAACCTTCTTTACATCCAGAAGAGGTGCCAGTTGTAAGGAACTTCATCGATGTGTTTCCTAATGATTTACCGGGGTTGCCACCAGCGAGGGAAATTGAGTTTACTATCGATTTACTCCTAGGTACAAATCCTATTTCCTTGGCACCTTATCGAATGGGACCAGCGAAGTTGCAGGAATTGAAGATCCAGCTCCAAGAATTGGTAGACACAGGTTACATCCAGCCGAGTACATCCCCGTAGAGAGCTCATGTTCATTTTGTTAGATAGAATTATGGATCAACGAGACTTTGTATCGATTATAGACAACTGAATCAGGTGACGGTAAAGAATCGTTACCCTCTGTCTCGGATCGATGATTTGTTTGATCAATTGAAGGGTGCTCAGGTATTTTCCAAAATTGATCTTCGATCAGGTTACCATCAATTGAGGATTCGCGAGGATGATGTCCTAAAAACTGCTTTCCGTACGAGGTATGGGCATTATGAATTTCCTGTCATGCCTTTTGGATTGACAAATGCACTTGCAGCATTTATGGATTTGATGAACAAAGTCTTTAGACCATATCTGGATCGGTTTGTGATTATGTTCATTGATGACATTCTAGTTTATTCTAGAAGTGTTAATGAGCACAAGAAGCATTTGAGACTAGTGTTAGAATGGTTGAGGGATAACCAGCTTTATGCCAAGTTTAGTAAGTGCCAGTTTTGGTTAACTCAGGTCGGTTTTCTTGGACACATAGTTTCTGCTGAAGGAATTAGTGTGGATCCCCAAAAGGTGTCAGCAGTGTCTAACTGGGAACAACTGAAGAATGTCACCGAAGTAAGAAGTTTTTTAGGTTTGGCAGGGTATTATCGAAGATTTATTCAGAATTTTTCTGCATTTGCCCTACCTCTTACTAAATTGACTCGAAAAGGTGTCCAGTTTGTGTGGAATGAAAATTGTGAACAACGTTTTCAAAAGCTTAAACGACGTCTTACTTAGGCCCCTGTTCTCGCTCTTCCAAATGAAAGTGGTGAATTTGAGGTGTATACTGATGCTTCTCTATCAGGTTTTGGGTGTGTACTGATACAACATGGAAAAGTTATCGCATACGCTTCCAGACAACTCAAAACCCATGAAAGAAATTATCCCACTCATGATTTGGAGTTATGAGCAGTGATTTTCGCTTTGAAAATTTGAAGGCACTACTTAAATGGATCATCAGAGTCTTAAGTATATGTTCACCAAGAAAGAGCTGAATTTGAGACAGAGAAGGTGGATTGAGATCAGTGATTATGGTTGTTCGATTGAGTACCATCCTGGGCATGCTAATGTCGTGGCTGATGCTCTTAGTTGGAAACATCTTGAGCAGCTTGCATCACTTCAAGCTGTACACGTTCCATTACTATTTTCTCTTCGAGAAACTGGTGTCAATTTGGAACCAGGTGAGCTCGGAGCTTGGCTAGCACATTTTCAGGTTAGACCTATCTTTGTAGACATGGTCATAGAAGCTCATGGACTTGATCCGGAATGCGTCAAATTAAAGGAACAAGTGTTGAAGGGGGATAATGAGAAATTCGTCATCCGTAGAAACGGAGCTTTATTGAAAGGGAATCATTTGTTCGTGCCTAAAGATAATGAAGCTGTTAAAAAGGAGATTCTAGATGAGGCTCATACTTCAGCTTATGCTATGTATCCGGGAAGTACTAAATTGTATCGCACCATTTATCATTTCTATTATTGGGAAGGGATGAAACGGGACGTAGCAAAGTATGTGAGTAGATGTTTAATATGCCAACAGGTTAAAGCAGATAGACAAAGACCTGGGGGACTGTTGCATAATCTTCTGATACTAGTTTGGAAGTGGTAAGATATCACTATGAATTTTGTGTACGGACTGCCTAGAACACCGTCAAGGTACGATGGTATTTGGGTAATTGTCGATCGGCTTACCAAGACAGCTCATTTCTTACCAGTTCGACATACCTATTCATTGGAGAAATTGGCGAAATTATTCGTCGATAATATCGTTCGTCTTCAAGGTGTACCTATCTCCATTATGTCAGAAAGAGATCCCAGATTTACTTCCAAATTTTGGAAAGCCTTTAATGCCGCTATGGGTACTCAGTTACTATTCAGCACTGCTTATCATCCACAAACCGATGGTCAATCCGAGCGAACGATTTAGACTTTAGAGGACATGTTGAGAATGTCAATGTTACAATGGAAAGGTAGCTGGGATAACTATTTACCGTTGGTGGAGTTTGCTCACAATAATAGTTATCACTCGAGTATTGGTATGGTGCCTTTTGAAGCACTTTACGGGAAGGTGTGTAGGACGCCATTATGTTGGACAGATGTTAGAGAAAGGTCGTTGGTGGGACTAGAGATTGTGGATACCACCAACGCTAATATCCAACTAATTAAGGCGAATTTGAAAGCAGCACAAGACCGACAGAAAAGCATTGCAGACAAACACTCCAAGGATCGTGAGTTTACAGTAGACGACTTTGTATTCTTGAAGTTGTCTCCCTGGAAGGGTGTTGTTCGTTTTGGTAAGTGAGGAAAACTGAGTCCTCGATACGTTAGTCCCTATCAGATTATTGAGAGAATTGGTGCAGTTACTTATAGGTTGGAGCTACCACTAGAGTTGTCACTGATCCATAACGTTTTCCATGTTTCCTTACTTCAAAAATATGTACCGGATCCCTCTCATATCATCCAGTTAGAGCCATTGGAAGTAAATCCATATGCTAGCTATGTAGAAGAACCAGTGGCTATCCTTGACAGACAGAATAAGGTGTTGCGGAACAAAGTTATTCCTTTGGTAAATGTACTGTGAAGGAACCATGCAGTCGAATAAGCTACTGGGGAAACAGAGGAATCAATGCGGAACCAATATCCCTTTCTTTTCGTATAAATTCGCAATTTCGAGGATGAAATTTTTGTAAGGGGGTAGATTATTACACCCACCCCCACATTTTAATTATATTTCTATTTTGCTCCCTGAAACATGTTTTAGTCTATCAATTTAATCCCTTATCTCATTTAATCCTAGCCGTTGATCTAGATTCCCCATTTCTCCTAAACTGCCAAGTGGCAAGTTCTCAGCTCTCTTCTCTTCTCTCTCTTCCCGAGTATTCCCTCTCAGACCTCTCACTCTCACAGGAACTCTCCTCTCTCCATTTCTCTCCCTGCACCATGACTAACCAAGCAAACCTGCATGCAGCTCCTGCTGTAGACCATCATTATCATCATCTTCCTTGCACCATCTTTCTCTCTTCGTCGTAGCGAGGTCTGGGAACCCAGAGAAAGGACCTCCGACGGATTTCTCTATTTCTTCCGGCTAGGTAAGTTTGAATACCTCTTTAAATTACCATTGTTGATGTTGGGCGTTGTGTGTTGAAAGTTACATTGTTCTTCCAAGGTTTTAAGGATGGGAATGGCGCGGGGGAAGCTCACCTACACTTACCGGCGAACTCGTGACCTTCGAGGATTTTTCCGAACACTCACGGCCATTCACGGCGAAGCTAGGGTATGAAAATACTCCACTCTCTTCCCTTTTCATTTTAGTACTTGGACTGGAGCTGTAGCAGATCCGGTGTTCTTCCCCGACACCCCACAAGCCACCAGGCCCTCTTAAAACACCCATGGGCCTTAGCCTGTACTTGGACTAGCCCAGTTCTCCTTTTTGGTTATTTGACCTGCGGGCTGTGCCTTGCATGGGTTCAGTGAGTGTGTGTGTGTGTGTGTGTTGGGCCGTGCGTATGTGTGTGTATGTATGTGTGTGCAGGTGTGTGCATGTGTGCTATGCATGCATATGTGTGCTGGAGTGTGTGTGTGTGTTGTGTGGGTTTGGGCTCAAGCCCAAAACACCCCATGTTGTTCATAAACCTATCCAAACCCAAAACCCAATAGGTCTTAACCTTATTTAACCTAAACTTAAACCTTAATCCGGATCCAAACCCAAGACCCATTTCCATTTCTTGAAATTCTATAGTTGGGTAGTTTGATAAATTGTACATTTTTTTGCTTAGGTGAAGTTGCTAGTGGGGATTTCCTTAATCCTTTTCCGCACAATTCTGCTGCTACGGAGTATCTGTGAGTGGACCTCTTCTAAAATTTGTATAATTTTATAGTTTATTTACATAAATGAAATGCATGCCTTACGATTTTATGAACTGATTTTATGTTAAGCATGTTTATGGAATATGTTGTTTATCGTCTCGTTTTTTATGAGGAATTAATTATTGGCCTATATTGAGCTATATTTTAATATATCGTATTTTCTATAAAAACCATGAACTAGTAGACTATTTGATGGATGACGATAGGATGCTAGAACATGTTTTAGAGACCCCTTTTTATAGTATAGACGATGGATCACTTTATATTATGAAGTGGTTATTTATGAGAGGCGTAACTATTTTTGTGTACCTAGTGGACACTATGCCGCCTGGGGCGAGGATCTAGTGTTGGCAGATGGGCTGGGAGAAATAATCCCTAGCTACGGGCTGAGGGACACGGAGCAAGCATTGGGCAGGGAGTTGGTAATCTCTGGCTACGAGCGCAGAGACCACGGTGCTGGCATAAGGCCGGGAGTTATATTTATTTAGTGATCTTACTAGTAGTACATCGCGCTACGAGATGATCTGTGAGACGTTTGATATGTTGTTTTCCACGATATGTCTCTTGAGATTTTTTTGGCATGCTAGGGTTTTTAGTAAAACTATCACTTATTATGCTAGTAGTTTTCTTTATATAAATTGTGGGGGTTAGTATCTTGATAATTGTTTTATTAGTATTGTATTTATGAGCTTGGTCCACTCACCTTTGTTTTGCGCCCTCATTCAGGTCTTATAAATGAGGATTATAACACAACGTACGAGGCATTCCCCTACCAGTAGTAGTCTATCACTCACTTGTGCGATATCTTGTAATGATCTTTCCTTTTGTGATATTGAATTAGGACCTTTTTTGTACACTCTAGACATTTCCTAACTTTGTTTATTACCTTTAGATTCTAATGATTATTCATGCTTATTTCCTCCTAATCATTACTCTTGTATTCAATAAATGGTTTTCGTCACCCTCAGGTGTCGGCTAGCACGTGCCTATCTAGGTATTCGGGGAATATCGGGGTCGGGACGTGTCAGTTTAGAATATAACGATGCTTAAAGCCCAAAAGGTTGCAAGGTAGTGACTAATCCGACTGAGTTGTGACACCTCTAAAACATAAATTACAAGTTGGTCATAGATAGATACTTTGGATCGTTAGATCCAGATCCAATGCCTTCTTGTTAAAATTGTATAGAGGTAAAATGTTCAAATCTTTATTCTTTTGAAAAGAAGAAAGAATCACAAAGTTGTTAAGGTTAATTCACTTAGATGTTAGTGGCACTTGACCATAACATAATACTACTCAAGTTGTATGACATTCACCAAAGATTGCTCTCGGTTGGACTATCGTTTATTTTAAATAAACACAAATCCGAATACTTTGCAAAAGGTTTCAAAGAATTCAAGAATGTAAGTGGATGAGTGAGACGTCTAAAGTATTTACCTCCTTTGATTTGATCCAAGGAAAAATAACACTTTAGAAGAGTTTCCTTGAAAGATATGAAGGAAAGTAGCATCATAAGATAATGGATTTCTCCATTGGGAGAAGAACGAACTCGAATAAGATGTAGTTTGTTGGATGTTATCAATTACCCATATATAGGATATATACTTCTAATACAATACGATTGTCAATTAGAAGATCTTCCAAAATTTTCATGACTCCATACGATGTAGTTGGAAAGAAAGACAAGTCTTAATCGTGTTAAGATTTGGGGTTGTGTGCTAATAAGTAATATTTGTTTGAGAACAATCTTGTGGGATATCCTTAAATTAACCTTTGGATATCACTTTTATAAACCAACTAACAAATGTTATTTGTTGGGTAGTTCATTGTAATCCTACAATAGGATTTGCCTAAGATAGAGCAAATGAACGAGGGATAGAACTCAGAGAATGGATTCTTTGAGAGACAAGATGATAATCAACAAATATAACAACCTAGTTCCTACACCACTAGCTCTAAGGTAGTCGAGAAGGATCTATAAACTGTCTCAGTTGAATGGTTTGAACTTTATGACTATGTCATAGAGTTACACCTTTTAATCCAAAAGAAATAAGAATGAAAATCCTTATGACTACATTGAGTGTATATACGACATATACTCAAGGTAATGGTATAGTATCATTTGACCCGAAATAATGAAATCTTCATAGCTAATTGGTAGCTTAAGGTGACTTCAATCAACGAGATTGGTTGATTTGGAAGAAACCATCTTTGACGTTGAGTTAATTCGAAGATTGCTAGCTACAACTAAACGGTGATTCAATGTTTGGACATAATATGGGTTTCCAAAACCATTATCAAGATAGTTTTGATAATATATATCTAAGACTAGGAATCACAAGATGTGTAAGTTGTAGAGATCCATCCATCGTGAATCTTAGCAAGCTAGTGGGAGCTATAAACGTCTTATGAGAGAAAGATCAAATCGTTTGATTTCTCATAAAGATGTAAATGAATCTTTTGTTTACTAGGTTTACAAAAGATTAGTAGGAGTTAATCATATTCCTAAATTTGAATATATATATATATATATATATATATATATATATATATAATATTAATTTGGGAAATGAAAGGAATTCTTCTTCGTTAAAGTTATGACTTTAAACATTCTATAATGATAGAATGTATATGGGAGTCATAGTCTATATACATGGGATGGAAATCTATAATGATAGATTTCAAGATATAATTGGATTATCTCAATCCCTATTGATAGACGATAGTAAACTTCAAATGAAAGGACAATTCCAATCAGACTGGGAAATTGCTCTTCTAAAAGGGAATGTACCTTTGTGACTCCTAAAGAAGCATAATGCGTAAATATAATCCTTTATGCATACGCAGAAAGATGATTTACGTATTTCATATTGTATGAAAAACGTTGATATGAGTTGTACCAAGATCGGTACAAGACAATATCAGTGCAAGCCCAGGATCAGAACCATGGCAACTATTAAGCGAGTCCTTAAGTATTTAAGAAATACTAAAGGATATATTCCTCAAGAATGAGGAAGAATTAGAATAACGCAATGGAAGCGTAAATGTATTAGATTATGAATCTAATATCGTATCCATCATTGGATGTCTCTTCATTATGAACGAAGAGATAATTGGATATCTCTTTATTATGACTAAAGAGATATTTGGGTGGAAATGTTATAAATATTTACTTTAGTGTGTTCCATCATGCATGCAAAATATATCGCCATACAGAAGCTTACAACAAAGTTGTTTGGATCTCCATTCGGTTCCAACCAGAAAGTGTCTCTAGTGTACCTACACTACGACACTAATGGGGCGATATCTCAAGCCAGGGAATCAAGGTTTCATCAAGATTCGAACTCAAATGAAAGATTGAACCACATGATTGAGAATCATATATAATGGTGACGTCATTATTCTCAAGGTTGTATATATGGATAACATATAGATATCCATTGTTTAGGCCTACCTTTTTAAATGAATTCAGAAGAGGTATCATCACTGATGACCAAGCTGATTGGCTCTAGTGCAAATGGGAGATTGTTGGAAATGTGCCCTGAAGCCAATCATATGATGATACTTTACAAACATTTCACATGTTAAACTAATCTAGTTTAATATAAAGGGCAAATATTATTGTTTAAGTTCGTCTCATATAAATGTTATATGCTTAAACGATAAGTCCAAGGAATATGTAATTGGAAGAATATGATCTAAAGAAGTTAGATTCATGAAACCATTCTCTTTCGTTTACATATCTTAAACGTTCCTGATCATAGGATTGCCAATTAGGCATTAACAATCCGTTAAGATCAGTACGTGCTATGTCTTCTCTTAGAGAGAGTGACTGGTCTCGAGTCATTGGTGTGACTAACACTAATACAAGCATGTAGGTGCTTAATAGAGAATGAGTCCACTGAACGCGATCAACAAGGGGTTTTCATACTCATGTGATATGAAAACTCATGGTTAGGATAATGCAAAGTAGTCCTTTAACTTGAGGCATCATAGTTGTCTTTTGGTTAGGTCCTTGATCTTTGACCATGTCAAAGTCACTCCGTCAAAGGGTGTCCACAACATAGTTGGGGTTAAGCCACTTATCCACGGAGGCAAGTGAATGCACAACAAGGGATCTCTAACCTTCAAACCATTTGAGAGAGAATACTCTATGATATGATTAAGAATTTCTGGCCAGAGTATGAATGAGATTTAGGAATTCGTTCCAAATCACATTCAAGGTAATCATATAAGTAAGAGAATCGCATTGGATAATAGACATGAATAAACTATCAAATCAAGCAATATGGTCAAGAGTATTGTATTAGAGAACGACCGTATTGCATTGTAATCCCAAACTGAATAGGTTTTCCACCTCTTCTGATTAGCTTGGGTAGCCATGACATACTGCTAGGTGTCACTCATGGTTTGTGAAAGCCCTAAAAGTGTATAATCACTAAGGGGAGAATTGAAAAGTAAGTTTCAATTCACAATCGATTTGAAGAGTTCTAATCGCCCACTGCCTCGCTAAAAGGAACCTAATGGATCGTACATCGTGTAAGGTAGAGATTGAAGAAACAACAGATATGAGTAAGGATAATTAAATGGTTTAATTATTTATGGCTAGGATTAATTAATATGTTAATTAATCAAACGAATAAGTTCGTTTTAGACCTCATGTTAGTTTTGGGCCTCAATGCCCAATGGGCTTCGAATGTCAAGTCCAATAACTCAAGTTGTATGACAACATGAAAACACAGAGGGCATGAAAGCCCAATGAACCTACATGGTCGGGCATAGAGAGTGTGAGGGAGAATTGATTTTAATTTCAATTATGCCACTCAATGTCAGTGGTTATAGAAAAGAAATTATAACTCATTCTCTCATAAGGTTTTTCTACAGAGAAAAGAGAAAAACACAAAAAAGTTATCTCTTCTCTTAGGAGGCCGGCAACCCTATGAAGAATGGACTAGCATCCATTTCTTCCTAGGTCACTCATCTCTTCTTCAATGCTCTCTTTGGTGTGGAAACTTAGAGGTTCCCTTTCTTGGGAACTTGGAGAATCCATTCCTTCATCCATGTCCAAGAAGTCATGGAACCAAGAAGCAAAGTTCCTTCATCCACATCTATGGAGCCAAGGAGCAAGGAGACTAAGGAAAGAAGGCCCTCACATGGGTGAATGTCATTTGCTAAGCAAAAAGGTGCTTCAAAGGTATAAATGTTTCTCAACTCTTTTATATAAGATTTAAGTTGAGTCTTGGTTCACTACAACTACTAGGCCTTGAATTTCATGGGTAAAGTTTTGTTTTTTGAGTGCATACAAGCATGATTAAGCCTTTAATTTTTAATTGCATGCATAGATGTTGCTCAAATGAACTTATTTTTCACAAATTATTCCTTCATAGGGTAGCTCAATTCGTTGACCTCATCACCTTATGGCACCAAGACGAAGCATAAACTATACAAATGATGCGATGAGAGAAAGATAATATGAAACTATGGATTCAAATCTGATAAGTAAGCTTCTCCGTTCAAATAGTTGAAAGAAGAAACTAACTGAGAATCTATACACACATCTATATGAACGTTTGAAACTAAGATCTAGACCATGAAGAATGCAATCCTTTTTCAGTGAAGATGTGGGTGAGTTAGCACAAGATTAAAGGCACAAAAAAAGGTATGTAACTAGGGTTTTAGATGAAGAACAAGAGAGGAGGTTGGGGAGCTTAAAAGCACTATTTAAAACCTAATACATCTAACCAATAAGGAAATGAAATCCTCTAACCTTATAGTGAAAAACCTTTGATTGTTGTAGACAAGAGTATAAAAAGACACTTGTCAAATGTAAAAGCAATCTGAGCATATTAACGGCGAAAAGCTCAATCCTGTATAAAAGGTGTTTATTAGCCCATGTGGGTTGCCTTAAATTTCATGCTCAGCTCGCATGAAAACAACTAGCAATTCTGATAGGACAACTTCACTGTCAAAATGCATAAGAAATCTAAACGTGAAATGCATGTGCATCTACAAATCTTACTTGTGATGAAGCAACAATGATCTAAGAAGCATGTGTGGTACATGAACTAAGTTTAGACTTCACAATATTCATAAGAAGATGGAACTTTTTCCGAATGGATTGTATATTACAACCATATGAGCTGTAAAGGCCAGTGGCCCACCACGTGGTCAGCTAGGAGCCCAGGTTCCAGAGTATTTCCTTATTTTGGCACGGTCATTTGGGACATCTGGGAAGAGATATGATGCGCTGTATCCTCAAAGTATCACTCAAGTATCTGCTTACCAAGAGTTTGAAACTCATTCCTGGACATACGTCATGTCAAACTTGCTTTTTGGGGAAATTGATTACTCAACCTGCCAAAACGAAGATTAATCACGACCCCCTGAAGTTTCTGCAAGGATTCAAGAGGATATTTGTGGACCTATCCAACCAACATGTAAACCATTTAAATATTTATGATATTGGTTGATGCATCGAAATGTTGGTTATATGTTTGCCTACTATCCACACGCAATGCTGCATTTGCGTAATGTCTAGAACAAATTATTAAGCTTAGGCACTCACCACCCTAATTATCTAATTAAGTCGATTCGACTGGATAATGCTGGAGAGTTCAGTTCGCAGAATTTCGACAATGATTGCATGTCAATTAGGATTGAAGTTGGACATCCAGTATCCCATGTTCACACCAAAAATGGTTGGGCAAAAGCATTCATTAAGCGCCTTCAAGTGATTGCTCGGACCTTGGTCATGAACACCAAGTTTTCAGTATCTGCCTAGGGCTATGCAATTTTGCACACAGCAATGTTGGTCTCTGAGGCTTACTGCTACCCTTTTTTTTTCATTGTTATAGTTGGTTATTGGTACGAGCTTGATGTCTTCCACTACATGTGTTTGGGTGCGCAGTTTATGTACCAAAATTTTCGTCACTTTGTACCAAAATGGGTCGTCAGAGAAGAATAAGAATCTATGTCGGTTATCATTTACCATCAGTTATTCGCTACTTAGAGTTGACATGCGATCTCTTTAGCGCACATTTTGCGAATTGTCACTTTGATAAGATAGTCTTCTTGCCAATAAGGGAGATAAAAATGTTAACATTCCTGAACAACGCCATGAATTGTCGTGGATTACCCCACTATGTCTTATTTGGATACCTGGACTACACAATTTGAAATTGATGCATCATATTTAGATCTACAAAGCGTTGCTTAAAGCATACCTGATGTTTTTACTGATTTAGAAAAGGTGACGAGATCGCATATACCTGCTGCAAACATGCATGGAATGATAGGTGTACCTAACGTATGTTAAGCATCGTGCTTGAATGACGAGCTATCCTCGAAGGATGGTTAGTTGCATGGCCTAATACATTGACGGCAAACTAATCATTGGCTTATACCTTGAAGCGTGGCATATACAACCCCGAATGAGGATGCCCACGACTTCAACTAGTGAAACTAGTTTGAATCTGACAATCGCTTAGTCAACCATTCCAACACATGAGGTTATTTTAGATTACAAAAACATATTGGAATAGACGAATATGATGATAGTCGATGATGCATTTGCATACATATTAGCTACTAATATGATGTTGAGCGATGACATTGAACAACGCTCTATTGGTGAAGGTCAACATAGACATGATTGGTCAAACTGGAAACAAGCAATCCAAGTTGAACTTGAGAAACGTAAATCGTTTAGGCCTGTAGTTCCTACACCTCAACATGTGAAGTTCGTTGGCTACAAGTGGGTTTTTGTAAGGAAATGTAACGAGAAGAATGGGATAGTACGATATAAGGCATCAGTTTGGGCCTGTAGTTCTTACACCTCCACATGACTCTGCGCGTGAGGGACCAGAGACCTACAAAAGGTTTTTCGACGTCTTGAATCACGTGGTGTTATCCATTTGTGCAAATTCGTTGTCTAAATAGTAGTTTTAGACATAGTTTGGTTAAATGTCAAGAAATGCTTAGTTAAGTTAAGGTATTGTATTCACAGGTCCTAAAGAGGTTAAACTAGAGATAGGCAATGAGTCTTGTGATGTGTCGTGCTCTCTATACATATGAGTACATGATTATCATGCACATGCAATACTAATCGTATAGCTAGCTAAGGTTGTCGGTTATTTGCAGATACTAATGTTTCTAGTAGATACTAGATGGCTAGTTGATGCTAGCTAATGATTGATTAACGCATTTCCACTTGCTTGCTATACTATACTACTATACTATACTAGTTGATGCTAGTATTATTGTATTGATATAGATATGAGGTGTTTATGTTACGTATGTTGATCGATGATTGTTATGATGTGATTACTTTGGAATTCATGTTGTGAATACTATATATTAGTAGATACCATATGTAGTTTTCAAATTATATTTGTTTTCCAATACAAGGGTTATTGTGTTCGAAATGTTTTTAACTAGATAAATGTTCGATCCACTCACACTTTGTTTTTCGATCCATTGAGGACATAGTGAGACCAAGGTGACTTTTGGGCCAGACAAGTGGACATGGTAGTTAGGCTATTTACCTACGGATTATGCAGCTCCTTTTTCTGCTATTTTATCTAGTTGTAATAATGTATGATGCCTACACTTAATTTGTGTAACTGTTTATCGACTGCTAGTAGCTCTTGATTGATGTGATAATAATGAGATTGTATCCCTTGACATGTGTCCCCAAGTCACTTATAAAAAGAAATATCACTAAATCGTAATATGAAATGCACCTCCATTTTTAATTCTTGTGTTAAATAAGCATACAGCAGTTATATTTTATTTTTAGGCCATAATGACCAATTAGTCTGTATGTATTAAGTGCGGAATTACGGTTGCATCCTCGGTCGTTCGATTGTTCGATTGTTCGATTGCTCGATTGATAGATCATTGGATCTTGGCATTGCATTGCAGCATTGAATGTGGAAATAGAACATTGAATAGAGAGAGAGAGAGAAATGGAGTCGGCGGTGGTTTCGAATCAAGCGGCGGAGTTCGATTACTTGTTCAAACTCTTGATGATCGGCGACTCTGGCGTCGGCAAGAGCAGTCTTCTCCTCAGCTTCACCTCCGATTCCTTCGAAGACCTTTCGCCTACCATCGGTTTGCATTCCCAATTTCCTCGTTTCAATTTCTTCCGTCGTATTGTTTTTCTTCGCAGATTCTTCATTGTTTCCTTTTGGTGGTTGCAGGTGTTGATTTTAAGGTCAAATATGTTACTCTCGGAGGCAAAAAACTCAAGCTTGCAATTTGGGATACAGGTAAATCCCAATTCACTCGCTTCTTTTCTTCCTAATATTTTTTTTTGGAGATTTTTATGTTTCTAGATGCTCCTTCGTGTGATTTGATTTGGGGCCCTTTGAATGTATCATTTACAAAAGAAACGATTGAATTAAGTCGAAAATGTAGTGTTTCTAAAGGATTTAGGATATATGTAGATCACTGTAATGTGATTCATCATTTTACTGGTCTTTATTTGTTGAGCACAGCCCCGTCTGGTCCTTTATTGTTCAAGGGATCAAAGTTTCAGAATGTAAACAATGATATAAGAACTTCGATACGCTTCTGGTTATTCTTTTTTCTGCTGTGTTGCCAGTGATAGTATTGATTGCTGGTTTTTGTTACTCATCATCTTAAAGATAATATGGCTGTCATAGTAACTAAGTCACTATATCTATATTGTCATTTATAAATTTCTGTTGGTTAATTTTTTTTTTTCTTAGGGTATTTTTGATCAAACCAACCTAGTTTTGATTGGGAGTACTTTTATTATCATTCCCTCCTTCCCTCCATTTGTTAATATTTTATGTCTTGGCATAACTGTAGAAGCAAGCGTTTTGTTTTATGTGTATATTGGTATTACTTTGAACTTAAGTTGTTCAAGTGTTCTTGTGCAACCACATGTGGTTTCAAAGCACAAATAAGATTATTTCCAGTTGGGAATGAATCAGAAGAGTGGCTGAAGATTTAATATAAATGGTTGAGCTCCATTTAATTGATGTGATAAAAATTACTGGAGTCATGCCACAGTTCACCTTTGTATGCTGCTTGACATTGAGACTTTCTCCATGTCATCATGTTGTTATCAATGCAATATTTAACTTGACATTCGATATCCTTCACTGCTTCTTTTGCTTAGCATTCAATTTTATTGTAAATTGGTTTTTCATAGCTATCCTTCACCACTTTTTTAAGCAAAGAGGAGCGCTTGAACTGCTAATTATAACATGTTCTAAATGTTTATTTACTCAGCTGGTCAGGAGAGATTTAGAACTTTGACAAGCTCATATTACAGAGGTGCACAAGGAATCATTATGGGTAAGTGTTACCTACGCCTGGTTTTATTATTCTTTCAAGTGAAAACTGCAGATAACGATTTATTGCATTGTTGCGAATAGGATGCTGCCTCTGTTCTTGAATTTTGATGTGTGATGCATTAAACAGAATAACCGTTGGAACATGACCTATATAGCTTCCCTGTGATGCGTTTGATGGAATGTCCAAAGATGAAGTCCATTGGCTTGCTTGGGATTTATGATTAAATTAGTGCGTTCAAATGAATTTTTCAATTTTGGTCCGTGTGGAGAGGTTTTAAAATATATATTTACTATTACTTTTGGTCCGCATGATGAGAACTTGGCTTTTGTGTGAGCAGAAAATGGTCCACTCATGCCATGCCAAGGATGCTTATTGGGTTCTATGATAGAGTTGACCAAATCAGGTGGTAGTTTAGAGGAGGGGTTACAGACATAATCAACCCTTATACTATTTGTCTGAGTGATCTAATTATGTTCAAAATTGATAAATCAAAATCATGTTTGAAAATGTTGATTAGCGGATTTTAGTGTAATGTATGGCGATTTAATGATTATCATATTGTTTATGTTGAATGTGACAAAATATGTGAGGCACTGTTGTTGATCAAACATGACTAAATTTTCACTACGATTATTTTTTAGCATAAAGAGGGTGCTTCTTCTCTATATATAAAGTGAGAGCAGCAAAATGGTGAAGCATTTGAAATACCAGAAAATACCCTCCACAAATTAAAAATTCAATACATTATCATCTAATTTAGGAGGGACAAAATAATAAATTCATGACATTTTGAATGAAAACGTTTAAAATAAAAACCAACCCACGTAGTGGGTAGTTTCATGGCTTCACTTCATTTCCTTTTTTTGAATAATTTTGTAATAAAAAAAATATAAATCAGTTTTTTAAATAAAAAATCTAAAAGACATAATCTAACATAGAAAGGCCAATTGCAGCGTATGTGTGTGGCAAGAGGCTAGTTGTATCTAACTTCCAAACCCAAAAATTTTGTGGATGATAACAACCCACAAGTTTTAAGAATGTGCTATAGTTTATCTTGAAAAACAAAAAAATGCAACAGATCTGTGCAATCTCATATATATATTGCATGTGAGAGTTCTGGTGCTCTTTCTTATGTAGGACATTGCATGGTGGGCGCTGCCTACAATCATGGTGGGCTTTGAAGATATTAGTAACCAGGAAAGATTTGGAGAAAAGAAAGTTTTGGAGTTACTTAAATGTCGATAAATTAGAGAATGGAGAGTACAAATGGAGAAGATGGTTGAGGAGGCGATTTCAAGGAACCAATATATACAAAATGAAAGATTTCAAGGAACCAAGCTTTTAACAGCACAATTTCCATATCCCATTCTGATTCTTTGGAGGATTTTAGAGAAGAAAGGAGTATGAGTAGCATATATCCAAGTTGTAAAGGATATGTATGATGGAATAAGGACTGCCATAAGAACTCATGAAAAACAAACTGAAAATTTTCCCATAACTGTAGGGTTACATCAAGGCTCATCTTTAAGTCCTAAACGAAACATATTCAAGATGATATTCCTTGGTGTATGCTTTTCCTAGATGATATAGTGTTGATAGATGAAACTCAAGAGGGAGTAAATGCGAAGCTTAACCTTTGGCGGGAAGTGTTGGAATCTAAAGTTCTTCGCCTAAGTAGGTCAAAGACAGAGTATATAGAGTGCAAGTTCAGTGGGAACAAATGTTCAAATGAGTTAGGGGTGAGTACTGGAGATCAGAAAGTATCAAAGAGCGAACGCTTTCGCTATCTTGGATCAATCTTGCAGAAAAATTGAGAATTGGATGGAGACCTCAACCATAGAATACAAGCTGAATGGATGAAGTGAAAGAGTACATCGGCTGTGTTGTGCGACTGTCGTATGCACTAAAGCTCAAGGGAATGCCTAAGACAAAGAGTATTAAAGCTTAATAAAAGCGTAAGTTTGTAGCGAAGATGAGAATGCTTTGTGGATGTGTGGGAACACAAGAAAGGATATGATTAGGAACGAGGATATTCGAGGTAAAGTAGCAGTAGCTGAAATTGAAGATAAGATGAGAGAAAATCGGTCACGGTGGTTTGGACATGTGAATCGAAGACCTACAGACGCTCAGGTTAAAAGATGCGGTTACGAGACAAAGGCTTAGGGCCAAAGGGGTAGAGGACCTAGGAAGACTTGGAAAGAGACTCTAAGAAAAGATAAGTGCAGTGACGTTCTAGGATTCATACAGTCAACCCACTTAGTGGGATAAGGCTTTATTGTTATTGTTGTATTCTGATTTTCTTTACAAGAAATACCTTCTTAGGGTTCAAATATAAAGCACCTATGCCAAGCACTCCTTCATGCCTAATATGGTTGCAAGAAATACCCTTTAGATAGAGGCTCCAAATTCAAGACTCTTTAAAATGCTTAGAGACTCATTAAAATCCTAAAGGACTCATTACATAATACGACTCTCTTAGAAAACTTAAAGACCTTGAGTTGCTAAGAAATAAAAGAATTGATTCCTAAATTGACTCTTTGACTTGTTAGAAACTCGTACATTAACACTTTACGTTATATCTATTTATTTTATTAAATACTGATTGTTTTCACCATGGTGGATGTTTTGTTCTAGAATTAAAAGTCTGTATTGTAAGATTTGGGCCAATGGTCTTAGTCTTGCACTACCAAAGTGAATGTTTATCTTCTAATTGCATTTGGATGGTATTAAAAGAATTGCATTTAGATGAAAGGTAGCATATTTATCATTTAAATGTAGTTATTTGAACAAATTTTGTTTGGGCTCTAATTGCATTTAGAATTTTAGATGAAACATAGCATTTTTATCATTTGTATCTCTTAAAGAATAGTCATTTGTGGCTCATTAAGTCTAAAATTATTTGGAACTTGCTAGGCTCTGATTCAGGAATTATTTTCTTAATATTCATTTGGTTTTTATTACTCCAACAGTTTATGATGTAACAAGGCGAGAAACATTTACAAACCTTTGTGATGTATGGGCAAAAGAAATAGAACTCTACTCAACAAATCAAGACTGCATCAAGATGCTTGTTGGGAACAAAGTTGATAAGGTATTCCAAGGTTCCAATTTAAATTTCTCTGGAGAAGTTGGCTTATTGTTCAATCATTTTGGGGGGCCATGAAATATTTGTTGGTTCATTGTGAGTGCAATTACAATGCAAGCTTTCATAAGTAGGCATTGCAGATATCTGTTTCATATGCTCACATTATTAACATATTAAATTTGCTTGTCCCTTGCATATTAGGTTGTAGTTAAAGAAAAGGTAAAGGTTCAAAACATGGTCATTCTCTCTAAGAAGATAAACAGATTACTGGAAGTCTTTAAATCAGATTTTCATGGTAGTTCTAGTTGGAAATAACGTCTTCATTTTCTGGTTTATGAACTGCAACCTATTCTGTCGTGTGCTACTTTTACATGTTAAATGAGGGTTTTAGAGGCTGTTCCACCTCGTCGTTTGATTTTGATTTTAAATTCTGTGTGTATTTTTTTTTTCAATCCCTATTATGTCTCGTGCTATTGTTAGATTACCACAAGCTGTCTGGTTTTCTATTATGGATTTCCCTTACTTGTTCGGCACTTGGTATGCATGTTTGGTGGACATATAAGTAAATAAAGACGGGCAAGATAACAGGTCAAGTTGATGTGAGGTCCTTATTTTTCCAAGCACCAAATTCTCGATGGCCTTGGACCATTATACTATCTTGTTTTGACGCCTTTTGATCTTTTAATACTTATTCAGATCGATCCTTATTTTCCAGGAAAGTGACAGGGTTGTAACAAAGAAAGAGGGAATAAATTTCGCCAGGGAATCTGGGTGCCTCTTTATTGAATGCAGTGCTAAAACTCGAGTTAATGTGCAGCAGTGCTTTGAAGAGCTTGTTTTAAAGGTTCAGAGACCTTTTCAGTTACTAACTCTCGTTGCTAACAAGACCTTTGAATTTGTAGTCCCATTTATTGTGTCTGCACCAACCTGTGGAACTCATGTATTGAGAATAAATATCTTGGAATAAAGAAAATAAGACTGAATACGCAACTGTTTACATCGTCACAATGGAAAGGAAACTTTGATAGAACTTGCTTAAAAGAATTATAGTAGATTATTAGACGTAGGTTGAATGCATGATAATCTTACTAACCGAAAAGAATGGTAGCTCGAATTAAATGATGGCTTGATAATTGTAACTATGTATATGCAGATTCTGGATACTCCCAGTCTCTTAGCCGAGGGGTCTAAAGGGGTGAAGAAGAATAACATCTTTAAGGAGAAACCGCCGCAGGCCGATGCATCGACGAGCGGATGTTGCTGAAGCTTACACACTTGTCTCAAATTGTGCATTTCAGATATCTAATTAGCACTAAATTAGTCCCTTTGTCACTCCAGAAGGAATTATTCTCATTGTATGAAGTGCAAATCTCTTGTAAAATATAGCTCATCTGATTTCTTCCGCATTTTTTTTGGTTTCCTATGGGACTAATTTGTGCGTACAAACAGAATTCATATTTAAAATATTCTAACTTTGATATTACCTGATTGTGGCAACATGAACGAAGCATACGACACTAAAATAAAAATTGTTTAGGCATACGGGGCAATTTCTCTTCAACTCATACCATGCCGAGTATAAACTCTCTCTCTCTCTCTCTCTCTCTCTCTCTCTCTCTCTCTCTCTCTCTCTCTCTCTCTCTCTCTCTCTCTCTCTCTCTCTCAGTGTAGCTTAGAGTAATAATATTGTTTGTAATAACAAAATGTAGGTAGAGATCAGTGTTGTTCATTTGACAGTTGTCTCGAAAGTGCTTTCCACCGAGTATCTAAGTCTAAGAGCCTGTTTGAAAGTGCATTTTAAAATAATTAAAAGTACTTTTAGATCTGTAAAAACGCATGACTGTTTGACATAAAAGAGATTCAAGTGTTTCGAGGTTCAAAAAAACACTTGGAAGTATCTTTCCCAAAGTATTTGCATTTTTATTAAAAATTTCAATTTGCTTCTAATAAAAGCGCTTAAACTGAAAGTGCATTTAAACTTAAGTGCTTCTTAAATAAGCTGTTCCAAACGAGCCATAATTTTGTCGGTACGATGGTGTCAGATCCCTATCCTGATTTAAGGCATTCACTTCTTCTTCTTCTTCTTCTTCCTCCTCCTCAACTCAACCAGCAAACCTAAGGTGGCCATTGCTGAGCAGGCGCTTGGTTCTCGTCTCTCCCTTTAGCTACTTTTCTGCTCCCAAGTAAAGCTAGTTGTAGTGACTCCAACATTATGAATGTAAATTCAGCAACCCCTTCTGGTTCCACTTCTTCTTCTGCTCTCACAAGATTCAACCCGATAAGCGCTGCTAAGAGAGACGCAAGGGATGCGATTTCTCATAGAAAATCGGATGCCTTGGAGTTGTTGAAAGGGAGGGGACTGCAGGCTCAGCGTGTATAATTTATTCACTCACTCTGAAAACAAGCCTGCTATGCTATGCCTATCATATCATTTCTCTCGCTCACTCTCTACTTACAATTTTTATAAACATATCGGAATCTAAATATGACTGTTAATGATAAAGGAACCGTTAACTTTTAATTTAGCAATGTCAGATTGTAATATGGTCCGCATTACTTGAGCTATGAAGATGTAAGGTCTTTTGTGAAGCTACATAATGTGCCGTCTCCTGTATTATTGTGAACTCTGCCAAATTTTGTTGGGTCACTCGAATGATTGAATCAAACGAGGCTTTATCAAAGCAGTTCAAATATTTAACTGCAGGTGTAGGGACGACCATACTTTCATATGGTCTGAGCTGGATGATAGGAATTTTTTTTACCTGCACAAACGGGTTAAAAACACCTAAAATATTTACAAGAGAAACAAGGTTATTGTAGTATAATTAGCTTATGCAAGGTCGTTCTACACAAGGACTTATTTAAATAGATTAAAACGAAATCAATTCTCAACTAATTAATTAAAACAAAGTTTTTGAAAAAGGTGATTAAATAGCCTAAATTAAGAAAAACGAGTTTAATTAAAAAGATTACTTAAAAACTACAACTTTAAGAAGGAGAAAGAAACAATTTTTAGAATTTAAAGTGAGAAGATACTATGGTTCCGCCGTCACCCTAACAATCCTGTGTAGCTCTTCTAATTACTTATGAACCATACATGCATATTTTAAAGGTTAGGTTTTCCTAAAGTATATCTTACTTGGAACCTCCAACATAGAACATATATCTAACATGCAACCCGTCCGTGGTGTCCAGATCGAATGTGAACATGCAAGACTTATTAAGTTTTATAAAAACCTTTTGAAAAACCATATAACCCTTAAAACGTGTCATCCATCCTAAGAGATTACACATATTTATCACAAGAAGCCTTAGTCAATTTTAGGGACAGCCCTCATCCAAAATTGCATCAAATTACTTTTCTAAATATCCTAATGGTCGCAAATTACTAAGACAAATAAATAGTTTAAATTGGTGATTAACAATTCAAAACTTGCATGCATGAATTCATAAGCAAATTAAGAAGAAACTACATATTCTTGCTAAGGATCATGGCCTCACCCTAGCAAAAGAAAATTAGTTACGCATATTCATAATAAAAATCATAACGTCTTTATTGAAATAGAAAAAGAGTGAAAACACCTTGAAAATAAAAGTCTTGAAATCTCTAAGCTTTGCCCAAAATCCTCTCTCCAAAAATTGCATTCGTGCTCCGCTAGAGAAACCCTAGGTTTGCCAAAAGGCTTATTTATACTACCCTCATTAAAATCCTCCTAATAAAAGGTCTTAGAACAAGACTAGGAAACTAAATCAATTGAAATAAATTTGGAAACATAATTCTAAATTAACTTGGTATATTCGCCTAGAAATCTGCACAACCATGTTTTGGACCCATATCAACTCCAAAACTGGACCACAATAGCTGAATTTAAAGCTTGGACTATTCTGAACACTTCTCCAGAAGGCCACGAACCCATCTAAGGTCATCTTAGACTCTGAAAAGACAGTTTAAGCCCCAAAAACGTCACTTTTCAGCAACGCGCACTGCTCCTTCATTTAATCACTAGAAAATAACCGCTTGGTAGAAAAATCCCAAATTTTGATATGAACAAACCAAGAGACACATGAACGTTCTCCAATTTGAATCACACCAAAATTCGTCCGTGTGATTATATTTTGCTCCAGAAGAAATCGAATGTCCTATATTGAAAATATAAAGCAAAGTATCAAAATTCTACCAA
Source organism: Malus x robusta (assembly GCA_963082935.1). Classification (NCBI taxonomy): domain Eukaryota; kingdom Viridiplantae; phylum Streptophyta; class Magnoliopsida; order Rosales; family Rosaceae; genus Malus; species Malus x robusta. The sequence continues at coordinate 15,781,893 of OY720325.1, read as the reverse complement.
AATAATTACCAAAGTACACGGTGATTTCATTCCTTTCGCCACTACTACGGGAATCGCTTTTGCTTTCTTTTCCTCTGACAACTAAGATGTTTCAGTTCACCAGGTTGTCTCTTGCCTGCCCATGGATTAAGCAACAATTCGAAAGGTTAACCTATTTGGGAATCTCTAGATCTACGCTTCCCCGAAGCATTACGTCTCTTACTACGTGATGTGATGTAAAACAAGCACACAAATTAAAACCCTCTTTTGACAATTGTATTATGTGTATAAGTAGGGATCATTCTAAACCGGGGGTTAGGAGAGATTGCTAATCTAAAGTAAACAGACCTAAAAACATACAAACTAGACTCTAAAACTCTAACTAAGGTTATATGACTAAAAAACCTTAAAAGACTCAAAACAGCTTCAAACAATCAAATTGACTCAAGCTAGACACTAGAGATGACTTTGAACGAAAATTGATTTGATTATGACTCAAGACACTAAAAAACACAAAATAACATAGATTCTAACCTAATCTAATTGACACTTAAAACAAAAGGGGTTTTGGTTTTGACGAATTTGAGCTAAAACAAGACAGAAACTAAACTAGACAAAGTTTGGTACGAATTTGGATTTCTGGATGGTTTGGACTTAGCTAGAGGTTCCTTATCCACACATAACTTATATGAACATGAATCGATTTCCAGTTACTCTTTTGTTGAATTATGAACCACAATGCCCCAGATTAACCGTGTCAATCACTAATTAACCCTCAGATTTTCCTTTAGTTATTGGATTGATGATAGGAGCATATTTATGCGACTTAGTTAGCTTGTTCTTATGCATTTATGTTGTTAATTCTTAGTTAATTTAGTATTTCAAGCCATTTTCGTATGTTTGTAGGTTTAAAGGGCTAAAGTGGCAAGAAAGTGTATTTTGGTGCCTTTTGGAGAAGTTTTGGGCTTGGAATGAATATCACATGCATGGAGCAAGGTGATGGACGAAATTGAAGACCAAAAGAGGCTAGGATTATGCTAAAGTTACGAAGAAATCAATTCAAGAAAAGAAAGTCAAAGATCAAAGCAAGAAAGAAGGAATGTTCGCCAAGTTACCTTATTTGGTTCTAACATTTCCTAATCCTAATTCACCTAAGTTCCAGCTGCAAAGGGGTGTCCTAAATACTTTGGGACACTTAATTACATGTTCTAGAAACCCTTTATGTTTTGGTTTAATTTCTGTTACCTAAAATTATTTCCTAGTCTTAAATACCCTAAAGTCTTTAAATAAGCACCCTAGCCGCATTTATGGGATGGATTCACCATTCTATACATCTTGTCGCACCCATGCACAACCAGAAACCATACACAAACACCCTTGCCGTAGCCCATTCCCCCTAGACCACATTCCTAACCCCTAAACACATTTCATACACTCCATCCACCTTTGTGCCGCAGCAAGAAGAAAGAAGGAATGACTCTTGGATGTTCGAGCTTGATTGTTGGAGCATTCTAAGTGTAATTCGTTCTATATTTACAATGTTTAATTTCTTTTCCTTTCGTTTTGCTGTAAATATGAGTGGCTAAATCCCTACTTGGCTAGGGGTAATTTCAAAGCCATGATTATGTGTGCAATATGAGTTGATAAATTCTAGTTATGAATTCTTGAATCGTGAATGCAATTGGCTTAACTGTTTGATTGATAACCTATTTGTGTTTGTTGATTGAGGGTTGACACTTAATTAGGATGCATAAATCTAATGTTAGAGTATAAGGGAGTTTCACATAATCGTTACAAACTTATATTCATATGTAGTGAAGGTCGCTGGTCACGATCGTGTTAAGTTTAATTCCTAGCATGAGTGACATGATGTCATAGTTGCAAGTGCTTTGTCAATGCTTATGATTTTCATTGAACGTAATGATCTTTGATTGTATCTCTATTATGATGTCATGTAGGGAACTTTTGAAGAATGCTTTGGGTTTTCAAATGATATCATTCAATCCAATAATACAAGGAAAATCTGAGGGTTAAATAGTGATGTCACGGTTGATTTGGGGCATTGTCGTTCATAATTTAATGAAGGAGCAACTGGAAATTAATTCATTTGCATACATGTCATGTGTGGAGAAAGAGCCTTTAGCTAGCCCATCATCCATCTAATTTCCCAAAATCGTTTCTTAATCTGTTTTTAAGTTGCAATCTGTTTTGTTATTTTAAATTCATCCAAAACAAAACCCCCTCTTTACTTTCTTGTTTCAAATTGTCTTACACTTGTTTTGTTTGTGTTTTTAAGTGTTTTGAGTCAAGCCCAAACCTTATTTTCGTCCAAAATTGTGTTTAGTGTTAGAAACTGCCTAGTTTGTGTTTTTAGGCAGTTTTGAGTGTTTTTAGCTTATTTTGAGTCTTGTGAACTTGTTTTGAATCTTTTGAGTCTATCCAAACGTTTTTAGTTTGTTTTTGTGTCTTTGAGTCAGTTTAGAGTCGATTAGCAATCCCTCCTAATCCCCGGTTTAGAACGATCCCTACTTATACATATACTATAATTGTCAAAAGAGGGTTTAATTTGTGTGTTAATTTAATTTTCACATCATTCATAACTATGAAAAGCATGTTATTCTTGCCTAGGATTTACTTAACACAATCGTGACTAGCGACTTTTACAACTCATGAATATAAGTTCATAACGATTAGGTGAAATTCCCTTAAACTCTAGGTAGTTTCTGACACTAAACACAATTTTTGGACGAAAATAAGGTTTGGACTTGACTCAAAACACTTAAAAACACAAACAAAACAAGTTTAAAACAATTTGAAAAAAGAAAGTAAAGAGGGGTTTTGTTTTGGATGAATTTAAAATAACAAAACAGATTGTCACTTAAAAACAGATTAAAAAAAACGATTTTGGGAAATTAGATGGATGATGGACTAGCTAGAGGCTATTTCTCCACACATGACATGTATGCAAACAAATTAATTTTCAGTTACTCCTTCATTGAATTATGAACAACAATGCCCCAAATTAACCGTGACATCACTAGTTAACCCTCATATTTTCCTTGTATTATTGGATTTGATGACATTATTTGACAACCCAAAGCATTCTTCAAAAGTTCCCTACATGACATCATAATAGAGATACAATCAAAGATCATTACGTTCAATAAAAATCATAAGCATTGACAAAGCACTTGCAACTATGACATCATGTCACTCATGCTAGGAATTAAACTTAACACGATCGTGACTAGCGACATTCACTACATATGAATATAAGTTTGTAACAATTATGTGAAACTCTCTTATACTCTAGCATCAGATTTATGCATGTCAATTAAGTGTCGACCCTCAATCAACAAACATAAATAAGTTATCAATCAAACAGTTAAGCCAATTGCATTCACGATTCAAGTATTCATAACTGGAATTTATCAACTCATATTGCACACATAATCATGGCTTTGAAATCACCCATAGCCAAGAGGTGTTTAGTTCCTCATGTTCGCAAAACAAAGATACATAAACTTAAACATTGAAAACAAAAGTTAGATTACACCTAAGAATGATCTAGCAATCCAAACTTCAATAGCAAGCACCCTAAGGGTCCTCCTTCTTCTCTTTGTTGCGGCACAAGGTTTGAGGTAAGGTTTGGGTGGTGATTTGTATGGAAGGATGGCTAAAAAGATGAATGGATGTGTATGGATGAAGGTTGGCTTCGGCAAGGAGTGTTTGAATGTGTTTAGGGTATAATGAATGGTGGTGAATGGTGTGAGTTGTGTTGAATGGTCCAGGGATCTCCAAAGGTGCGGCACTAGGATATTTATTTAAAGACTTTAGGGTATTTAAGGCTAGGAAACAATTTAGGTAACAGAAATTAAACCAAAACTTAAAGGGAAATAGGAATAAAAATCAGAATCCTAAGGAAAAAGGTAAAGTAAGTGCAGCAAGGATTGAAAATAAAGGTAAAATGGTATGTGAAACAAGGAAAAGGAAAGGAAAGCTCTCCCTTGCATGATGATGCGTAAAATAACTAAACACACAAATTAAACCCTCTTGTTGACAATTGTAGTATGGATAAGTAGGGATCGTTCTTAAACCGGGGATTAGGAGGGATTGCTAAAACACTCTAAACTGACTCAAATCTATAAAACAAAGTTTAAAACACTAAACTAGACTCAAAGAATGCAAAACTAAACTCTAAAACACTAAAACAAACCAAAAGACTCAAAACAGCACACAAACACTCAAAACTGCCTTAAAAACACTTTCTGGGCAGTTTTGGGACTCTAACACAGACTTGGACGAAATTTGGTTTTCTAATGACCTAAAACACTTAAAAACATAATCTAAAGTTCTAACTAATATGACTCAAAGAAATAAGGTGGGGTTGATTTTGGACGAAAATAAGTAAAACAAAGCAAGAATAATGTAAACAGATTCTTAGACAAAATTAAGTGAATTGATGAGATATGGGGTAACTAGAGGGTTCTTCTCTACACATGACACACTTGCATTCAAATTGATTTCCAATTGCTTCTCTCAATAAACCATGAACCTCAATGCCCTAGGTTAACTGTGATAGCACTTTTTTAACCTTCAAGTGTTCCTTAAATTATTGAATTGGATGGGAATGCACATGCAACAACTCAAAACATTCTCTAAAAGTCCCTTACGTGAAAAGCACAATAAAGGTACAATCAAAGATCATTAAGCTTCATGAAAACTATAAGCAACGACGAGGCAATTGTTACTATGAAAAACATGAAACGTTTGCCAAGAATTCACTTAATACGATCGTTTATAAGCGACCTCCACTACTTGCAAATATAAGGTTTTAACTATTAGGTGAAACTTCCTTATATTTTAGCTTCAAATTCCTGCATGAAAACTAAGTTGGCCACCTTAATCAACACACAAAAATAAGTCATCAATCAAACGGTTCAGCAAATTGCATTCACAATTCATGAAATAACAATTAGACGTAATCAATTCATCTTGCAAGCATAATCATGGTATTGAATAACCCCTAGCCAAAAAGGCTTAGTTCCTCATGTTCACAAAACAAAGGAAAACAAATTTATACATTGTAAATATAAGAAAGAGAACACCTAAATATTCCAACGATTCAATGTTGAACAGCTAGAACCTTCAAGCACTTCTTCTTCCTCTCCTTTGCTGCGGCACAAGGGTTGGGGGTGAGTTTAGGGAGTTATGGATGATGTAGAAGGATGGAATTAAGGTTAGGATGAATGTAGGGGACGGCTAGGGTAGTTTCTGGGCAGAAAATATGATGAATGGTGATGTATGGATATTGTAGAGAGTGGGAATAGCTTTCTGGCGTGAATGGTGAATGAATGGATGTTTTGTGGCTACAAAAAGGAGGTTTATTTAAAGGATTTCAGGAATTAAAACCCTAGGTTATTTAGGTAATCAGAAATTAAGTCAAAAGCTTCTAGAAATAGGAAATCAAATCAGAAAACTAAGGGAAATTGGCTAAAATATGCGGCAAGGGTACAAAACACAATAGGAATGTGTTTTAATTCAGAAAATAGGAAAGAATCACTCTCCCTTGCACGGCAAGGAAGAGGAAAGGTTAAGGGATGCGACTTTGATGTAGGAAAGGTTTAGGGAAAGATTTAAATGTCCTAAAACTGAAGGGAAAGGGTTCCCTTGCACAGCAAGGAAGATGGGAGTGTGGACAGGGCATGTAAGGTGCGACATTAACTTAGACCATGCAAGAAATGTGTCCTTGATGTCCTAGAATACTTAGGAGGTCTTCAAAGTTGATAACACTTAGGGACACTTAGGAAAGGTCAAACCAAAGTAGGAAACCTTGGCTTAACTTTCCTACTTCAAGTAGGAATCCTTGTTCTTCTAGGGATCCTCATGTGAGTAGGAATCCATCTTCAATTAGGAATCCTTTGTTGATTAGGAATCCAAACTTCTTCAAATCTTCAATTACGTTCATTCCTTGAGCTCCAAGCATGTGATCATCATTCCAAGCCCAATTTTGCTCCAACAGGCACCAATTTGCATAATTTGCCCTTAGAATCTGAAAACACACAAAAGTGACTTTAAACACTAAAATAACTAAGGAAACACAACGTAAATGCACGAGAACAAGCCAATTAAGTCGCATAAATATGCTTCTATCACACAACAAGGAAGAGAAAGGGACAAGGGAGGTGCGGCTGAGTTTAGGAAAGAAAGGGAATGTGGTTTTGGTGCAGAAAATAGGAAACAAATGTAGTGTTTTGTGCGGCAAGGACTCAAGGGTATCTAGGAGTCTTTGTTGAGTATCCAAATGTAACTTGGAGGCTTCTTTCTTGCTGGAACTTAGGGAATTTTTAGGATTAGGAAAGGTTAAAACCAAAGTAGGAAACCTTGGCTTAACATTCCTTCTTCTTGTAGGAATCCTTGTGTAAGTAGGAATCCTCATTCTTCTAGGGATCCATCTTCAATAAGACTCCTTCTTCAATTAGGAATCCTAGCATCTTTAGGTCTTCAATTTCGTCCATCTCCTTTGCTCTGAACATATGATATCCATTCGAAGCCCAAAACTGCTCCAAAATGCTCCAAATGCACTTCTTTACCACATTAGCCATATAAACCTGAAATTGCACGAAAATGACTTTAAACACTAAAATAACTAAGGAATAACAACATAAATGCACAAGAACAAGCTAACTAAATCGCATAAATATGCTCCTATCATGGATGAGTGATGAATCCCCAATGGTTGTTACACACACTTACTTAAATAGCAAAATATGTTAAAACACTAGGGAAATACAGCTAGGGTGGGGCAAAAAAACCAAGGGAAAGAAAGTAATGTTTGTAGAAAGATTTTTAACTCTAAATAAAATCAGAATCCAAGGAAAAGGTTAAGGGGACAAGGAAGGGGACACAAGGCAAGGGGAAGGGAAAGGTTATGACACAATAGTGTTTGTGAAAGTGAAAGTGAAAGTTGTGGCAGAAATCTAGAAAAAAGGGGAAGGAGTGCACAACTAGGGAAAGGAAAGGGAGTGGTGTGAAAAGGAAAAGGGAAGGAAAGGCAAAAGGTTAAAGCTGCAAGGAGGGAGACATGGATGTGTGCACGGCAAGGAAGGTGAAAGGTGGTGGAATGGTTCAGCAAGGGGAGAATGAAGGGGACAAGGGTGGTGTGTAAGGCAAGGAAGGGGAAAGTGATAAAATGGTGCAGCAATGAGTGATGTGAAAATTAAGTTGACATACAAATTAAACCCTATTGATGACAATTGTAGTATTTAAGCAAGTAGGGATCGTTCTAGACCGGGGATTAACTAGGGATGCTAATCAACACAAATAAGACTAAACTAGACTCTATAAACTCAAAACTAACTTAAAACACTCAAAACAACAAATAACAATAAAAAAAAAACTCAATTCTAGACCTAACAAGTGATTTGGACGAAAATAGAACTTCAAAGACTCAAAAGACTTAACGGAAACAAGTTTTGACTCTAAAAACAAGACTTAAAAGCAAGGGGTTTGGTTTTGACCAAATTGAACTTTTAAAACATAAACTTTGTAAACAAACTTAAAGACTCACGAAATTGATGAAATAGAATGGTGAAAGGCTAGTTAGAGGGTTCCTTCTCCACACATATACGACTCGATTTCCAGTTACTCTTTCAACAAACCATGAATGACAATGCCCCAAATTAACTAGATTGCACCAATTAATTCTCAGATTTCCCTAGATTCATTGAATTGAATGGAATACACATTACAACCAAATTATTCTTATCAAGGACCCTAACTATGGAATACGCATGATAGAGACACATATCAAAGATCATTAAGTTCAATGGAAATCATAAGCATTGACGAGGCATTCATAACTATGGAATACGCATGTTACTCTTGCCAAGGATTTACTTAACACAATCGTGACTAGCGACTTTTACTACTTATGAATATAAGTTAATAACGATTAGGTGAAATTCCCTTATATTCTAGCATCAAATTCATGCATGCAAACTAAGTATGCATCCTTAATCAACACACAAGAACAAGTTATTAATCAAATAGATAAGTAAACCACATTCACGATTTATGAAATCATAACTGGAGGAAATCAAGTCATATAAAACATATGATCATGGCTTTGAATTCCCCTCTAACTATAAAGAAATTAGTTCCTCATGTTCGCAAATAAACAAAGATAAATAAATTTAAACATTAAAACAAAGATAGAAAACACCTAGAAACGCTCCAACAATCCAAGCTTCTTGAATGGCAAGCACGGCTCCAGATTTCTTCCTTCTTCTCCTCACAAAACTCACGGCACAATGAGGGTGAATGGTGTAGTAAATTATGGTAGAGGATGGTGACTAAATGGTGCAGCAAAGGATGGTATTTATAGGTTGAAATTCGCAGCCCCTATGTAGTAAAGGAAAAGGATTTAAAGGCCTAATTTGTATAGGATAATAACACACAATCCTTGAAGGAAAAGACTAAGGCTTTTAGAAACCAAGGGGGAAAGGAATAATCAGGTTTCTAGAAGTTCTAGAAAGGTTTGGTGCGTCACTTTTGTAGGACAAGGGATAAGGCCTTCTAGAAAGGTTGTTTTGTGGCTGATTTCTAGAAAAACAAGGGATAAGGTGTGGCACCTTTGTAGGAATGGATAAGGGCTTCTAGAAACCAATTTTAATGTGTCTTAATCTAAAAATAAATCCCCCATGCAGCTGGAATTAAATTAGGATAGGATTAGGATAGGATAAGATAAGATAAGGTTGGATAAGGTTTTGGATAATGTTACTTCTTTTGAGCTGATTTCTTATCTTCCTTGACTTGGATTTATTTCTTCACTCTTTTCAGCACATTCCTAGCCTCTTGAACTTCAAATTCGTCCATCCATCTTGCTCCATTCATAAGCTATCCATTTGGTGCCCAAAACTGCCTCAAAATGCTCCAAAATGCACTTTCTTGCCAACTTTGTCATATGAACCTACAAACCCACGAAAATAGCTTAAAACACAATAATAAACATAAACAAACTATAAAAATGCAAGAAAACAAGCTAACTAAGTCGCATAAATATGCTCCTATCAATGAGACAATTGAGGGGACAAGAATGGTGTGCACGACAAGGAAGGTGAAAGGTGGTGTGACACCCCCTTGTGGCTGAGATTAAGGCTTCTAGAATCCTTTATTTAGTGTCCTAATATCTTTGGGAACCCTCATTGTGGCTGGAACTTAGTTGGATTAGGATTAAGAAAGGTTAAATGAAAATAAGGTAACTTGACTCATGCTTCTTCTTTTCTTGCTGAGCTCTTTATCTTCTTTAAATTAATTCTTCTTTTTCTTTAACACATTCCTAGCCTTTTTAGTCTTCAATTTCGTCCATCCACCTTCCTCCATGCATGTGCTATCCATTCCAAGCCCAAAACTGCTCCAAAATGCACACTTTATTGCTTCATAAGGCCTATGGACCTACAAACACATGAAAATAGCTTAAAATGCTAAAATAACTAAGAACTAATTAAGTAAATGCAAGGAAACAAGCTAATTAAGTCGCATAAATATGCTTCTATCACTACGCACACATTTCGTTCCTTTTTGATTATGTATCAAGTACCAAATACCAAATACTTTAGTTACATCTTTGTTAGTCAGTGTACAAAGTGCAAACATTCATTAGGGGTTGTGTTGAGATCATTGCTCTTCGATTAAAAGGGTATGTGAAAACTAGAAAGTTTGCTTTGCTTTATTCGATTAAAACTCCAAAAGTAAACAAAGGGGTTGTGTTGAGATCATTGCTCTTCGATCATTTCTCTCAACTTATCATATGAAATTGTTTGGTTTGGGATTGTATTATAACATTACGGGCTCGTCTGATATAAATAATTGGATTGAAATGGATAACTTACTAATTAAAAGTGTGTTAAATGGGAAAATTATAAAATTATGACCACCTAGAGGACAAAAGATGGATTATTTGTACTTTACGAGCCGGTTCAGTAACCTTTACATAGATTAAAATAAAAACTTTACAAGTCATTGTGAAAAAATAACCCCAAAATGGAGGTGCTTGATGTGAAAATTAACTTGACACACAAATTAAACCCTATTGATGACAATTGTAGTATTAAGCAAGTAGGGATCGTTCTAGACCGGGGATTAACTAGGGATGCTAATCAACACAAATAAGACTCAAAAACACTAAACTAGACTCTATAGACTCAAAACCAACTCAAAACACTCAAAACAACAAGAAACAATAAAAAAAAAAAGACTCAATTCTAGACCTAACAAGTGATTTGGATGAAAATAAAACTCAATTTGACTTAAAAGAATACAAGAAAACAGATTTTGACTCTAAAAACAAGACTTAAGAAAAAGGGATTGTGTTTTGACGAAATTAAAACTTAAAAACAGAAATTTGTAAAACAAACTTAAGAAGACACGAAATTGATGAAATAGAATGGTGAAAGGCTAGTTAGAGGGTTCATTCTCCACACATGACATATGCATACGAATCGATTTCCAATTATTCTTTCGACAAACCATGAATGACAATGCCCCAAATTAATTGTATTGAACTAATTAATTCTCAGATTTCCTTAGATTCATTGAATTGAATGGAAAACGCATCACAACCAAATTATTCTTTATCAAGTTCCCTAACTATGGAATATGCATGATAGAAACACTTAACAAAGATCATTAAGTTCAATGGAAACCATACGCATTGACGAGGCATTCATAACTATGAAAAGCATGTTACTCTTGCCTAGGATTTACTTAACACAATCGTGACTAGCGACTTTTACTACTCATGAATATAAGTTCATAACGATTAGGTGAAATTCCCTTATACTCTAGAATCAAATTCATGCATGCAAACTAAGTTGGCCACCTCAATCAACATACAAGAACAAGTTCTTAATAAAACAGATAAGCAAACCACATTCACAATTCATGAAACAATAATTGGAGGAAATCAATTCATATAAAACATATGATCATGGCTTCGAATTCACCTCTAACTATAAAGAAATTAGTTCCTCATGTTCGCAATTAAACAAAGATAACTTAAATTAAACATTGAAATCAAAGATAGAAAACACCTAGAAACGCTTCAACAATCCAACGTCTTGGGTATAGGCACGACTCCTAGGTAGCTCCTTCTCATTCCTTGCAATACTCACGGCACAAGAAGGATGTTTGGTGAATGATGTAGTGAATTGTGGTAGAGGGTGGTGGTTTAATTGCTGCACAAAGGTTTGTATTTATAGGGCTAGGGAAACCCATGAATTTCTGAAGGAAATGAATGTGTATTTGGCACAATTCATGAAGGAAAAGGACTGGGGTTCATCAAAATCTGAAGGGAAAAGGTTTGCACAATCCTAAGGTAAAAGGATTGTAGGTTCTAGAGCTTCTATAAAGGGTCCAGGCGCTAGATTTGCAGGACAACGGATAAGGCCTTCTAGAAAGGTTGTTTTGTGGCTGATTCTTAGAAAAACAAGGGATAAGGTGCGGCACCTTTGTAAGAGTGGATAAGGGCTTCTAGAAACCTATTTTAATGTGTCCTAATCTGAAAATAAATCCCCATGCAGCTGGAATTAAGTTAGGATATGATTAGGATAGGATAAGATAAGGTTGGATAAGTTTTTGGATAATGTTCCTTCTTTCTTGCTAGTTCCTTATCTCCTTAACTTGCATTAATTTCTTCTTGATTCTTTTCAGCACATTCCTAGCCTCTTGAACTTCAAATTCGTCCATCCATCTTGCTCCAAATTGCACTTTCTTGCTAACTTTGTCATATGAACCTACAAACACACGAAAATAGCTTAAAACACTATAATAAACACAAACTAACTAAGAAAATGCAAGAAAACAAGCTAACTAAGTCGCATAAATATGCTCCTATCATGCTCCACTTTTGACTCTCGTGAAAGAAGCATGGAGTGCTTCTGTTTGGCAATTGGTATTGGTAGGTAATGTAGCAACACCTTCTTTTGTGTCAAAAGAGACACCCATCTCATCTCATCTCATCATGTAAAATGTGGACCTTACCTACCTTTGAGTGTTTTTTACCATGGCCTTCCAAATGTTAAAAATTCTTTGTGCCTGTGCCTAAGAATTGGGATTTCGTTGCAGATCCAAAAGCACTCACATAAAAAACTTCGCAATAAGCGAGCAAACGAGAAGTGCAAAGAGCCTTCAGCCGCTGAAAGAGCAAGAGTTAATAATACTATTCTGAAAGTCTCCCCTAAATAACATAAAAATGAAAAAGAAATGAAAAATATTGTAGCAGGAACAACAGAGAATCCCTTTTTTTCTCCTGCACCAGTTTCTTACGTAACGCATCTTTGCAAATGAATCATCATGCGTTGGAGCGAATATCCATTGACGAATCATAATTTTGGAAGTAGATTGTTCTTCCCCTATATGATTTATTTTCTGGAAAATCTACTGAATTTGTGATCAACTGAAGGGAAATGACAGATTCAAGCATTTGGTTTTCTTAATCGATAAGTAAACTCGTATTCATCAACAACAAGAAACTGTATGCTATTATCATTTAGCAACAAGAAAAATTGTTGGCCTACATTAATCTCAATGCTTTATGAACAACACACATTGATAATCTAATAGTTTGACGTCTGCACATAGAAAGTAATACATAAGCTACAGAAGCTGGTTTGCTTCCTGAGACTGATGCGAAAATTAACTTAACACACAAATTTAACTCTCTTTTGACAACTGTAGTATAAGTATAAGTAAGGATCGTTCTGGACCGGGGATTAGGAGGGCTTGCTAATAACCTCTAAACTGACTGAAAAACATAAAACTAAACTTAAAAATACTTAACAAGACTCACAAGACTCAAAGCAAACTTAAAATACTCAAAACAGCTTAAAACAACTAAATAAACTTCAACTAGACACTAGGAATGACTTTGGACGAAAATTACTTGAATCAAAACATTTAAAAACACAAATTAAAACAGATTCTAACTAATTAGACACACTAAAGAAAAGGGGGATTGAGTTTTGGACGAAGTTGAAACAAACAAATGAGTATGAAAAACTAGACAAATTGTAAAATAAATTTGAGAAATAAGATGATGGATGGGATAGCTAGAGGCTTTTTTCTCCACACATGACATGTACGCAAACAACTTGGTTTCCAGTTACTACTTCATTGAATTATGAATGACAATGCCCCAACTTAACTGTGACATCACTAGTTAACTCTCATATTTTCCTTGTTTTATTGGATTGGATGACATCAACATTCTTCAAAAGTTCCCTACATGACATCATAATAGAGATACTATCAAAGATCATTACGTTTAATGAAAATCATAAGCATTGACAAAGCACTTGCAACTATGACATCATATCACTCATGCTAGGAATTGAACTTAACGCGATCGTTTATAAGCGACCTTCACTACATGTGAATATAAGTTTGTAACGATTATGTGAAACATCTTTATATTCTAGCAACGGATTTATGCATGCCAATTAAGTGTCGACCCTTAATTAACAAATACAAATAAGTTATCAATCAAATAATTAAGCCAATTGCATTCACAATTCAAGAGTTCATAACTGGAATTTATCAAATTATATTGCACACATAATCATGGCTTTGAAATCACCCCTAGCCAAGAGGGGTTTAGCCACTCATATTTATAACAAAACGAAAGGAAATGAATTTAAACATTAGAAACAAAAGAAAGAAAACACCTAAACGCTCCAACGATCCAATTTGGACAGCAAGCACGTCCAAGCACTTTCCTTCCCTTCCTTTGCTACGGCACAAGGTGTTGGTGAATGTTTGAAGGTTTGTTTGTATGGAAGAATGGATGTGAAGATGAATGGATGTGTTTGGATGAAGGTTGTGTTGAAATGGGAGTGAATGCTCTAACCAAGTATGAACTAAATTTATGTTACACACACTTCCTTTTATAGAGGAAGTGCATGGCAATGGAGGGGAACATGGAGTGGTGTAGCAATTGAGTGCAATGATGCAATGTAATGATGCATGAAATATGAAATGATGGAGGGAACAAGGAATGGTGTAGCAATTGAGTGCAATGATTCAATGTAATGATGCATGAATCTAAAATGATGGAGGGAACAAGGAATGGTGTAGCAATTGAGTGCAATGATTCAATGTAATGATGCATGAAATCTGAAATGATGGAGGGGACAAGGGTGATTATGCATGGCATGGGTGGAAAGGTGAGTAAGTGGTGAATCAATGAGTGCAAGGAGGTGAAAGGATATTGTGCACATGGTAGACAAAGGAAAAGAAGTGGAATGATGCAACAAATGACTCAATGGAGGGAACATGGATGATGATGCACGACATAGGAATCCAAAGGGAGTGCAATAGTGGTGCACAGCAATGATGGAAAGGTGAATAGTGGAGTGACACCCCTTTGTGGCTGAGCTCTTTGTCTTTTTTACTTTAATTCTTCTTTCTCTTTAACACATTCCTAGCCTCTTTAGTCTTCAATTTCTTCCATCCACCTTGCTCCATGCATGTGCTATTCATTCCAAGCCCAAAACTGCTCCAAAATGCACCAAAATGCATCTTATTGCTTTATAAGGCCTATGGTCCTATAAACACACGAAAATAGCTTAAAATACATAATTAACTAAGAAATAACAACATAAATGCATGAGAACAAGCTAACTCAATCGCATAAATATGCTCCTATCAAATTCCCCCACACTTAGCTTTTGCTAATCCTCAAGCAAAACAAAACATGCGAAACAAACAAAACACAACCTATATCTTCCAACATTTGCCTCAGGGATTTTTAATGAAACATGACATGTTAAAAATCATCATTCCCACATATTTTGGTCATCTTTACACTTGAGCACATACTTAATCACAATCACCACTTACTAGTTCACAATTAACCAATTAAAACAATGTTTTGAATGTAGTAACATGCTTTAGAGAATTTGCTCAATTCCTTACAAGATACTCTCTATTTTCACACACATTTTCTAACTGCACACCCTACACTAGTATATGTGAGAAGATTGATGTAAACACGAATGACTAGGACTCATATATGTTTTAACAAAGAAAGCAATTTTCTGGAGTTATTAAGCATGTTTAGATATGATCTCATGAATGGAATGCTACTACTTAGATGCGAGAACCAGTGACACCATATGCTCATACCAATTTCGAACTCCACAAATTGAAACACACAACACTCAAGATTGAAGTCAAGGGTTGTAACAGGGTTGAGGGGTAATGGCTAATAAAGAAAGGATGGGAATAACAAACGTTCTTAAAGCGATAGCAAGCAAAGCAATGAAATAGACACTTGGAATTCACTTTAGAATGCAGAATCAACTTTTAAATACAAAAGAAAGATTCATGCAACACTTAGGGCTCTTTTTCGTACTCTTTTCAATTCTTTTTTTCTTTTCACTTTTTTTGTTTCTTTTCTACCTGTGCCTTATTAAAGACTTTGGCACGCACACACACACAAGAATCACTTCCCCCACACTTGCTTTCTGCAATACATTGATAAAAAAATGAGTTCATTTTAAGTCATGCTTTACTATGCTTCAAGAATAAGGGTATGGATGGTCCTAAAACTAGGCTAAGTAAGGATAGTGTGGGTTAACAAAGAACATAGGCTTAACAACGTTCAACAGGGTTAAACTTAAACACATAACGAAATAGGGGCACGGCAATTTGGCTTTGGTGGTCACTACACAACTTCATCTTGAATATGTGTTATGCAAATCAATAGCATGCTTTGAATGAAATAGGCATGAGTTCTAGCATTTGGAACTAAATGATGAAACGCCTTCTAACTAGCAACCAAGTAAAGAATAATGAGATCATGCAACGACTTTAGAAAACAATGGTGCACAGATTATGAACTCTCCAAATAAACATTTAGGCTCAAGTCTCACAAGGTTGTAGCGTTCATTTGAGTTCCTTCCTTCAAGCATGTTACAAAAACTGATTTTTCCTTTACGATTGCATGTGAATTCATAAATTATAACCACAACCAAGCATACACCAAAGAGTAAATCAAATTTTCATCCATGTTTATAACTCACTTTAACAGTAATGTAATTATAAACCAAATCCTCATCATTG
This sequence comes from Malus x robusta, assembly GCA_963082935.1. NCBI lineage: Eukaryota > Viridiplantae > Streptophyta > Magnoliopsida > Rosales > Rosaceae > Malus > Malus x robusta. The sequence continues at coordinate 15,765,792 of OY720325.1, read as the reverse complement.
TGTTAGAAGGTACCCTAAGACACAAATAAACACACAAAAACAACTCTTTTTGGGTTTTTCAAAACAAATTTTCAAATTTTTATGAGATTTTCGGATTTTTATGTCAAAACACTCCAAAACAGCTTAAAAACACTTAAAAATAGCAAGGAACAACACTAGAAATAATGGGTGATAAACTCCTACGAATTTCATGCAAAACAACTTGGTTACCCCCCTCCCCCACACTTAAATCAAACATTGTCCTCAATGTTTCAAGCATAAACTCACACAAAAACAAGCAAACAAACAAAGAATGAATAAACAAGACAAGTATGGCAAAGTAAAAACCAGACAGAGCAGAGTTTAAGAACGCAAATCTGGTTTTGGAGATAGATGATCTTGTTGACTTTCCACAGCTTTGATATCGAATTGGTTTGGAATTCTGAGCGAGGAATATCAGAGTTCCTTGGTTTCAAATCAGATTCCTTCTGCTGGGTTGATTTGATTGTGCAGTCTGCATTCTTCTCTGCTTGTTTCTTCTGCACGGCAGGCAGGCACGAGGTAGAGGTGATGGTCTGTTTCTTTCTTCAATCTTTCCAAGTGCCCACCATTTGCTTTCTTTCTCCTTGTCCCTAGCTGAGGATGAATTAGCACATTGTCTCCACATGCTTCGAGGTATCATTTTCACTTCCCTTATCTATTCCCCAGGCAGATGTGGTAGACGAAGATGAAGCATAAGATTTTGAAGATGAGCACTCGAGAGCAAGGCTAGGTAAGCAATTAGGAAGGGGTTCCAGGCAGTCGGTTCCAGATCGAAAGATTGATACCAAGTGCTGGCTGATTGCTCTCTTTCTCCTTGTCCCGTAGATGAAAACAACAATAAGGAGAAGTGAAGGAAAAATTTTGTCCTAGCTACGAACATGTGAGAATATTTGAACACATATGCAAACTATTAACACATTAAAGTAGGCATGCATTCAAAAACAATTCTAAAACCCATGACTTTCAAAGCCTAGTGAATGGTGAACCACAAGACTCTTTAACAACATTAAAGAGAAAGAAGGTTTTAGAGATTCATTACCCTTGAAGCTCATACTTGTTTACACAAGGGATTCACCCAAGTGGAGGGCCTTCAAGTCACCTCCTAGCTCCTTGGATCTTCCTTGTGATTTTCTTCCTTCTGATGCTCCTTTGCTCCTTGAGGATGTGAGGAAAGGATCTCCAAAAATACCAAAGATTTGGTGTCTCTAAGTCTCCACGCCAAGGATGAGGTGTGAAGATGAAATGGATGACTTAGAGAAGAAAAGATTGCTAGCTATATCTTCCCTATGTGGCCGGCGTCCTTGTAGAGAAAAAGAGAGAAAATGTTTCTCTTCTTTGTCTCAAGAAAACCTAATGAGAAATAGCTATAAAGTTGACTAAATACTACATCACATTTGAGTGGCAAACGTGTAATTAATTCAAGTTTGCATCCACTCACCCTTATGGCCGGTCTTGTCTTTGTTACTGGGCTAATTGCCCATTTTGTTTTAGTTGTCATACAACTTAAACATAATGGGCCTTGTGGACCAAAACACTTTTGGGCCCCGAAACCCAAAACCAACTTAAAAGCCCAATACGAACCTTTCGTAAAATTAATTAACTAATTAATTAATCTTGACCATTCTCAATTAAACCATTTAATCACTTATCCATCTCATTTATATTTCTTCACTTTCACCCTTACTCGGTGTATGATCCATTAGGTTCCAATTAGCGAGGTAGTGGGCGATTGTTATTCTTAACGATCGATTGTGAATTGAAACAACATTTCAATTCTCCCTTTGTTGAAGATTAGTGTTTGCTAATCTTCAGGGCTTCCACAAACCATGAGTGACACCTAGCAGTATGTCATGGCTACCCAAGCTAAGTAGAAGTGGTTGGAGAACCTATCCAGTTACAATTACAATGCAATACGGTCCTTCTCTAATACAATACTCTTAATCACATTGTTTGAATGATAGTTTGTTTCATGTCTACTATCCAATGTGATACTTCTTTATATGATTCAATTGAATATGATTTGGAACATACTTCCTAAGTCATATTCATATGCTTTGGCCAAAGACTCCCGAATCATATCTTAGAGTATTCTCCTTCCACCATGGAAGGTTAGAGATCCCTTGTTGTGCATTCATATGCCTACATGACTAGATAGCTTGATCCCAACAATGCCGTGGACACTCTCGATGGAATGACTTTGACATGATCAAAGATCAAGGACCTAACCATTAGACATCTATGATGCCTTAGGTCAAAGGACTACTTTGCATATTGCAACTAACGAGTTCTTACATGACATGTATGTTCGAACTCTCTTTTGATCGTTGTTCAGTGTATTCGATTACTCTTTCAAGCACCTATGTGTTTGTCTTAGTATCCAACACTAAATGACTTGAGACTAGTCATACTCACGCTTGAGTTGACATAACACATACTAACCTTAGCGGATTGTCAATGCCCAATTGGCAATCCTAAGGCTAGGAACGTTTTAGGATTGAACATAAGAGAAAGGTCTCGTTAATCTAACTTACTTAAATCATTTCTCTCTTAGATCAAATACATTCCTTGGATTCCCTTATTGCTTAAACACATGATACAATAAATAGTGATTAACAATAAGCTTTGCCCTTCATTAAACATATAATAGTTTAATACAATAAGTATTCCAAAAGCTATTACATCAAATGAGTGGCTTTGTGGGCATACTTCCAACAAGAAGGACAGGGAAAAAGCATGATATGAGATACTCTTGTTTTCAACCTTCATGATATGAAATACTTTTGCTTTGGCTGAGTTGTTTGCAGAGGTACCCCAAGGAATAAGGAACACTGAGTGACAAGAGAGGCTTTGTTGGGAAAGCATTCTCGGAGATGAAGAAAGGTTATGTATGTCTGCCTTGCAATAAAGGGTGAAGGTTGACATTTATAGGAATTAATAACCGGTATTATTCTTTCACTCTTATCGGCAACCGTTGGATGATTTAATAGTAAACTTCACGTGCATTCTACTTCATAAGAAATCTTCGACAGATTCCCGTAGTTTTCGCAAGGCTGAGTGTGCATGTGACATGCGCTAACACGTCTGGAAAAGCAAGTGCCTCTTCAATATCTGAAATCAGCGCTTCGACAAACTGCCTGTGATTTCCGTAAAGCTGAGTATGCATGTGACAGGCGATGACACGTCTGGAAAAGCAAATGCCTCTCTGATTTTTGAGCTTGCCTCTTCGAGTTCTGAGCTCTGTCGAGTGCAAAGGTTGCATGTGATAAGTGTTGGAAATGTGCCCTAAAACCAATCATATGATGATACTTTATGGACATTTCACATGTTAAACTAATCTAGTTTAATATCAAGGGCAAAGATTATTGTTTAAGCCGTCTCATATAAATGTTATATGCTTAAACGATAAAGTCCAAGGAATATGTGATTGGGAGAATGCAATCTAAAGAAGTTAGATTCAGAAACCATTCTTTCGTAGACACATCCTAAACGTTCCTGATCATAGGATTGCCAATTGGGCATTGATAGTCCGTTAAGATCAGTACGTGCTGTGTCTTCTCTCAGGGAGCGTGACTAGTCTCGAGTCATTGGTGTGTGTGACATCAAGACAAGCATGTAGGTGCTCAATAGCGAATGAGTCCACTGAACACGATCAACGAGGAGTTCTCATACTCATGTCACATGAGAACTTATGGTTGGGATAATGCAAAGTAGTCCTTTGACCTGAGGCATCATAAATGTCTAATGGTTAGGTCCTTGATCTTTGATCATGTTAAATGGCATTCCATTGGAGTGTCTACGACATTGTTGGGGTCAAGCTATCTAATCATGTAGGCATATGAATGTGCAACAAGGGATCTCTAACCTTCAAACTGTTTGAGGGAGAATACTCTATGATATGATTAAGAATCTCTGGCCAGAGTATGAATGAGATTTAGGAAGTCGTTCCAAATCACATTCAAGGTAATCATATAAGCACACGAATCACATTGGATAGTAGACATGAATAAACTAAACTATCAAACCAAACAATGTGGTCAAGAGTATTGTATTAGAGAAATACCGTATTGCATTTGTAATCCTAAACTGAATAGGTTCTCCACCTCTTCTGATTAGCTTGGGTAACCATGATATGCTGCTAGGTATCACTCATGGTTTGTGGAAGCCCTAAACGTGTATAATCACTAAAGGGAGAATTGAAAGTAAGTTTCAATTCACAGTCGATTTGAAAGAGTTTGAATCGCCCACTGCCTCGCTAAAAGGAACCTAATGGATCGTACACCGTGTAAGGTAAAGATTGAAGAAACAACGGAGATGAGTAAGAATAATTAAATGGTTTAATTATTTATGGCAATGATTAATTAATATGTTAATTAATCAAACGAATAAGTTCGTTAAAAGATCACGGGTTAGTTTTGGGCCTCAAGGCCCAATGGGCTTCGAACGTCAAGCCCATTGACTTAAGTTGTATGACAACTTAATGACAAATAATTCACAAAGGCCTTACAAGCCCAATGAAACCCTATGACCGGCCATATTAGAGATGGAGTGGGTTTTGGACTTAATTACAAGTTTGCCACTCCAATGAATAAAGGTATAAATATGACTTTATAGCCAAAATTCATTTAGGGTTTTCTTTTTGGAAATTGGAGAGAACACAAAGCTCTCCTTTTCTCTCTAAAGAGGCCGGCCCCCTTGGAGGGTGCATCTAGCAATCCCACTCCTCCAAGGTCACTCATTTCTTCTCCAATCTCACCTTGGTGTGGAGACTTAGAGGTTCTCAATTTTGGGAACTTGGAGAAACCTTTTCATCCATCCAAATCAATAGATTTTAGATGCAAGGAATGAAGGCCCTCTCTTTGGGTGATTAGCCTTTGCTTATGCAAAGAGGAATCTACAAAGGTATAAATTTCAACTCACTTTGTTTTGAGTTGAGTCTTGGTTCACCAATCTACTAGGCTTTGAATTTCATGGGTAATGTTTTGTTTTCGAGTGCATGTAAGCATGATTCCACCTTTAATTGTTAATAGCATGCTATAGATGTTGCTTAAATGAACATGTTTTTCACAAAATTTCCTTCAAGTGGTATCAGAGCCTAGGTCTAGTAGTTGGTGAATCCTTTTGGGTTTTGTAGTTCATAGTTTGTGATTTAAAAGTTGTAATATGTTACAAGCTTTATTCTTGTTTCTTTGAATGTAAATTTTGTTAGAAAATTTGCCATCTCAAATGTTGTAGATGTAGTTTATATGAGCATGAATATTGGAGCTAAAATTTGGTGCCATGCTTTTGGGAATTTTCGGCCAAATCCAAAGGGTGGATTTTTGGGTTCTTGTTTGACTTGTTAAAAGTGTTTTAAGGTGACTTTTGGAACCCCTATGTACCCTAGTTTGGTTATATGTTATTTCCCTTAAGTTTGAATGGTTTTGGAATGTTTTTGGGTGAAAAATGTTCATGGAAATTTTTTGAGTTTTTCATGAATGTTCTTCATTGTTCTTGACATTTTAGCCAAGAACAAAAAAGTTTGGTGTTTTGATTCAAAGTTTTGATTAATTTCATAAAGTTTATGTTTTATGTTTTTCAAATGATTTAATGTGTTAGATATTTGTTTAAATGGTGAAAGATATTATGGTGGGTGTGAAAGGATTAATTTCCTTTCACACACACCACTTGCACCACTTGCATGCTTTATGTCAAAACTCACAAATCAACACACACATCACCCTTTTTCTCTTCCAAAACCGGCCCTCCCTCAAGTGGGAGTACTTTTGGGTCTTTTATGCAATTACATAAAGTTTTGATACTTTTGTGTATTTGCACTTTGGCCCAAAAGTTTACGTTTTTACGTTTAGGTCCAAAAACGCTAAAGGACAAATTGTTTTGCTCCTTTAATGAAGTTTTTGCATTGTTTAAATTTTGGGTTCTAGTTGTATTTACATGAAGTAGTGGACTTTTGTGTTTTTACAAAGTGACCCCAAAAGTTTATGTTTTCGCAATATAGCCCAAATGTTGTGGTTATTGCAAGATGGCCCAAATTAAGTAGAGAACAAAATTGTTTTGTCTCTTTAAATGATAATTGGATTTTCATTTTGTTTAGCTCCATTTAAATCAATTTTATGGATACAAAAACCAAATGAAAATGTTGCATTCAATTTAATTAGTTAAAGTGTTAATTAATTAAAGGGTGATTATGAACCTAAGCCTACGATAATTGAGCTATGTGATAGGCCGTTTCAAATTTGTTTGAACCATGGGAATATGTAGATTAGATTTTGGTTGTAATTTGATTTGATCAAATGTTGTAAAAGAGCATAAGCTCTTCTTTACTTTAAAGTAATTTGTTTTGATAAATTGTTGTAAAAGAGCATAAGCTCTTCTTTACTTTGAAGTACTTCTTTCTTGCTTTATTTGATATGCATGAAAATGAGGTAGTTGGGTCCAACGCCCCTAAGACAACACGCCTTAATGTGATTAAACGCGTAACTAAAATCAATCACCATTGATAGGAGCATATTTATGCGCCTTAGTTTAGCTTGTTCTTGTGCATTTATAGTGTTTTTCTTGAGTAAAGTAGTCTTTTAAGCTAGTTTTATGTGTTTTCAGGTTCTAAGGGCAAAGTATGCAAAAGGATGCATTTTGGAGCCTTTTGGAGCAAATTAGAGCTTGGAATGAACATCATATGTTTGGGGACAAGAGGATGGACGAAATTGAAGATTTGAAGATGATGTTTCCTACTTGAGAACAAGGTTTCCTAGTTGAAGTAGGAAAGCGCCTAATTAAAAGATGAAATCCTAGTCAACGAGGGATTCCTAGTTGAAGATGGATTCCTAGAAGAATGAAGTTTCCTACTCAAACAAGGTTTCCTACTCGAAGTAGGAAAGTTAAATCGAAATGGCATCAAGTTTCAGGAACAAAGAAGATTTCCAAATCCAAGAAGGAAAGGTTTCCAAGATGAAGTAGGAGAAGAATTCCAAGTCAAGAGATGATTGAGACATGTTTTCCTAATGCAAAGAGGACTCCTAAGTGTTGTAGGACACAAATGGGAAGTTTCTAGAAGAATTCTCCTCCTTGCCATGAGTTTTTACACTTCCTATCAGTTTTGGGGCTTTCTAGAAGTCCTATCCCTAATCCCTACATTGGTGCCGCACCTAACCTTCTAGATGCCCTAATTCCTTGCCTTGCAAGGCATTCTAGAAGGCCTATCATTATCCCTAAAAACCTGCCGCACCCTTATCTCTTTTCCCTTTTTAAATTTGATTTCTTAACCTTTTTCCTTGTGGATTTGGACTCTAGAAGTCCATATCTGATTCCCCTAGGGTTTTAAGTGCCTATATATACTCATATTAACCCCTAAATCAGATTACCACCTCTCATATACAACTATTCACGCCAGAAATACATCTTTGCTCTTTGCCGCACCCTTCCACCACCATATTCCATATTTTCTGCCAAAAATCATCCCTTGCCGCACCACCCATCAACCCTAAACACCATCACACATCCCCCATCCCTTCTACGCCATCCATAACCCCAAAGAACCTGTTCAAAGTCCTTTGCCGCACCAAGGAGGAGGAGAAGGATGCTTGGAAGTTGATGCAATTCAAGTTCATGCCGCTGGAATTTCTAGGTGTTTCTTTTCCTTTGATTTCAATGTTTAATTTCAATTCTCTTTGTTTTGTGCGTATGAGGAACTAAACCCCCCCTTGGCTAGGGGGGGATTCGAAATACATGTTTATGCTTGCGTTATGATTTGATTACTTCTAATTGCGTTTCATAAGTTGTGAATTCAATTTACTTATCTATGTGAATTACATTGATTTGTGTGTGTTGGTTGAGAGTGCACGCTTAATTATCATGCATGAATTGAATGCTAGGATATAAGGAAATTTCACCTAATCGTTATGGAATTATATTCACAAGTAGTAAAGGTTGATGATCTCAATCGCGTTAAGTAAATTCTTGGCATAAGTTTCATGCAATCATAGTAACAAGTGCTTCGTCAATGCTTATGGTTTTCATAGAACTTAATGATTCTTGCTTGTATCTCTATTATGCAATCATGTAGGGGACTTGTGGGGAATGTTTTGGGTTGTCGTATGCAATCATCCAATTGAATAACGTTAGGAAAATCTGAAGGTTAATTTAAGCGGACCTAATTAACTTGGGGCGTTAAGAATTCATGGTTTATTGAAAAGCAATTGGAAATCGTTTCACATGCAAGTATAACATGTGTGGAGATGAACCCCTTAGCTAGCCTTCCATCCATCCAATTCAATCAAATTCGTTTTTAAAATCTGTCTAGTTTACAAAGTTTGTTTTGTTTTTAAATTCGTCCAAAATCAATCCCCCTTTACTTTGTTGAGTCATAATAGTTAGAAATCACTTTAGTTTGTGTTTTTAAGTGTCTTAGGTCAAGTTAAAACCAATTTTCGTCCAAGTTTGTGTCTAGTGTTCAAAACTGCCCAGAAAGTGTTTTTAAGGCAGTTTTGAGTGTTTTGATGCTGTTTTGAGTCTTTTGGTTTGTTTTGGTGTTTTAAGTCATAGTTTTACATTCTTTGAGTCTAGTTTAATGTTTTAAACTTGTTTTTACGTTTTTGAGTCAATTCCAAGTGATTTTGCAATCCCTCCTAATCCCCCGCCTAGAACGATCCCTACTTACATTCCATACTAGGCTCGTGTTGAATCTAAACAAAGGTTCATAGTCATCCTAAGGCCCTAAGGCAACTATATAGTCCATCAAATGAATGCAAACCTTATGTTAGTAGTATCATATACTCTTGCTTTAAAAACCGTTTTATAAGCATAGTGGGAGTATTATATACAACTAAAAACAATCATATGGACCAATAGTTGTAATAGGACCAAAATTGTTTTAATAAAGATTAAAATGAATATTTATATGTGATGAGACCTAAAAACCCTCAACTAAACCTTTATTAAGTTGATAAAGCGTGAGAGTGTTTTGACCACTCTTTCGTGGCCTTCCACCGTGGTAGGCTTCAATCGTTTGTGACTCATACATCATATTCGTCCAGTTTTGGGGTTGCAAAGTATGTGCTTACATTCAGGAGAAGCCTATACACATATGATGAAGTGAAAGGTAGGCAACGAGTGTGGTCAATATGATATTCTTCTGAGGCCATTCTTGAACCCCTACTTGAACTAGGCATGGTGGGAATGACTTAACTAAGTGCAATGGTGTCAATATGATATTCTTCTAAGGCATCATTCTCTAGAGGCCAAACTAGATGGGTACTTGCAAGAGATGCAAATGAGTAAGCGTACTCTCATTATTATTAACGCTAACCAATATGATTTTCTTCTGAGGTGGGCTTGGTAATAGTGAGTTTCCCATACCCTACTAAGAGTTTTCTCCAAAACTCTTGAATTCCGATGAGGGATATGGAATTTGCCAAAAATAGTGGGTGGTGCTATTTGATTTAAAGACCCGAATCAAATGGCTTAAAATCAATCAATTTATATTCGTTATGTATTTGTTTACCAATATATTTGCAAACGCTATCCAACACTTGACAAATAAAAACCGAATGTTTTAGTTTCCGAACTTGGTACAACATTCCCCAAGATTGTCTTAAATGGATTGTATATGTACCTAAGTAGGCTCATCCTCAAAATCTTCCTATTGGTAATGTATCATTGGAAGAACATGTTAGATAAGTCTATCATGAAGAGGACAACACAAACAACCAATGCTTAATCCTTTGTTAAATGAACAAAGGAACTTACGAAGATTAGCATAAAGAAAAGGACACTTTTAGTGTTATTAGTTCTTCACTTACAAATCGTTGTATGAAGAAATAAGAGTTGCTTTGAACAACCCTTAGTCAATGCAAACACTAGTGCTTGTTTCTTTGTTAAATGAACAAAGAACTTGAGAAGAAAGCACATAGGCATGGACACTTTATGTGCCATGATTCTTCACTTACAAATTGTTGTATGAAGAAATGAGAGTTGCCTTATACAACTCTTGAAAGTTTGTAATTATGTTTAGAACATAATGGTTGGTTGACAAAAATAGTCCATCAACATGGACTTATGATGATTTTGACTCATTGAGTGTTGAAGTGTTAAAACACTTCTAGAGACGGGAACTAGGCAATGACTTCACCTTTGTGTCCCTATCCAAATGGTTCACTAAGTTTATTGTAAACTATATAGTGAACAATAACCACATGCTCTCCAAATTGTTTGATGTGTATAACACAATTGAAATAAGTTTCAAGAGAGATAGTGGGAGTTTAGGGACCATGACTATTGTAGTCAAAGGAGAAGTCAAATGAAGAAAGCGAAATAACTCCAAGGGAACAAACTTTCTTTATGAAAGGATGGACATTGGAAGGGGTATTTGCAAGAAATGTCTTGCAAATGTCAAGAAAACACCTTTCGAAGGTGTTGTAAATTATTCTTGAAAAGTTCAAAACAGTTGGTTCTTCTACTTGAATGCTTGATTCCGTATTAGTAACTATGTTTTACAATCGTTGTAAAAGTGTGGCTAATAAGAAGTAGAAGATTAATGAAAGAAGAGAAAGTACTTCACATTCGGAAAGTGAATCAAATATAGATCTCTGCGAAAGCAGATGGTACTTACTTCCTCATATGAACTACCAAAGAAATTGGAAAAACATAGATTGTCTTTATATTCCAATTTTAAGGAACTAAATTCCGTCACTATGTGAAATGGATAAATGTTTTTGTTTGACAAAACATTGTTCTTTATTAATGAATGATTAGATTATTGTAATCTAATTAATTTTCTCTATAGTAGAGATGATATGGTAGTGTTAACTGTTTAGAATATAATGATGCTTAAAACCCAAAAGGTTGCAAGGTAGAGACTAATCCCAACTAAAGTTGTGATACCTCTAAAACATAAATTACGAGTTGGTCATAGATGGATGCTTTGGATCGTTAGATCCGGATCCAATACCTTCTTATTAAAATTGTATAGAGGCAAGATGTTTGAATCTTTATTCTTTTGGAAAGAAGAAAGAATCACAAAGTTGTTGAGGTTAATTCACTTAGATGTTAGTGGCACTAGTCCACAAACATAATGCTACTCATGTTGTTTGACATTCACCGAAGATCACCCTCGGTTGGACTATAGTTTATTTTAAATAAACACAAGTCCGAATACTTTGCAAAAGGTTTCAAAGAATTCAAGAAATGTAAGTTGATGAGTAAGACGTTTAAAGTATTTACCTCCTTAGATTTGATCCAAGGAAAGGTAACACTTTAGAATAGTTTCCTTGAAAGATATCAAGGAAAGAAGCATCATAAGATAATGGATTTCTCCATTAAGAGAAGAACGAACTTGAATAAGATTTAGTTCGTTGGATGTTATCAATTACCCATATATATTTCTAAGACAATATGATTGTGAATTAGAAGATCTTCCAAAATTTTCATGACTCCATAGGATGTAGTTGGAAAGAAAGTCAAATCTTAATTATGTTAAGATTTGGGGTTGTGTGCTAATAAGCAATATTTGTTTGAGAATTATCTTGTAGATATCCTTAAATTAACATTTGGATATCACTTCTATATACCAACTAACAAATGTTGTTTGTTGGGTAGTTCATTGTAATCCCACACTAGGATTTGCCCAAGATAGAGCAAATGAACGAGGGATAGAACTCAAATAATGGTTCTTTGAGAAACAAGATAGTGATCAACAAATATAACAACCTAGTTCCTATACCACAAGCTCCAAGGTAGTCGAGAAGGATTTATAAACCGTCTCAGTTGAATGGTTTGAACTTTATGACTATGTCATAGAGTTACACCTCTTAATTCGAAAGAAATAAGAATGAAAATCCTTATAACTACATTGGGTGTATATACGATATATACTCAAGGAAATGGTAAAGTACCATTTGACCTGAAATAATGAAACCTTCATAGCTAATTGGTAGCTTAAGGTGACTACAATCAAAGAGAATGGTTGACTTTGAAGGAACCATTTTTGACGTAGTCTTAGTTTCAATTAATTCGAAGTTTGCTAGCTACAACTAAACGGTGATTCAATGTTTGGACATAATATGGGTTTCCGAAACCATTATTGAGATAGTCTTGATAATATATGTCTAAAACTATGAATCACAAGACATGTAAGTTGTGGAGATCCATCCATCATGAATCTTTAGCAAGCTAGTGGGAGCTAAAAGCGTCTTATGAGAGAAAGATCAAATCGTTTGATTTCTCATAAAGATGTAAATGAATCTTTTGTTTACTAGGTTTACAAAAGATTAGTGGGAGTTAATCATATTCCAAAATTTGTATATATATATATATAAATATATGTGATATATTAATTTTGGAAATGAAAAGAAAAATTCTTCGTTAAAGTTATGACTTTAAACATTCTGTAACTATAGAATGAATATGGGAGACATAGTCTATAAACATGGGAAGTAAATCTATAATGATAGATTTCAAGATATAATTTGATTATATCAATCCCTAATAAATAGACAATAGATGCTAGGAAGTTTCTCATATGATGATAAACTTCAATTAGAAGGACGACTCTAGTGTGACTAGCAAGTTGCTCTTCTCAAAGGGAACGTGCCCTTTGACTCCCAAAGAAATAATGCGTAAATAGAATCCTTTATGCATATGCAGAAAGGTGATTTATGAATTTCATATTGTATGAAAAACATTGATACGAATTGTACCTAGAACGGTACAAGACAATATCAATGCAAGCCCAGAATCAGAACCATGGCAACTGTCAAGTGAGTCCTTAAGTATTTAAGAAATACTAAAGGATAGATTCCTCAAAGAATGAGGAAGAATTAGAGTAACGTAAAGGAAGCGTAAATGTATTAGATTATGAATCTAATCCATCATTGGATGTTTCTTCATTATGAATGAAGAGATAATCAGATATCTCTTTATTATAACTAAAGAGATATTTGGATGGAAACATTAAAGTAATGACTTTAGTGTGTTCCATTATGAATGCAAAATATATTGCCATATAGAAGCTTACAACAATGTTGTTTGGATGAGAAAGTTCATTCATGAACTCTCTATTCGGTTCCAACCAGAAAGTGTATCTAGTGTACTGACACTATGACACTAATGGGGCGATAGCTCAAGCCAGGGAATCAAGGTCTCATCAAGATCTGAAATCATATGAGAGACTGAACCACATGATTGAGAATCATGTATAATGGTGACGTCGTTATTCTCAAGGTTGCTTCTATGGATAACATATAGATATCCATTGCCTAGGCCTACTACTCAGCCATTTTTTGAAATGATTACAGAAGAGGTATCATCACTGATAATCAAGCTGATTGGCTCTAGTGCAAGTGAGAGATTGTTGGAAATGTGCCCTAAAACTAATCATATGATAATACTTTATGGACATTTCACATGTTAAACTAATCTAGTTTAATATCAAGGGCAAAGATTATTGTTTAAGCCGTCTCATATAAATGTTATATGCTTAAACGATAAAGTCCAAGGAATATGTGATTGGGAGAATGCAATCTAAAGAAGTTAGATTCAGAGACCATTCTTTCGTAGACACATCCTAAACGTTCCTGATCATAGGATTGCCAATTGGGCATTGACAGTCCGTTAAGATCAGTACGTGCTGTGTCTTCTCTCAGGGAGAGTGACTAGTCTCGAGTCATTGGTGTGTGTGACATCAAGACAAGCATGTAGGTGCTCAATAGCGAATGAGTCCACTGAACACGATCAACGAGGAGTTCTCATACTCATGTCACATGAGAACTCATGGTTGGGATAATGCAAAGTAGTCCTTTGACCTGAGGCATCATAGATGTCTAATGGTTAGGTCCTTGATCTTTGATCATGTTAAATGGCATTCCATTGGAGTGTCCACGGCATTGTTGGGGTCAAGCTATCTAATCATGTAGGCATATGAATGCGCAACAAGGGATCTCTAACCTTCAAACTGTTTGAGGGAGAATACTCTATGATATGATTAAGAATCTCTGGCCAGAGTATGAATGAGATTTAGGAAGTCGTTCCAAATCACATTCAAGGTAATCATATAAGCACACGAATCACATTGGATAGTAGACATGAATAAACTAAACTATCAAACCAAACAATGTGGTCAAGAGTATTGTATTAGAGAAAGACCGTATTGCATTTGTAATCCTAAACTGAATAGGTTCTCCACCTCTTCTGATTAGCTTGGGTAACCATGATATGCTGCTAGGTGTCACTCATGCTTTGTGGAAGCCTTAAATGTGTATAATCACTAAAGGGAGAATTGAAAGTAAGTTTCAATTCACAGTCGATTTGAAAGAGTTTGAATCGCCCACTGCCTCGCTAAAAGGAACCTAATGGATCGTACACCGTGTAAGGTAAAGATTGAAGAAACAACGGAGATGAGTAAGAATAATTAAATGGTTTAATTATTTATGGCAATGATTAATTAATATGTTAATTAATCAAACGAATAAGTTCGTTAAAAGATTACGGGTTAGTTTTGGGCCTCAAGGCCCAATGGGCTTCGAACGTCAAGCCCATTGACTTAAGTTGTATGACAACTTAATGACAAATAATTCACAAAGGCCTTACAAGCCCAATGAAACCCTATGGCCGGCCATATTAGAGATGGAGTGGGTTTTGGACTTAATTACAAGTTTGCCACTCCAATGAATAAAGGTATAAATATGACTTTATAGCCAAAATTCATTTAGGGTTTTCTTTTTGGAAATTGGAGAGAACACAAAGCTCTCCTTTTCTCTCTAAAGAGGCCGGCCCCCTTGGAGGGTGCATCTAGCAATCCCACTCCTCCAAGGTCACTCATTTCTTCTCCAATCTCACCTTGGTGTGGAGACTTAGAGGTTCTCAATTTTGGGAACTTGGAGAAACCTTTTCATCCATCCAAATCCATAGATTTTAGATGCAAGGAATGAAGGCCCTCTCTTTGGGTGATTAGCCTTTGCTTATGCAAAGAGGAATCTACAAAGGTATAAATTTCAACTCACTTTGTTTTGAGTTGAGTCTTGGTTCACCAATCTACTAGGCTTTGAATTTCATGGGTAATGTTTTGTTTTCGAGTGCATGTAAGCATGATTCCGCCTTTAATTGTTAATAGCATGCTATAGATGTTGCTTAAATGAACATGTTTTTCACAAATTTTCCTTCAATAAGTGCGGACAAATCTGGAAAAAAAGATTGGCCCGTGGTTTCTGAGCAAGCCCAGCTTTTGAGAAAGCTAGCGTCTCTTCGATTTTTGAATTGGCCACTTCGATTTCTAAGCTCGCCTCTTCGATCTCTGAAATCCCGTCGAGTGCTGGTTTTTATAGATGCGCGCAATACATTTCAAAGCACACTTAAATTTCTACCTGTAGAACTCCCTTCTTGCACTTTTACGATCTTGACTTGTCTGACCTTTTCTTTCTTCAACACCTTTGAAAATGTCTGGCCCCTCCGACTGTTGTTTTGACTTGAACCTTGGTGAAGAGGCAGCCATGCCTTCTCCAGACAACATATGGTGCCCA
This sequence comes from Malus x robusta, assembly GCA_963082935.1. NCBI lineage: Eukaryota > Viridiplantae > Streptophyta > Magnoliopsida > Rosales > Rosaceae > Malus > Malus x robusta. Next base: position 15,750,265 of record OY720325.1, on the reverse strand, counting down.
TCCTTCATATCCTCTACTGGTCCTCTTACCGTTGGGGATTCGGTGATGAAGAATGATATAACCGCTGCGGTGGTGGCGCGGAACCTTGTCACTCCCAAAGATAACATACTACTTTCCAAACGGTCTGATGAGTTGGCTGTTAAGGATTCTTTGGCTCTCAGTGTGCAGTGTGCAGGTTCTGTGTCTAATATGGCCCAACGTCTATTTGCTTGAACCCGTCAAGTTGAATCATTTGCGGCTGAAGTGATGAGTCTCAAACAAGAGATTAAAGGGCTCAAACATGAGAATAAACAGTTGCATATGCTTGCACATAACTATGCTACAAACATGAAGAGAAAGATTGACCAGATGCAGGAATTTGATGGTCAGATTTTACTTGATCATCAGAGGTTTGTGAGTTTGTTCCAACAATATTTTCCTTCATCTTCTGGGGTTGTACCGTGTAGAGAAGCTCCAAATGATCAACCTCCGATACCTCCTCCTTTTGTGGCTCCACCGACTGCTGAGGCTCCGTCGACTACTGAGACTTCTCCTAAGCAGCCTTTGTGAAGGCTCCCTCTTGTATTTTTCTGCCTCCTGTTCATTTTCAATAAATTTTAATGTAAAAATACCTTGCATATCTGTCAATGTTTCAAAAATAAACCCACACCAACAACAATTAAACAAGCAACAAATAAAAATGACAATCATGGCAAAATAAAAATGCAGAAAATGGAAGGTTTTTAGAAACGCAAAATTGATTGTGGAGCGATTCAAAGATCTTCCTTTTTCTTAATACATGGGTTGCCTCCCAAGAAGCGCTTGGTTTAACGTCTTCCAGCCGGACGAAACTTTCTTCTAAACTTGGATAGGGCCCATAGCATGGAATTGATCCTTGAATGGAAGGTGATACTTGACGTGATCTGGCAATGGTTTAAATTCTAGTGTAGGTGCCTGAATCATCAAAATCAGTAAGTTAGTATAAAATAAAATCGAAGTTGGAGAAGATGGTTTACTTGCTTGCTCTGACACAAACTCAATTACGAACACCACATCTTTGAAGGTTGCAGGGATATGGGACTTGGCCAGATTTGGTGTTTTGAGAGTTATGACTTGTCCCGTGTCATAAAATCCAACTTTTTTGGGATTTTTCATCTCAAGTGTATTTTCTTTGATGAATTCTAGACATTCCCCATCCACTTCTTGCTCTTGATTCTTTGGAAAGGTTTCGAAGATGCCTTTCTCACCCTCTTCTTCCTTGGATTGCTTGATCCTGTAAGGAATAAGGACATTTAGTGAAACGGGGTCAAGACAAATTGAATTTAGGCTTACCTTGGTTGTAGGGGACGACATAGAGGGCATATGGGGCTGCGGCAAATGTGGTTCTTCCCTTGCTGATAGAAGCATATTTATGCAACTTAGTTAGCTTGTTTCTTGGCATTTATGTTGTTAGTTCGTAGTTATTTTAGTATTTTAAGCTATTTTCGTGTGTTTGTAGGTCTAAAGGGTTAATGTGGCAAAGAAGTGCATTTTGGAGCATTTTTGGGCATGGAGTGGATGACATATGCTTGGAGCAAAAGGAATGGACAAAGTTTGAAGTTTGTGCATCATCCTCTCCCTATAAATAACTATTTTAGCACACTCATTTCACCCAACACATCCATTCACCTACCACTACATCCACTCATTTTACCCAACACATTCACCTACCACTACATCCACTCATTTCACCCAACACATCCATTCTCCAAACATCCATCCACTACACCTATTACATCCACTCATTACCAAACACTCATCCACTACACCCATTACATCCACCCACTGCACCTATTACATCCACTCATTACCAAACACTCATCCACTACACCCATTACATCCACTCATTACCAAACATCTACCCACTACACCCATTACATCCACTTATTACCACAATCCACTACACCCATTACATCCACTCATTACCAAACATCCACCTACTACACCCATTACATCCACTCATTACCACAACACTCACCCACTACACCCATTACATCCACTCATTACAACTCCATACACTCCTCTCCCTAGCCTATAAATACATCCACCCTTCACCATAATTTGGAGGCCATCATCCAAAGACACCACATCATCTACACAACTCTCCACCCTTCACCATAACTCACCTATATCCATCCACCACCACAAGAGACCATCCATTCATCAAACCACACATTGTGCCGCAACCAAGAGAAGAAGGAGGACCCTTGGACGTGCTTGCCATTCAAGTTGGATTGTTGGAGCATTTTTAGGTGTTTTCATTCTTTTGCTTTCAATGTCTACTTTGTTATTTTCTAATTTTGTTGCAATTATGAGTGGCCAAACCCCTATTTAGTTAGGGGGAAGTTTGAAGCCATGAACATGCTTAAGATATGAATTGATTTCTTCCAATTGTAATTTGATAAGTTGTGATTGCAATTCAATTATCTATTTTCTTCATAACTGATTCTTGTATGTTTATTAAGGATGCATACTTAGTTTTCATGCATGAATTAGATGCTAGAATATAAATGAGTTTCACCTAATCATTACAAGTTTATATTCATGAGTAGTGAAGGTTGCTTGTCACAATCGTGTTAATTGAATTCTTGGCAAACGTATCATGCATTCATAGTTACAATTGCCTCGTCAACACTTATGATTTTCACTAAGCATAATGATCTCTGATTGTATCTCTATTATGCATTCATATAGGGGACTTTTAGAGAATGATTTGGGTTGTCGCATGCATTCATCCAATTCAATGAGTGAAGGAAAATCTGAGGGTTAATTTGTGCATCACGGTTAATCTGGGGTGTTGAGTATCATAGTTTATTGAAAAGCAATTGGAAATCAATTCATGTACAAGTGTGTCATGTGTGAAGTACGGACCTCTAACTAATCCATCCATCATCTTATTTCTTAAATTCGTTTTACAATCTGCCTAGTTTTATAACTTGTTTGTTTGTTTCAAATTCATAAAAACTAAAATCCCCCTTTTACTTTCTTGTTTCAAAGTGTTTAAAATCTGTTTTGTTTGTGTTTTAGAGTGTTTTGAGTCAAACCGAAACACTAAATTCATCCAAAGTTGTGTTAGAGTCAAATCTGCCCAGTAAGTGTTTTTAGGCAGTTTTGAGTGTTTTTAAGTTGTTTTGAGTCTTGTGAACCTGTTTTAAGTTCTTTGAGTCCAGTTTAGTGTTTTTAACTTTGTTTATATGTTTTTAAGTCAGTTCACAGGTTTTAGCAAGCCCTCATAATCCCCGGTTTAGAACGATCCCTACTTGCATTTATACTACAATTTGACAACAAGAGGGTTTAATTTGAGTGCTTAACTTTAATCGCATCACTTGCCGTGGCTTTGTTATTGATAGGAGCATATTTATGCGCCTTAGTTAGCTAGTTCTTATGCATTCTTGTTATGTTTTCTTCGTTAAAGTAGTCTTTTAAGCTACTTTCATGTGTTTTCAGGGTTAAAGGACGTATTACACGAAATGATGCAAGTTGGAGCTTTTGGAGCGAAACGTGAGCTTGGATTGAAAAGGACATGCTTGGAACACAAGGTTGGGACGGAATTGAAGAGTTGAAAGATTCGAGGTTTCCTACTTGAAGTAGGAGAGCTAAGCCTAAAAGTTTCCTTTTTGGGTTGATCTTTCCTAAATCGGAATTGGCAACCAAAGTTTCTAAAGTTGGAAGTTTCTATTCTTGGAGGTTTCCAATTTCGAGAGTTGCTATTCTTGGCTTTGGGCTTTTAGATGACCTAAACCCTAATTCCTTGTGGACCCTAAGCCCTAATCATTTAATTTCTGCTATGTTAAACCCTAGCCCACTAAACCAGCCGAACCCTAGGCCCTTTGCTCATTAAAAATCTGATTGCTTAACCTATTTTTCTGATGGATTTATGTTTTAGAGGCCCAAATCTGATTTGCTAGGGTTTTTAGGTGCTTATATATTTATGTTTTACACCCTAGCCGCACCTATCACCCTCTCCATACTCAGAAATTCGTCCATCTACATCTCCATACTCAGAAATTCGTCCATCACCCAAAACCACCTCTTGCAGCAGCCTTCATCCATTCCAGCACCATTCCACACATCCCTACACCATTCTCCACCTCCATAAACCATTCCCACACCTTGCCGCACCACCCACCCTCCTAATTCCCTTCTAAAAATCCAAAAACTCATCCAGCCATCCTCCATTCACGCCAGAATCTGTCCATCACTTTTGCCGAGCCAAACCTTCACCCAAATCCATAGTTTCTGACCTAAAACCCTCCTAGCCGTGCCCTACACCTATCCTAGATAGTTTTCCACCATTCCCCCTCATCCAAAGTCATCCAAATTCATCCAAAAACCCCTTAAATCTTCACTGCCGCAGCAAGGAGAAGAAGCAAGTTTCTGTGCAGATTTCAAAGTGGAATTCTTGGGCATTTTAGGTGTAATCTTTCTTACGTCTTTGATGTTTCAATTAAATAAACTTATTGTTGTGAGTATGAGGAACTAAACCCCCTTAGTTGGGGGGTGATTCAAAACCATGTACATGCTTGCAATTTGATTCGATTACATTCAGTTGTTATTTCATAAGTTATGGATTCAATTCGTTCATCTATTTGATTGATAATTTATTTGTGTATGTTGATTGAGAGTGCACGCTTACTTTTCATGCATAAATATGATGCTAGATTATGAGGGAGTTTCACCTAATAGTTACAATCTTATAATCACAAGTAGTGAAGGTCGCTTGAAACCGATCGCGTTGAATGAATTCTTAGCATAAGTTTCATGCAATTCATAGTAACGAATGCTTCGTCAATGCTTATGTTTTTCATAGAACGTAATGATTCTTGCTTGTATCTCTATTATGCAATTCATGTAGGGAACTTGTAGGGAATGTTTTGGGTTGTCGTATGCAATCATCCAACTTAATAACTTGTGGAAAAACTGAGGGTTAATTAGTGCAATTCACAGTTAATTTGGGGCGTTGAGTATTCATAGTTTATCGGAAGAACAACTGAAAATCGTTTTGCTTGCAAGTGTGACATGTGTGGAGAAGAACCTCCTAACTAGCCTTTTATCCATTCTTTTCATCAAAATTTGTTTTACAATCTGTTTCTTTTATAATCTGCCATTTAATCTATTTTCGTCCAAATCAAATCCCACCTTATTTCTTTGAGTCATTTTACTTAGAACTTGTCTTAGAATATGTTTTTAGGTGTTTTAGGTCATTAGGAAATCAAATTTCGTCCAAATTAGTGTAGGTGCTCAAAACTGCCCAGAAAGTGGTTTTTAGGCAGTTTTGAGCCTTCTAGTTGCTGTTTTAGTTTTTAGGTTTGTTTAAGTGTTTTAACTTTTAGTTTTGTATTCTTTGAGTCTAGTTTAGTGTTTTAAACTTCGTTTTTAAGTTTTTAAGTCAGTTTCCAAGTGTTTAGCAATCCCTCCTAATCCCCGGTTTAGAACGATCCCTACTTACATCTTTACTACAATTCGACAAAAGAGGGTTTAATTTGTGTGCTAGTTAATATCATATCAAATTTTGGCGCCGTTGCCGGGGATTAGCAATTTTGCTAATCCCTTGGATTGTTTTTGTTTCTTTTATTTCACTTTGTTTCTGACTTTATTGAAGTTCTGACCTAATTTTGTTTCTTGTTTCTTAGGTACTAATGTATGACTAGAAGCTCTCAAACGATTCGTGCAAACATCTTGGAGTTTGACGACGATTTTGAGAGGAAGTTGAGAAGAGCTAGAAGTCAGCAAGAACACCATCCACCCAACTCCGAATCTGACCTTGAAGAAAACGTACAAGAAGAGGAGGAGGAGGCCACGGCAGGAATATTTGAAGAAGTCCAAGGCATGGCGGGGGATAACCGTACACTCAAGGAGCTTTCCGCCTCAGGTTTGGATAATGCCACACCCCTGTGCATTCAATACCCTAGGGCTGCCCAAGGTAAGACGGATGAGTTTGAATTAAAGTCAAGTTTACTTCATCATATTCCTAAATACCATGGCTTGTCCATGGAAGATCCTAACAAACATTTGAAAGAATTTGAAGTAGTTTGCTCTAGTATGACTCCCGTCAATGTTGACGGAAATATATTGAAGATGAAGGCTTTTCCATTCTCTTTGATGGATAAAGCAAAGGATTGGTTATATGAGTTAGCTCCCGGCACTGTTACATCATGGGAGAGTATGAAGAGAGCGTTCTTGGAGAAGTTCTTTCCAACTTCTCGTATCATCCTCCTACGCAAAAAGATAAGCGGAATCCAGCAAGAAGAAGGTGAGTCTTTTCCCACATATTATGAACGATTTAAATCACTTGTTGCTTCTTGTCCACAGCATCAGATGAAGGAGGAGTTGCTTTTGCAATACTTCTACGAGGGTCTCCTACCTCTAGAACGTCAAATGCTTGATGCTTCGGCGGGGGGAGCATTGGTGGACAAAACACCCACGGCTGCCAAGGTCTTGATTGCTAATAGAGCGTTGAACGCTCAACAGTACGAGGGTGTAGGCCAAAGAGGACCCCCACGGCATCAAGTCCATGAGGTAAGTTCGACTCCCGACATTCATTCACAATTGGCTAATCTTACTTCTATTGTGTCTCAGATGGCCGAGGGCATGAAGATGCAAGGACCAATTGTATGTGGCGTATGTTCCATCCAAGGACATGTCTCTGAAAAGTGTCCACAGTTGATTGAAAATGGTGGATGGGAAACCGCCCATGCAATTGGGTTTCAAGGTCAAAACCAACCAAGGAACGATCCATATTCAAACACATATAATCCCGGTTGGAGAGACCACCCAAATTTCAAGTGGAGGGAGCCCCAACAACCTCAAAACCAAGGAGGCTTTAGGCAACAACCCCCGGGGTTCTTTCCCAAAACCTACGGCTCACCCCAAAACCAAGCCCAATCCGGCCCAAATGCCTCAGGTACGTCTCTCGACAATGATGCACTTCTTAAGATACTAACTAAGTTGTCTAATGGACAGGAAGATCAAGCTAAGGCTATGCAAATCCAAGACAAAAGGGTGGATCAACTTGAGAAACAAATTGGGCAGATCGCCGAGTTTGTTGGGCAGTTTAGAGAACAAGGAAAGCTTCCTAGTTCAACCATTGCGAATCCAAAAGGAGGCTTTGAAACCGCAAATGCAATCATGCTAAGGAGTGGAAAAGAAGTTGGGGCAGGTTCTACACCACCAAAATCAGGTCCCAAAGAGGATGAAATGTTGAAATCTGAAGAGGAGACACCAAGTCCACTCACGGCAAATGTAGCACCACCTTTGCCGCAAGTATCCAATGCCCCTAAACCTTCAAATCTGTCCAATAAGGGTAAGCATGTGTTAAATTCAAGTCCTACTAATGTTTTTCCTTTGAATGTCCCCTTTCCTAGTAGATTTTTGCAATCCAAGAACGAAGAGGAGGAAAAAGATGTTCTAGAGACGTTTAGAAAGGTGCAAGTCAACATTCCCCTCCTTGATGCCATAAAGCAAATCCCGAAGTATGCCAAGTGTTTAAAGAAGCTTTGTACGACAAGGAAACGTACCCGGGAGAAAGAAGTGGTACATGTAAGCGAGAACGTCTCCGCCATCTTGCAACGTAAACTACCCCCCAAATGCAAAGATCCGGGGAGCTTTACAATTCCGTGTGTCATTGGTAATACCCGTTTCAAATCTGCCATGCTAGATTTAGGAGCATCTATTAATGTTATGCCATATTCTGTTTATGCATCTATGAATCTAGGAGCACTTAAAAATGATGGGGTAATAATACAATTGGCCGATAGATCTAACGCCTATCCAAAGGGAGTTTTGGAAGATGTTCTTGTGCAGGTTAATCATTTGGTCTTCCCGGCGGATTTCTATGTCCTCGAAATGGATGAATCAGACCATGCCCCTTCATTGCCCATCCTCCTTGGAAGGCCATTTATGAAAACGGCTCAAACGAAGATTGATGTGGCCAAAGGAGAAGTAACTATGGCATTTGGTGGTGATATGATTTGTTTTAAAATTTCTGAATCCATTGAGACTCCTAACGTTGTTCGTTCTTGTTGTGTTATTGATACAATAGAAAAGATAGGGACGGATCATTCAGCCCCTAACACAAAGAATGCATCAAGAACCATGCAAGACGAGGGAATTGGAGTGGAGAACAAGGACCATACGGCCACTGCCCTCACAGTGCTCAAATTGGCAGAAAGGACCATGGGGAAGAACGTTTACCTAGCTGCCACTTCATCACATCACATAGGTAAGCCACCTAATCCAAATCCAATTCCCATTAAAGTTGATAGGTGGTTCTCTTCTATGGTGCAGGTACCCAAGCAAAGCCCCGATGGTGGGCACATGTACATGAACCATAGGCAACACAACGCACCCATCAACAAACATCACTATCCATTACCGTTCAAAGATGCAATGTATGAGAATGCCGTGGGACCTAGGGGAGCTTTAAGAGAAGCATTCAAATAAGGACGATTGAGGACAATGCCGTGGGACCTAGGAATTGCTCTAACAACCAGATTTGAGTTTCTAAAACCCATCATTTTGTTGCTTGTTTCTAATCTGCCAGTTTTGTTTTTAACTTGCTGTTTGTGTGTTTTCTTTGCTTGTTGGTTATTTGTGTTAGTTTATGGTTGAAACATTGAGGACAATGTTTGATTTAAGTGTGGGGGGGTAACTAAGTGTTTTAGATGCAAATTCGTGGGATTTTATCACCCTTAACTTGGAGACTTGTTCTTTGCTGTTTTTAAGTGTTTTGAGCAGTTTTGATGTGTTTTAGTGTGTTTTGAAGTAAAAATCCGAAAATTATAAAAATTTGAAAATTTTGTTTTAAAAACCCAAAAAGAGTTGTTTTTGTGTGTTTGTTTGTGTCTTAGGGTACCTTCCAACACAATGATGAGGATTCGGTTTGTAATTACATGGCTGTTAAAGAGAGTGATTAACATGGATGAAAGTTTGATTTACTCTTTGTTATGCTTAGTTGTGGTTATAACTTATGAATTCACATGCAATCATAAAAGAAAAAATCAGTTTTTGTAACATGCTTGAAGGAAGGAACTCAAACTAACGCTACAACCTTGTGAGACTTGAGCCTAAACGTTTATTTGGAGAGTTAAAATCTGTGCATTCTTTGTTTTCTAAAGTCGTTGCATGATCTCATTATTCTTTGCTTGGTTGCTACTTAGAAGGCGTTTCATCATTTAGTTCCAAATGCTAGAACTCATTCCCATTTCATTCAAAGCATGTTATTGATTTGCATAACACACATTCAAGATAAAGTTGTGTAGTGACCACCACCATAGCCAAAAAGCCGTAAATCTCCTCTGTTATTATGTTTTGTAGGTTGTAACCCCGTTGAGCCTTGTTAGCCTATTCTTTGTTAACCCATGTTTTCCTCACCTAGCCTAGTTTAGGACCATCCATACCCTTGTTCTTAAAGCATAGTAAAGCATGATTCGTATTGAATTCCTTTTTTATCTATGTTGGCAGAAAACAAGTGTGGGGGAAGTATTTTTCATGAGGAATTGTGTGCCATAGGCACGGCAAAGAAAAGAAAAAAAAAAAAAAAAAAAAAAAAGAATAGAAAAGAAAAAAAAAAAATATGAAAAAAAAAAAAAGTATGAAAAGTTGAAAAAAAGAAAAAAAAAATAAAGTTTCAAAGTATTGTTTGTTGAAGTGAGGGTCCAAAACAATGAATTCGGCCCTAAGGAGTTGTTTAAATCTTTCCCTTGTGTGTCAAAGTTAATTTCTGCTATCTAAGTGAATTCTAAGTCTCAATTTCATTGCTTTGCTTACTATTGCTTGAAGAACGTTTGTTTTCCCTTTCCTTTCCTTGTTAGCCAATACCCCAAGCCCCATTACAACCCGTAACTTCTATCTTGAGTGTTATGTGTTTCAATTTGTGGAGTTTGAATTTGGTATGAGCATATGGTGTCACTGGTTCTCGCATCTAAGTAGTAGCATTCCATTCATGAGATCATATCTAAACATGCTTCTTAACTCTAGAAATTGCGTTCTTTGTGATACATATATGTGAGCATTCGTTTTCATATCTACATCAATCTTCTCACATATGACTAGTGTAGGGTGTGGAGTTAGAAAATCTGAGTGAAAATAGAGTGTATATCTTGTAAGGAATTGAGGGAATTCTCTAAGGCATGTTACTACATTCAAAGCATTGTTTTAATTGATTACTTGTGAACTAGTAAGTGGTGGCTTTAATTAAGTATATGCTTGTGTAAAGATGACTCAAATCTGTGGGGATAACAATCTTTAACATGTCATGTGCATTGGAAATCCCTGAGGCAAACGTTGGAAGGTGTAGGTTCTGTTTTGGTTAGATTGTTTCGTTTTGTTTTCTTTGTTTTGTTTGTTTTGCTCGAGGACTAGCAAAAGCTAAGTGTGGGGGAATTTGATAGGAGCATATTTATGCGCCTTAGTTAGCTAGTTCTTATGCATTCTTGTTATGTTTTCTTCGTTAAAGTAGTCTTTTAAGCTACTTTCATGTGTTTTCAGGGTTAAAGGACGTATTACACGAAATGATGCAAGTTGGAGCTTTTGGAGCGAAACGTGAGCTTGGATTGAAAAGGACATGCTTGGAACACAAGGTTGGGACGGAATTGAAGAGTTGAAAGATTCGAGGTTTCCTACTTGAAGTAGGAGAGCTAAGCCTAAAAGTTTCCTTTTTGGGTTGATCTTTCCTAAATCGGAATTGGCAACCAAAGTTTCTAAAGTTGGAAGTTTCTATTCTTGGAGGTTTCCAATTTCGAGAGTTGCTATTCTTGGCTTTGGGCTTTTAGATGACCTAAACCCTAATTCCTTGTGGACCCTAAGCCCTAATCATTTAATTTCTGCTATGTTAAACCCTAGCCCACTAAACCAGCCGAACCCTAGGCCCTTTGCTCATTAAAAATCTGATTGCTTAACCTATTTTTCTGATGGATTTATGTTTTAGAGGCCCAAATCTGATTTGCTAGGGTTTTTAGGTGCTTATATATTTATGTTTTACACCCTAGCCGCACCTATCACCCTCTCCATACTCAGAAATTCGTCCATCTACATCTCCATACTCAGAAATTCGTCCATCACCCAAAACCACCTCTTGCAGCAGCCTTCATCCATTCCAGCACCATTCCACACATCCCTACACCATTCTCCACCTCCATAAACCATTCCCACACCTTGCCGCACCACCCACCCTCCTAATTCCCTTCTAAAAATCCAAAAACTCATCCAGCCATCCTCCATTCACGCCAGAATCTGTCCATCACTTTTGCCGAGCCAAACCTTCACCCAAATCCATAGTTTCTGACCTAAAACCCTCCTAGCCGTGCCCTACACCTATCCTAGATAGTTTTCCACCATTCCCCCTCATCCAAAGTCATCCAAATTCATCCAAAAACCCCTTAAATCTTCACTGCCGCAGCAAGGAGAAGAAGCAAGTTTCTGTGCAGATTTCAAAGTGGAATTCTTGGGCATTTTAGGTGTAATCTTTCTTACGTCTTTGATGTTTCAATTAAATAAACTTATTGTTGTGAGTATGAGGAACTAAACCCCCTTAGTTGGGGGGTGATTCAAAACCATGTACATGCTTGCAATTTGATTCGATTACATTCAGTTGTTATTTCATAAGTTATGGATTCAATTCGTTCATCTATTTGATTGATAATTTATTTGTGTATGTTGATTGAGAGTGCACGCTTACTTTTCATGCATAAATATGATGCTAGATTATGAGGGAGTTTCACCTAATAGTTACAATCTTATAATCACAAGTAGTGAAGGTCGCTTGAAACCGATCGCGTTGAATGAATTCTTAGCATAAGTTTCATGCAATTCATAGTAACGAATGCTTCGTCAATGCTTATGTTTTTCATAGAACGTAATGATTCTTGCTTGTATCTCTATTATGCAATTCATGTAGGGAACTTGTAGGGAATGTTTTGGGTTGTCGTATGCAATCATCCAACTTAATAACTTGTGGAAAAACTGAGGGTTAATTAGTGCAATTCACAGTTAATTTGGGGCGTTGAGTATTCATAGTTTATCGGAAGAACAACTGAAAATCGTTTTGCTTGCAAGTGTGACATGTGTGGAGAAGAACCTCCTAACTAGCCTTTTATCCATTCTTTTCATCAAAATTTGTTTTACAATCTGTTTCTTTTATAATCTGCCATTTAATCTATTTTCGTCCAAATCAAATCCCACCTTATTTCTTTGAGTCATTTTACTTAGAACTTGTCTTAGAATATGTTTTTAGGTGTTTTAGGTCATTAGGAAATCAAATTTCGTCCAAATTAGTGTAGGTGCTCAAAACTGCCCAGAAAGTGGTTTTTAGGCAGTTTTGAGCCTTCTAGTTGCTGTTTTAGTTTTTAGGTTTGTTTAAGTGTTTTAACTTTTAGTTTTGTATTCTTTGAGTCTAGTTTAGTGTTTTAAACTTCGTTTTTAAGTTTTTAAGTCAGTTTCCAAGTGTTTAGCAATCCCTCCTAATCCCCGGTTTAGAACGATCCCTACTTACATCTTTACTACAATTCGACAAAAGAGGGTTTAATTTGTGTGCTAGTTAATATCATATCAGTTATTCTTCTCTTCTTCGAGCATCAGCTGTTCATCCATGTTTTGGCTTGGTTTGGATGTCTTGGGTTCACCTCCAACCTCCATAGCACTTCCCAAAGTGATAGCATCATGGATTTCAAAATCTTCCTTCAAATTTTCAATAGTTGAGTTGGAGAGTTCACTTTGTTCTTGAATTTGTACTGTGAACTCCATAATCTCTCCAAATTGATTTTTCAATTCGCTCATCTCCTTAGCTTGATTGAGCATTGTTTCATTTTGATTTTGCTGCCCCTGCCCCATAGAGGTTAGTAATTGAAAAATTTGATCACTATCCGTGGACATACTTGAATTTGATTGGAATTGTTGTAGGGGAAGCTGTGGTGGCTGCATAGGTGTTAAATAAAACTCCTCAGATTGCTGCCAATATCCATCTTGTTGAGCCTCATTGGTTTGATTTTGTGAGCCCTGCACCAATGAATTTAAACATTAAAAACAAAAGAAAGAAAATACCTAAACGCTCCAACGATCCAAGTTGGACAACAAGCACGTCCAAGCACTTTCCTTCCCTTCCTTTGCTACGACACAAGGTGTTGGTGAATGTTTGAAGGTTTGTTTGTATAGAGGAATGGATGTGAAGATGAATGGATGTGTTTGGATGAAGGTTGTGTTGAAATGGGAGTGAATGCTTTAACCAAGTATGAACTAAATTTACGTTACACACACTTCCTTTTATAGAGGAAGTGCATGGCAATGGAGGGGAACATGGAGTGGTGTAGCATTTGAGTGCAATGATGCAATGTAATGATGCATGAAATCTGAAATGATGGTGGGAACAAGGAATGGTGTAGCAATTGAGTGCAATGATTCAATGTAATGATGCATGAAATCTGAAATGATGGAGGGAACAAGGAATGGTGTAGCAATTTAGTGCAATGATTCAATGTAATGATGCATGAATCTGAAATGATGGAGGGGACAATGGTGATTATGCATGGCATGGGTGGAAAGGTGAGTAAGTGGTGAATCAATGAGTGCAAGGAGGTGAAAGGATTTTGTGCACATGGTAGACAAAGGAAAGGAAGTGGAATGATGCAACAAATGAGTCAATTGAGGGAACATGGACGATGATGCAAGGCATAGGAATCCAAAGGGAGTGCAATGGTGGTGCACGACAATGATGGAAAGGTGAATGGTGGAGTGACACCCCTTTGTAGCTGAGCTCTTTGTCCTTTGTACATTAATTCTTCTTTCTCTTTAACACATTCCTAGCCTCTTTAGTCTTCAATTTCATCCATCCACCTTGCTTCATGCATGTGCTATTCATTCCAAGCCCAAAACTGCTCCAAAATGCATCTTATTGCTTTATAAGGCCTATGGACCTACAAACACACGAAAATAGCTTAAAATACATAATTAACTAAGAAATAACACCATAAATGCATGGAACAAGCTAACTCAGTCGCATAAATATGCTCCTATCAGAGACCACTTGATTCTAATGAGCTTGAGTAGCATTCTTGCCTTTGTTTTTGTTTGACCACTGCACTGGCTCTGTAGACGCAATAGCAACTGAGTCAACACTCTACCACTAATTGCTTATTCCTGTGCCAGTAAAGAGTTATTGCATAGAATTATGAGCGAGCCAATGTCATTATCACTGCCTCCGTGATCATCTGATACCCTGAATACCATCTTAACAATAGCTTGAATGCCGTTTGGATTACTAATCAGTGCCTCATTTGCACTCTCAAGCATGGTCACTGCCAACGGTGCCAAGTTTATTTTGTGTCCTTCCGCGTTAAAAATCATGTATGAAGTGAGCCCATTCACCATGCCTTATTCGACCAGAAACTCTCTGTTCTCTTCCAGGGAAGACAATACTAATATGGCTTTAATTGCAACATCTCCATCCTCCTCCGAATTCAAGTTCTGGTGAAGCAGCTGAGCCAATATCCAATGCAAGAGTTGGTGGTTCTTTCCCAACATAAAACACAGTCCTTTTGTCTCTGGAGACATTGATATGGCCTCTATTAGACCGCACAAACTCATCCTGATCGAGGTGGTACTGTTCACGAATAAAGCTTGCAAGAATGCTTAGAGCCTGTTTGGTATCCTACTCAAAAACTTGAATTGTTCTTAAAACTAACTTTTAAGAACATCTCTTGGAAACAGTTATTTTTAGGTTTCCAAAAGTTGTTTGGCATTGAACTTAAAAACTATTTTTGAATCTAAAAATTTGAAAACTTGTTTCGTTGAAAACATGTTTTTTTTTTCCCTCCAATTATGTATTTGTTTTAAGATATACAAAAAATTATGAAATTAAACTTTAAACATACTCTTTTGATATCCATATGCTAATACAATACATATAAGCTCGATAATCAAATTAAACTTCAAGTCTTAGACAATAAATATTACATTAAAACATTCTAAAAAACCAATAAACTTTGAGACTAATTGTTATTAATGTAATCAAACCACATTGATCCGGCTATGTGGTCTCTAACATCATTCATAACATTGTCGTCATTCAAATGCATGTTTTCCCCTTCTTGATTCGCCCCCGAGCTTTCTTTATCTGTTAAATTCTACCCCCGAATTTGTATGTAATTTTATCATTTCCCAAAGTTTTACTGAATTTATCATTTTGGTCCCCTAGCTTGACTAAATCTGGACCCTTTATCTAGATACCTAAACTCCTCAAATTGCCACATGGCAGCATCCTAACAAACCTCATCTCTCTCTCTGTCCCTCGACATCTCTGATAAGAGTATATTTATGCGACTTAATTAGCTTGTTTCCTTGCATTTACTTTATTAGTTCTTAGTTATTTTAGTATTTTAAGTTATTTTCGTGTGTTTGTCGGTCCATAGGCTTTATGAAGCAATAAGGTGCATTTTGGAGTCTTTTGGAGCAAGGATTCCTACTCAAATGAGGATTCTTACTTGAAGTAGGAAAGTTAAGCCAAGATTTCCTATTTTGGTTTGACCTTTCTTAATCCTAAATGTCCCTAAGTTCCAACAACATTGAAGGTCTCCTATGCATTCTAGGACACAAACCAAAGGTTCTTTGCACCATTCTAGCCCTTGCCGCACCACCTTTCCCTTTCCCCTTCCATTCTCATTCCTTGCCGCACAAGGGAGACCTTCGCTTTCCTATTTTCTGCACCAAATCACATTCCCTTTTTAATTTAAGACCTTTCCTCTTTCCCTTTGCCTTTGCCGCACCCTATATTCCCTTTCCTTTTAATTTCTGACTTTGACTTAGTCTTTTTCCTAGTGGTTTTAGAATAAAAATCCTTTGACATTAATAAAACTTTATTTCCTTTTCTCATTTAATTTCTGCTACACCTTTACCTTATTTCCCTAGGGTTTTAGATACTTAGCTATTTTTAATAAACCTTGGCCGCACCCTTTGGAGATCTATCACGCCATACACCATCTTTACACACCCCGAATTCATCCCACTACTCTGCTGATGTGAAAATTAACTCGACACACAAATTAAACCCTATTATTGATAATTGTAGTAAAGATGTAAGTAGGGATCATTCTAGACCGGGGATTAACTAGGGCTGCTAATCAATGCATATAAGACTAAAAAACACTAAACTAGACTCTATAGACTCAAAACTAACATAAAATACTCAAAACAGCAACAAACAATCAAAAAGACTCAATTCTAGACCTAACATGACACACCACGGCTCGGGGCGGACCACTTCCCAGGCCCGCTCTACCACCGTAGCACGATATTGTCTGCTTTGGGCCCTGACCACGCCCTCACGGTTTTGTTTCTGGGAACTCATGAGCAACTTCCCAGTGGGTCACCCATCATGGGAGTGCTTTGGCCACCTTTGATGTGAGAAATAAGTTAACACACAAAATTAAACCCTCTTTTTATCAATTGTAGCAAAGTATGTAAGTAGGGATCGTTCTAGACCGGGGATTAGGAGAGATTGCTAAACACTTGAAAACTGACTTAGAAATGTAAAAACTAAGTTTAAAACACTAGATTAGACTCAAAAAAATGCAAAACTCACTTTTAAAATACTAAAACAAACCAATAACTCAAAACAGCAACTAGAAGACTCAAAACTGCCTTAAAAATACTTTCTGGGCAGTTTTGAACACAAAGTACCAATTTGGACAAATTTGGGTTTTAACTTGTACCAAAACACTTAAAAACATAAACCAACACACTTTCAAACTAATCTAGGACTTCAAAATAAATGGGGAATTGATTTGGATAAAAATGAACTAAATGGACAGATTGCAAGGAAAAACAAATTGTAATGGAAACAGATTGTAACACAAAGTTATGAATAATCAATGGATGATGGAATGGCTAAGGGGTTCTTCTCCACACATGAAATATATGCAACCTAAATCAATTTTCAGTTATCAATTTAATAAGTTATGAATCTCGACACTCCAAGTTAATTAGGTCCGCTTAAATTAACCTTCAGATTTCCCTAAAATCATTGAATTGGATGAATATGCATCGCAAACAAATTATTCCCAACAAGTTCTTTATATGAACAGCATGATAAAGACACAAGTTAGAATCATTACGTTCTTTGGAAAGCATAAGCATCGACAAGGCATTCGTAACTATGAAAAGCATGATACTCTTGCCAGGAATTTACTTAACACGATCGTTACGAGCGACCTTCACTACTTACGAATATAAATTCATAACGATTAGGTGAAACAAACTTATATCCTAGCATCAAATTCAAGCATGCAAATTAAGCGTGCACTCTCAACCAACGTACAAGAATAAGTTCTAAATCAAACGGTTGAGCAAATTGTATTCACGACTCATACAACGATAACTGAAAGTAATAAACTTATTTCACATATAATCATGGTTTTGAATCCACCCTTAGCCAAAACGAAATTAGCCAATCATACTTAAAGCAAAACAAAGATTACATGAATTAGACATTAAAATCCAAAGAAAGAAAACACCTAAAATGCTCCAACTTTGTAGCAAGTGCATCCAAGATTCCTCCTTCCCTTGCTTGTGGCAGATTGGTTTGTGGACAGGTTTTGGTAGTTCTATAGTATAGAATGGATGGGGAATGGTATGGAAAGGTTTATGGTGAGTGTGGAGGAGTGTTTGGTGGTGGAAGGGTGGTGGAGAACTTCGGCAAAGAGGATGGAATAAGGAGGAGTAGCTGTGATGTTTTCTGGGCAGTTTTGGTGTTTTTGGGGTGTTTTGCTGCCTAGGGTGAGTATGGACGAATTTCTGGGATGAATGGTGAATATGAGAGTGTGAACTCTTTGCCAAGGGGTGTAAACATCTATATATAGGCTCCAACAACCCTAGGGAATCAGATTAGGCAGTGGGGAAATGCACAGCAAGGAGGGTGAATTGTGATGTGCAATGGTCCAAGGATGAAAATGGAGCAATGATGCAAAGTATGGAGGGTAAAATGGAGTGGTAATTCAGCTAGGGAGCATGAATGATTGTGTTCATTGCATGGAAATGAAAAGGGAAGGTGAAATGTTTCAGAATTTAGTCAAAGTTGCAGCAACATGTGTTGCACAAGGCATTGGATTCCAAATGTGGCTGATTTAGCATCAATTGGTGCATGGAATTGTTATGAAAGTTTTGTGAAATCTGATGGGTGAAGGGAACAAGATGTATGCAGCAATTGAGTGTTATAATTAGATGAATTAAAGCATGAAATCAGAAATTATGTAGGGGACAAGAGTGATCAAGCATGGCATGGGAATCCAAAGGGAATTCTATGTGGTTAGCACGGCAAGGAAGGTGAAGACAGATTTTTGGGCTGAGTTCTTCATCTTTTGGACCATAATTCTTCACATTCTTGGCCTCTTTAGTTCTCAAATTCGTCCATCCACTTTGGCCCATGCATTTGCTATCCATTCCAAGCCCGAAACTACTCCAAAGGCCTCCAAAATGCATCATCTTGCATACTTTGTACTTAGAGTCTGAAAACACACAAAAATAACTTTAAACACTAAAATAACTAAGGAAATACAACGTAAATGCACAAGAACAAGCTAACTAAGTCGCATAAATATGCTCCTATCAACCTTCTCGCTTAACTTCGGAGTTCCGATGGAACCCGAAGCCAGTGAGCTCCTAAAAGGCCTCGTGCTAGGTATGGATGGGAATATACATTTAAGGATGACAAACCATATTATAAAGTAGCCTTGTATCCAAAGCCTCCTGAAACGCCAACCAAAACTTAGAAGTAACCTTGGGTCACAATCGGAAATAATACTCATTGGCACTCTATAGTGCTTTACAACCTTCGATATAAACAATTACAGTTAATCAGTTTAAAGAATATTTTTCCCTCACTAGAATAAAGTGAGCTGACTTAGTAAACCGATCAACTAACATCCAAATGCCATCATAACCATTTCGTGTACGAGGAAACTTGTACACAAAATCCATAGCAATATTTTCCCATTTCCATTTTAACCTGCTGACAGATGATCCACCTACTTACATACTCAGAAATTTCCTTTTTCATACCCGGTCAACATTATAACAGGTGAAATAAGAAATCAACCGGAGACCCTGCAGTTGGTCTTGTACGATTAATTCTATAGCTCAATATCCAATCCAACCGGAGTCACCAACTGTCACCTGTACGGCACTACTCTGCACATAAATCAAAACTACCTGAAGTAGTCTGTACGACAAGAATGGTGTAAGAATATGCTCTAGTGCTTCTCTCATCAATCATCTGTGTACATAATCTAAGGTCACTTACCAGTCGGAACCACCTCTAGTGGTCTGTACGACTAGCATGTCGGAACCCTCTATCGGTCTGTACGACATGCACCTACTTGGATCCAAGGTGAGCGTGTGGTGCAGGGTGAATAATATAAGCACTATCACCAGGGTGCAGGTTATGAGCTCTCAACACAATTCACATCATCAATGATTCACATAAATAACATAAAACTCACCTGATACTCACATGTGCATCCATAGCACCAATTCACACATATATATGCATCAATTATCAATTCATATAATTCACAATATGCATGCATGGCATGTTTTCTTGAAACGTGTTAAAGACTTGCGATTTGAGTTTTGAGATAATATATGATTATATATATACTATTTTCTAGGAAAGTATACAGGTTTTACAGTGAGGGGTTAGAATTGTTGTTAATTGAAATGTTTTCGAAAAACTTTGTTTTACTGACCCACTCAATTTTGTTTTGTGCCCCTCCAGGTTTAAGATAACAGAGCTTTGGTGGCCACGAGGAATCCAATGGTGTTCTGACAGAATTTATGATGTGAAAATTAGGTTGACACACAAATTAAACCCTATTGATGACAATTGTAGTATTTAAGCAAGTAGGGATCGTTCTAGACCGGGGATTAACTAGGGATGCTAATCAACACAAATAAGACTCAAAAACACTAAACTAGACTCTATAGACTAAAAAATAACTCAAAACACTCAAAACAACAAGAAACAATAAAAAAGACTCAATTTTAGACCTAATAAGTGATTTGGATGAAAATAGAACTTAAAAGACTCGAAAGACCAAAAGAAAACAGGTTTTGACTCTAAAAAACAAGACTTAACGAATGGGGATTTTGTTTTGACGAAATTGAGATTTAAAACAGAAACTTTGAAAACAATCTTAAGAAAAATGAATTTGGATGAAAAAGAATGGTGAAAGGCTAGTTAGAGGGATCCTTCTCCACACATGACATATGCATACGAATCGATTTCCAATTATTCTTTCAACAAACCATGAATGACAATGCCGCAAATTAATTGTATTGAACTAGTTAATTCTTAGATTTCCCTAGATTCATTGAATTGAATGGATAATGCATCACAACCAAGTTATTCTTTATCAAGTTCCCAAACTATGAAATACGCATGATAAGAACACTTAACAAAGAGCATTAAGTTCAATGGAAACCATAAGCATTGACGAGGTATTCATAACTATGAAAAGCATGTTACTCTTGCCAAGGATTTACTTAACACAATCGTGACTAACGACTTTTACTACTCATGAATATAAGTTCATAACGATTAGGTGAAATTCCCTTATACTCTAGCATCAAATTCATGCATGCAAACTAAGTATGCATCCTTAATTAACACACAAGAACAAGTTCTTAATAAAACAGATAAGTAAACCATATCCACGATTCATGAAACAATAATTGGATGAAATCAATTCATATAAAACATATAATCATGGCTTCGAATTCACCTCTAACTATAAACAAATTAGTTCCTCATGTTCGCAAATAAACAAAGATAACTTGAATTAAACATTAAAACAAAAGATGGAAAACACCTAGAAGCACTCCAACACTCCCAAGGCTTGGGCATAGGCATGGCACCAAGTGGCTCTTCCTTTCTCCTTCCTTGCAATCTGCGGCACAAGAGGGTGAGTGTGTTTAAGGGATGTATGAATGTAGAAAAATTTGGTAGAGAGTGGTGAATGATTTGTGCGGCAAGTGTTGGTATTTATAGGCTGGAATTCATGTCAAAATCCCTAAGGATTTGGATAAGTTTCTGAAATTAAAGTAGAACAAGGATTATGAAACCAAAACCCAAGTGGAATGGGTTAAAACAATCAAAAACCAAAGGGGATTAGGCTAATAAGGTGCGGCACTAATTCCTACAAGAAGAGGGATACACTTGGCCTAAATCAAGAGGGAAAAGGATTGAGATTTCAGATTCTAGAGCTTCTAGAACAAGGGGAAAACGCCAGATTTTTAGGTGCTTCTAGAAAAGATGTTTTAGCACCAATTTAGGGGTTCTAGAAGGATAAGGGTTCTAGAATCTGAAATATATAGTTTAAATACATAATTATCCCTTAGAAATAGCTGGAATCAAGGCACAAATTCATTTGGATGAGATATGATAAGATAAGATAAGGTTGGATAAGGTTTTAGATAATGTTCCTTCTTTTGTGCTGATTTCTTATCTTCCTTGACTTGGATTTATTTCTTCACTCTTTTCAACTCATTCCTAGCCTCTTGAACTTCAAATTCGTCCATCCATCTTGCTCCATTCATAAGCTATCCATTTGGTGCCCAAAACTGCCTCAAAAATGCTCCAAATTGCACTTTCTTGCCAACTTTGTCATATGGACCTACAAACACACCAAAATAGCTTAAAGCACTATAATAAACACAAACAAACTATGAAAATGCAAGAAAACAAGCTAACTACGTCGCATAAATATGCTCCTATCAATTCACAAAAGTAGGATTCACCCTCGGGTGTTATATCTTAGTAATTGTATCTTTAAAGCTTCCGAACTATGTAAATGGTTACATCACTCTCACGTGACGGCCAACATACCCTCCTTCAGGACGGGGTGTGTCATAACAAGTGATTTGGATGAAAATAAAACTTAACTTGACTCAAAATACTAAAAGAAAACAGGTTTTGACTCTAAAAACAAGACATAAGAAAAAGGGATTTTGTTTTGACGAAATTAAAACTTAAAAACAGAAACTTATAAAACAAACTTTAAAAACTCGAAATTGAATGAAATAAAATGGGTGAAAGGCTAGTTAGAGGGTTCCTTCTCCACACATAAGCATACAAATTGATTTCATGTTATTCTTTCGATAAACCATGAATGACAATGCCCCGAATCAATTAGATTGCACCAATTGATTCTCAGATTTCCCTAGATTCATTGAATTGAATGGATAATGCATCACAATCAAATTATTCTTATCAAGTCCCCTAACTATGGAATACGCATGATAGAGAAACATATCAAAGATCATTAAGTTCAATGGAAACCATAAGCATTGACGAGGCATTCATTGATAGGAGCATATTTATGCGACTTAGTTAGCTTGTTTTCTTGCAATTATGTTGTTAGTTTATAGTTATTTTAGTATTTTAAGCTATTTTCGTGTGTTTATAGGTCCAAAGGGCTAAAGGAGCAACAAAGTGCATTTTGGTGCATTTTATAGCAGTTTTGGGCTTGGAATGAATAGCACATGCTTGGAGCTAAGTAGATGGATGAAATTGAAGATCAAAGGAGGCTAGGAATGAATAATGAGATGAAATAAATGAAGAAATGAAAATGAAGAACAAAGAGTTCAGAATTGGAAGCCAAAGTGTCTAAAGTTGGAAGTTTCTATTCTTGTAGGTTTCCATTCTAGAAAGTTTCTATTCTTGGCTTGGAAGTTTCCTAATCCTTCCTCACCTATGTTCCAGCCACAAAAGGATTCCAAAATATGTTAGGACATTTAATTACATATTCTAGAAGCCCTAAACCTTCCCTAAAGTCCATGCTGCACCATCTTAGAGGATCTTCCTTTCTAGCCGCACAATGAGGTTGTTTCTTTCCTATTATCAGCCATAAACCACTTTCCCTTTCTTTTTAAGTTCCTTTCCCTTTCCCTAGTCCTTTGTCGCATTCCCCTTTCACTTTTCCCATAGGATTCTAATTTTATTTCCCTTTTTTCTAGGGGATTTGAATTAATTTATGTTAACCAAAATAAGTTAGGGTTTTGAATTCCTAAATCCCTTTTTCTAGGGGATTTTATTTCCCTTGCCGCACCATTCAAGAGGATCCACCCATCCACCCTTCACCATAACTCACCTATATCCATCCACCACCATAATTTACAACTCATCCATCATCCCACACCTTGTGCCGCAGCAAAGAAGAAGAAGGAGAGCCCTTGGACGTGCTTGCCATTCAAGTTAGAGTTGCTGGAACGTTTTAGGTGTAATCTTTCTTTTGTTTTCAATGTTTAAGTTCATTAATCTTTGTTTTGTGAGTATGAGGAACTAAACCCCTCTTGGCTAGGGGTGATTTCAAAGCCATGATTATGTGTGCAATATGAGTTGATAAATTCCAGTTATGAATTCTTGAATTGTGAATGCCATTGGCTTAACTGTTTGATTGATAACTTATTTGTGTTTGTTGATTGAGGGTCAACACTTAATTGGCATGCATAAATCTGATGCTAGAGTACAAGGGAGTTTCACATAATCGTTACAAACTTATATTCATATGTACTGAAGGAAGCTAGTCACGATCGTGTTAAGCTTAATTCCTAGCATGAGTGACATGATGTCATAGTTGCAAGTGCTTTGTCAATGCTTATGATTTTCATTGAATGTAATGATCTTTGATTGTATCTCTATTATGATGTCATGTAGGGAACTTTTAAAGAATGTTTTGGGTTATCGAATGATGTCATCCAATCCAATAATACAAGGAAAATCTGAGAGTTAACTAGTGATGTCACGGTTAATTTGGGGCATTGTCGTTCATAATTCAATGAAGGAGTAACTGGAAATTAATTTGTTTGCATACATGTCGTGTGTGGAGAAAGAGCCTCTAGCTAGCCCATCATCCATCTAATTTCCCAAAATCGTTTTTTTTTTTAAATCTGCCTTAAGTTTTTAGTTACTTGTTTTACTTTAAATTCGTCCAAAACCCAATCCCCTTTACTTTAGTGTGTCAAATTAGTTAGAATCTGTCTTAATTTGTGTTTTTAAGTGTTTTGAGTCAAGCCCAAACCTTATTTTTGTCCAAAATTGTGTTTAGTGTCAGAAACTGCCAAGTTTGTGTTTTTAGGCGGTATTGAGTGTTTTTAGCTTATTTTGAGTCTTGTGAACTTGTTTTGAATCTTTTAAGTCTATCCAAATGTTTTTAGTTTTTTTTTTTTTTTTTTTTTGTGTCTTTGAGTCAGTTTAGAGTCGATTAGCAATCCCTCTTAATCCCCGGTCTAGAACGATTCCTACTTATACATATACTACAATTGTCAAAAGAGGGTTTAATTTGTGTGTTAATTTAATTTTCGCATCATTCATAACTATGAAAAGCATGTTATTCTTGCCTAGGATTTACTTAACACAATCGTGACTAGCGACTTTTACAATTCATGAATATAAGTTCATAACGATTAGGTGAAATTCCCTTAAACTCTAGCATCAAATTAATGCATGCAAACTAAGTATGCATCCGTAATCAACACACAAGAACAAGTTCTTGATAAAACAGATAAGTAAACCACATCCACAATTCATGAAACAATAACTTAAGGAAATCAATTCATATAAAACATATGATGATGGCTTCGAATTCACCTTTAACTATAAAGAACTTAGTTCCTTGATAGGAGCATATTTATGCGACTTAGTTGCTTGTTTTAGTGCTTTTATGTTATTAGTTCTTAGTTATTTTAGTTCTTTAAGCTTCTTTTGTGTGTTTTTCAGGTTCATAAGACGCATTTGGCGAAATGATGCATTTTGGAGCCTTTTAGAGCAGTTTTGGGCTTATTATGGATAGCTTGTATATGGAGCAAGGTGGATGGACGAATTTGGAGTCAAAAGTGGTTAGAAACATGCTACAAATCAGAAAAGGAAAGTTCATGACAAAGAAGATAAGGAAAGTGCAAGAAAAGAGGAAACATTATCCAAAACCTTATCCAACCTTATCTTATCCAAACCTTATCCTATCTTGTCCTAACCTAATCTTGTTCCACCTTAATCCTAGCTACAAGTGGACCTAAAAACCTAATTTCTAGAGGCCCTATCTGACCCTAAAAGGGTGCCACACCTTCCCCCCCTTTTATGCCTTCTAGAATACCCAAAATCAGCCATAAGACACTTAGTTTCTAGAAGGCCCAATTTTGGACGAAAATTCTTAAACCTATTTCTAATTGGATTCTGATTTTATTTGGCCCTTTTTCTCTTGGATTTGGATTGTTTAAGTCCATATCTGAAACCAATTGGGCTAGGACTTAAGTTCCCAGCCTTTGCCGCAAGCCCTAAGGGCCCTAATCACTTGTATCTGCTAGGTTTAACCGTAATTCTGATTCCTAGGGTTTTTACCATGCCATATATATATGGACCTTAAGTTGCCGAACCGAAAAAAAACACATAACCTAAGCAGCCATTCATCATTCATCACAGAAATTCGTCCATACACACCCTTGGCAGAAAAACACCCCAAAAACACCATTCTAGCGCCCAGAAAATACAAGCAGCCGCTCCACCTTCTTCCACCCTCTTTGCCGAGTTCTCCACCACCTTCCAACCATCAAACACTCTTCCACACTTGATGCAAAATAGATAAGCACACAAATTAAACCCTCTTTTTGTCAAATTGTAGCAAAGATGTAAGTAGGGATCGTTCTAGACCGGGGATTATGAGGGATTGCTAAACACTTGGAAACTGACTTAAAAACTCAAAAACAAAGTTTAAAACACTAAACTAGACTCAAAGAATGCAAAACTAAAGGTTAAAACACTTAAACAAACCTAAAACTCAAAACAGCAACCTAATGACTCAAAACTGCCTAAAAACCACTTTCTGGGCAGTTTTGAGAACCTAACAAGAACTTGGACGAATTTGAGTGAAAACTTGAATCAAAACACTTAGAAACACAAATCAAAACACTTTCTAACTAATCTAAGACTTCAAAATAAAGGGGGAATTGTTTTGGACGAAAATTGAAAACAAAACAGAAACTTAAAACTAAACAGATTGTAAAATGTTTTTGGATGAAAAGGATGGATAAAAGGCTAGTTAGGAGGTTCTTCTCCACACATGTCACACTTGCAACAAAACGATTTTCAGTTGTTCTTCCAATGAATTATGAATACTCAACGCCCCAAATTAACCGTGAATTGCACTAATTAACCCTCAGTTTTTCCACAAGTTATTAAGTTGGATGATTGCATACGACAACCCAAAACATTCCCTACAAGTTCCCTACATGAATTGCATAATAGAGAAACAAGCAAGAATCATTACGTTCTATGAAAAACATAAGCATTGACGAAGCATTCGTTACTATGAATTGCATGAAACTTATACTAAGAATTCATTCAACGCGATCGTTTTCAAGCGATCTTCACTACTTGTGATTATAAGATTGTAACTATTAGGTGAAACTCCCTCATAATCTAGCATCATATTCATGCATGAAAACTAAAACTAAGCGTGCACTCTCAATCAACATACACAAATAAGTTATCAATCAAACAGATGAACGAATTGAATCCACAACTTATGAAATAACAACTGAATATAATCAAATCATATTTCAAGCATGTACATGGTTTCGAATTACCCCCCAACTAACAGGGGTTTAGTTCCTCATACTCACAACACAAACTTTATTAAATTGAAACATCGAAGACATAAGAAAGATTACACCTAAAACGCCCAAGAATTCCACTTTGAATTTCTGCACGTCAAGCTCCTCTTCTTCTTCTCCTTGCTGCGGCAGAGATGGTTAAATGGATTTTTGGATGTGGTTTTGGTTTAGGAAGGGAGTTAGGATGATATGGTGGTGCGGCAAGGGGTATGGATGGTGTATGGAGGTGTATAATGGTGGCTGGAGTAAAGGATGGTTGCGGCAAGGAGGGATTAGGGTGATGGTGGCTGCGGCAAGGTGGGAAAAAAGGGTTAGATGATTTTCTGATTTTTGGAGAGGGGGGATATCTGCGGCAAGGTGTAAAACACATATATATAGGCACCTAAAACCCTAAAGAAATCAGATTGGGCTAGGGTTTAGGTGCGGCTACTTAAGTGGACTAGGGTTAGGGTTTGTAAAATAAGGCTTCTAGAATGGAAAGGTGCGGCCCAAACCCTAGGGGAGATAGATTAGGGTTTAACTTGGCAGAAATTAAGTGATTAGGCCCTAGGGTGCGGCATGGGCTTAGGGTCCACAAGGAATTAGGGTTTAGGTCATATAAAAGCCCAAAGCCAAGAATAGAAACTCACGAAAATGGAAACCTCCAAGAATAGAAACTTCCAACTTTAGAAACTTTGGTTGCCAATTCCGACTTCTTTGTTCTTCACTTTCATTTCTTTATTTCTGAAGCTCCCTTGACCTTCAAACTCGTCCATTCCTCGTGCTCCATTAGCCTACACAACATTCCGGCTCAATTTTGCTCTCAAATGCTCCATTTCGCACCATTTCATGTAATATGTCCTTTAAACCTGAAACACATGAAAGTAGCTTAGAAGACTACTTTAACGAAGAAAACATAACGAAAATGCATAAGAACTAGCTAACTAAGGCGCATAAATATGCTCCTATCAAATTCCCCCACACTTAGCTTTTGCTAGTCCTCGAGCAAAACAAACAAAAGAAAGAAAACAAAACGAAACAAACTAACCAAAACAAAACCTAAACCTTCCAACGTTTGCCTCAGGGATTTCCAATGCACATGACATGTTAAAGATTGTTATCCCCACAGATTTGAGTCATCTTTACACAAGCACATACTTAATTAAAGCCACTACTCACTAATTCATAAGTAATCAATTAAAACAATGCTTTGAATGTAGTAACATGCCTTAGAGAATTCCCTCAATTCCTTACAAGATATACACTCTATTTTCACTCAGATTTTCTAACTCCACACCCTACACTAGTCATATGTGAGAAGATTGATGTAGATATGAAAACGAATGCTCACATATATGTTTCACAAAGAACGCAATTTCTAGAGTTAAGAAGCATGTTTAGATATGATCTCATGAATGGAATGCTACTACTTAGATGCGAGAACCAGTGACACCATATGCTCATACCAAATTCAAACTCCACAAATTGAAACACATAACACTCAAGATAGAAGTTAAGGGTTGTAATGGGGCTTGGGGTGTTGGTTAACAAGGAAGGATAGGGAAAACAAACGTTCTTCAAGCGATAGTAAGCAAAGCAATGAAATTGAGACTTAGAATTCACTTAGATTGCAGAAATTAACTTTAATACACAAGGGGGAGACTTAAACAACTCCTTAGGGTCAAATTCATTGTTTTGGACCCTTACTTCAACAAACAATACTTTGGAACTCTTTTCTCATACTTTTCATACTTTTTTTTTTTCTTCATTTTTTTCTTTTTGCACGAATTTTTTTTTTCTTTTCTTTGCCGTGCCTATGGCACACAATTCCTCATGAAAAATACTTCCCCCACACTTGTTTTCTGCTAACATAGATCAAAAGGAATTCAATTTGAATCATGCTTTACTATGCTTTAAGAACAAGGTATGGATGGTCCTAATCTAGGCTAGGTGAGGAAAACATGGGTTAACAAATAACGAAGGCTAACAAGGCTCAATGGGGTTAAAAACCTACAAAACATAATGACATAGGGCACACGGCTTTTTGGCTAAGGTGGTGGTCACTACACAACTTCATCTTGAATGTGTGTTATGCAAATCAATAACATGCTTTGAATGAAATGGGCATGAGTTCTAGCATTTGGAACTAAATGATGAAACGCCTTCTAAGTAGCAACCAAGCAAAGAATATTGAGATCATGCAACGACTTTAGAAAACAAAGAATGCACAGATTTTAACTCTCCAAATAAACGTTTAGGCTCAAGTCTCACAAGGTTGTAGCGTTAGTTTGAGTTCCTTCCTTCAAGCATGTTACAAAAACTGATTTTTTTCTTTTATGATTGCATGTGAATTCATAAGTTATAACCACAACTAAGCATACACAAAGAGTAAATCAAACTTTCATCCATGTTAATCACTCTCTTTAACAACCATGTAATTACAAACCGAGTCCTCATCATTGTGTTGGAAGGTACCCTAAGACACAAACAAACACACAAAAACAACTCTTTTTGGGTTTTTAAAACAAATTTTTCAAATTTTTATGTGATTTTCGGATTTTTGCATCAAAACACACTAAAACACACCAAAACTGCTCAACAACACTTAAAAACAGCAAGGAACAAGTCTCCAAGGTAAGGGTGATAAAATCCCACGAATTTGCATCTAAAACACTTAGTTACCCCCCCCCCCACACTTAAATCAAACATTGTCCTCAATGTTTTAAGCATAGAATCACACTAAACAAAAAGAACACACAAACAGCAACTAAAACAACTAAATAGGCAGATTCGAAATAAACAACAAAGAGAAGGGTTTAGGAACGCAAATCTGGAATTGGAGTGATTCCTTGGTCTTCCTTTGTTGAATTGCATGGGTTGCCTCCCAAGTAGCTCTTTCTTTTACGTCGTACAGCTGGACGAAAAAGCCCATTCACTCTCCATTTGTGCCCACGGCACCCAAAGAAATATCCTCCACGGTTTGTTCAACAAAGTTCTCATAATATGGCTTCAAACGGTGTCCGTTCACTTGGAATTCATGACCTGTTTTGAGACTTTGAATCTGGATGGCACCATAAGAAGATATGTTAGTAATAACAAACGGTCCAATCCACTTAGAACGTAACTTACCGGGAAACAAACGTAAACGGGAATTGAACAATAGCACTTTCTGCCCAATTGAGAATGATTTCCCACGGATCATGTTGTCATGGAAAGCTTTGGTCTTTTGCTTGTAAATGCTTGCATTATCGTACGCCTCGTGCCGTATCTCATCAAGCTCATTCAATTGCAATCTCCTTTGACTTCCTGCTTCCTCGAGGTTCATGTTAAACTTCTTGATGGCCCAAAGTGCTTTGTGCTCCAATTCAACAGGAAGATGGCACGCCTTGCCATAGATAAGTCGGAAGGGGGACATCCCAATGGGGGTTTTGTACGCCGTACGATACGCCCAAAGTGCATCATCTAACCGTAAGCTCCAATCCTTCCTCGTTGGCCCAACGGTCTTCTCTAGGATTTGCTTGATCTCTCGGTTGGACACCTCGGCTTGCCCATTAGTTTGAGGATGGTAAGGTGTAGAAACCTTATGGGTGACACTGTATTTCCTCAATAACGCTTCAATGGTCCGATTGCAAAAGTGTGACCCTCTATCACTAATGATCACTCGTGGCATTCCGAACCTTGCAAAAATGTTAGTTCTAATAAAATCTGCAACCACTTTAGAATCATTAGTCCGGGTGGCCTTTGCTTCCACCCACTTCGACACATAATCAACCGCAAGCAAAATATATGTAAAACCATACGAAGAAGGAAAAGGACCCATAAAATCAATACCCCAAACATAAAAAATTTCAACATTTAGGATAGAAACCTGCGGCATTTGGTCCCTAGCACTAATACCACCCATTCGTTGGCATTTATCACATGTGAAGCAAAAAGTTTTAGCATCTTTAAAAATACTCAGCCAATAGAATCCACATTGTAACACCTTAAGGGCTGTGCGTTGTGTGCCAAAGTGCCCTCCACATGCATATGTGTGACAAAAACTCAAAATTGAATGACATTCAGAATCGTGTACACAACGACGTATAATCTGATCGGGGCAAAATTTCCATAAGTACGGATCATCCCATACATAAAACCATGCATCATGCCTAAGTTTATCACGTTGGTGCCTAGTGAACTCACTTGGAATACATTTCGACACCAAAAAATTAACAATATCGGCATACCAAGGTGCACTAACCTTAATGGACAGCAATTGTTCATCGGGGAATGTCTCCAAAATCGGCAAAGACTCATCATTATGCACCATTCGGCTTAGGTGGTCCGCCACCACGTTTTCACTTCCCTTCTTGTCCCGAATCTCTATGTCGAACTCTTGAAGTAGCAATATCCATCGAATTAGCCGTGGCTTGGCCTCCTTTTTGGTGAGCAAGTACTTCAGAGCTGCATGATCAGTGAAAACAATTACTTTAGTTCCAATTAGATATGATCGAAATTTATCTAAAGCAAAGACAACGGCAAGGAGTTCTTTTTCCGTAGTGGAGTAGTTCAATTGTGCATCGTTCAACGTCCGGGAGGCGTAGTAAATGACATGCGGCCTCTTGTCCTTTCTTTGTCCTAAAACAGCTCCTAAAGCATAGTCGGACGCATCACACATGAGCTCGAAAGGTAGACTCCAATCCGGTGGAACAATGATGGGTGCCGTGGTCAACAACTCCTTGAGTTGGTTGAATGATGCCGTGCACTCCTTGGTGAATTCAAACGCCACTTCTTTTTGTAGGAGTCGGCAAAGAGGTTGTGCTATCTTCGAGAAATCTTTGATAAACCTACGATAAAATCCTGCATGGCCAAGAAACGAACGAACCTCTTTAACCGAAGTCGGAGAGGGTAAGTGACGTACAAGATCTATTTTCGACTTATCAACCTCAATACCCTTTTCAGAGATTATATGACCTAAAACGATGCCTTGTTTAACCATAAAATGACACTTTTCCCAATTAAGAACAAGGTTAGTTTCAACACAACGTTTTAGGATCACACTTAGATTATGCAAGCAACTATCAAACGAATCACCAAATACGCTAAAATCATCCATAAACACTTCAATTATCTTTTCTACGTGATCAGAAAATATGCTCATCATGCATCTTTGAAATGTAGCAGGTGCATTACATAAACCAAAAGGCATGCGATGATGTGCAAATGTACCAAACGGGCATGTAAAAGTGGTTTTTTCTTGGTCCTCGGGTGAAATGACAATTTGATTATAACCAGAATAACCATCAAGAAAACAATAGAAAGCATAACCCGCTAACCTTTCAAGCATTTGGTCAATGAACGGCAATGGGAAGTGGTCCTTCCTCGTGGTGGTGTTTAGCTTCCTATAGTCAATGCACACCCTCCAACCGGTTTGAATACGTTGAAGGACAAGCTCATTCTCGACATTAGCTACCACCGTCACTCCGGATTTCTTTGGTACGCATTGAACGGGCGAAACCCATCTACTATCCGAGATTGGATAGATAACCCCACAATCTAGAAGCTTTATGATCTCCTTTTTCACTACTTCCATCATCGGAGGGTTGAGACGGCGTTGAGCCTCTCTAGTTGGTTTGGCCCCCTCCTCAAGAAATATGTGATGCATACAAGTTGTAGGGCTTATACCTTTGATGTCGGCCAATGTCCAACCTAGGGCAGATTTGAACTCCTTCAAAACTCGAAGCAATTTCTCCTCCTCTTGTGCCGTGAGGGAGGAGGAAATGATGGCAGGTAGTGTTTCATTTTCTCCTAAGAAAATGTACTTCAAATGGCTTGGCAAAGGCTTGAGTTCAAGGATAGGTGCCTGAATTATGGATGGAAGCAATTTGTTAGTCGAAATAGGAATGGACTTACGGGTAGTATACTTACCATTAAGCTTAGGTGAGGACTCAAGGGCAGCCACAACTTCAATTATTTCCTCATTAGGGGCCACGGAATGGCCTAGTCCATGTATGCCGTGGGTTACACTATAATTTGCCCCCTTGGTTTTGAGTTCCATGCCTCGTGTAATGACTTTTTCAAGCGCATCGTCATTCAAATCGTCGAGATATCCCTGCGCCAAAGAGTCAATTATATCAATAGAAAAGCATGAATGGTCCTCACTAGGGTATTTAATGGAATCAGAAAGATTAAAATTAACAACTTCCCCATCGAATTCCATGGACAAAATTCCACTATACACATCAATCTTCGTCCGGGCCGTCTTCATCAATGGCCTTCCAAGTAGAATGGGCAGCGAAGGAGCATGGTCCGATTCATCCATTTCGAGGACATAGAAGCACCTAAATCAAGCATGGCAGATTCAAATCTAGTATTCCCAATGACACAAGGAATGGTAAAGCTACCTGGATCTTTGCATTTGGGAGGTAGTTTGCGTTGCAAGATGGCGGACACATTCTCACTTACCTTTACCACTTCCTTAGTCGACATCCTCTTCCTAGTGGTACACAACTCCTTCAAAAACTTAGCATACCTCGGAACTTGCTTGATTGCATCTAACAAAGGTATGTTAACTTGAACTTTCCTAAAGGTTTCAAGGATATCCTTTTCTACCTCTTCTTTCTTCGTTTGCATGAACCTACTAGGAAAAGGCACATTTGAAGGGAAAACATGGGTATGAACCGAATTTGACACATTCTTACCTTTGTGGGACAAATTGGGCAGATTTGGGATACTAGGAGCTTGCGGCAAAGGTGGAACCACCTTTGCCGTGGGCAGCCTTGCTTCCTCCTCTTCCATTTGCAAAATTTCATCCTCGTTATGACCTGTTTTTGATGTAGAACCTGCCCCAACCTCCTTACCACTTCTTAGGGTGATTGCTTTTGCACTTTCGAACCCTCCTTTCGGATTTGGAATGGTGGAACTAGGGAGTTGTCCGGGATCTCGAAACTTACCTACAAACTCGGCAATCTGCCCAATTTGTTTCTCAAGTTGATCCACCCTTTTATCCTGGTTTTGCATAGCCTTAGCTTGATCTTCCTGCCCATTAGACAACTTAGTTAGTATCTTAAGAAGTGCATCATTGTCAAGAGACGTACCTGAGGCACTTGGGCCGGATTGGGCTTGAGTTTGGGGTGGGCCGTAGGTTTTGGGAAAGAACCCCGGGGGTTGTTGCCTAAAGCCTCCTTGATTTTGAGGTTGTTGGGGATCCCTCCACTTGAAATTTGGGTGGTCTCGCCACCCCGGATTATACGTGTTGGAGTATGGATCATGTCTTGACTGATTTTGGCTTTGAAACCCAATAGCATTCGCACTCTCCCATCCGCCATTCTCGATGAGTTGAGGACATTTTTCGGAGACATGTCCTTGGATAGAACATACGCCACACACCACAGGTCCTTGCATCTTCATTCCCTCGGCCATCTGTGAAACAATAGAAGTAAGATTAGCCAATTGTGAATGAAGATCGGAAGTTGTACTTACCTCATGTACTTGGTGCCGTGGGGGTCCTCTTTGGCCTACACCCTCGTACTGTTGAGCGTTCAACGCTCTATTAGCAATCAAGACCTTGGCAGCCATGGGTGTTTTGTCCACCAATGCTCCCCCCGCCGAAGCATCAAGCATTTGACGTTCTAGAGGTAGGAGACCCTCGTATAAGTATTGCAAAAGCAACTTCTCCTTCATCTGATGTTGTGGACAAGAAGCAACAAGTGATTTAAATCGTTCATAATATGTAGGAAAAGACTCACCTTCTTCTTGCTGGATTCCGCTTATCTTTTTGCGTAGGAGAATGATGCGAGAAGTTGGAAAGAACTTCTCCAAGTACGCTCTCTTCATACTCTCCCAAGAAGTGACAGTGCCGGGAGCTAACTCGTATAACCAATCCTTGGCTTTATCCATCAAAGAGAATGGAAAAGCCTTCATCTTCAAGATACTTCCGTCAACATTGATGGGAGTCATACTAGAGCAAACTACTTCAAATTCTTTCAAATGTTTGTTAGGATCTTCCATGGACAAGCTATGGTATTTAGGAATATGATGAAGCAAACTTGACTTTAATTCAAACTCGTCTGTCTTACCTTGGGCAGCCGCGGGGTATTGAATACACAAAGGTGTGGCATTATCCAAACCTGAGGCGGAAAGCTCCTTGAGTGTACGGTTGTCCACCGCCATGCCTTGGACTTCTTCAAAGATCCCTGCCGTGGCTTCCTCCTCCTCTTCTTGTACGTTTTCTTCAAGGTCAGATTCGGAAGTTGGTGGATGGTGTTCTTGCTGGTTTCTAGCTTTTCTCAACTTCCTCTCAAAATCGTCGTCAAACTCCAAGATGTTCGCACGAATCGTTTGAGAGCTTCTAGTCATACATTAGTACCTAAGAAACAAGAAACAAAATTAGGTCAGAAACTTAAACAAAGTCAGAAACAAAGTGAAACAAAAGAAACAAAAAAAATCCAAGGGATTAGCAAAATTGCTAATCCCCGGCAACGGCGCCAAAAATTTGATGCGAAATAGATAAGCACACAAATTAAACCCTCTTTTTGTCAAATTGTAGCAAAGATGTAAGTAGGGATCGTTCTAGACCGGGGATTAGGAGGGATTGCTAAACACTTGGAAATTGACTTAAAAAGTCAAAAACAAAGTTTAAAACACTAAACTAGACTCAAAGAATGCAAAACTAAAGGTTAAAACACTTAAACAAACCTAAAACTCAAAACAGCAACCTAATGACTCAAAACTGCCTAAAAACCACTTTCTGGGCAGTTTTGAGAACCTAACAAGAACTTGGACGAATTTGAGTGAAAAATTGAATCAAAACACTTAGAAACACAAATCAAAACACTTTCTAACTAATCTAAGACTTCAAAATAAAGGGGGAATTGTTTTGGACGAAAATTGAAAACAAAACAGAAACTTAAAACTAAACAGATTGTAAAACGTTTTTGGATGAAAAGGATGGATAAAAGGCTAGTTAGGAGGTTCTTCTCCACACATGTCACACTTGCAACAAAACGATTTTCAGTTGTTCTTCCAATGAATTATGAATACTCAACGCCCCAAATTAACCGTGAATTGCACTAATTAACCCTCAGTTTTTCCACAAGTTATTAAGTTGGATGATTGCATACGACAACCCAAAACATTCCCTACAAGTTCCCTACATGAATTGCATAATAGAGAAACAAGCAAGAATCATTATGTTCTATGAAAAACATAAGCATTGACGAAGCATTCTTTACTATGAATTGCATGAAACTTATACTAAGAATTCATTCAACGCGATTGTTTTCAAGCGATCTTCACTACTTGTGATTATAAGATTGTAACTATTAGGTGAAACTCCCTCATAATCTAGCATCATATTCATGCATGAAAACTAAGCGTGCACTCTCAATCAACATACACAAATAAGTTATCAATCAAATAGATGAACGAATTGAATCCACAACTTATGAAATAACAACTGAATATAATCAAATCATATTGCAAGCATGTACATGGTTTCGAATTACCCCCCAACTAAGGGGGTTTAGTTCCTCATACTCACAACACAAACTTTATTAAATTGAAACATCGAAGACATAAGAAAGATTACACCTAAAACGCCCAAGAATTCCACTTTGAATTTCTGCACGTCAAGCTCCTCTTCTTCTTCTCCTTGCTGCGGCAGAGATGGTTAAAGGGATTTTTGGATGTGGTTTTGGTTTAGGAAGGGAGTTAGGATGATATGGTGGTGCGGCAAGGGGTATGGATGGTGTATGGAGGTGTATAATGGTGGCTGGAGTAAAGGATGGTTGCGGCAAGGAGGGATTAGGGTGATGGTGGCTGCGACAAGGTGGGGAAAAAGGGTTAGATGATTTTCTGATTTTTGGAGAGGGGGATATCTGCGGCAAGGTGTAAAACACATATATATAGGCACCTAAAACCCTAAAGAAATCAGATTGGGCTAGGGTTTAGGTGCGTCTACTTAAGTGGACTAGGGTTAGGGTTTGTAAAATAGGGCTTCTGGAATGGAAAGGTGCGGCCCAAACCCTAGGGGAGATAGATTAGGGTTTAACTTGGCAGAAATTAAGTGATTAGGCCCTAGGGTGCGGCATGGGCTTAGGGTCCACAAGGAATTAGGGTTTAGGTCATATAAAAGCCCAAAGCCAAGAATAGAAACTCACGAAAATGGAAACCTCCAAGAATAGAAACTTCCAACTTTAGAAACTTTGGTTGCCAATTCCGACTTCTTTGTTCTTCACTTTCATTTCTTCATTTCTTAAGCTCCCTTGACCTTTAAACTCATCCATTCCTCGTGCTCCATTAGCCTACACAACATTCCGGCTCAATTTTGCTCTCAAATGCTCCATTTCGCACCATTTCATGTAATATGTCCTTTAAACCTGAAACACATGAAAGTAGCTTAGAAGACTACTTTAACGAAGAAAACATAACGAAAATGCATAAGAACTAGCTAACTAAGGCGCATAAATATGCTCCTATCAACACTCGCCCTACACCCCTTGCCGTGCCTCTACACCCCCCAAAATCCAGTCTACATCATCAAAACAGCCCAAAAACCATCAACACCCAATCTGCCGCAAGCAAGGAAAAGGGACAGATTCACTCAATTGTTTGGCTCTTCATTCTGAGTTGTTGAACAATTTTAGGTGTATTCTATCTTATATTTCAATGTCTAATTCATGTAATCTTTGTTTTGCTTTAAGTATGATTGGCTAAATTCGTTTTGGCTAAGGGTGTATTCAAAACCATGATTATATATGTGAAATAAGTTGATTACTTCCAGTTATCGTTGCATAAGTCGTGAATACAATTTTCTTAACCGTTTGATTTAGAACTTATTATTGTATGTTGATTGAGAGTGCACGCTTAATTTGCATGCTTGAATTTGGTGCTAGGATATAAGTTTGTTTCACCTAATCGTTATGAATTTATATTCGCAAGTAGTGAAGGTTGCTAGTCACGATCGTGTTAAGTAGATTCTTGGCAAGAGTATCATGCTTTTCATAGTTACAAATGCCTTGTTGATGCTTATGATTTCCAAAGAACGTAATGATTCTAACTTGTGTCTTTATCATGCTGTTCATATAGAGAACTTGTTAGGAATAATTTGTTTGCGATGCATATTCATCCAATTCAATGATTCTAGGGAAATCTGAAGGTCAATTTAAGCGGACCTAATTAACTTAGAGTGTCGAGGTTTATAACTTATTAAATTGATAACTGGAAATTGATTTACGTTGCATATATTTCATGTGTGGAGAAGAACCCCTTAGCTATTCCATCATCCATTGATTCATCACAATTTTGTCTTACAACCTGTTTTCTTTACAATCTGCCTATTTAATTTAATTTAATTTCGTCCAAACACAATCCCCCCATATTTTGTTGAGTCTTAGTCATTCAAATCTGTTTTATTTTGTGTTTTTAAGCATTTGGAGTCATAAACACTTTCAAATTCGTCCAAATCAAGTTCTAGTTTCTTTTTGAGTCAATTTGATTGTTTTAGGTAGTTTTGAGTGTTTCAAATCTGTTTTGAGTCATAGTAGTCTTGTTAGAGTCTTTAAGTTTAGTTTTTGTGTTTTTAAATCAATATATATTAGATTAGCACCCCTAGTTAATCCCCGGTTAGAACGATCCCTACTTACATCATTACTACAATTGTCACAAATAGGGTTTAATTTGTGTGTCAACATAATTTTCACATCATTCCTCATGTTCGTAAATAAACAAAGATAACTTAAATTAAACATTGAAAATAAAAGATGGAAAACACCTAAGAACGCTCCAGCACTCCCAAGGCTTGGGCACAAGCACGGCACAAAGGCTTCTCTTATTTCTCTTTGCAAGCTGCGGCACTAGAGGGATGATTGTGTTTGAGGGATGTATGAGTGTAGAAATATATGGTAGAGGGTGGTGAATGATTTGTGCAGCAAAAGTTTGTATTTATAGGGTAAACCCACGGCACAATCCCTGAGGATTAGGATAAGTTTCTGAAATCAAATTGGGACAAGGATTGTGTAACCAAAACCCAAGTGGAATGGGTTAAATCAATCAGAAACCAAAGCTAATAGGGATACACAGCTTCTAGAAAGAACACTAAAGGGATCAGACGCCAGGTTTTAAGGACAAGGAGTAGGGCCTTCTAGAAAACTTAAGGAAAAGGTCTTCTAGAAGGAATAGGTGTGGCACCAAAGTAGGATAGGGATAAGGCTTCTAGAAACCGATTTTAATGTCTTTTAATTGTATAATTATCCCTTAGAAATAACTGGAATTAAGGCACAAACTGATTTGGATAAGATAAGATAAGGCTAGATTAGGCAAGGATAAGATAAGATAAGGTTGGATAAGGTTTTGGATAATGTTCCTTCTTTTGAGCTGATTCCTTATCTTCTTTGTCTTCAATTTATTTCCTTCATCTTTTTAGCACATTCCTAGCCTCTTGAACTTCAAATTCGTCCATCCATCTTGCTCCATTCATAAGCTATCCATTTGATGCCTAAAACTGCCTCACAATGCTCCAAATTGCACTTTCTTGCCAACTTTGTCATTTGGACCTACTAACACACGAAAATAGCTTAAACACTATAATAAACACAAATAAACTATGAAAATGCAAGAAAACAAGCTAACTAAGTCGCATAATTATGCTCCTATCAAATTCCCCCACACTTAGCTTTTGCTAGTCCTCGACCAAAACGAAACAAACAAAATAAAACAAAGTAAACAAAACACACTCTAATCCTTCCAACATTTGCCTCAGGGTTTTCCAACGCACATAACATGTTAAAAATCATCATTCCTACAGATTTAGTCATCTTCACACTTGAGCACATACTTAATCATAGTCACCACTTACTAGTTCACATTTAACCAATTAAAACGATGTTTTGAATGTAGTAACATGCCTTAGAGAATTTGCTCAATTCCTTACAAGATACTCTCTATTTTCACACACATTTTCTGACTACACACCCTACACTAGTTATATGTGAGAGGATTGAGGTAAACATGTAGACGAACACTCACATATATGTATAACAAAGAAAGCATTTTCTGGAGTTATTAAACATGCTTAGATATGATCTCATGAATGAAATGCTACTACTTAGAGGCGAGAACCAATGACACCATATGCTCATACCAATATTCAAACTCCACAAATTGAAACACATGACACTCAAGATTGAAGTCAAGGGTTGTAATGGGGCTAGGGTATTGGCTAACAAAGAAAGGTAAAGGAAAACAAAAGTTTTTAAAGACATAGTAAGCAAAGTAATGAAATTGACACTTAGAATTCATTTTTGAATGCAAAAATCAACTTTTAAACACAAGGGAAGATTCATGCAACATGTGAGCTCTTTTTCACATATTTTTCAACTCTTCTTCATTCTTTTCACAACTTTTCTTTTTTTTCTTTCTATTTTCCACGAATTTTTCTTTTCTTTTTCTTTTCTACCCATGCCTCTCTTAAGACTTTGGCACACACACACAAAAATCCCTTACCCCACACTTGTTTTTTTGTAAAATGTTGATAAAAAAGAATTCCCTCTAAGTCATGCTTCACTATCCTTTAAGAACAAGAGTATGGGTAGTCCTAATCTAGGCTAGGTAAGGACAAGGTATTAAATATCGGTAATATTGGAAATATCGGTAGTCCGAAAACACAGAAATATCGATGGAAATATCGGGATAATATCGATATCGATAAAAATTACATGGAAACCACGGAAATTGTAAGAAAAACGGGTTTTATTTTCTGTTTTCCTTTAAATAAACCTCCTTGTTGCAGCCACAAAACATTCCACAAACACCCATACACATCCATACAACTCCATTCACGCCAGATTTCATCTCTCACCTCTTGCCGTGCCCATCCTTCACCCAAATCCATATTTTCTGAACCCAAAACCCCCTAGCCGTGCCATACACCCATCCTAGACATTTTTCCACCATTTTACATCATCAAAAACGCATCCAAACCATCTCCATACCTTGTGCCGCAGCAAGAAGGAAGAAGGAGTGCCCTTGAATGTGCTTGCTAGTCTATTGCAGATTGCTGGAACTTTTAGGTGTAATCTTTCTTATGTTTTCAATGTTTCAATTCGATAAACTTTGTGTTGTGAGTATGAGGAACTAAACCCCCTTAGTTGGGGGGTGATTCGAAACCATGTACATGCTTGCAATATGATTTGATTACATTCAGTTGTTATTTCATAAGTTGTGGATTCAATTCGTTCATCTACTTGATTGATAACTTATTTGTGTATGTTGATTGAGAGTGCACGCTTAGTTTTCATGCATGAATATGATGCTAGATTATGAGGGAGTTTCACCTAATAGTTACAATCTTATAATCACAAGTAGTGAAGGTCGCTTGAAAACGATCGCTTTGAATGAATTCTTGGCACTAGTTTCATGCTCATCATAGTAACGAATGCCTCGTCAACACTTATAGTTCTCATTGTGCTTCATGATTCTTGATTGTATCTTTATTGTGCTCATCACGTAAGGAACCTTTGAGGAATGCTTTGAATTGTTGTATGCGCTTTCCCATCCAATTCATTAACTTAAGGAGAACTTGAAGGTTAATTTAAGCGTATCTAATTAACTTGGGGTGTTGAGTTTCATAATTTATTGGAAGAACAAATGAAAATCGTTTTGTTTGCAAGTGTGACATGTGTGGAGAAGAACCTCCTAACTAGCCTTTTATCCATCCTTTTCATCAAAAAACGTTTTACAATCTGTTTTGTTTTAAAGTTTCTGTTTTGTTTTCAATTTTCGTCCAAAACAAATCCCCCTTTATTTTGAAGTCTTAGATTAGTTAGAAAGTGTTTTGTTTTGTGTTTCTAAGTGTTTTGATTCAAGTTTTCATCCAATTTCGTCCAAGTTCTTGTTAGGTTCTCAAAACTGCCCAGAAAGTGGTTTTTAGGCAGTTTTGAGTCATTAGGTTGCTGTTTTGAGTTTTATGTTTGTTTAAGTGT
Organism: Malus x robusta; assembly: GCA_963082935.1. Lineage (NCBI taxonomy): Eukaryota > Viridiplantae > Streptophyta > Magnoliopsida > Rosales > Rosaceae > Malus > Malus x robusta. The sequence continues at coordinate 15,708,656 of OY720325.1, read as the reverse complement.
TTTAAATTTTAGTTTTGCATTCTTCGAGTCTAGTTTAGTGTTTTAAACTTTGTTTTTATGTTTTTAAGTCAGTTTCCAAGTGTTTAGCAATCCCTCCTAATCCCCGGTCTAGAACGATCCCTACTTACATCTTTACTACAATTTGACAAAAGAGGGTTTAATTTGTGTGCTTAACTATTTCGCATCATTTCCCAAGAAGAATGATTCAAGAGAAAGTAGTGGCTAAAGAATGTCAAGACTTCATCAAAGAGGACAAATTTGAAACAACAAAGCCCAAAGAAGTTGAATTTGATGACATTGGACAAGTCACAACCATCATAGTAAATCTGGCCAAGTCCAATATCCCTGAAACTTTCAAAGGAGAGGTGTTTGTCATTGAGTTCTTGTCGGACAAAGCAAGTAAGTCATCTTCTCCAATTTCCATTACATTTTATACTAACTTGCTGATTTTGATGAATCAGGTACCTACACTAGAATCTAAACCAATGCCGGTTCATTTCAAGTATCATCGTCCATTCAAAGATCAAATCCATGCCGTGGGACCTAGGGGAGCTTAAAGAGAAGCATTCAAAAAAGGAAGATTGAGGACAATGCCGTGGGACCTAGGAATTGCTCTAACAACCAGATTTGAGTTTCTAAAACCCTTCACTTTGTTGCTTGTTTCTAATCTGCCAGTTTTGTTTTTAACTTGCTGTTTGTGTGTTTCTTTGTGTTTTGTGTGAGTTTATGCTTGAAACATTGAGGACAATGTTTGATTTAAGTATGGGGGGGGGTAAATAAGTGTTTTTGATGCAAATTCGTGGGATTTTATCACCCTTTACTTATAGACTTGTTCCTTGCTGTTTTTGAGTGTTTTTAAGCTATTTTGGTGTGGTTTAGGGTGTTTTGAAGTAAAAATCCGAAAATCACATAAAAATTTGAAAAATTTGTTTTAAAAACCCAAAAAGAGTTGTTTTTGTGTGTTTGTTTGTGTCTTAGGGTACCTTCCAACACAATGATGAGGATTTGGTTTTTAATTGCATGACTGTTAAAGAGAGTGATTAACATGGATGAAAGTTTGATTTACTCTTTGTTTATACTTGGTTGTGGTTATAACTTATGAATTCACATGCAATCATAAAGGAAAAATCAGTTTTTGTAACATGCTTGAAGGAAGGAACTCGAATTAACGCTACAACCTTGTGAGACTTGAGCCTATACGTTTATTTGGAGAGTTAAAATCTGTGCATTCTTTGTTTTCTAAGTCGTTGCATGATCTCATTATTCCTTGCTTGGTTGCTACTTAGAAGGCGTTTCATCATTTAGTTCCAAATGCTAGAACTCATGCCCATTTCATTCAAAGCATGTCATTGAATTGCATAACACATATTCAAGATAAAGTTGTGTAGTGACCACCACCATAGCCAAAAAGCTGTAAATCCCCTCTGTTATTATGTTTTGTAGGTTTTTAACCCCGTTGAGCCTTGTTTAGCCTATTCTTTGTTAACCCATGTTTTCCTCACCTAACCTAGATTAGGACCATCCATACCCTTGTTCTTAAAGCATAGTAAAGCATGATTCAAATTGAATTCCTTTTGATTTATGTTGGCAGAAAACAAGTGTGGGGGAAGTATTTCTTTTGTGATTTTGTGTGCCATAGGCACGTGTGGAAAGAAAAGAAAAGAAAAAATTCGTGGAAAAAGAAAAAAATGAAGAAAAAAGTGTGAAAAGTATGAAAAAAGAGTTGAAAAGATGTGAAAAAGAGTTCCAAAGTATTGTTTGTTGAAGTAAGGGTCCAAAACAATGAATTCGGCCCTAAGGAGTTGTCTAAATCTTTCCCTTGTGTTTTAAAGTTAATTTCTGCAATCTAAGTGAATTCTAAGTCTCAATTTCACTACTTTGCTTACTAATGCTTGAAGAACGTTTGTTTTCCCTATCCTTTCTTTGTTAACCAATACCCCAAGCCCCGTTACAACCCTTAACTTCTATCTTGAGTGTTGTGTATTTCAATTTGTGGAGTTTGAATTTGGTATGAGCATGTCACTGGTTCTCGCATCTAAGTAGTAGCATTCCATTCATGAGACCATATCTAAACATGCTTCTTAACTCTAGAAATTGCGTTCTTTGTGATACATATATGTGAGCATTCGTTTTCATATCTACATCAATCCTCTCACATATAACTAGTATAGGGTGTGTAGTTAGAAAATCTGAGTGAAAATAGAGTGCATATCTTGTAAGGAATTGAGCGAATTCTCTAAGGCATGTTACTACATTCAAAACATCGTTTTAATTGGTTAATTGTGAACTAGTAAGTGGTGACTATGATTAAGTATGTGTTCATGTGTAAAGATGACTAAAATCTATGGGGATAACAATTTTTAACATGTCATGTGCATTGGAAATCCCTAAGACAATTGTTGGAAGGTCTAGAGTGTGTTTTGTTTCTTTTGTTTGTTTTGTTTTGCTCGAGGACTAGCAAAAGCTAAGTGTGGGGGTATTTGATAGGAGCATATTTATGCCACTTAGTTAGCTTGTTCTTGTGCATTTACGTTGTTAGTTCGTAGTTATTTTAGTATTTTAAGCTATTTTCGTGTGTTTGTAGGTCCAATGGTTTAAAGTGGCAAAGAAGGTGCATTTTGGAGCCTTTTGGAGTAGTTTTGGGCATCAAATGGATTGCACTTGCTTGGAGCTAAGAAGATGGACGAAATTGAAGATCAAATGAGCTTAGGATTGAATGAAGATGTGAAGAATTGGATTCAAGACAAATGAAGAATGAAGAGTTCAAAATTGGAAGCCAAAGTTTCTAAAGTTGGAAGTTTCTATTCTCGGCTTGAAGTTTCCTAATCCTTCCTCACCTATGTTCCAGCCACAAAAGGGTTTCAAAACATGTTAGGTTGCCTAATTACATGGTCCTAGAAGTCCTAATACTTGCCTAGGAAGTTGCCGCACCAAATTTGCAAGAAAACCACATTCCCTTTATTTTCTAGTCTTTGCCGCACATCACCTTACCTTTTCTCCTTTTAAATCTGATTTCTTACCTTTTCTTGGAGGATTTGGAGATCTAAACTTAGCCAATTTCAGTCCCAAACCGTGCCTTCCCCTTTCCCTTTCTCCTTTGTTCTTTGCCGCACAAGACATGACTTTTCTTTCCTATTTTCTGCACCTAAATCATATTCCTGTTTTGTTTCAAGCCTTGCTGCACAAGGGATCATCTCCTTGCCTAATTTCTAACCCAAAATTACATTCCCTTTGTTCTAAAGCCTTGCCATGCAAGGGGAAAGGTTTCTTACCTATTTTGTGCCCAAAACACATTCCTAAAATCTGCCCTATAAATTCTGCCGAATTTTCCTTTCCTTTTCTCTTTAATTCCTGCACCTTTCTTACTTGTTTTGATTAATTTCTGACCCTTAATTCTCTTGGGACAAAATAGCTAAGTTTCATTCAATTGCCCTAAACCCTAGCCATGCCTTAGCGTATATAAACCCTTTTGCCGCAAGTTCTGAAGGCTCTCTTCTCTTTTCTAATCATCCACCATTCCACCCTTCACCATAACCAACCTATATCCATCCACCACCACAAATCACCACAAAAACCATCACCCATCCCTTGTGCTGCTGCAAAGAAGAAGGAAGGAGACCCTTGGACGTGCTTGCCATTCAAGACGTTGGATTGCTGGAGCGTTTATAGGTGTTTTCATTCTTTGTTTTCAATATCTAAGTTTATGTATCTTTGTTTCGCGAGTATGAGGAACTATACCCCTCTTGGCTAGGGGGAATTTCGAAACCATGATTATATTTGCAATATGAATTGATTACCTTCAGTTGTGATTTCATAAGTTGTGAATTCAATTTGTTTAACTGCTTGATTGATAACTTATTCATGTATGTTGATTAAGGAGGCCTACTTAGTTTGCATGCATGAATATGATGCTAGAGTATAAGGGAGTTTCACTTAATAGTTACAAACTTATATTCACAAGTAGTGGAGGTCGCTTATAAACGATCGCGTTAAATGAATTCTTGGCACTAGTTTCATGCTCATCATAGTAACGAATGCCTTGTCAATACTTATAGTTTTCATGATGCTTAATGATCTTTGATTGTATCTTTATTGTGCTTTTCACGTAAAGGACTTTTGAAGAATGCTTTGAATTGTTGTATGCGCTTTCCCATCCAATTCATTAACTTAAGGAGAACTTGAAGGTTAATTTAAGCGGACCTAATTAACCTGGGGTGTTGAGTTTCATGATTTATCGAAAGAACAACTGAAAATTGGTTTATGTGCAAGTGTGTCATGTGTGGAGAAGGACCTTCTAGCTAATCCATCATCCATCCATTCATCTTAATTTCGTCCAAAATCTGTTTAGTTTTAAGTTTCTGTTTTGTTCTGCTTATTTTCGTCCAAAAACCCAATCCCCTTTACTTTGAAGTGTTAGATTAGTTAAAATCTGTTTTAGTTTGTGTTTTTAAGTGTCTTGAGTCAAGTTAAAACCAATTTTCGTCCAAATTTACTCTAGGTGGCAGATTTGAGTCAATTTCATTGTTTTGTGCTGTTTTGAGTCTTTTAAGTTTGATTTGAGTCTTGTGAGTCTTGTTAAGTGTTTTTTAGTTTATTTTTGTGTTTCTAAGTCAGTTTAGAGGTTTTAGCAAGCCCTCCTAATCCCCGGTCCAGAACGATCCCTACTTGCATCTTTACTACAATTTGACAACAAGAGGGTTTAATTTGTGTGTTAGTTTATAACGCATCAGTACCCTAGTGAGGACCATTCATGTTTCTCTATTGATATAATTGACTCTTTGGCGCAGGGATATCTTGAAGATTTGAATGACGATACGCTTGAAAAAGTCATTACACGAAGCATGGAACCTACCACCAAGGGGGCAGATTTTAAGCTAACTCACGGCACACATGAACTAGGCCATGCCGTGCCCCCTAGTGAGGAACTTCTTGAGTTGGTTGCTGCCCTTGAGTCATTCCCTAAGCATGGTGGTAAGTCTCCTAACTTTGAGTCAATTCCAATTTCGACTAACAAGTTGCTTCCATCCATCGTTCAGGCACCCATCCTTGATCTCAAACCCTTACTAAGCCATTTGAAGTACATTTTCTTGGGGGGAAACGAGACACTACCTGCCATCATCTTTTCATCCCTCACGGCACAAGAAGAGGAGAAACTAGTTCGAGTTTTGAAGGAGTTCAAATCTGCCCTAGGTTGGACATTGGCCGATATTAAAGGTATAAGCCCTACGACTTGTATGCATCACATATTTCTAGAGGAGGGGGCCAAACCAACTAGAGAGGCTCAACGCCGTCTTAACCCTCCGATGATGGAAGTTGTGAAAAATGAGATAATCAAGCTCCTTGATTGTGGTGTGATTTATCCCATCTCCGATAGCCGTTGGGTTTCACCTATCCAATGTGTGCCCAAGAAATCCGGAGTGACGGTTGTAGAGAATGCGGAGAATGAGCTTGTGCCTACCCGGATTCAAACTGGTTGGCGAGTGTGCATTGATTATAGGAAGCTAAACGCAACCACAAGGAAAGATCACTTCCCATTGCCGTTCCTAGATCAAATGCTCGAAAGGTTAGCAGGTCATTCCTTTTATTGCTTTCTTGATGGATACTCCGGTTATAATCAGATTGTTATTGCCCCGGATGATCAAGAAAAGACCACTTTTACTTGTCCCTTTGGAACGTTTGCATATCGACGCATGCCATTCGGTTTGTGCAATGCTCCTGCCACGTTTCAAAGGTGTATGGTTAGCATCTTTTCTGATTATGTTGAGAGGATTATTGAGATATTCATGGATGATTTTAGTGTGTTACCAATTCATTTGATAATTGCTTGGATAATCTCACTTTAATCTTGAAACATTGTGTTGAAACAAACCTTGTGTTAAATTGGGAGAAATGCCATTTTATGGTTAAACAAGGTATTGTTTTGGGTCATATAATCTCTGAATGAGGAATTGAAGTTGATAAGTCTAAAATAGATCTTGTACGCTACTTACCCTCTCCCACTTCGGTGAGAGAGGTTCGTTCTTTCCTTGGTCATGCAGGATTCTACCGATGATTTATCAAGGACTTTTCCAAGATTGCACAACCCCTATGCCGTCTCCTACAAAAGGAAGTTCCTTTTGAGTTCAACGCGGCGTGTGAGCAAGCATTCAAGCATCTCAAGGACCTCCTCACCACGGCACCCATCATAACTCCTCCGGATTGGTCCATTCCCTTTGAATTGATGTGTGATGCATCGGATTATGCACTTGGAGCTATTTTAGGTCAAAGAAAAAATAAACAGCCACATGTTATTTATTATGCTTCACGCACTTTGAATGATGCTCAATTGAATTATTCTACAACCGAAAAAGAACTTTTGGCGGTTGTATTTGCTTTAGATAAATTTAGATCATATCTAATTGGTACTAAAGTAATTGTTTTCACTGACCATGCAGCCTTAAAGTATCTTTTCACCAAAAAGGAGGCCAAGCCGAGGCTCATTCGTTGGATGCTCTTACTTCAAGAGTTTGACATCGAAATCAAGGACAAGAAGGGGAGTGATAATGTTGTTGCCGACCACCTAAGCAGGTTGGTGCATGAAGAAGAGGATCTTCCCATCTATGAAACATTTCCAGATGAACAACTCTTGTCCGTTCAGGTAAGTGCTCCTTGGTACGCAGATTTGGTGAATTATTTGGTGACTAAACAAGTTCCTAGCACCCTAAACAAATTCCAACGTGATAAACTTAAAAAGGATGCTAGATTTTATGTTTGGGATGACCCATACTTGTGGAAATATTGTTCAGATCAGGTTATAAGAAGATGTGTGCATGAATCAGATTTTCACTCAATTTTAAGTTTTTGTCACACATATGCATGTGGGGGTCACTTTGTGATATGATATTTACTAGCACTCAAATTAACCCTCTTTTTATCAATTGTAGTAAGTATGTAAGTATGGATCGTTCTAGGCCGGGGATTAGGAGGGATTGCTAAATCACTTGAAAATTGACTCAAATACGTAAAAAACAAGTTTAAAACACTAAACTAGACTCAAAGAATGCAAAACTAAACTTTAAAACACCAAAACAAACCAAAAGACTCAAAACAGCAAATAAACACTCAAAACTGTCTTAAAAACACTTTCTGGGCAGTTTTGAACACTAAGGAAGAATTTGGACGAAAATTGGTTTTAACTTGACTCAAGACACTTAAAAACACAAACTAAATTGATTTCTAACTAATAAAACTCAACAAAGTAAAGGGGGATTGATTTTGGACGAATTTAAAAACAAAACAAAACTTTGTAAACTAGAACAGAATTTAAAACGAATTGGGTTGAATTGAATGGATGGAAGGCTATCTAAGGGGTTCATCTCCACACATGTTATACTTGCATTCAAAACGATTTCCAATTGCTTTTCAATAACCCATGAATTCTCAACGCCCCAAGTTAATTAGGTCCGCTTAAATTAACCTTCAGATTTTCCTAACATTATTGAATTGGATGATTGCATACGACAACCCAAAGCATTCCCCACAAGTCCCCTACATGATTGCATAATAGAGATACAAGCAAGAATCATTAAGTTCTATGAAAACCATAAGCATTGACGAAGCACTTGTTACTATGATTGCATGAAACTTATGCCAAGAATTTACTTAACGCGATTGAGATCATCAACCTTTACTACTTGTGAATATAAGTCCATAACGATTAGGTGAAATTTCCTTATATCCTAGCATCAAATTCATGCATGCAAATTAAGTGTCGACCCTCAACCAACATACACAAATCAGTTTTAATTCTTGTAGATAAGTAAATTGAATTCACAACTTATGAAACGCAATTAGAAGTAATCAAATCATATAGCAAGCATAAACATGGTTTCGAATCCCCCCCTAGCCAAGGGGGGTTTAGTTCCTCATACTCGCAAAGCAAAGATACATAAATTTAGAAATTATAATCCAAAGAAAGAAAACACCTAGAACGCTCCAACTTGGCACCAAGCTCATCAACGAATTCTCCTTCCTCCTTGCTGCGGCAGAGAACTTTAGAACAGGTTTTTTAGGTTATTTGTGGTGTAGAATGGATGGGGAATGGTATGGGAAGGTTTAGGGTTGATGGGGGTACGGCTAGGGATGATTTTGGGCAGAATTTTGGGACTTTGGTGATGGGAAGGTGCGGCAGAAATCAAGGGCAGATTTCTGGCGTGAATGATTGTGTATGGGAGATGATGATCTGATCTAGGGGTTATAATGAGTATATTTAGGCATCCAAAACCCTAGGGTAATCAAATTAGGGTTTCTAGAAGCCCAAATCCACCAGAAATTAGGTTAAAACAATCAGATTTTTAGTGGGAATAAGGCCTAAGGTGCGGCTAGGGTTAGGGTCCACAAGGAATTAGGGTTTAGGTCATCTAAAAGCCCAATGCCAAGAATAGAAACTCTCGAAAATGGAAACCTCCAAGAATAGAAACTTCCAACTTTAGAAACTTTGGTTTCCAAATCTGAATTCTTTGTTCTTCACTTTCATTTCTTCATTTCTTAAGCTCCTTTGACCTTCAAACTCATCCATTCCTGGTGCTCCATTAGCATACACTCCATTCCAGCTCAATTTTGCTCTAAAATGCTCCATTTTGCACTTCTTTGCATACTTTGTCTCTAAACCTGAAATTGCACGAAAATGACTTTAAACACTAAAATAACTAAAGAAAAACAACATAAATGCACAAGAACAAGCCCACTAAGTCGCATAAATATGCTCCTATCACTTTGGCACCCAAAGGACAGCCTTTAAGGTTCTTGAATGTGGTTTTTATTGGCCTACTTTGTTTAAAGATGCTAGAACCTTTTGTTTAACATGTGATCGCTGCCAAAGGACAGGTAATATTAGCCAAAAAGATCAAACGCCGCAGGTACCCATCTTTGTTGTTGAAATCTTTGATGTTTGGGGTATCGATTTTATGGGTCCTTTTCCTTCATCTTTTGGTTTCACTTACATATTACTTGCCATTGATTATGTTTCAAAGTGGGTGGAAGCGAAAGCCACTCGAACTAACGATTCTAAAGTTGTGGCAGATTTTGTGAAAACTAATATCTTTTCTAGATTTGGGATGCCTAGGGTGCTAATCAGTGATGGAGGGTTTCATTTTTGCAACCGTACCATTGGGGCATTACTCAAGAAGTACCATGTGACGCATAAGGTTTCCACACCTTACCACCCCCAAACCAATGGCCAAGCCGAGGTGTCTAATCGTGAGATCAAACAGATTTTGGAGAAGACCGTTGGGCTAAATAGAAAAGATTGGAGCTTACGGTTGGATGATGCATTATGGGAGTATCAAACGGCTTACAAGACCCCCATTGGCCATCAAGACCTTCAATTTAGATGTGGACCAAGCTGGAATTCATCGAAAGCTTCAATTGAGTGAACTTGATAAGATAAGGCATGAAGCTTATGAGAATGCTAGAATTTACAAAGAGAAGACCACGACATTCCATGATAAGATGCTTTGAGGCAAGACTTTCAAAATTGGGCAGAAAGTGTTGTTGTTCAACTCCCGTCTTCGTCTATTCCTTGGTAAGTTACGTTCCAAGTGGGTTGGCCCATTTGTTGTTACTAATCTTTTTGTGCATGGTGCAGTCCAAATTAAGAGCTTGAGAACCGGGCAAGAATTCAAGGTGAATGGACATCGCTTGAAGCCGTACTACGAGCACTTTGTGGAGCATGTTGTGGAGGAGATCCCACTGCATGCTGATAGGAGCATATTTATGCGCCATAGTTAGCTAGTTCTTATGCATTTCCATGGTGTTTTCTTAGTTAAAGTAGTCTTTTAAGCTAGTTTTATGTGTTTTCAGGTTTTAGTGTCAAAGTATGCAAAAAGAAGCAATTTGGAGCATTCTAGAGCATTTTTGGGCCAAGATTGGATAGTGCAAGCATGGAGGCATGAAGATGGACGAATTTGAAAGGCTTGAATTCAGTTAGAGAGCTGCAAGGAGGCCTAAAAATCTGATTTCTAGAAGGCTACATTAATCTCACATGTTTTTAGACTTTGTTCTTCTAGAAGCCAGCCATTTAAGACCCACATGTTTCACACATGGTGCCTAATTTCTACCTAATTTCTGGTACAAAACCTCTTGTTTTCAACTAAATTCTAAACCCTTCCTAGCCCTATAAATAAGGCAGCTGCAAGCATCACAAATTCATTCAGAAATTTCACAAACCCTTCACATCACTCATTCATCATCAAAATTCGTCCATTCTATTCCAGCCGCATCCATTGATCCCAAAACACCATTCTTCAACCTAGAGACACAATCAGCCATTCCACCACTTCCCAACCATCAAACACTCATCCACACCCATCCTACATCCCTTGTCGTGTCTCTAAACATCCCACAAACCGTTCTACATCATCAAAACGTCCCAGAATTCATCCTCATCCAATCTGCCGCAAGCAAGAGGAAGGAGACAGATGCGCAAAATTGTTTGGCTCTTCATTCTGAGTTGTTGAACGATTTTAGGTGTATTCTCTCTTATATTTCAATGTCTAATTCATGTAATCTCTGTTTTGCTCTGAGTATGATTGGCTAAATTCGTTTTTGGCTAAGGGTGTATTCGAAACCATGGATATACATGTAAAATAAGTTGATTACTCCAGTTATCGTTGCATAAGTAATGAATACAATCTGTTTAACTATGTGATTTAGAACTTATTCTTGTATGTTGATTGAGAGTGCACACTTAATTTGCATGCTTGAATCTGGTGCTAGGATATGAATTTGTTTCACCTAATCGTTATGAGTTTATATCCACAAGTAGTGAAGGTCACTAGTCATGATCGTGTTGAGTAAATTCCTGGCGAAAGTATCATGCTTTTCATAGTTACAATTGCCTTGTCGATGCTTATGATTTCCAATGAACGTAATGATTCTAACTTGTATCTTTATCATGCTGTTCATATAGAGAACTTGTTAGGAATAATTTGGTTGCAATGCATATTCATTCAATTCAATGATCTTAGGGAAATCTGAAGGTTAATTTAAGCGGACCTAATTAACTTGAAGTGTCGAGGTTCATAACTTGTCGAATTGATAACTGGAAGTTGATTTAAGTTGCATATATTTCATGTGTGGAGAAGAATCCCTTAGCCATTCCATCACCCATTGCTTCATCACATTTAGTTTACAATCTGTTTTCTTTACAATCTGTCCATTTAATTCAAATTCGTCCAAACACAATTCCCCCATATTTTGTTAAGTTTGAATCTTCAAAATCTGTCCTCTTTGGTGTTTTTAAGTATTTTGAGTCATAAGTTTTGGCAAATTCGTCCAAATCTTGTCTTAGTTGCTGTTTGAGTCAATTAACTTGTTTTAGTCAGTTTTGGGCAGATTTGAGTGTTTCAAATCTGTTTTGAATCTTAGTAGTCTAATTAGAGTCTTTAAGTTTAGTTTTTGTGTTTCTAAGTCAATTTGCATTAGATTAGCACCCCTAGTTAATCCCCGGTTAGAACGATCCCTACTTACATTATTACTACAATTGTCACAAATAGGGTTTAATTTGTGTGTCAAGTTAATTTTCACACCAAATTTTGGCGCCGTTGCCGGGGATTAGCAAAATTGCTAATCCCCCTTTCTTTCTTTTTTGTGTCTTTTGTTTTTCGTTTCTGATTTTGTTTCGTTTATTTTACTTTTGATATTGGATTTAGTTTTCTTTCTTTGATTTCAGGTTCTAGAGAAGTAAGGCATGGATTTTGCTAACATTCAAGCTCAATTGGCGAATCTTACTTCTCAATTGTCACAGATTGCCGGAAGGACTACAATGCAAAGTGTCCCTACATTTGGTGTGTCTTATGGGCAAGGATATCAAACTCATCAACATCCTCAATTCACTGTGAACGAAGATGCTTGGGGTTATCAAGGCTATGATCAACCAAGCAACAACATGTTTTCCAACACTTACAATTCGGCTTGGAGAGATCATTCAAATTATACGTGGGGGGAACCTCAACAAGTTCAACACGAAGGATATTGGCAACCATATGAGGAGATCTATTCAAGTCATGCGCAGCCACCACAACCTCATATACAATATGCCCAACCAAACTCAGGTTCATCAATCAATTATAATCAAATTCTTGAGGAATTAATTTCTTTGGCGCAGGGCTCACAAAATCAAGCCAAGGAGGCTCAACAAGGAGAATATTGGCAGCCATATGAAGGGTTCTATACAACGCCATATGCACCACCACAGCCTCCTCCAGAATCTTCCCAAACAAGTTCAGGTACGTCCTTGGATAATGATACACTTCTTAAGTTACTCACCAATTTGTCTCAGGGGCAAGAAAATCAAACCAAGAGGATGCAAAATCAAGCCAAAAAGATGGATGAATTAGAGAAGCAAGTTGGGCAAAATGTGGAGTTCATGGCACAAATTCAAGAACAAAGTGAATTCTCCAACGCAAACATTGTAAATTCAGTGGAAGATTTTGAAAGTACTGAAGCCATCACTTTGGGAAGTGCCATGGAGGTTGGAGCTGAACCAAAGGCGTCCAAACAAAGCCAAGAGGAGGACGAACATTTACTAATTGAGGAGGAGGAAGAAGATACACCCACGGCAAGGGTAGAACAACCTTTGCCGCAGCCTCCTAGAGTCCCTATGTCGTCCAACTCAGGTAAGGTGGTTCCAAATTCAATTAATTCTAACCCTATTCCACCCAATGTCCTTTTTCCTTGCAGGTTTTTTATTCCCAAGGAAGAAGAGAGTGAAAAAGACATCGTGGAAGCCCTTCCCAAGGTGCAAAGCGATATCCAAATTCTTGGTACACCAAAACAAGTTCCAGATTGTGTTGAAATCCCTGAAGAGAATTGTACACCAACAAGAAGGATTCAAGAGAAGGTAGTGGCTGGAGAATATCAAGAATTCATCAAAGAGGACGTATTTGAGATAAAGAAGCCCAAAGACGTTGAATTTTTTAACACGGAGCAAGTCCCAACCATCACATTCAATCTGGCCGAATCCAATATCCCTGAATCTTTCCAAGAAGTGGTGTTTGTCATTGAGTTCCTGTCGGACAAAGCAAGTAAGTTATCTTCTCCAATTTCCATTACGTTTTATACTTACATGTTGTTAATGATTCAGGCACCCACTTTAGAATTGAAACCTTTGGCGGATCATTTCAAGTATCACCTTCCATTCAAGGATCAATTTCATGCTATGGGACCTAGGGGAGCGTAAAGAGAAGCATCGTCCGGCTGCAAGATGTTAAAGCAAGCGCTTCTTGGGAGGCAACCCATGCAAATAAAGAAGACCTAGGAAGCTCCGGCATCACAACCAGATTTGCGTCCCTAACCTATCTCTTTATTGCTATTACTTTGCCATTTGTGTTATGTTTGCTAGTTGTGTTAGTTGATTGTTTTTGTGTTAATCTATGTTTGAAACATTGAGGACAATGTTTGGTTTAAGTGTGGGGGGGTAAACAAACTATTTTTGCATGAAATTCGTGGGATTTGATCACCTATCACTTCACATGTTGTTTCTCACTGTTTTAAAGTGTTTTTAGTGTGTTTTGATGTGTTTTAGTGTTATATAACAGAAAACCCTAGAAAATTTCGAAAAAGTTTGAAAAATACCAAAAAGAGTCGTTTTTGAGTCATTTTTGTGTTTTAGGGTACCTTCCAACACAATGATGAGGATTTGGTTTTTAATTGCATGACTGTTAAAGAAAGTTACAAACATGGATGAAATTTTGATATGCTCTTTGGTTTATGCTTAGTTGTAATTATAGTTCATGAAATCACATGTAATCAAAAGAAAAATTAGTTTTTGTAACATGCTTGAAGGAAGAAACTCAAACTAACGCTACAACCCTGAGAGACTTGAGCTTTTAACATTCTTTGGAGAGTTAATAATCTGTGCATTTGTTGTCTTCTAAAGTCGTTGCATGATCTCATTATTCTTTGCTTGGTTACTACTTAGAAGGCGTTTCATCATTTAGTTCCAAACATTAGAACTCATGCCCGTTTCATTCAAAGCATAAAATTGATTAGCATAACACATAACAAGATGAAGTTGTTAGTAAACCAAGAGCCAAATAGCCGTACCCCATGTTCATTTGTTTTGTAGGTTTAAGCCCCGTTGAGCCTTGTTTAGCCTATGTTCTTTGTTAACCCACGTTATCCTTACCTAGCCTAGAATAGAACCATCCATGCCTTTGTTCTTAAAGCATAGTGAACATGACTTAGAATGAATTCCTTTTGATTATTCTTGTGCAGAAAAACAAGTGTGGGGGAAGGGATTTATGTGTGAGAATTTGTGCCAAAAACAAGAATTGGGTACGAAAAAAAAAAAAAGAAAAAAAAATGTGAAAAGAACGAAAAAGAGGTCAAAATAAGTAAGAAAGAACTCACAAGTGTTGGTTGTTGAAAAAATGGTCCAAAAAGTTAAATTAGACCCCAAGTATTGTGTATTTCATCCCCTTGTGTGTCTAAGTGAGTTTCTGCAATCATAAGGAATTCTAAGTTTCAATTTCATTGCTTTGCTTACTATTGCTTGAAGAACGTTTGTTTTCCCTATCCTTTCTGTGTTAACCAATACCCCAAGCCCCGTTACAACCCTTAACTTCTATCTTGAGTGTTGTGTATTTCAATTTGTGGAGTTTGAATTTGGTATGAGCATATGGTGTCACTGGTTCTCGCATCTAAGTAGTAACATTCCATCCATGAGATCATAGCTAAACATGCTTCTTAACTCTAAAAATTGCGTTCTTTGTGATACATATATGTGAGCATTCGTTTTCATATCTATATCAATCCTCTCACATATAACTAGTATAGGGTGTGTAGTTAGAAAATCTGAGTGAAAATTGAGTGCGTATCTTGTAAGGAATTGAGCGAATTCTCTAAGGCATGTTACTACATTCAAAACATCGTTTTAATTGGTTAATTGTGAACTAGTAAGTGGTGACTATGATTAAGTATGTGCTCATGTGTAAAGATGACTAAAATCTGTGGGGATAACAATTTTTAACATGTCATGTGCATTGAAAACCCCTAAGACAATTGTTGGAAGGTTTAGGTTGTGTTTTAGTTGTTTTGTTTTGTTTTATTTCTTTGTTTTGCTCGAGGACTAGCAAAAACTAAGTGTGGGGGAATTTGATAGGAGCATATTTATGCGCCATAGTTAGCTAGTTCTTATGCATTTCCATGGTGTTTTCTTAGTTAAAGTAGTCTTTTAAGCTAGTTTTATGTGTTTTCAGGTTTTAGTGTCAAAGTATGCAAAAAGAAGCAATTTGGAGCATTCTAGAGCATTTTTGGGCCAAGATTGGATAGTGCAAGCATGGAGGCATGAAGATGGACGAATTTGAAAGGCTTGAATTCAGTTAGAGAGCTGCAAGGAGGCCTAAAAATCTGATTTCTAGAAGGCTACATTAATCTCACATGTTTTTAGACTTTGTTCTTTGATAGGAGCATATTTATGCGCCTTAGTTAGCTAGTTCTTATGCATTCTTGTTATGTTTTCTTCGTTAAAGTAGTCTTTTAAGCTACTTTCATGTGTTTTCAGGGTTAAAGGACGTATTACACGAAATGATGCAAGTTGGAGCTTTTGGAGCGAAACGTGAGCTTGGATTGAAAAGGACATGCTTGGAACACAAGGTTGGGACGGAATTGAAGAGTTGAAAGATTCGAGGTTTCCTACTTGAAGTAGGAGAGCTAAGCCTAAAAGTTTCCTTTTTGGGTTGATCTTTCCTAAATCGGAATTGGCAACCAAAGTTTCTAAAGTTGGAAGTTTCTATTCTTGGAGGTTTCCAATTTCGAGAGTTGCTATTCTTGGCTTTGGGCTTTTAGATGACCTAAACCCTAATTCCTTGTGGACCCTAAGCCCTAATCATTTAATTTCTGCTATGTTAAACCCTAGCCCACTAAACCAGCCGAACCCTAGGGCCTAATTACCTAAAATCTGCCATGTTAAACCCTAGCCCATTTTTCCTAAACCCAAGCCGCACCTAACCCTAGCCCATTGTTAAAAATCTGATTTCATTAGGGTTTTGAAAGGCCTATATATATGCTCCTAATGCTTGCAGCCGAATCTCCCTTCCAGAATTCAGAAATTCGTCCAAACCTATTCAGCACCATTTATACATCTTGCAGCAGCCATTCAACGATGCCAACCACCATCCTCCACCTTTAGACACCATTCCACACCTCCATAATCCTTTCCCACACCTTGCCGCACCACCCTACCCTCCTAACTCCTTTCTAAAAACCCAAAAACTCATCCAGCAACTCCATTCACGCCAGAACCTGTCCCTCACCTTTGCCGAGCCCAACCTTCACCCAAATCCATAGTTTCTGACCTAAAACCTTCCTAGCCGTGCCCTACACCTATCCTAGATAGTTTTCCACCATTCCCCCTCATCCAAAGTCATCCAAATTCATCCAAAAACCCCCTAAATCCTCACTGCCGCAGCAAGGAGAAGAAGAAAGAAGAAGTTTCTGGGCAGATTTCAAAGTGGAATTCTTGGGCATTTTAGGTGTAATCTTTCTTACGTCTTTGATGTTTCAATTAAATAACCTTATTGTTGTGAGTATGAGGACTTAAACCCCCTTAGTTGGGGGGTGATTCGAAACCATGTACATGCTTGCAATTTGATTCGATTACATTCAGTTGTTATTTCATAAGTTATGGATTCAATTCGTTCATCTATTTGATTGATAATTTAGTTGTGTATGTTGATTGAGAGTGCACGCTTAGTTTTCATGCATAAATATGATGCTAGATTATGAGGGAGTTTCACCTAATAGTTACAATCTTATAATCACAAGTAGTGAAGGTCGTTTGAAACCGATCGCGTTGAATGAAGTCTTAGCATAAGTTTCATGCAATTCATAGTAACGAATGCTTCGTCAATGCTTATGTTTTTCATAGAACGTAATGATTCTTGCTTGTATCTCTATTATGCAATTCATGTAGGGAACTTGTAGGGAATGTTTTAGGTTGTCGTATGCAATCATCCAACTTAATAACTTGTGGAAAAACTGAGGGTTAATTAGTGCAATTCACGGTTAATTTGGGGCGTTGAGTATTCGTAATTTATTGGAAGAACAACTGAAAATCGTTTTGCTTGCAAGTGTGACATGTGTGGAGAAGAACCTCCTAACTAGCCTTTTATCCATTCTTTTCATCAAAACTTGTTTTACAATCTGTTTCGTTTATAATCTGCCATTTAATCTATTTTCGTCCAAATCAAATCCCACCTTATTTCTTTGAGTCATTTTACTTAGAACTTGTCTTAGAATATGTTTTTAGGTGTTTTAGGTCATTAGGAAATCAAATTTCGTCCAAATTAGTGTAGGTGCTCAAAACTGCCCAGAAAGTGGTTTTTAGGCAGTTTTGAGCCTTCTAGTTGCTGTTTTGATCTTTAGGTTTGTTTAAGTGTTTTAACTTTTAGTTTTGCATTCTTTGAGTCTAGTTTAGTGTTTTAAACTTTGTTTTTGAGTTTTTAAGTCAGATCTTGTCTTAGTTGCTGTTTGAGTCAATTAGCTTGTTTAGTCAGTTTTGGGCAGATTTGAGTGTTTCAAATCTGTTTTGAATCTTAGTAGTCCAATTAGAGTCTTTAAGTTTAGTTTTTGTGTTTTTAAGTCAGTTTCCAAGTGTTTAGCAATCCCTCCTAATCCCCGGTCTAGAACGATCCCTACTTACATTTTCACTACAATTTGACAAAAAGAGGGTTTAATTTGTGTGTTAGTAAAATATCATATCAAATTTTGGCGCCGTTGCCGGGGATTAGCAATTTTGCTAATCCCTTGGATTGTTTTTGTTTCTTTTATTTCACTTTGTTTCTGACTTTATTGAAGTTTCTGACCTAATTTTGTTTCTTGTGTCTTAGGTACTAATGTATGACTAGAAGCTCTCAAACGATTCGTGCAAACATCTTGGAGTTTGACGACGATTTTGAGAGGAAGTTGAGAAGAGCTAGAAGCCAGCAAGAACACCATCCACCGACTTCCGAATCTGACCTTGAAGAAAACGTACAAGAAGAGGAGGAGGAGGCCACGGCAGGAATATTTGAAGAAGTCCAAGGCATGGCGGGGGATAACCGTACACTCAAGGAGCTTTCCGCCTCAGGTTTGGATAATGCCACACCCCTGTGCATTCAATACCCTAGGGCTGCCCAAGGTAAGACGGATGAGTTTGAATTAAAGTCAAGTTTACTTCATCATATTCCTAAATACCATGGCTTGTCCATGGAAGATCCTAACAAACATTTGAAAGAATTTGAAGTAGTTTGCTCTAGTATGACTCCCGTCAATGTTGACGGAAATATATTGAAGATGAAGGCTTTTCCATTCTCTTTGATGGATAAAGCAAAGGATTGGTTATATGAGTTAGCTCCCGGCACTGTTACATCATGGGAGAGTATGAAGAGAGCGTTCTTGGAGAAGTTCTTTCCAACTTCTCGTATCATCCTCCTACGCAAAAAGATAAGCGGAATCCAGCAAGAAGAAGGTGAGTCTTTTCCCACATATTATGAACGATTTAAATCACTTGTTGCTTCTTGTCCACAGCATCAGATGAAGGAGGAGTTGCTTTTGCAATACTTCTACGAGGGTCTCCTACCTCTAGAACGTCAAATGCTTGATGCTTCGGCGGGGGGAGCATTGGTGGACAAAACACCCACGGCTGCCAAGGTCTTGATTGCTAATAGAGCGTTGAACGCTCAACAGTACGAGGGTGTAGGCCAAAGAGGACCCCCACGGCATCAAGTCCATGAGGTAAGTTCGACTCCCGACATTCATTCACAATTGGCTAATCTTACTTCTATTGTGTCTCAGATGGCCGAGGGCATGAAGATGCAAGGACCAATTGTATGTGGCGTATGTTCCATCCAAGGACATGTCTCTGAAAAGTGTCCACAGTTGATTGAAAATGGTGGATGGGAAACCGCCCATGCAATTGGGTTTCAAGGTCAAAACCAACCAAGGAACGATCCATATTCAAACACATATAATCCCGGTTGGAGAGACCACCCAAATTTCAAGTGGAGGGAGCCCCAACAACCTCAAAACCAAGGAGGCTTTAGGCAACAACCCCCGGGGTTCTTTCCCAAAACCTACGGCTCACCCCAAAACCAAGCCCAATCCGGCCCAAATGCCTCAGGTACGTCTCTCGACAATGATGCACTTCTTAAGATACTAACTAAGTTGTCTAATGGACAGGAAGATCAAGCTAAGGCTATGCAAATCCAAGACAAAAGGGTGGATCAACTTGAGAAACAAATTGGGCAGATCGCCGAGTTTGTTGGGCAGTTTAGAGAACAAGGAAAGCTTCCTAGTTCAACCATTGCGAATCCAAAAGGAGGCTTTGAAACCGCAAATGCAATCATGCTAAGGAGTGGAAAAGAAGTTGGGGCAGGTTCTACACCACCAAAATCAGGTCCCAAAGAGGATGAAATGTTGAAATCTGAAGAGGAGACACCAAGTCCACTCACGGCAAATGTAGCACCACCTTTGCCGCAAGTATCCAATGCCCCTAAACCTTCAAATCTGTCCAATAAGGGTAAGCATGTGTTAAATTCAAGTCCTACTAATGTTTTTCCTTTGAATGTCCCCTTTCCTAGTAGATTTTTGCAATCCAAGAACGAAGAGGAGGAAAAAGATGTTCTAGAGACGTTTAGAAAGGTGCAAGTCAACATTCCCCTCCTTGATGCCATAAAGCAAATCCCGAAGTATGCCAAGTGTTTAAAGAAGCTTTGTACGACAAGGAAACGTACCCGGGAGAAAGAAGTGGTACATGTAAGCGAGAACGTCTCCGCCATCTTGCAACGTAAACTACCCCCCAAATGCAAAGATCCGGGGAGCTTTACAATTCCGTGTGTCATTGGTAATACCCGTTTCAAATCTGCCATGCTAGATTTAGGAGCATCTATTAATGTTATGCCATATTCTGTTTATGCATCTATGAATCTAGGAGCACTTAAAAATGATGGGGTAATAATACAATTGGCCGATAGATCTAACGCCTATCCAAAGGGAGTTTTGGAAGATGTTCTTGTGCAGGTTAATCATTTGGTCTTCCCGGCGGATTTCTATGTCCTCGAAATGGATGAATCAGACCATGCCCCTTCATTGCCCATCCTCCTTGGAAGGCCATTTATGAAAACGGCTCAAACGAAGATTGATGTGGCCAAAGGAGAAGTAACTATGGCATTTGGTGGTGATATGATTTGTTTTAAAATTTCTGAATCCATTGAGACTCCTAACGTTGTTCGTTCTTGTTGTGTTATTGATACAATAGAAAAGATAGGGACGGATCATTCAGCCCCTAACACAAAGAATGCATCAAGAACCATGCAAGACGAGGGAATTGGAGTGGAGAACAAGGACCATACGGCCACTGCCCTCACAGTGCTCAAATTGGCAGAAAGGACCATGGGGAAGAACGTTTACCTAGCTGCCACTTCATCACATCACATAGGTAAGCCACCTAATCCAAATCCAATTCCCATTAAAGTTGATAGGTGGTTCTCTTCTATGGTGCAGGTACCCAAGCAAATCCCCGATGGTGGGCACATGTACATGAACCATAGGCAACACAACGCACCCATCAACAAACATCACTATCCATTACCGTTCAAAGATGCAATGTATGAGAATGCCGTGGGACCTAGGGGAGCTTTAAGAGAAGCATTCAAATAAGGACGATTGAGGACAATGCCGTGGGACCTAGGAATTGCTCTAACAACCAGATTTGAGTTTCTAAAACCCATCATTTTGTTGCTTGTTTCTAATCTGCCAGTTTTGTTTTTAACTTGCTGTTTGTGTGTTTTCTTTGCTTGTTGGTTATTTGTGTTAGTTTATGGTTGAAACATTGAGGACAATGTTTGATTTAAGTGTGGGGGGGTAACTAAGTGTTTTAGATGCAAATTCGTGGGATTTTATCACCCTTAACTTGGAGACTTGTTCTTTGCTGTTTTTAAGTGTTTTGAGCAGTTTTGATGTGTTTTAGTGTGTTTTGAAGTAAAAATCCGAAAATTATAAAAATTTGAAAATTTTGTTTTAAAAACCCAAAAAGAGTTGTTTTTGTGTGTTTGTTTGTGTCTTAGGGTACCTTCCAACACAATGATGAGGATTCGGTTTGTAATTACATGGCTGTTAAAGAGAGTGATTAACATGGATGAAAGTTTGATTTACTCTTTGTTATGCTTAGTTGTGGTTATAACTTATGAATTCACATGCAATCATAAAAGAAAAAATCAGTTTTTGTAACATGCTTGAAGGAAGGAACTCAAACTAACGCTACAACCTTGTGAGACTTGAGCCTAAACGTTTATTTGGAGAGTTAAAATCTGTGCATTCTTTGTTTTCTAAAGTCGTTGCATGATCTCATTATTCTTTGCTTGGTTGCTACTTAGAAGGCGTTTCATCATTTAGTTCCAAATGCTAGAACTCATTCCCATTTCATTCAAAGCATGTTATTGATTTGCATAACACACATTCAAGATAAAGTTGTGTAGTGACCACCACCATAGCCAAAAAGCCGTAAATCTCCTCTGTTATTATGTTTTGTAGGTTGTAACCCCGTTGAGCCTTGTTAGCCTATTCTTTGTTAACCCATGTTTTCCTCACCTAGCCTAGTTTAGGACCATCCATACCCTTGTTCTTAAAGCATAGTAAAGCATGATCCGTATTGAATTCCTTTTGATCTATGTTGGCAGAAAACAAGCGTGGGGGAAGTATTTCTTTTGTGATTTTGTGTGCCATAGGCATGTGTAGAAAGAAAAAAAAAAGAAAAAGAAAAGAATATGAAAAAAAAAAAAAAAAAAAAAATAAAGTTTCAAAGTAGTGTTTGTTGAAGTGAGGGTCCAAAACAATGAATTCGGCCCTAAGGAGTTGTTTAAATCTTTCCCTTGCGTGTCAAAGATAAATTCTGCAATATAAAGGAATTCTAAGCTTTAATTTCATTACTTTGCTTATTATGCTTTAAGAATGTTTGTTTTCCTTACCTTCCATTGTTAGCCAATCACCCCTAGCCTCATTACAACCCTTAACTTCTATCTTGAGTGTTATGTGTTTCAATTTGTGGAGTTTGAATTTGGTATGAGCATATGGTGTCACTGGTTCTCGCATCTAAGTAGTAGCATTCCATTCATGAGATCATATCTAAACATGCGTCTTAACTCTAGAAATTGCGTTCTTTGTGATACATATATGTGAGCATTCGTTTTCATATCTACATCAATCTTCTCACATATGACTAGTTTAGGGTGTGGAGTTAGAAAATCTGAGTGAAAATAGAGTGTATATCTTGTAAGGAATTGAGGGAATTCTCTAAGGCATGTTACTACATTCAAAGCATTATTTTAATTGATTACTTATGAATTAGTAAGTAGTGGCTTTAAGTAAGTATGTGCTTGTGTAATGATGACTCAAATCTGTGGGGACAACAATCTTTAACATGTCATGTGCATTGGAAATCCCTGAGGCAAACGTTGGAAGGTGTAGGTTCTGTTTTGGTTAGATTGTTTCGTTTTGTTTTCTTTGTTTTGTTTGTTTTGCTCGAGGACTAGCAAAAGCTAAGTGTGGGGGAATTTGATAGGAGCATATTTATGCGCCTTAGTTAGCTAGTTCTTATGCATTCTTGTTATGTTTTCTTCGTTAAAGTAGTCTTTTAAGCTACTTTCATGTGTTTTCAGGGTTAAAGGACGTATTACACGAAATGATGCAAGTTGGAGCTTTTGGAGCGAAACGTGAGCTTGGATTGAAAAGGACATGCTTGGAACACAAGGTTGGGACGGAATTGAAGAGTTGAAAGATTCGAGGTTTCCTACTTGAAGTAGGAGAGCTAAGCCTAAAAGTTTCCTTTTTGGGTTGATCTTTCCTAAATCGGAATTGGCAACCAAAGTTTCTAAAGTTGGAAGTTTCTATTCTTGGAGGTTTCCAATTTCGAGAGTTGCTATTCTTGGCTTTGGGCTTTTAGATGACCTAAACCCTAATTCCTTGTGGACCCTAAGCCCTAATCATTTAATTTCTGCTATGTTAAACCCTAGCCCACTAAACCAGCCGAACCCTAGGGCCTAATTACCTAAAATCTGCCATGTTAAACCCTAGCCCATTTTTCCTAAACCCAAGCCGCACCTAACCCTAGCCCATTGTTAAAAATCTGATTTCATTAGGGTTTTGAAAGGCCTATATATATGCTCCTAATGCTTGCAGCCGAATCTCCCTTCCAGAATTCAGAAATTCGTCCAAACCTATTCAGCACCATTTATACATCTTGCAGCAGCCATTCAACGATGCCAACCACCATCCTCCACCTTTAGACACCATTCCACACCTCCATAATCCTTTCCCACACCTTGCCGCACCACCCTACCCTCCTAACTCCTTTCTAAAAACCCAAAAACTCATCCAGCAACTCCATTCACGCCAGAACCTGTCCCTCACCTTTGCCGAGCCCAACCTTCACCCAAATCCATAGTTTCTGACCTAAAACCTTCCTAGCCGTGCCCTACACCTATCCTAGATAGTTTTCCACCATTCCCCCTCATCCAAAGTCATCCAAATTCATCCAAAAACCCCCTAAATCCTCACTGCCGCAGCAAGGAGAAGAAGAAAGAAGAAGTTTCTGGGCAGATTTCAAAGTGGAATTCTTGGGCATTTTAGGTGTAATCTTTCTTACGTCTTTGATGTTTCAATTAAATAACCTTATTGTTGTGAGTATGAGGACTTAAACCCCCTTAGTTGGGGGGTGATTCGAAACCATGTACATGCTTGCAATTTGATTCGATTACATTCAGTTGTTATTTCATAAGTTATGGATTCAATTCGTTCATCTATTTGATTGATAATTTAGTTGTGTATGTTGATTGAGAGTGCACGCTTAGTTTTCATGCATAAATATGATGCTAGATTATGAGGGAGTTTCACCTAATAGTTACAATCTTATAATCACAAGTAGTGAAGGTCGTTTGAAACCGATCGCGTTGAATGAAGTCTTAGCATAAGTTTCATGCAATTCATAGTAACGAATGCTTCGTCAATGCTTATGTTTTTCATAGAACGTAATGATTCTTGCTTGTATCTCTATTATGCAATTCATGTAGGGAACTTGTAGGGAATGTTTTAGGTTGTCGTATGCAATCATCCAACTTAATAACTTGTGGAAAAACTGAGGGTTAATTAGTGCAATTCACGGTTAATTTGGGGCGTTGAGTATTCGTAATTTATTGGAAGAACAACTGAAAATCGTTTTGCTTGCAAGTGTGACATGTGTGGAGAAGAACCTCCTAACTAGCCTTTTATCCATTCTTTTCATCAAAACTTGTTTTACAATCTGTTTCGTTTATAATCTGCCATTTAATCTATTTTCGTCCAAATCAAATCCCACCTTATTTCTTTGAGTCATTTTACTTAGAACTTGTCTTAGAATATGTTTTTAGGTGTTTTAGGTCATTAGGAAATCAAATTTCGTCCAAATTAGTGTAGGTGCTCAAAACTGCCCAGAAAGTGGTTTTTAGGCAGTTTTGAGCCTTCTAGTTGCTGTTTTGATCTTTAGGTTTGTTTAAGTGTTTTAACTTTTAGTTTTGCATTCTTTGAGTCTAGTTTAGTGTTTTAAACTTTGTTTTTGAGTTTTTAAGTCAGATCTTGTCTTAGTTGCTGTTTGAGTCAATTAGCTTGTTTAGTCAGTTTTGGGCAGATTTGAGTGTTTCAAATCTGTTTTGAATCTTAGTAGTCCAATTAGAGTCTTTAAGTTTAGTTTTTGTGTTTTTAAGTCAGTTTCCAAGTGTTTAGCAATCCCTCCTAATCCCCGGTCTAGAACGATCCCTACTTACATTTTCACTACAATTTGACAAAAAGAGGGTTTAATTTGTGTGTTAGTAAAATATCATATCATTCTTCTAGAAGCCAGCCATTTAAGACCCACATGTTTCACACATGGTGCCTAATTTCTACCTAATTTCTGGTACAAAACCTCTTGTTTTCAACTAAATTCTAAACCCTTCCTAGCCCTATAAATAAGGCAGCTGCAAGCATCACAAATTCATTCAGAAATTTCACAAACCCTTCACATCACTCATTCATCATCAAAATTCGTCCATTCTATTCCAGCCGCATCCATTGATCCCAAAACACCATTCTTCAACCTAGAGACACAATCAGCCATTCCACCACTTCCCAACCATCAAACACTCATCCACACCCATCCTACATCCCTTGTCGTGTCTCTAAACATCCCACGAACCGTTCTACATCATCAAAACGTCCCAGAATTCATCCTCATCCAATCTGCCGCAAGCAAGAGGAAGGAGACAGATGCGCAAAATTGTTTGGCTCTTCATTCTGAGTTGTTGAACGATTTTAGGTGTATTCTCTCTTATATTTCAATGTCTAATTCATGTAATCTCTGTTTTGCTCTGAGTATGATTGGCTAAATTCGTTTTTGGCTAAGGGTGTATTCGAAACCATGGATATACATGTAAAATAAGTTGATTACTCCAGTTATCGTTGCATAAGTAATGAATACAATCTGTTTAACTATGTGATTTAGAACTTATTCTTGTATGTTGATTGAGAGTGCACACTTAATTTGCATGCTTGAATCTGGTGCTAGGATATGAATTTGTTTCACCTAATCGTTATGAGTTTATATCCACAAGTAGTGAAGGTCACTAGTCATGATCGTGTTGAGTAAATTCCTGGCGAAAGTATCATGCTTTTCATAGTTACAATTGCCTTGTCGATGCTTATGATTTCCAATGAACGTAATGATTCTAACTTGTATCTTTATCATGCTGTTCATATAGAGAACTTGTTAGGAATAATTTGGTTGCAATGCATATTCATTCAATTCAATGATCTTAGGGAAATCTGAAGGTTAATTTAAGCGGACCTAATTAACTTGAAGTGTCGAGGTTCATAACTTGTCGAATTGATAACTGGAAGTTGATTTAAGTTGCATATATTTCATGTGTGGAGAAGAATCCCTTAGCCATTCCATCACCCATTGCTTCATCACATTTAGTTTACAATCTGTTTTCTTTACAATCTGTCCATTTAATTCAAATTCGTCCAAACACAATTCCCCCATATTTTGTTAAGTTTGAATCTTCAAAATCTGTCCTCTTTGGTGTTTTTAAGTATTTTGAGTCATAAGTTTTGGCAAATTCGTCCAAATCTTGTCTTAGTTGCTGTTTGAGTCAATTAACTTGTTTTAGTCAGTTTTGGGCAGATTTGAGTGTTTCAAATCTGTTTTGAATCTTAGTAGTCTAATTAGAGTCTTTAAGTTTAGTTTTTGTGTTTCTAAGTCAATTTGCATTAGATTAGCACCCCTAGTTAATCCCCGGTTAGAACGATCCCTACTTACATTATTACTACAATTGTCACAAATAGGGTTTAATTTGTGTGTCAAGTTAATTTTCACACCACATGCCGTGGGTTCCAAGGAGGAGTGAAGGTGTTCTTCGTCCGGCTGCAAGACGTAAAAGAAAGCGCTACGTGAGAGGCAACCCATGCATACAACAAAGGAAGCCCTAGGCATCACTCCAATTCCAGATTTGCGTTCCTAAAACCCTTCTCTTTGTTGTTGTTTATAATCTGCCAGATTATTTGTTTACTTGCTGTTTGTGTGTTTAATTTTGTTTGGTGTGATTTTATGCTTGAAACATTGAGGACAATGTTTGATTTAAGTGTGGGGGGGGGGGTAACTAAGTGTTTTTTATGCAAATTCGTGGGATTGTACCACCCATTACTTAGAGACTTGTTTCTTGCTGTTTTTAAGTGTTTTTAAGCAGTTTTGGTGTGTTTTAGTATATGTTGTTCTAAAAATCCGAAAATCCCAGAAAAAATTGAAAAATTGTTTAGAAAAAACCAAAAAGAGTTGTTTTTTATTTGTTTTTGTGTGTTTGTGTCTAGGGTACCTTCCAACACAATGATGAGGATTCGGTTTGTAATTGCATGGCTGTTAAAACGAGTGATTAACATGGATGAAAGTTTGAATTACTCTTTTCTTATGCTTATTTGTGGTTATAGCTTATTTATTCACATGCAATCACAAAGGATAAAAATTAGTTTTTCTAACATGCTTGAAGGAAGGAACTCAAACAAACGCTACAACCTTGTGAGACTTGAGCCTAAACGTTTATTTGGAGAGTTAAAATCTGTGCATTATTGTTTTCTAAAGTCATTGCATGATCTCATTATTCTTTGCTTGGTTATTAATTAGAAGGCGTTTCATCATTTAATTCCAAATGCTAGAACTCATGCCCATTTCATTCAAAGCATGTTATTGATTTGCATAACACATATTCAAGATGAAGTTGTGTAGTTACCACCACTTTAGCCAAAATGTTGTGTGCCCTACTTCATTTTATGTTTAAGTTAACCCCATTGAGCCTTGTTAGCCTACTGATGTGAAAATTATGTTGACACTCAAATTAACCCTCTTTTTATCAATTGTAGTAAGTATGTAAGTAGGGATCGTTCTAGGCCGAGGATTAGGAGGGATTGCTAAATCACTTGAAAACTGACTCAAATACGTAAAAACAAGTTTAAAACACTAAACTAGACTCAAAGAATGCAAAACTAAATTTTAAAACACCAAAACAAACCAAAAGACTCAAAACTAAATTTTAAAACACCAAAACAAACCAATCCTTCGCCTTTTGCAAGAGAGAAAAGGGAAAGGCCTTCATCTTCAAAATACTCCCATCGACATTGACGGGGGTCATGCTTGAACACACCACCTCGAATTCTTTCAAATGCTTGTTAGGATCTTCCATGGACGGTTATAATGATCCCTTTGCCCGGTTAAACCATCGGACTCGCCTAAGAAATCCATGCCAGAGACTCCTCCTAGTAACCATCCCCGAAATCCAGGAAGGTGTTCTTGAAGACATGGCGGGCTCCAAGCTACACCCTTCTCTGCTACCAAATCATAGATCTTCCAAAGAAGACCAAAGCGAATGAGCTCACTCGATTTGCGTCTGATCCTCCATGATTTCTCATAGACTGATGCGGAAAAGAAGTCACTTAAGGAAACATCCGGTGAATTCGCGACACTCCAGTCTCCAGTACCAATGGACGTACCGAAGCCAATCCTTCATCCAGTTTCTGAGCAAAGACCCATGGTACTTCGGAATGTGCTGTAACAAACTTGACTTCAACTCGAATTCCTTGGTCTTTCCTTGGGCAGCCGCGGGATAATGAATGCATAAGGGTGCGGCATTGTCCAATCCCGAAGCGGAAAGCTCCTTGATTGTTCGGTTGTCCACTGCCATGGCTTGTTCTTCTTCACCCACTCTCGCCGTGGGTTCCACCTCTTCAAATTCAGAATCGGCCTCTGAACTTGAACTTGATTCACTAGGTTCTGGATTCTTCCTTTTTCTCCTCAACTCTCGCTCAAAATCGTCGTTAAAGTCCAAGATATGTTCAGGAACCGGATGAGAACTCCGAGTCATAAACTAGTACCTAAAACAAGAAAACAAAACAAACTCAGAATCTGGAACGAATTAAACAAACTCAAATAAAACAATCCAAAGGATTAGCAATGTTGCTAATCCCCGGCAACGGCACCAAAATTTGATATGATATTAACTAGCACTCAAATTAACCCTCTTTTTATCAATTGTAGCAAAGTATGTAAGTAGGGATCGTTCTAGGCCGAGGATTAGGAGGGATTGCTAAATCACTTGAAAACTGACCAAAATACGTAAAAACAAGTTTAAAACACTAAACTAGACTCAAAGAATGCAAAACTAAATTTTAAAACACCAAAACAAACCAAAAGACTCAAAACAGCAAACAAACACTCAAAACTGCCTTAAAACACTTTCTGGGCAGTTTCTGACACTAAGGAAGAATTTGGACGAAAATTGATTATAACTTGACTCAAGACACTTAAAAACACAAACTAAATTGATTTCAAACTAATATGACTCAACAAAGAAAAGGGGAATTGATTTTGGACGAATTTAAAAACAAAACAAAACTTTGTAAACTAGAACATATTTTAAAACGAATTGGGTTGAATTGAATGGATGGAAGGCTAGCTAAGGGGTTCTTCTTCACACATGTCACACTTGCATATAAAACGATTTCCAATTGCTTTTCAATAAACCATGAATTCTCAACGCCCCAAGTTAATTAGGTCCGCTTAAATTAACCCTCAGATTTTCCTTAAGTTATTGAATTGGATGAATTGCATACGACAACCCAAAGCATTCCCCACAAGTCCCCTACATGATTGCAAAATAGAGATACAAGCAAGAATCATTAAGTTCTATGAAAATCATAAGCATTGACGAAGCACTCGTAACTATGAATTGCATGAAACTTATGCCAAGAATTTACTTAACACGATTGTGATCAACAACCTTTACTACTTGTGAATATAAGTTCGTAACGATTAGGTGAAATTCCCTTATATCCTAGCATCAAATTCATGCATGCAAACTAAGTGTCGACCCTCAATCAACATACAAGAATAAGTTTTAATTCACATAGATAAGCAAATTGAAATCACAACTTATGAAACGCAATTAGAAGTAATCAAATCATATAGCAAGCATAAACATGGTTTCGAATCCCCCCTAGCCAAGGGGGGTTTAGTTCCTCATACTCACAAATAAACAAAGATAAATAAATTTAAACATTAAAACAAAGATAGAAAACACCTAGAAACGCTCCACAATCCAAGCTCCTTGAATGGCATGCACGGCTCCAAGAGTTCTTCCTTGTTCTCCTTTGCAAACTCACGGCACAAAAGGTATATTTGGGTGAATGGTGTAGTGAAAATATGGTAGAGGATGGTGACTAAATGGTGCAGCCAAGGGTGGTATTTATAGGCTGAAATTCGCAGCCCCTATGTAGCAAAGGAAAAGGATTTAAAAGCCTAATTTGTATAGGATAATAACACACAATCCTTGAAGGAAAAGGCTAAGGCTTTTAGAAACCAAGGGGGAAAGGAATAATTAGGTTTCTAGGAGTTATAGAAAGGTTTGGGGCGTCACTTTTGTAGGACAAGGGATAAGGTCTTCTAGAAAGGTTGTTTTGTGGCTGATTTCTAGAAAAACAAGGGATAAGGTATGGCACCTTTGTAGGAGTGGATAAGGGCTTCTAGAAACCAATTTTAATGTGTCCTAATCTAGTTAGAAACCCTCCTAAGTGGCTGAAATGTGGATAGTTTAGGATTAGGATAAGATAGGATAGGATAAGGTTTGTTTGGATAAGATAAGCTAAGATAAGGTTATGGATGAGGTTTTGGATAAGATTCCTTATCTTGAGCTGATTCTTTGGCTTTAATTCTCCTTCTTCATGTAGGAATACTTGCTTGAGTAGGAAACTTCTTTCGTCTAGGAATCTATCTTCAATTAGGACTCCTACATTGATTAGGAATCCTTCTTTGTTTAGGAATCCTTCATGTAAGCCCTTTCCTACCTCAACTAGGAAACTTTGTATCTTCAATTCTTCAACTTCAAAACACATTCCTAGCTTCGTCAATCCCTCAAATTCGTCCATCCCTTGTGCTTCATGTGCATGAACTCCATTTTAGCCCAATTTCGCTCCAAAATGCTCCAAATTGCATCCTTTTGTTCACTTTGTCTCTAAAACCTGAAAACACATGAAAATAGCTTAAAAGACTAACTTAACTAAGAAAACACAACATAAATGCATAAGAACTAACTAACTAAGGCGCATAAATATGCTCCTATCACCTACATTCTTTGTTAACCACATTATCCCCACCTAGCCTAGTTTAGGACCATTCATACCCTTGTTCTCAAAGCATAGTAAAGCATGATTCAAATTGAATTCCTTTTGATTAATGTATGGCAGAAAACAAGTGTGGGGGAAGTGTTCTCATGTGAATTAGTGTGCCATAGGCACGGCATTGAAAGAAAAGAAAAAAAAAAGAGTTGAAAAGATGTGAAAAAGAGTTCTAAAATGTTGTTTGTTGAAGAAAGGGTCCAAAACTTTGAATTCGGCCCTAAGTATTGCTTGACTCTTCCCTTCGTGTTTAAAAGTTGATTTCTGCAATCTAAGTGAATTCTAAGTTTCAATTTCATTACTTTGCTTGCTATTGCTTTAAGAACGTTTGTTATCCCTATCCTTCATTTGTTAGCCAACACCCCAAGCCCCGTTACAACCTTTGACTTCAATCTTGAGTGTTATGTGGTTCAATTTGTGGAGTTTGAATTTGGTATGAGCATATGGTGTCACTGGTTCTCGCGTCTAAGTAGTAGCATTCCATTCATGAGATCATATCTAAACATGCTTATTAACTCCAGAAATTGCTTTCTTTATGATACATATATGTGAGCGTTCGTTTCATATCTACATCAATCTTCTCACATATAACTTGTATATGGTGTGTAGTTAGAAAATTTGAGTGAAAATTGAGTGCATATAGTAAGTAATTGAGTAAATTCTCTGAGGCATGTTACTACATTCAAAACATTGTCTTAATTGATTAATTGTGAACAAGTAAGTAGTGACTATGATTAAGTATGTGCTTAAGTGTAGAGATGACTCAAATCTGTGGGGATAATGATTTTTAACATGTCATGTTCATTGGAAATCCCGGAGACAAATGTTGGAAGGTTTAGGTTGTGTTTTAGTTGTTTTGTTTTGTTTTATTTCTTTGTTTTGCTCGAGGACTAGCAAAAGCTAAGTGTGGGGGAATTTGATAGGAGCATATTTATGCGCCTTAGTTATCTAGGCCTTATGCATTTCCATGGTCTTTTCTTAGTTAAAGTAGTCTTTTAAACTAGTTTTATATGTTTTCAGGTTTTAAGGCCAAAAGATGCAAGAAGATGCATTTTGGAGCTTTTTGGAGCAAAATCGGGCTTGGAATGATTATCACATAATTGGAGCCAAGGTTTGGACGAATTTGAGGACTTCAAGATGATGATTCCTACTTGAACAAGGTTTCCTAGTTGAAGTAGGAAAGTGCTTACATGAAGAAGGATTCCTAATCAACGAAGGAGTCCTAATCAACGAAGGATTCCTAATTGAAGATGGATTCCTAATCACATAAGGATTCCTACTTGAAGTAGGAAAGTTAAGCCAAGGTTTCCTACTTTGGTTTGATTTTTCCTAAATGTCCCTAAAAGTTCCAGCAATTATGAAGACTTCCTAAGCATTCTATGACATAAAACAAAGATTCCTTGCACCATTCAAGGTAGTGCCGCACCTCACATACCCTTTCCACACTTTCCCTAACCCTTATCTTCCTTGTCGTGCAAAAGAAAGCCCACCTTCCCTATTTCCTTGCATTTAAACCACATTCCCTTTTAGTTTAAGGAGTGCCGCATATTTCCTTGCCTTTTCCCTTAATTTCTGACCTTGTTTTCCTTTTCCCTCTAGGTTGTGACTTAAATATTTGTTACTTAAAATATTTCCTAGCCTAAAAACATTCTAAACTTTCTGAATAAATACCCTAGCCGCACCTCTAGTCAATTTCCCTTAAGTTTCTGATTTTGTTTCCTAATTCTAGAAGCTTTAAACTTAATTCCTGATTACCTAATTAGCCTAGGGTTTTTAATTTCCTAAATCCCTTTAAATAAACATCCTTGTGCAGCCACAAACATCCCCATTCATCCAGAAACTCATCATTCACGCCAGAAACTGAACTCCATCTTCAACAGCCCCATTCCTTCACCATTCACCATATTTTCTGACCCAAAACCACCTTAGCCGCACCACCCATCAACCCTAAACACTTCCATACGTCCTCCATCCATTCTACATCATTCAATAACCCAAGAACCTGCCCATAGTCCCTGTGTCGCAGCAAAGGAGAGGAAGAAGAAGTACTTGAAGTTTCTAGCCGTTCAACATCGAATCGTTGGAATACTTAGGTGTTCTCTTTCTTATATTTACAATGTATAAATCTGTTTTCCTTTGTTTTGTGAACATGAGGAACTAAGCCTTTTGGCTAGGGGGTTATTCAATACCATGATTATGCTTGTAAGATGAATTGATTACGTCTAATTGTTATTTCATGAATTGTGAATGCAATTTGCTTAACCGTTTGATTGATGACTTATTTTGGTGTGTTAATTAAGATGGCCAGCTTAGTTTTCATGCAGGAATTTGAAGCTAAAACATAAGGAAGTTTCACCTAATAG
This sequence comes from Malus x robusta, assembly GCA_963082935.1. Taxonomy (NCBI): domain Eukaryota; kingdom Viridiplantae; phylum Streptophyta; class Magnoliopsida; order Rosales; family Rosaceae; genus Malus; species Malus x robusta. Next base: position 15,675,546 of record OY720325.1, on the reverse strand, counting down.
TTACAACTTTATGTTTGCAAGTAGTGGAGGTCGCTTATAAACGATCGCGTTAAGTGAATTCTTGGCAAACGTTTCATGCTTTTCATAGTAACAATTGCCTCGTCAATGCTTATAGTTTTCATGAAGCTTAATGATCTTTGAATGTATCTTTATTGTGCTTTTCACGTAAGGAACTTTTAGAGAATGTTTTGAGTTGTTGCATATGCATTCCCATCCAATTCACTAACTTTAGGAAAACTTGAAGGTTAAAAAAGTGCTATCACAGTTAACCTAGGGCGTTGAGATTCATAATTCATTGAAAGAAACAATTGGAAATCAAAGTTGAATGCAAGTGTATCATGTGTGGAGAAGAACCCTCTAGTTGATCTATTACCCATCAATTTACTTAGCTTTGTCTTAAAATCTGTTTACTTTGTTCTTGCTTTGTTTTAATTAATTTCGTCCAAAATCAATCCCACCTTATTTCTTTGAGTCATTTTACTTAGAACTTGTCTTAGAATATGTTTTTAGGTGTTTTAGGTCATTAGGAAACCAAAATTAGTCCAAGTTGTGTTAGAGTCCCAACACTGCCTAGAAAGTGGTTTTTAGGCAGTTTTGATTCTTTTGGTTCGTTTTAGTGTTTTAGAGTTTAGTTTTGCATTCTTTGAGTCTAGTTTCGTATTTTAAACTTTGTTTTACAGATTTGAGTCAGTTTAGAGTGTTTTAGCAATCCCTCCTAATCCCCGGTTTAAGAACGATCCCTACTTATCCATACTACAATTGTCAACAAGAGGGTTAATTTGTGTGTTTAGTTATTTTACGCATCAGGCTGGGATAATGATCCTTTCTTATTGTCGTGTTTTGCTTCTCTAAATCAACACGAACTCTCCCACCACGTTGACTTCGATTAGGTACCTGCACCATACAAGGTAGTAACCTATTAATTGACATGGGAATCGAAATTGGAATAGGTGGCTTACCTTTGTACGGCAAAGAAGTGGTAGCACTATGGACAGATGCACAAGGGGTGCACTCGGCCAGATTTGGTGATTTCAAGGTTGGGGCTGTGCACTCTTTGTTGTTCACTCCAATTCCTTCCTCGATGGTGGGTTGTGGTACATTCTTCTTGACTAGTGTTGAACATTCCTGCCCTATATTTTCAATTACATTAATAGCACAACAAGAACGAACATCATTAGTATTCTCAACGGATTCAGAAATCTTAAAGTTAATCATATCACCACCAAAGGCCATAGTTACTGCTCCCTTGGCCACGTCAATCTTGGTTTGAGCCGTTTTCATGAATGGTCGTCCAAGTAAGAGTGGTGATGGTGGAGAGTGGGTTGAGTCCTTGATGTGAGAAATAAGTTAACACACAAAATTAAACCCTCTTTTTATCAATTGTAGCAAAGTATGTAAGTATGGATCGTTCTAGACCGGGGATTAGGAGGGATTGCTAAACACTTAAAAACTGACTTAGAAATGTAAAAACAAAGTTTAAAACAGTAGATTAGACTCAAAGAATGCAAAACTCATGTTTAAAATACTAAAACAAACCAAAAACTCAAAACAGCAACCAAAAGACTCAAAACTGCCTTAAAAACACTTTCTGGGCAGTTTTGAACACAAAGCACCAAATTGGACGAATTTGGGTTTTAACTTGTACCAAAACACTTAAAAACATAAACCAACACACTTTCCAACTAATCTAGGATTTCAAAATAAATGGGGATTTGATTTGGACGAAAATAAACTTAAATGGCAGATTGTAATAGAAACAGATTGTAAGACAAAGTTATGAAGAATCAATGGATGATGGAATGGCTAAGGGGTTCTTCTCCACACATGAAATATATGCAACCTAAATCGATTTCCAGTTATCAATTTAACAAGTTATGAACCTCGACACTCCAAGTTAATTAGGTCCGCTTAAATTAACCTTCAGATTTCCCTAGAATCATTGAATTGGATGAATATGCATCGCAACCAAATTATTCCTAACAAGTTCTCTATATGAACAACATGATAAAGACACAAGTTAGAATCATTAAATTCTTTGGAAATCATAAGCATCGACAAGGCATTTGTAACTATGAAAAGCATGATACTCTTGCCAGGAATCTACTTAACACGATCGTGACTAGTGACCTTCACTACTTGCGAATATAAACTCATAACGATTAGGTGAAACAAATTTATATCCTAGCACCAAATTCAAGTATGCAAATTAAGCGTGCACTCTCAATCAACATGCAAGAATAAGTTTTAAATTCAACGGTTAAGCAAATTGTATTCACGGCTTATGTAACGATAACTGGAAGTAATCAACTTATTTCACATATATGATCATGGTTTTGAATCCACCCTTAGCCAAAATGAATTTAGCCAAACATACTTAAAGCAAAACAAAGATTACATGAATTAGACATTAAAATCCAAAGAAAGAAAACACCTAGAATGCTCCAACTTGGCAGCAAGTGCATCCAAGATTTCTCATTTCCCTTGCTTGTGGCAGATTGGTTTGTGGACAGGTTTGAGTATTTTTATGGTGTAGAATGGATGGGGAATGGTGTGGAAAGGTTTAGGGTAAGTGTGGAAGAGTGTTTGGTGGTGGGAGGGTGGTGGAGAACTTCGGCAAAGAGGATGGAAGAAGGTGGAGTGGCTGTGATATTTTCTGGGCACTAGAATGGTGTTTTTGGGGTGTTTTGCTGCCTAGGGTGAGTATGGACGAATTTCTGTGTTGAATGGTGAATATGGAAGTGTGAACTCTTTGCCAAGGGGTGTAAACATGTATATATAGGCCCCAAAAACCCTAGAGAATCAGATTAGGCAGTGGGGGAAATGCACAGCAAGGAGGGTGAATTTGTGGTGTGCAATGGTCCAAGGATGAAAATGGAGCAATGATGCAAAGTATGGAGGGTAAAATGGAGTGGTATTTCAGCTAGGAAGCATGAATGATTGTGTTCATTGCATGGAAATGAAAAGGGGAGGTGAAATGTTTCAGAAATTAGTCAAAGGTGCAGCAACATGTGTTGCACACGGCATTGGATCCCAAATGTGGATGATGGAGCATCAATTGGTGCATGGAATGGTTGTGAAAGTTGTGTGAAATCTGATGGGTGAAGGGAACAAGAGGTATGCAGCAATTGAGTGTGATAATTGAGAGTATTGAGACATGAAATCAGAAATATTTTAGGGGACAAGGATGATTAAGCATGCATGGGAATCCAAAGGGAATGCTATGTGGATTGCACGGCAAGGATGTGTGTCCTTTTGTGGCTGAGTTCTTGATCCTTTGTACACTAATTCTTCACATTCTTAGCCTCTTTAAGTCTTCAATTTCGTCCAAACCTTGGTTCCAAATATGTGACATGCATTCCAAGCTCCATTTTGCTCCAAAATGCATCTTCTTGCCTACTTTGTCCTTAAAATCTGAAAACACACGAAAATGACTTTAAACACTAAAATAACTAAGGAAACACGACATAAATGCACAAGAACAAGCCAATTAAGTCGCATAAATATGCTCCTATCAGTCCTCCATATCAAGCACATAAAAATCTGCAGGAAAAATCAAGTGGTCTACCTGCACCAAAACATCTTCCAACACTCCTTTGGGATATGCATTAGATTGATCGGCTAATTGAATAATAACACCATCATTTTTAAGCTTTCCTAGATTCATAGATGCATAAACAGAATATGGCATGACATTTATAGATGCACCTAAATCTAACATAGCATGATCAAACCTCGTATTGCCAATAACACAAGGGATAGTGAAACTACTGATGTGAAAATTATGTTGACACACAAATTAAACCCTATTTGTGACAATTGTAGTAACGATGTAAGTAGGGATCGTTCTAACCGGGGATTAACTAGGGGTACTAATCACTTGAAAAACTGAATTAGAAACGTAAAAACAAAGTTTAGAACACTAGATTAGACTCAAAGAATGTAAAATTAAAAGTTAAAACACCAAAACAAAGCATAGGAACCAAAACAGCAAATAAACACTCAAAACTGCCTTAGAAGCACAATCTGGGCAGTTTTGAGTACTAACACAAATTTGGACGAATTTATGTTATAACTTGACTCCAAACACTAGAAAACATAAACTAACACACTTTCTAACTAATCTAGGACTCTAAAATAAAGGGGGATTTTGTTTTGACGAAAATTAAAGTAAAGAAAACAGATTGGAAAATAGGGCAGATTGTAAAACAAAGACAGATTGTAAAATAAAATTGTAATGAATTAATGGATGATGGAATAGCTAAGGGTTCTTCTCCACACATGAAATATATGCAGCAACCTAAATCGATTTCCAGTTATCAATTTAACAAGTTATGAACCTCGACACTCCAAGTTAATTAGGTTCGCTTAAATTAACTTTCGGATTTCCCTAGATTCATTGAATTGGATGAATATGCATCGCAAACAAATTATTCCTAACAAGTTCTCTATATGAACAGCATGATAAAGATACAAGTTAGAATCATTCCGTTCTTTGGAAATCATAAGCATCGACAAGGCATTCGTAACTATGAAAAGCATGATACTCTTGCCAGGAATCTACTTAACACGATCGTGACTAGCGACCTTCACTACTTACGAATATAAATTCATAACGATTAGGTGAAACAAACTTATATCCTAGCATCAAATTCAAGCATGCAAATCAAGCGTGCACTCTCAATCAACATACAAGAATAAGTTATAAATCAAACGGTTAAGCAAATTGTATTCACGACTTACGAAACGATAACTGGAAGTAATCAACTCATTTCACATAAATAAACATGGTTTTGAATACACCCTTAGCCAAAACGAATTTAGCCAATCATACTTAAAGCAAAACAAAGATTACATGAATTAGACATTGAAATATAAGATAGAAAACACCTAAAATTGTTCAACAACTCAGATTGAAGAGCCAACAATTTGTAGAGAATCTGTCCTCTTTGTTGCTTGCGGCAGATTGTATGGTGATGCTTCTTGGATTGTTTTGATGACGTAGAATGGAATTTGGGGGTTGTAGAGGCACGGCAAGGCTTGGGGGTCAGTGGGGAATGGTGTTTGATGAGTGGAAGATGGTGGAGAAGGGTGGAGAAGTCGGCAAGAATGGAGAAGAGGTGCGGCTAGGGTAGTAAGGTGATGGTGGCTGCGACAAAGAATGGGAACTAGGGTTGGATGATTTTCTGAATTGTGGAGAGGGTGGTGTTCGGCCAAAGGGTGTAAAACACATATATATAGGCACCTAAAACCCTAAAGAAATCAGATTAGACAATGGGCTAGGGTTTAGGTGCGGCTTAGGGTTAAAAGTCCACAAGAAATTAGGGTTTCTAGCACATTAGGTGCGGCATGGGCTTAGGGTTTGTAATCAGATTTTTGCATGTGAACAAGGCCTAGGTGCGGCATAGGTCCAAGAGGTAAGGATAGGTCATCCAAAGGCCCAAAGCCAAGAATAGAAACCCTCGAAATTGGAAACCTCCAAGAATAGAAACTTCCAACTTTAGAAACTTTGGTTTCCAATTCCGAATTCTTAGTTCTTCACTTTCATTTCTTCATTTCTTAAGCTCCTTTGACCTTCAAACTCGTCCATCCCTCGTGCTCCATTTGCATACACCACATTCCAGCTCAGTTTTGCTCCAAAAGCTCCAAATTGCATCATTTCATGTAATATGTCCTTTAACCCTGAAAACACATGAAAGTAGCTTAAAAGACTACTTTAACGAAGAAAACATAACAAAAATGCATAAGAACTAGCTAACTAAGGCGCATAAATATGCTCCTATCAAATTCCCCCACACCTAGCTTTTGCTAGTCCTCGAGCAAAACAAACAAAAGAAAGAAAACAAAACGAAACAAACTAACCAAAACAAAACCTAAACCTTCCAACGTTTGCCTGAGGGATTTCCAATGCACATGACATGTTAAAGATTGTTATCCCCACATATTTGAGTCATCTTTACACAAGCATATACTTAATTAAAGCCACCACGTACTAGTTCACATTTAACCAATTAAAACATGATTTTGAATGTAGTAACATGCCTTAGAGAATTTGCTCAATTCCTTACTAGATATGCACTCAATTTTCACACAGATTTTCTGACTACACACCCTATACTAGTTATATGTGAGAAGATTGATTTGAATATGAAAACGAATGCTCACATATATGTATAACAAGAAAAGCATTTTCCGGAGTAAATGACATGTTTAGATATGATCTCATGAATGGAATGCTATTACTTAGATGCGAGAACCAGTGACACCATATGCTCATACCAAATTCAGACTCCACAAATTGAAACACATAACACTCAAGATAGAAGTTACAGGTTGTAATGGGGCTTGGGGTATTGGCTAACAAGGAAAGGATAGGGAAAACAAACGTTCTTCAAGCGATAGTAAGCAAAGTAATGAACTTGAGACTTAGAATTCATTTAGATTGCAGAAATTAACTTTAACACACAAGGGGAAGACTTCCTTAGGGTCAAATTCATTGTTTTGGACCCTTACTTCAACAAACAATACTTTGGAACTCTTTTTCTCAACTTTTCAACTCTTTTTTTTTTTTTTTCATACTTTTCATACTTTTTTCTTCATTTTCATTTTTTTTTTCACACGTGCCTATGCCACACAAAATCACAAAAGAAATACTTCCCCCACACTTGTTTTCTGCCAACATAAATCAAAAGGAATTCAATTTGAATCATGCCTTACTATGCTTTAAGAACAAGGGTATGGATGGTCCTAATCTAAGGTAGGTGAGGAAAACGTGGGTTATCAAAGAATAGGCTAAACAAGGCTCAACGGGGTTAAAACCCTACAAAACATAATAACAGAGGGGATTTACAACTTTTTGGCTATGGTGGTGGTCACTACACAACTTTATCTTGAATATGTGTTATGCAATTCAATGACATGCTTTGAATGAAATGGGCATGAGTTCTAGCATTTGGAACTAAATGATGAAACGCCTTCTAAGTAATAACCAAGCAAAGAATAATGAGATCATGCAACGACTTTAGAAATCAACAATGCACAGATTTTAACTCTCCAAATAAACGTTTAGGCTCAAGTCTCACAAGGTTGTAGCGTTTGTTTGAGTTCCTTCCTTCAAGCATGTTACAAAAACTGATTTTTTTCCTTTATGATTACATGTGAATTCATAAGTTATAACCACAACCAAGCATAAACCAAGAGTAAATCAAACTTCCATCCATGTTAATCACTCTCTTTAACAGCCATGTAATTACAAACCGAATCCTCATCATTGTGTTGGAAGGTACCCTAAGACACAAACACACACACAAAAACAACTCTTTTTGGGTTTTTAAAACAAATTTTTCAAATTTTTTCTTGGATTTTCGGATTTTTAGAGCAACACATACTAAAACACACCAAAACAGCCTAAAAACACCTAAAAACAGCAAGGAACAACATTTAAAATTATGGGTGAGAACCCTACGAATTTGCAAGAAAACACATTGGTTACCCCCCCACACTTAAATCAAACATTGTCCTCAATGTTTCAAGCAAAAACTAACACAAATAACCAACAAGCAAAGAAAACAGCAACTAAACAATCTAAATGGTAGAAACGAAATAACAACAAAGAGAACGGTTTAGGAACGCAAATCTGGAATTGGAGTGCTCTCTAAGTCCTCCTTTGTCGTTTGCATGGGTTGCCTCCCAAGTAGCGTTTTCTTTAACGTCTTGCAGCCGGACGATGCCACATTGATCAACCTTCATGGAAACCCACGGCATAGTGGGTTGTTTCCTCCACATCATGTTCTACAAAGTTCTTGTAGTAAGGCTTCAATCGATGCCCATTCACTTTGAACTCTTGACCTGTTTTGTAACTACGAACTTGGACTGCACCATGAGGAAAAACGTCAGTAATAACAAAGGGTCCAATCCAACGTGAACGTAACTTACCTGGAAATAGACGAAGACGAGAATTAAACAACAACACTTTTTGTCCAATGGCGAAGGACTTGGTGCGAATCATCTTGTCATGAAAAGCCTTCGTCTTCTCCTTGTAAAGGCGAGCATTCTCGTAAGCTTCATTCCGGATTTCCTCAAGTTCATTCAATTGTAGCTTACGATGAAGTCCCGCCTCATCTACATTCATGTTGAACTTCCTCACGGCCCAATGAGCCTTGTGCTCCAACTCCACAGGTAAGTGACATGGTTTACCATACACCAGCCGGAAGGGAGACATTCCGATGGGTGTTTTGTAGGCGGTCCTATAAGCCCACAATGCATCCTCTAACCTCAAGCTCCAATCTTTTCTTGTTGGCCCAACCGTCTTCTCAAGAATCTGTTTTATCTCCCGATTCGACACCTCGGCCTGCCCACTTGTTTGAGGATGATAGGGTGTCGAAACCCTATGTGTAACATTATACTTCTTGAGCAGCGCCTCGATGGTGCGATTACAAAAATGTGAACCACCATCACTTATGAGGACTCGGGGCATTCCAAACCTAGCAAAAATGTTAGACTTCACAAAATCTGCCACAACTTTGGAATCGTTAGTACGGGTGGCTTTTGCTTCCACCCATTTGGAAACATAATCCACCGCCAACAAGATATAAAGAAAACCATGCGATGAAGGAAATGGACCCATAAAATCAATGCCCCACACATCAAATATTTCAACAGAAAGTATAGGGTTTTGCGACATTTGATCCTTAGCACTTATATTACCCATTCGTTGACAACGATCACATGTAAGGCAAAATGTCCTAGCATCCCTAAAAATGGTTGGCCAATAAAACCCACATTCTAAGACTTTAAGGGCAGTGCGTTGGGTACCAAAATGTCCCCCACATGCATATGAATGACAGAAAGTTAAAATAGATTGAAACTCAGATTCATTCACACAACGTCGTATAATCTGATCGGGACAAAATTTCCAAAGGTATGGATCATCCCAAACATAATACCTAGCATCCTTTGTAAGCTTATCACATTGATTCCTATTAAGTGTGCTAGGGATATGTTTAGACACCAAAAAGTTCACTAAATCTGCATACCAAGGCTCACTTACCTGGATAGACATTAATTGCTCATCGGGGAAGGTTTCAGAAATTGGCGATGCTTCCTCATGCACCATTCGGCTTAGGTGGTCAGCAACCACATTTTCCACGCCCTTCTTATCCCGAATCTCAATGTCAAACTCTTGTAGAAGCAACATCCATCGAATGAGTCGAGGCTTGGCCTCCTTTTTCGTGAGCAAGTACTTGAGAGCTGCATGATCAGTAAAGATAATAACTTTAGTACCAAGTAAATATGATCGGAACTTATCTAATGCAAATACCACATCAAGTAATTCTTTTTCAGTGGTTGAGTAATTTAATTGAGCATCATTTAATGTCCTAGATGCATAATAAATAACATGAGGTTGTTTGTTCTTTCGTTGCCCCAAAATAGCACCAATGGCATAATCCGAAGCGTCACACATCAACTCGAATGGAAGGCTCCAATCTGGAGGTGTGATAATGGGGGCCGAAGTGAGAGCTTCCTTCAAGTGCTTGAAGGCCGTGGAACATGCATCATCAAACTCGAACACCACCTCTTTTTGGAGCAATCGGCATAGTGGTTGTGCAATCTTGGAGAAATCCTTTATGAAACGCCTATAAAAACCTGCGTGACCAAGAAACGAACGAACCTCTCTAACCGAAGTAGGAGAGGGTAAGTGACGAACGAGGTCTACTTTAGATTTATCCACTTCAATGCCTTTCTCAGAAATAATATGTCCTAGAACAATACCTTGCTTAACCATGAAGTGACATTTTTCCCAATTAAGCACAAGATTCGTTTCAACACAACGTTTCAAAAGTAAGGTCAGATTATTCAAGCAATGATCAAAGGAATTACCAAACACGCTGAAATCATCCATGAATATCTCAATAATCTTCTCCACATAATCAGAGAATATACTTACCATGCAACGTTGAAATGTCGCAGGGGCATTGCACAAACCAAATGGCATGCGCCTATATGCAAAAGTGCCAAATGGGCACGTGAAGGTTGTCTTTTCCTGGTCCTCCGGAGCTATCACAATTTGGTTATATCCATAATATCCATCAGGAAAGCAATAAAATTGATAACCGGCTAACCTTTCTAACATTTGGTCCAGGAAGGGCAAAGGAAAGTGATCCTTCCTTGTCATGGCATTTAACTTCCTGTAATCAATACAAACACGCCAACCGGTCACCACACGAGTAGGTACTAGCTCTTGTTCTTCATTCTTCACCACCGTGACTCCGGACTTCTTAGGGACAACCTGCGCAGGTGACACCCAACGACTATCAGAAATAGGATATATAACACCACAATCAAGCAATTTTATAACCTCCTTTTTGACTACTTCCAACATAGGCGGATTAAGGCGACGTTGAGCCTCCCGAGATGGCTTGGCTCCCTCCTCCAAAAGGATGCGATGCATGCACGTGGTGGGACTAATGCCTTTAATATCCGCCAAGGTCCATCCATTGGCAGATTTGTGCTCCTTTAACACCCTTATCAACTTGTCTTCTTTTTGGGCCGTAAGTGAGCTAGATATGATAACGGGTAGTGTTTGATCTTCTCCCAAGAAAACATACTTCAAGTGACTAGGTAATGGCTTCAACTCAAGTGTAGGTGGCTGCACAATGGATGGAAGTAACTTGTTAGCCAAAACCGAATCTAAAATTGAGAGTGGAGACTTACCAGAATGTGATGGCAATGACTCGAGGGCTGCGACCATTTCAACCACTTCACCACAAGGGGGCTCGGCAATAGGGTTAAAGTCCATGCCGTGGGTTGCATGGATTCCCCCACACTTGTTTCTTGCTCCTATAACGTGCACTAAGGCTATTTCGAGTGAATCATCGTTCATTCGATCCAAGTGTACCTGTGCCAAAGAATCAACAATGTCAATAGCGAAACAAGAATGATCCTCCATTGGGTATTTAATGGTTTCAGAAAGATTAAAACGAATAATGTCCCCATCAAACTCCATGGTTAATGTTCCCATAAACACGTCTATCTTTGTTCTCGCTGTTTTCATGAAGGGTCGGCCTAGCAAGATTGGCAATGATGGAGCATGGCTCGAATCCTCCATCTCCAAGACATAAAAATCTGCAGGAAATATAAGATGATTTACCTGCACTAAAACATCCTCAAGGACTCCCTTGGGATAAGCGTTAGAACGATCGGCCAATTGAATTATAACGCCATCTTGTTTTAACTCACCAAGGTTCATTGATGCATAAATGGAATATGGTATAACATTAATAGAAGCACCTAAATCTAACATGCATTGTTCAAATCTAGTGTTTCCAATTACACATGGGATAGTAAAGCTCCCTGGATCCTTACATTTTGGAGGTAACTTTCGTTGCAAAACCGCGGATACATTTTCACTTACTTTCACAACTTCTTTGTTTGAAATTCTTTTCCTAGTTGTGCATAACTCTTTTAAAAACTTTGCGTACCTGGGCACTTGCTTAATGGCATCAAGTAAAGGAATGTTTACTTGGACTTTCCGAAAGGTATCCAAAATGTCTTTTTCGCTCTCTTCCTTCTTTGATTGTGCAAATCTGCGAGGGAAAGGAACATTGGGCAGATTAGTGTTTGAATTCACAACATTTGGAACAACATTACCTGAGGTGGACGGATGGGAAGGTCTAGGTGGCTGCGGCATGGGTGATGCTACCCTTGCCGTAGGGTAGATGTGCTCCTCCTCTTCGAGTTGTATCTTCTCATCTTCCTTGTTTTTCACCTCCTTTCCACTTCGTAGTGTGATAGCCTTTGCAGATTCGAAACCACCCTTGGGATTGACCACCGTAGTGCTTGGTAACTTACCATTTTCACGGAATTGTCCCAAAAATTCGGCCATTTGGCCCATTTGCTTTTTAAGCTCATTAACCTCCTTTGCTTGGTTCTGCATTCCCTGCGCCATGGTAGTTAGTAACTGATATGTTTTATCATCATTCATAGACGTACCTGGGTTGGTTTGAGATGATTGTGCTGGAGGAGGTGGTTGTGGTGCCATTGGCCTTGGAAAGAAACTCGGGGGTTGTCGGAATCCACTTTGTTGGCCATATTGTGGTGCATCTCTCCATCTGAAATTTGGGTGGTCACGCCATCCCTGATTGTATGTACTGGAGAAAGGATCACCCCTTGGTTGGTTTTGATTTCCATAACCCACAGCATTGGCCGATTCCCACCCTCCATTCTCAATTAATTAAGGGCATTAATCAGATTGGTGTCCTTGAATGGAGCATACACCACAGACTGTAGTTCCTTTCGGGCCTTCAACCAACTGCGATAACATAGACGTAAGGTTAGCCATTTGGGATTGTAATTCAGAAATAGAACTTACCTCATTTACATGATGTGGCCGTGGGTTGTCTCTTTGCCCAACACCTTCGTATTGTTGTGCATTGAGTGCTCGATTCGCAATGAGAGTTTTGGCATCCCTGGGTGTCTTGTCCACTAGAGCTCCTCCCGCGGACGCATCCAACATTTGCCGTTCAAGTGGTAAAAGACCTTCGTAAAAGTATTGAAGAAGTAGCTCCTCCTTCATCTGATGCTGTGGACAAGAAGCAACAAGTGATTTAAATCGTTCATAATAAGATGGAAAAGATTCACCTGGGCTTTGCTGAATTCCACTAATCTTCTTGCGAAGAAGAATGACTCGTGATGTCGGGAAGAACTTCTCTAAGAAAGCTCGCTGCATGCTCTCCCATGATGTTACAGTGCCGGGAGCCAACTCATACAACCAATCCTTCGCCTTCTCCAACAAAGAAAAGGGAAAGGCCTTCATCTTCAATATGTTGCTGTCCACGTTCACCGGTGTCATACTCGAGCATACTACTTCGAACTCCTTTAAATGCTTATTGGGATCCTCCATGGACAACCCATGGTACTTCGGAATATGGTGTAGCAAACTTGACTTCAACTCAAATTCATCGGTCTTATCAGGGGCTGCCCTAGGGTATTGGATGCAAAGAGGGGCTGCATTGGCCAAACCCGAGGCAGAAAGCTCCTTGATGGTTCGATTATCGACTGCCATGGTTGGTCCTTCTTCTTCAACCTCAACTTCTTGCTCTTCTAATTCAGGTTCGGGACTAGGAGGATCAGACTCTTGCACTTTCTTTTTCCTTCTCAAAGTCCTCTCAAAATCACCGTCAAAGTCGAAGATATGCTCACGAACAGGTCGTGAGCTACGGGTCATAAACTAGTACCTGCACACAAGAGCAACAAGGTTAGTAGCCAACTCAATAGACTTGGCGCAAGTAAGAGATTAATGTGCCTATACACGGCACACAAACAAACACACACACACGGTGCAAAATAAAAAAAACAAAATAGAAAATGACACAATTCAAACAAGACTTAACACAAGGGATTAGCAACTTTGCTAATCCCCGGCAACGTCGCCAAAATTTGATGTGAAAATTATGTTGACACACAAATTAAACCCTATTTGTAACAATTGTAGTAACGATGTAAGTAGGGATCGTTCTAACCGGGGATTAACTAGGGGTACTAATCACTTGAAAAACTGAATTAGAAACGTAAAAACAAAGTTTAGAACACTAGATTAGACTCAAAGAATGTAAAATTAAAAGTTAAAACACCAAAACAAAGCATAGGAACCAAAACAACAAATAAACACTCAAAACTGCCTTAGAAGCACAATCTAGGCAGTTTTGAGTACTAACACAAATTTGGACGAATTTATGTTATAACTTGACTCCAAACACTAGAAAACATAAACTAACACACTTTCTAACTAATCTAGGACTCTAAAATAAAGGGGGATTTTGTTTTGACGAAAATTAAAGTAAAGAAAACAGATTGGAAAATAGGGCAGATTGTAAAACAAAGACAGATTGTAAAATAAAATTGTAATGAATTAATGGATGATGGAATAGCTAAGGGTTCTTCTCCACACATGAAATATATGCAACCTAAATCGATTTCCAGTTATCAATTTAACAAGTTATGAACCTCGACACACCAAGTTAATTAGGTTCGCTTAAATTAACTTTCGGATTTCCCTAGATTCATTGAATTGGATGAATATGCATCGCAAACAAATTATTCCTAACAAGTTCTCTATATGAACAGCATGATAAAGATACAAGTTAGAATCATTACGTTCTTTGGAAATCATAAGCATCGACAAGGCATTCGTAACTATGAAAAGCATGATACTCTTGCCAGGAATCTACTTAACACGATCGTAACTAGCGACCTTCACTACTTACGAATATAAATTCATAAAGATTAGGTGAAACAAACTTATATCCTAGCATCAAATTCAAGCATGCAAATCAAGCGTGCACTCTCAATCAACATACAAGAATAAGTTATAAATCAAACGGTTAAGCAAATTGTATTCACGACTTACGAAACGATAACTGGAAGTAATCAACTCATTTCACATAAATAAACATGGTTTTGAATACACCCTTAGCCAAAACGAATTTAGCCAATCATACTTAAAGCAAAACAAAGATTACATGAATTAGACATTGAAATATAAGATAGAAAACACCTAAAATTGTTCAACAACTCAGATTGAAGAGCCAACAATTTGTAGAGAATCTGTCCTCTTTGTTGCTTGCGGCAGATTGTATGGTGATGCTTCTTGGATTGTTTTGATGACGTAGAATGGAATTTGGGGGTTGTAGAGGCACGGCAAGGCTTGGGGGTTAGTGGGGAATGGTGTTTGATGAGTGGAAGATGGTGGAGAAGGGTGGAGAACTCGGCAAGAATGGAGAAGAGGTGCGGCTAGGGTAGTAAGGTGATGGTGGCTGCGGCAAAGAATGGGAACTAGGGTTGGATGATTTTCTGAATTGTGGAGAGGGTGGTGTTCGGCCAAAGGGTGTAAAACACATATATATAGGCACCTAAAACCCTAAAGAAATCAGATTAGACAATGGGCTAGGGTTTAGGTGCGGCTTAGGGTTAAAAGTCCACAAGAAATTAGGGTTTCTAGCACATTAGGTGCGGCATGGGCTTAGGGTTTGTAATCAGATTTTTGCATGTGAACGAGGCCTAGGTGCGGCATAGGTCCAAGAGGTAAGGATAGGTCATCCAAAGGCCCAAAGCCAACAATAGAAACCCTCGAAATTGGAAACCTCCAAGAAAAGAACCTTCCAACTTTAGAAACTTTGGTTTCCAATTCCGAATTCTTAGTTCTTCACTTTCATTTCTTCATTTCTTAAGCTCCTTTGACCTTCAAACTCGTCCATCCCTCGTGCTCCATTTGCATACACCACATTCCAGCTCAGTTTTGCTCCAAAAGCTCCAAATTGCATCATTTCATGTAATATGTCCTTTAACCCTGAAAACACATGAAAGTAGCTTAAAAGACTACTTTAACGAAGAAAACATAACAAAAATGCATAAGAACTAGCTAACTAAGGCGCATAAATATGCTCCTATCAACTACCTGGATCTTTGCATTTAGGTGGTAACTTTCTTTTCAACAATGCAAACACATTCTCACTTACGTGTACAACCTCTTTCTCCCGAATCCGTTTCCTTGTTGTACAAAGCTTCTTCAAAAATTTGGCATACTTCGGGATTTGCTTTATAGCATCAAGTAGTGGGATATTGACATGCACCTTCCTAAACGTCTCAAGAACATCTTTCTCCTTTTCTTCGTTCTTGGCTTGCAAAAATCTGCTAAGAAACGGTACATTCGGAGGAATGACATTAGAATTAACTTGAATTTGACCTTCCTTACCTATGGTGGCCGAATTGGATGGCTTGGGTGATTGCGGCAAGGATTGCTCAATCCTTGCCGTGGCCTTTGCTTGGTCCATCTCCTCAATTTGCAACTTCTCGTCCTCCTTGGGGGCAGATTTGGATGGTTTTGGCTCGGTTCCTACTTCTTTCCCACTTCTTAGCGTGATAGCCTTGGCAGTTTCGACTCCTCCCCTCGGATTGACAACAGTTGAACTTGGCAACTTGCCTTGCCCTCGAAATTGGCCCATGAACTCTGATGTGAAAATTAAGTTGACACACAAATTAAACCCTATTGATGACAAATGTAGTATTTAAGCAAGTAGGGATCGTTCTAGACCGGGGATTAACTAAGGATGCTAATCAACACAAATAAGACTCAAAAACACTAAACTAGACTCTATAGACTCAAAACTAACTCAGAACACTCAAAACAGCAAGAAACAATAAAAAAAAACTCAATTCTAGACCTAATAAGTGATTTGGACGAAAATAGAACTTCAAAGACTCAAAAGACTTAAAGGAAACAAGTTTTGACTCTAAAAACAAGACTTAAAAGCAAGGGGTTTGGTTTTGACGAAATTGAATTTTTTAAAACATAAACTTTGTAAACAAACTTAAAGACTCACGAAATTGATGAAATAGAATGGTTAAAGGCTAGTTAGAGGGTTCCTTCTCCACACATGAAACATATGCATATGACTCAATTTCCAATTACTTCCTTCAACAAACCATGAATGACAATGCCCCAAATTAACTAGATTGCACCAATTAATTCATAGATTTTCCTAGATTCATTGAATTGAATGGAATACGCATTACAACCAAATTATTCTTATCAAGGACCCTAACTATGGAATACGCATGATAGAGACACATATCAAAGATCATTAAGTTCAATGGAAATCATAAGCATTGACGAGGCATTCATAACTATGGGATACGCATGTTACTCTTGCCTAGGATTTACTTAACACAATCGTGACTAGCGACTTTTACTACTTATGAATATAAGTTAATAACGATTAGGTGAAATTCCCTTATACTCTAGCAGCAAATTCATGCATGAAAACTAAGTGTGCATCCTTAATCAACACACAAGAACAAGTTATCAATCAAATAGATAAGTAAACCACATTCACGATTTATGAAATCATAACTGGAGGAAATCAAGTCATATAAAACATATGATCATGGCTTTGAATTCCCCTCTAACTATAAAGAAATTAGTTCCTCATGTTCGCAAATAAACAAAGATAAATAAATTTAAACATTAAAACAAAGATAGAAAACACCTAGAAACGCTCCAACAATCCAAGCTTCTTGAATGGCAAGCATGGCTCCAGATTTCTTCCTTCTTCTCCTCGCAAAACTCACGGCACAATGAGGGTGAATGGTGTAGTAAATTATGGTAGAGGATGGTGACTAAATGGTGCAGCAAAGGATGGTATTTATAGGCTGAAATTCGCAGCCGCTATGTAGCAAAGGAAAAGGATTTAAAGGCCTAATTTGTATAGGATAATAACACACAATCCTTGAAGGAAAAGGCTAAGGCTTTTAGAAACCAAGGGGGAAAGGAATAATCAAGTTTCTAGAAGTTCTAGAAAGGTTTGGGGCGTCACTTTTGTAGGACAAGGGATAAGGTGTGGCACCTTTGTAGGAGTGGATAAGGGCTTCTAGAAACCAATTTTAATGTGTCCTAATTGATGTGAGAAATAAGTTAACACACAAAATTAAACCCTCTTTTTATCAATTGTAGCAAAGTATGTAAGTAGGGATCGTTCTAAACCGGGGATTAGGAGGGATTGCTAAACACTTGAAAACTGACTTAGAAATGTAAAAACAAAGTTTAAAACACTAGATTAAACTCAAAGAATGCAAAACTCACTTTTAAAATACTAAAACAAACCAATAACTCAAAACAGCAACGAGAAGACTCAAAACTGCCTTAAAAACACTTTCTGGGCAGTTTTGAACACAAAGTACCAATTTGGACGAATTTGGGTTTTAACTTGTACCAAAACACTTAAAAGCATAAACCAACACACTTTCTAACTAATCTAGGACTTCAAAATAAATGGGGAATTGATTTGGACGAAAATGAACTAAATGGACAGATTGCAAGGAAAACAGATTGTAATAGAAACAGATTGTAACACAAAGTTATGAATAATCAATGGATGATGGAATGGCTAAGGGGTTCTTCTCCACACATGAAATATATGCAACCTAAATCAATTTTCAGTTATCAATTTAATAAGTTATGAATCTCGACACTCCGAGTTAATTAGGTTCGCTTAAATTAACGTTCAGACTTCCCTAGAATCATTGAATTAGATGAATATGCATCGCAAACAAATTATTCCCAACAAGTTCTTTATATGAACAGCATGATAAAGACACAAGTTAGAATCATTACGTTCTTTGGAAATCATAAGCATCGACAAGGCATTCGTAACTATGAAAAGCATGATACTCTTGCCAGGAATTTACTTAACACGATCGTTACCAGCGACCTTCACTACTTACGAATATAAATTCATAACGATTAGGTGAAACAAACTTATATCCTAGCATCAAATTCAAGCATGCAAATTAAGCGTGCACTCTCAACCAACATACAAGAATAAGTTCTAAATCAAACGATTGAGCAAATTGTATTCACGACTTATACAACGATAACTGAAAGTAATCAACTTATTTCACATATATAATCATGGTTTTGAATCCACCCTTAGCCAAAACGAAATTAGCCAATCATACTTAAAGCAAAACAAAGATTACATGAATTAGACATTAAAATCCAAAGAAAGAAAACACCTAAAATGCTCCAACTTTGCAGCAAGTGCATCCAAGATTCCTCTTTCCCTTGCTTGTGGCAGATTGGTTTGTGGACAGGTTTTTGGGTAGTTCTATAGTGTAGAATGGATGGGGAATGGTATTGATAGACGCATATTTATGCGACTTAGTTAACTAGTTTTCTTGCATTTACGTTATTAGTTCTTAGTTATTTTAGTACTTTAAGCCATTTTCGTGTGTTTGTAGGTCCAAAGGGCTAAGGTAGCAAGAAAGTGCATTTTGGTGCATTTTGGAGCAGTTTTGAGCTTGGAATGGATTACATATGATATGAGCAAGATGGATGGACGAATTTGAAGTCAAATGAGGATAGAAACATGCTAAAAATGTGGTGAAACAAATACAAAGTGCAAGAAGGGATAGGTTTCTAGAAGGATTGGCCAAAACTTCACTCAAAAACCTCAATGCCGTGGCTTTTACTTCAAAGCAACCAGAAATTTGAGTGATGATGCAATGCCTAACTCACCATGACATTTGAGTGGATGATGCAATGCTTAACTCACCATGACATGTGAGTGGATGATGCAATGCTTAGCTAACCATGACATTTGAGTGGATACCTAACCCACCAACATTTTTCACCAACAATTCCCACTCTTTATAGTGCTCACCTACTCAATTCCACCAAAATTTTGTGTTAAACAAGTCCATCCTCTTCCTATAAATACCATGGTAGCAACCTCATTCAAATCATCCAAGAATAAACCATTCTATAAGCCTTTCCTTGCCTCTCCCTACATATCTAAACTTTCCCCATCCATTCCTCCAAATAACCAACCCTTCAACATCATTCCAACCTTGTTGTTGCGGCAAAGAGAAGGAGAAAAGTCCTTGGACGCGCTTGCTATCCAACATGGATCGTTGGAACGTTTAGGTGCTTTCTTTCCTTTGTTTTTCAATGTTTAAATTTGTTTATCTTTGTTTTGTAATAATGAGGAACTAAACCCCCCTTGGCTAGGGGGGGATTCGAAACACATGTCCTTGCTTGCATTATGATTTGATTACTTTTAATTGCGTTTCATAAGTTATGAATTCAATTTACTTATCCGTTCGTATAAAAACTGATTTGTGTATGTTGATTGAGGGTCGACACTTAGTTTGCATGCATGAATTCGATGCTAGAATATAAGGGAGTTTCACCTAATCGTCATGAACTTATATTCACAAGTAGTGAAGGTTGCTAGTCACAATCGCGTTAAGTAAATTCTTGGCATAAGTTTCATGCAATTCATAGTAACGAGTGCCTCGTCAATGCTTATGATTTTCATAGAACTTAATGATTCTTGTTTGTATCTCTATTATGCAATTCATGTAGGGAACTTGTGAGGAATGCTTTGGGTTGTCGTATGCAATCATCCAACTCAATAAAAGTAGGAAAATCTGAGGGTTAATTTAAGCGTACCTAATTAACTTGGGGCATTGAGAATTAATAAGTTATTGAAATACAATTGGAAATCGTTTTGTATGCAAGCAAGACATGTGTGGAGAAGAACCCTCTAGCTAAAGCCCATCAAGTTCGTTTTAAAGTTTTAGTTTATTGGTTTTACTTTCACTTAATCAAACTCAAATCCCCCTTTTTCTTTCTTGTTTTTAAGTTCTTTTATTTACATTTTTAACTTTGTTTTTAAGTTTCAAGTGATTTAGCAATCCCTCCTAATCCCCGGCTTAGAACGATACCCTACTTATACTTATACTACAATTGTCAAAAGAGGGTTTAATTTGTGTGTCAAGTAATTCTCACATCAAATTTTGGCGCCGTTGCCGGGGATTAGCAACTTTGCTAATCCCTTTATTTTTGTTTTTGTTTATGTTTATATTGGTGTTTGTGTATTTTACTTTTGATATTTGATTTATTTTTCTTTCTTTGATTTTAGGTACAAATGGAGCAAGACATGGCACTTGCGACCATTCAAGCTCAATTGGCACAACTCACTGCTCAATTGACTCATAATGCCGAACGGACCACAATGCCAAGTGTCCCTACATTTGATGTGCCCTATGGGCAAGGTTATCAAAGTCCTCAAATTTCAAATGAAGATGCTTGGGGTTATCAAGGCTATGATCAACCAAGCAACAACATGTTTTCCAACGCTTACAGTTCGGCTTGGAGAGATCATTCAAATTATATGTGGGAGGAACCTCAACAATTCCAACAAGATGGATATTGGCAGCAAGAGGAGGAGTTCTATTCAAAACCTATGCAATATGCTCAATCAAACTCAGGTTCGTCAATAAATTATAATCAAATTCTTAATGAATTAAATTGTTTGGTGCAGGGTTCACAAAATCAAGCCAAGAAGGCTCAACAAGATGCATATTGGCAGCCATATGAGGAGTTCTACACCACACCTATACAGCCACCACCGCATACCCCAAAACAATTCCAATCAAATTCAAGTATGTCCATGGATAGTGATCAAATTCTTCAAGTACTAACCTCTTTGACGCAGGACCAACAAAATCAAGACAAGAAGTTGGATAAATTGAAGAGTCAAATGGGAGAGATTATGGAATTCATGGTACAAATTCAAGAGCAAAGTGAACTCTCCAACTCAACTGTTGAAAATTCGAAAGAAGATTTTGAAATCCACGATGCTATCACTTTGGGAAGTGCTATGGAGGTTGGAGCTGGCCTAAAAACGTCCAAACATAGCCTAGAAGTGGATGAGGAGCTGCTGATTGAGGGGGAGGAAGCAGACATACACACGGCAATGGTAGAACAACCCTTGCCGCATCCCCTTAAGCCCTCTAACCCACCCACCACAAGTAAGGACGTCCTAATTTCATTTCATTCTAATGTTATTCCACCGAATGTCCTTTGTCCGTACAGGTTTTTGATTCCAAATATCAAAGAGAGTGAAAAAGACATTGTGGAAGCTCTTCCAAAGGTGCAAAGTGATATCCCAATTCTTGGTGCACCAAAACAAGTTCTCGATGGTATTGAAACGTTCAAAGAACCTTGCACACCAAGAAAAGGGATTCAAGAGAATGAAGTGGTTGAAGCATATCAAGAATACATCCAAGAGGCTGTGCATGAGACAATCAAGCCCAAAGCAGTTGAGTTTGATGACACGGGACAAGCCACAACCATCATAGTAAACCTGGCCAAGTTCAAAGTCCCGGAAATGTTCAAAGATGTGGTGTTTGTCATCGAGTTTGTGTCGGAAAAAGAAAGTAAGCCATCTTCTCCAATTTTAATTTTAATTTATACTAACATGTTTCTGATTTTGATGATTCAGGCACCCACTCTTGAATTTAAACCATTCCCGAATCATTTCAAGTATCACCTCCCATTAAAAGATAAATTCCATGCTTTGGAGCCGAGGGGAATTTAAAGGAAAGATTCGTCCGGCTGTACGACGTTAAAGCAAGCGCTACTTGGGAGGCAACCCAAGCATTCAACGAAGGGAGACTTTGGAATCGCTAACCCAATCAGATTTGCATTCTTACACCTTTATCTTTACTGCTTTCATGTTGTTTTGTTTAGTTAGTTGTGTTATTTGGTTGATTTCTGTGAGTTTGTGTTATTTAGTTTAAGTGTGGGGGAAGGTTAACCAAAGTCTCTTTACATTAATTTACATATTTAAAAAAAAAAAAAAAAAAAAAAAAAAGATAAAATTTAAAATTAATGATAAATACAAAAAAAAAAAAAAACAATTAAAAAAAAAATAATAATAATAATACAAAAAAAAAAATACATAAAAAAAAAAAAAAAAGTAAAGTACAAATATTTTACAATGATGTAAACTAATAGTATTCATTGGTCGGGTGGTGCTTCAGTAGTAGGCGGGGCTTCAGCAGTCGGCGGGGCCACAGAAGGAGGAGGCGGCAGAGGTTGATCAGTTGGAGCTTCACTACGCGGTGCCGCTCCAGAAGACGAAGGCAGATGTTGTTGGAACAAACCCACAAACCTCCGATGATCAAGTAAAATTTGACCATCGGTGTCCTGCATCTGGTCAATCTTCCTCTTCATGCTGGTGGCATAGCTGTGTGCGAGCTTGTGCAATTCCTTATTCTCATGCTTGAGCCCTTTAATCTCTTGCTTGAGACTCTGTATTTCAGCCACCAAGGATTCAACGTGACGGGTTCGGGCATATAGGCGTTGGGCCATGTTAGATACGGAACCCGCACACTGCACACTGAGAGCCAGAGACTCCTTGACCGCCAATTCATCAGACCGCCTTGCGAGCAGTCTGTTATCTCTGGGAGTGACAAGGTTTTGGGCCACCACCGCAGCGGTCATGTCATTTTTCATCACCGAATCCCCAACGGTAAGAGGACCGGTAGGGGATATGAAGGATGGGCGCCATATGTTGTCTGGTGAAGGCGGAGCTGCCTCTTCACCACGGTTCAAATCAAAACGACGATCGGAAAGGCCAGACATTTTTCAAATGTGGTGAAGAAAGAAAAGAGATCAGACAGATTAAGATTTCGGAAGTGCAAGAAAGGAGTGTTTACTGGAGGGATAAGTGTGTTGTGGAACAAGATTAACGCCTCTATAAAAAGGAAGAAATCAAAGAGGCGATCCTCAGAAATTGAAGAGGCGTCCTCTCGCAAATCGAAGAGTCGGGGCTCCGTTCTCAAAAGCCGGATTCTTTTCTCAAAAGAGGCGTTTAATTTCTTAAAAGTTGGGCTTGCTCAGAAACCACGAGCCGAACCCCGGATTTCGTAAGATTAATTCGTTCAGACGTGTTGTCACCCGTCACACGCAAACTCAGCTCTGCAAAAATCACGGGCAGTCTGTCGAAGCGCCGATTCCAACCATCTGTCTCTCTCAGCCTAGTCAGCACTTGTCACATGCAACTGGCAGCTTTGCGGAAATTACGGGCAGCTTTGTCAGAAAGCGCGTAATTTGTACTATTCATCCATCCACCGGCTGCCGACAATGAGTGAGAGAACAGTTCCGGTTGTGAAGACAAGTCCTATAAGTTTCTACCTTCGCCTTCCACAGCAAAAGCACACTCTCTCAGCAAACCCTCTCAACATTTCTTCATCTCCGAAAATGCATTCCCAAAGAATCCTCTCGAGTCACTCTGTGTTCCTCATTCCTTGGGATACTCCTGCGAACAACCCATTCAAAGCAAAAGTATTTCATATCATAAAGGTTGAAAGCAAGAGTATCTCATATCATGCTTTCTCCTTCCTTCTCCTTGTTCCTGATTGCTTACCTAGCCTTGCTCTCGAGTACTCATCATGTTGTGCTTCCTCTTCGTCTCTCACGTATAAGGGAAGTGAAGATGATACCTCGAAGCATGTGGAGACAAATTGCCAATTCATCCCCAGCTAGGGACAAGGAGAAAGAAAGCAAGAGGTGGGCACTTGGAAAGATTGAAGAAAGAATCAGACCAAAACACCTCTACCTCGTGCCTGCCCGCCGTGCTGAAGAAACAAGCAGAGAAGAATGCAGACTGTGCAATTCTCGCTCAGAATTCCAAACCAGTTCGAGATCAAAGCTGTGGAAAGTTAACAAGCACGACCAATGATTACTTATTAGTTTTATTCATTATCTTTTATCGTAATTTTCAAATTTTCGTTTGCAATTTTTTTTTATTTTCTTGCGTTACTTAAATGAATTATTTCTTTTCTTTGCAGGAACTTTTGGTTATTTCCACCCTTGAAGTTGATTGCAGAATTCTAGCTTGGGGGTCATCGCTTGATTTTACTGCAAATTAGGAAAGTTTTCAGTCCAATTGCTTTATTTTGTTTCTTATTATTTATTTTATTTTATTTTATTTTATTTGCATTATCGTGTTTTCTGACATTGGGGACAATGTCAAGTTTAAGTGTGGGGGGGTAACTAAGTGTTTTTGGTGCAAATTCGTGGGATTTTATCACCCTTAACTTAAAGACTTGTTCCTTGCTGTTTTTAAGTGTTTTTAAGTTGTTTTGATGTGTTTTAGTGTGTTTTGAAGTAAAAATCCGAAAATCACATAAAAATTTGAAAAATTTGTTTTAAAAACCCAAAGAGGGTTGTTTTTGTGTGGTTGTTTGTGTCGTAGGGTACCTTCCAACACAATAATGAGGATTCGATTTGTAATTGCATGACGGTTAAAGAAAGTTATAAACATGGATAAAAGTTTGATTTACTCTTTGGTTTATGCTTGGTTGTGGTTATAACTTATGAATTCACATAAAGGAAAAATTAGTTTTTGTAACATGCTTGAAGGAAGTAACTCAAACTAACGCTACAACCTTGTGAGACTTGAGCCTAAACGTTTATTTGGAGAGTTAATAATCTGTGAACTTGTTGCTTTCTTAAGTCGTTGCATGATCTCATTATTCTTTGCTTGGTTGCTACTTAGAAGGCGTGTCATCATTTAGTTCCAAATGCTAGAACTCATGCCCAATTCATTCAAAGCATGTTATTGATTTGCATAACACATATTCAAGATAAAGTTGTGTAGTGACCACCACCATAGCCAAAAAGCCGTAAAACCTTACTCCATTATATGTTTAGGTGTTAACCCCATTGAGCCTTGTTTAGCCTTTTCTTTGTTAACCCACATCATTCTCACCTAGCCTAGATTAGGACTATCCATACCCTCGTTCTTAAAGTATAGTAAGCATAATTCAAATTGAATTCCTTTGTGGCAGAAACCAAGTGTGGGGGAAATTTTTATTTTGTGAATTGTGTGCCATAGGCACGGGTAGAAAGAAAAGAAAAGAAAAAAAAAAAAAATTGAAAAAAAAAAAAAAAAAAAAAAAAATTGTGAAAAGAATTCAAAGTGTTGAAGTAAGGGTCCAAAACAATAAATTCGGCCCTAAAAAGTTGTTTAAATCTTCCCCTTGTGTTTTAAAGTTAATTTCTGCAATCTAAGTGAATTCTAAGTCTCAATTTTACTACTTTGCTTACTAACGCTTGAAGAACGTTTGTTTTCCCTATCCTTTCTTTGTTAAACCAATACCCCAAGCCCCGTTACAACCCTTAACTTCTATCTTGAGTGTTATGTGCTTCAATTTGTGGAGT
This sequence comes from Malus x robusta, assembly GCA_963082935.1. Taxonomy (NCBI): domain Eukaryota; kingdom Viridiplantae; phylum Streptophyta; class Magnoliopsida; order Rosales; family Rosaceae; genus Malus; species Malus x robusta. The sequence continues at coordinate 15,649,976 of OY720325.1, read as the reverse complement.
TTGAAATTGGTATGAGCATATGGTGTCATTGGTTCTCGCATCTAAGTAGTAGCATTCCATTCATGAGATCATATCTAAACATGCTTATTAACTCCGGAAATTGCATTCTTTGTGATACTTATATGTGAGCATTCGTTTTTATATCCACATCAATTCTCTCACATATAACTAGTATAGGGTGTGTAGTTAGAAAATCTGAGTGAAAATAGAGTGCATATCTTGTAAGGATTGAGGGAATTCTCTAAGGCATGTTACTACATTCAAAACATTGTTTTAATTGGTTAATTGTGAACTAGTATGTAGTGACTATGATTAAGTATGTGCTTAAGTGTTAAATTAACTCAAATCTGTGAGAATGATAATCCTTAACATGTCATGTGCATTGGAAATCCCTAAAGCAAACGTTGGAAGGTTTAGGTTATGTTGGTTTTGTTTTGTTTTATTTCTTTGTTTTGCTCGAGGACTAGCAAAAACTAAGTGTGGGGGAATTTGATAGACGCATATTTATGCGACTTAGTTAACTAGTTTTCTTGCATTTACGTTATTAGTTCTTAGTTATTTTAGTACTTTAAGCCATTTTCGTGTGTTTGTAGGTCCAAAGGGCTAAGGTAGCAAGAAAGTGCATTTTGGTGCATTTTGGAGCAGTTTTGAGCTTGGAATGGATTACATATGATATGAGCAAGATGGATGGACGAATTTGAAGTCAAATGAGGATAGAAACATGCTAAAAATGTGGTGAAACAAATACAAAGTGCAAGAAGGGATAGGTTTCTAGAAGGATTGGCCAAAACTTCACTCAAAAACCTCAATGCCGTGGCTTTTACTTCAAAGCAACCAGAAATTTGAGTGATGATGCAATGCCTAACTCACCATGACATTTGAGTGGATGATGCAATGCTTAACTCACCATGACATGTGAGTGGATGATGCAATGCTTAGCTAACCATGACATTTGAGTGGATACCTAACCCACCAACATTTTTCACCAACAATTCCCACTCTTTATAGTGCTCACCTACTCAATTCCACCAAAATTTTGTGTTAAACAAGTCCATCCTCTTCCTATAAATACCATGGTAGCAACCTCATTCAAATCATCCAAGAATAAACCATTCTATAAGCCTTTCCTTGCCTCTCCCTACATATCTAAACTTTCCCCATCCATTCCTCCAAATAACCAACCCTTCAACATCATTCCAACCTTGTTGTTGCGGCAAAGAGAAGGAGAAAAGTCCTTGGACGCGCTTGCTATCCAACATGGATCGTTGGAACGTTTAGGTGCTTTCTTTCCTTTGTTTTTCAATGTTTAAATTTGTTTATCTTTGTTTTGTAATAATGAGGAACTAAACCCCCCTTGGCTAGGGGGGGATTCGAAACACATGTCCTTGCTTGCATTATGATTTGATTACTTTTAATTGCGTTTCATAAGTTATGAATTCAATTTACTTATCCGTTCGTATAAAAACTGATTTGTGTATGTTGATTGAGGGTCGACACTTAGTTTGCATGCATGAATTCGATGCTAGAATATAAGGGAGTTTCACCTAATCGTCATGAACTTATATTCACAAGTAGTGAAGGTTGCTAGTCACAATCGCGTTAAGTAAATTCTTGGCATAAGTTTCATGCAATTCATAGTAACGAGTGCCTCGTCAATGCTTATGATTTTCATAGAACTTAATGATTCTTGTTTGTATCTCTATTATGCAATTCATGTAGGGAACTTGTGAGGAATGCTTTGGGTTGTCGTATGCAATCATCCAACTCAATAAAAGTAGGAAAATCTGAGGGTTAATTTAAGCGTACCTAATTAACTTGGGGCATTGAGAATTAATAAGTTATTGAAATACAATTGGAAATCGTTTTGTATGCAAGCAAGACATGTGTGGAGAAGAACCCTCTAGCTAAAGCCCATCAAGTTCGTTTTAAAGTTTTAGTTTATTGGTTTTACTTTCACTTAATTAAACTCAAATCCCCCTTTTTCTTTCTTGTTTTTAAGTTCTTTTATTTACATTTTTAACTTTGTTTTTAAGTTTCAAGTGATTTAGCAATCCCTCCTAATCCCCGGCTTAGAACGATACCCTACTTATACTTATACTACAATTGTCAAAAGAGGGTTTAATTTGTGTGTCAAGTAATTCTCACATCAGGTATGGAAGGGTTTATGGTGAGTGTGGAGGAGTGTTTGGTGGTGGAAGGGTGGTGGAGAACTTCGGCAAAGAGGATGGAAGAAGGTGGAATGGCTGTGATGTTTTCTGGGCAGTTTTGGTGTTTTTGGGGTGTTTTGCTGCCTAGGGTGAGTATGGACGAATTTCTGTGATGAATGGTGAATATGGGAGTGTGAACTCTTTGCCAAGGGGTGTAAACATCTATATATAGGCTCCAACAACCCTAGGGAATCAGATTAGGCAGTGGGGAAATGCACAGCAAGGAGGGTGAATTGTGATGTGCAATGGTCCAAGGATGAAAATGGAGCAATGATGCAAAGTATGGAGGGTAAAATGGAGTGGTAATTCAGCTAGGGAGCATGAATGATTGTGTTCATTGCATGGAAATGAAAAGGGGAGGTGAAATGTTTCAGAATTTAGTCAAAGTTGGAGCAACATGTGTTGCACAAGGCATTGGATTCCAAATGTGGCTGATTTAGCATCAATTGGTGCATGGAATTGTTGTGAAAGTTGTGTGAAATCTGATGGGTGAAGGGAACAAGATGTATGCAGCAATTGAGTGTTATAATTAGATGAATTAAAGCATGAAATCAGAAATTATGTAGGGGACAAGAGTGATCAAGCATGGCATGGGAATCCAAAGGGAATTCTATGTGGTTAACACGGCAAGGAAGGTGAAGACAGATTTTTGGGCTGAGTTCTTCATCTTTTGGACCATAATTCTTCACATTCTTGGCCTCTTTAGTTCTCAAATTCGTCCATCCACTTTAGCCCATGCATTTGCTATCCATTCCAAGCCCGAAACTGCTCCAAAGGCCTCCAAAATGCATCATCTTGCATACTTTGTACTTAGAGTCTGAAAACACACAAAAATAACTTTAAATACTAAAATAACTAAGGAAATACAACGTAAATGCACAAGAACAAGCTAACTAAGTCGCATAAATATGCTCCTATCAAATTCCCCCACACTTAGCTTTTGCTAGTCCTCGAGCAAACAAAGAAATAAAACAAAACGAAACAAATACAACACAACCTAAACCTTCCAACATTTGCCTCAGGGATTTCCAATGCACATGTCATGTTAAAAATTGTCATCCCCACATATTTTAGTTGTCTTCACACTTAAGCACATACTTAATCATAGTCACCACTTACTTGTTCACAATTAATGGATTAAAACAATGTTTTTGATGTAGTAACATGCCTTAGAGAATTTACTCAAGTCCTTACAAAGTATGCACTCAATTTTCACTCAGATTTTCTAACTACACACCCTATACTAGTCATATGTGAGAAGATTGATGTAAACATGAAAACGAACACTCACATATATGTATTACAAAGAAAGCGATTTCTGGAGCATGTTTAGATATGATCTCATGAATGGAATGCTACTACTTAGATGCGAGAACCAGTGACATCATATGCTCATATCAATTTCAAACTCCACATATTGAAACGCATGACACTCAAGATGAAGTTAAGGGTTGTAACGGGGCTTGGGGTGATGGCTAACAAATGAAGGATAAGGATAACAATCGTTCTTAAAGCAATAGCAAGCAAAGTAATTGAAACTTAGAATTCACTTAGATTGCAGAAATCAGCTTTTAGACACGAAGGGAAAATTCAAGCAATATTTAGGGCCGAATTCTATGTTTTGGACCCTTTCTTCAACAAGCAGCACTTTAAAACTCTTTTTCACATATTTTTCAACCCCCTTTTTTTTTTTTTTTTTTTTTTTTCAACTCTTCTTTTCTTTTCAACAAGCATAATAACTCACACTTCCCCCACACTCGTTTTCTGCCATACATTAATCAAAAGAATTCAATTTGAATCATGCTTTACTATGCTTCAAGAACAAGGGTATGGATGGTCCTAAACTAGGCTAGGTGAGGATAATGTGGTTAACAAAGAATGTAGGCTATCAAGGCTCAATGGGGTTAACTTAAACATATAACAATATGGAATACATGGCAGGTTGGCTTTGGTGGTGGTAACTACACAACTTCATCTTGAATAAGTGTTATGCGAATCAATAGCATGCTTTGAATGAAATGGGCATGAGTTCTAGCATTTGGAACTAAATGATGAAACGCCTTCTAAGTAATAACCAAGCAAAGAATAATGAGATCATGCAACGACTTTAGAAAAACAATAATGCACAGATTTTAACTCTCCAAATAAACGTTTAGGCTCAAGTCTCACAAGGTTGTAGCGTTAGTTTGAGTTTCTTCCTTCAAGCATGTTACAAAAACTAATTTTTCTTTTATGATTACATGTGAATTCATAAGTTATAACCACAACCAAGCATAAACAAAGAGTAAATCAAACTTTCATCCATGCTTATAACTCTCTTTAACAGTCATGCAATTACAAACCGAATCCTCATCATTGTGTTGGAAGGTACCCTAAGACACAAATAAGCACACAAAAACAACTTTTTTTGGGTTTTTCAAAACAATTTTTTTTTTTTTAAATGTTTTTCAAATTTTCGGATTTTTATGTCAAAACACACTGAAACACTCCAAAACAGCTTAAAAATACTTAAAACAGCAAGGAACAACACTAGAAGTAATGGGTGATAAATTTCTACGAATTTCATGCAAAACAATGGTTACCCCCCCACACTTAAATCAAACATTGTCCTCAATGTTTCAAGCATATACTCACACAAAAACAAGCAAATAAACAAACAACGAATAACATAACAAATATAGCAAGATAAAAACAAGAATGAGTAGAGTTTAGGGACGCAAATCTGGTTATGGAGGTAGATGATCTTGGTGACTTTCCACAGCTTTGATCTTGAACTGGTTTGGAATTCTGGGCAAGAAATATGAGAGTTCCCTGATTTGATGGTGCAGTCGGCATTCTTCTCTTTTTGTTCCCTCTGCACGGCGGGCAGGCACGAAGTAGAGGTGTTGGTCTGTTTCTTTCTTCAATCTTTCCAAGTGCCCACCTCTTGCTTTCTTTCTCCTTGTCCCTAGCTGAGGATGAATTGGCAAATTGTCTCCACATGCTTCAAGGTATCATTTTCACTTTCCTTATTTGCTCCCCAGGCAGATGTGAGACAAAACGGAAACATAAGATGTTGAAGATGAGTACTCGAGAGCAAGGCTAGGTAAGCAATCAGGAAGGGTTTCCAGATCGGAAGTAGTGCTGGCTGATTGCACTCTTTCTCCTTGTCCTAAAACAAAGACAAGGAGAAGGACAAGGAGAAAGCATGATATGGGATACTCTTGCTTTCAACCTTCATGATATGAAATACTTTTGCTTTGAATGGGTTGTTCGCAGGAGTATCCCAAGGAATGAGGAATATAGAGTGCCTCGAGAGGGTTTGTTGGAAAACCATTTCAGAGAGGATGAACGGTTTAGTGAGGCTGAAAGTTGGATGAGGCTGCCTCACTTTGAAGTTCAACATTTATAGAAATTGCTTAATGGCTGGGAAGGCATTGTTCCATTACTCGTGTCGGCAAGTCTGGGATAATTTAACAGTAGTTTTCACGTGCATTCCGCTTCTCCAGAAATTTTCGACAGATTGCGCGTGATTTACGCAACGCGGATGTGCAACTTGACAGATGCTGACACGTCTCGATAAAGCAGAGGCCTTTTTAATATCCGAAATTTGCGCTTCGAGTTCTGAGCTTCATTGAGGGCAGAGATTGAATGTGACCAGTGCTGACGAGGCTGAGAAAGCTGACATCTTCGTTATCTGGAATTGGCGGTTTGTGAGCAAGCCCAACTTTTGAGAAAATTGGCGCATCTTCAATCTCTGAAATACCAACACATGTTGATTTTTATAGAGGTGCGTAGTTCATTTCAAAGTGCATTGAAATTCCGCTTGTAAAACTCCCCTTTGCACTTCTAACCTCTGGATTTAGCCCATCTCTTCTTTCTCCAAAACCTCTGAAATATGTCTGGCCCTTCCGACCGTCGTTTTGACTTGAACCTTGGTGAAGCGGCAGCCCCGCCTTCTCCAGACAACATATGGCGCCCTTCCTTCATATCCCCTACTGGTCCTCTTACCGTTGGGGATTCGGTGATGAAAAATGACATGACCGCTGCGGTGGTGGCCCGGAACCTTGTCACCCCTAGAGATAACAGACTGCTCTCTAGACGGTCTGATGAGTTGGCTGTGAAGGAGTCTCTGGCTCTTAGCGTGGAGAGTGTGGGTTCTGTGTCCAACATGGCCCAACGCCTATTTGCTCGAACCCGTCAAGTTGAATCGTTGGCGGCTGAAGTAATGAGTCTCAAAGAGGAGATTAGAGGACTCAAGCATGAAAATAAACGATTGCACAAGCTTGCACACAACTATGCCACAACCATGAAGAGGAAAATTGACCAGATGCAGGAATCTGATGGTCAAATTTTACTTGATCATCGGAGGTTTGTGGGTTTGTTCCAACAGCATCTGCCTTCGTCTTCTGGGGCGGCACCGCGTAGTGAAGCTCCAACTGATCAACCTCCGATACCTCCTCCTTCCGTGGCCCCACCAACTGCTGAGATTCCGCAGACTACTGAGACTCCGCCGACTACTGCGACCTTTCCCAAGCAGCCTTTGTGAAGGCTCCCTCTTGTATTATGCTATTTTTCTTTATTTCCTAGTTTCCTGTTCATTTCCAAGAATTTTAATGTCAATATCCTTTGCATATTTGTTAATGTTTCAAAATAGAAAATCATAACCAAAAATAATTAAACAAGTAATAAAATTGACAAACAAGCAGAATAAATGGGTTGCCTCCCTTAAAGCGCTTGCTTTAACGTCTTCCACAACATGCTGTGGGATATCCTCCACAACATGCTCCACAAAGTTCTCGTAGTATGGCTTCAAGCGATGTCCATTCACCTTGAATTCTTGCCCGGTTCTCAAGCTCTTAATTTGGACTGCACCATGCACAAAAAGATTAGTAACAACAAACGGGCCAACCCACTTGGAACGTAACTTACCAGGGAATAGACGAAGGCGGGAGTTGAACAACAACACTCTCTGCCCAATTTCGAAAGTCTTGCCTCGAAGCATCTTATCATGGAATGCCGTGGTCTTCTCTTTGTAAATTCTAGCATTCTCATAAGCTTCATGCCTTATCTCATCAAGTTCACTCAATTGAAGCTTTCGATGAATTCTGGCTTGGTCCACATTCAAATTGAAGGTCTTGATGGCCCAATGTGCTCTATGTTCTAATTCCACGGGAAGATGACATGGTTTGCCATACACAAGCCAAAAAGGAGACATACCAATAGGGGTTTTGTAAGCCGTTCGATATGCCCATAGTGCATCATCCAACCGTAAGCTCCAATCTTTTCTATTTGGCCCAACGGTCTTTTCCAAAATCTGTTTGATCTCACGATTAGACACCTCGGCTTGGCCATTGGTTTGGGGATGGTAAGGTGTGGAAACCTTATGTGTCACATGGTACTTCTTGAGTAATGCCTCAATGGTACGGTTGCAAAAATGAGACCCTCCATCACTTATTAGCACCCTAGGCATCCCAAATCTAGAAAAGATATTAGTTTTCACAAAATCTGCCACAACTTTAGAATCGTTAGTTCGAGTGGCTTTCGCTTCCACCCACTTTGAAACATAATCAACAGCAAGTAATATGTAAGTGAAACCAAAAGATGAAGGAAAAGGACCCATAAAATCAATACCCCAAACATCAAAGATTTCAACAACAAAGATAGGTACCTGCGGCATTTGATCTTTTTGGCTAATATTACCTGTCCTTTGGCAGCGATCACATGTTAAACAAAAGGTTCTAGCATCTTTAAACAAAGTAGGCCAATAAAAACCACATTCAAGAACCTTAAAAGCTGTCCTTTGGGTGCCAAAGTGACCCCCACATGCATATGTGTGACAAAAACTTAAAATTGAGTGAAAATCTGATTCATGCACACATCTTCTTATAACCTGATCTGAACAATATTTCCACAAGTATGGGTCATCCCAAACATAAAATCTAGCATCCTTTTTAAGTTTATCACGTTGGAATTTGTTTAGGGTGCTAGGAACTTGTTTAGTCACCAAATAATTCACCAAATCTGCATACCAAGGAGCACTTACCTGAACAGACAAGAGTTGTTCATCCGGAAATGTTTCAGAAATGGGAAGATCCTCTTCTTCACGCACCAACTTGCTTAGGTGGTCGGCCACCACGTTTTCACATCCTTTCTTGTCCCTAATTTCAATATCGAACTCTTGAAGTAAGAGCATCCAACGAATGAGCCTCGGTTTGGCCTCCTTTTTGGTGAAAAGATATTTCAAGGCTGCATGGTCAGTGAAAACAATTACTTTAGTACCAATTAGATATGATCTAAATTTATCTAAAGCAAATACAACCGCCAAAAGTTCTTTTTCGGTTGTGGAATAATTCAATTGAGCATCATTCAGAGTGCGTGAAGCATAATAAATAACATGTGGCTGTTTATTTTTTTCTTTGACCCAAAACAGCTCCAAGCGCATAATCCGATGCATCACACATCAATTCAAAGGGAATGGACCAATCCGGGGGAGTTATGATGGGTGCCGTGGTGAGAAGGTCCTTGAGATGCTTGAATGCCTTCTCACATGCCTCGTTGAACTCAAATGACACATCCTTTTGTAGGAGATGGCATAGGGGTTGTGCAATCTTGGAAAAATCCTTGATAAATCATCTATAGAATCCTGCATGACCAAGAAAAGAACGAACCTCTCTCACCGAAGTAGGAGAGGGTAAGTAGCGTACAAGATCTATTTTAGACTTATCAACCTCAATTCCTCATTCAGAAATTATATGACCCAAAACAATACCTTGTTTAACCATAAAATGACATTTCTCCCAATTTAACACAAGGTTTGTTTCAACACAACGTTTCAAGATTAAAGTGAGATTATCCAAGCAATTATCAAATGAATTACCAAACACACTGAAATCATCCATGAATATCTCAATAATCCTCTCAACATAATCAGAAAAGATGCTAACCATACACCTTTGAAACGTAGCAGGGGCATTGCACAAACCGAATGGCATGCGTCGATATGCAAACGTTCCAAAGGGACAAGTAAAAGTGGTCTTTTCTTGATCATCCGGGGCAATAACAATTTGATTATAACCGGAGTATCCATCAAGAAAGCAATAAAAAGAGTGACCTGCTAACCTTTCGAGCATTTGATCTAGGAACGGCAATGGGAAGTGATCTTTCCTTGTGGTTGCGTTTAGCTTCCTATAATCAATGCACACTCGCCACCCAGTTTGAATTCGGGTGGGCACAAGCTCATTCTCCGCATTCTCCACAACCGTCACTCCAGATTTCTTGGGTACACATTGGATAGGTGAAACCCAACGGCTATCGGAGATGGGATAAATCACCCCACAATCTAGAAGTTTGATTATCTCCTTTTTCACAACTTCTATCATCGGAGGGTTGAGACGGCGTTGAGCCTCTCTAGCTGGTTTGGCCCCCTCCTCAAGAAATATATGATGCATGTAAGTCGTAGGGCTTATACCTTTAATATCGGCCAATGTCCAACCTAGGGCAGATTTGAACTCCTTCAAAACTCGAACTAGTTTCTCCTCTTCTTGTGCCGTGAGGGATGAAGAGATGATGGCATGTAATGTCTCGTTTTCCCCCAAAAAAATGTACTTCAAATGGCTTGGTAAGGGTTTGAGATCAAGGATCGGTGCCTGAACGATGGATGGAAGCAACTTGTTAGTCGAAATTGGAATCGACTCAAAGTTAGGAGACTTACCACTATGCTTAGGTAATGACTCAAGGGCAGCAACCAACTCAAGAACTTCCATTCTAGGAGGCACGGCATGGCCTAGTTCATGTGTGCCGTGGGGTAGCTTGAAATCTGCCCCCTTGGTTGTGAGTGCCATGCTTCGTGAAATGACTTTTTCAAGCGTATCGTCATTCAAATCTTCAAGATATCCCTGCACCAAAGAGTCAATTATATCAATAGAGAAACATGAATGGTCCTCACTAGGGTACTTAATGGAATCAGAAAGATTAAAATTAACAACTTCCCCATCAAATTCCATGGACAAAGTTCCACTATACACGTCAATCTTCGTCTGGGCCGTCTTCATGAATGGCCTTCCAAGGAGGATGGGCAATGACGGAGCATGATCCGATTCATCCATTTCGAGCACATAAAAATCCGCTGGGAAGACTAAATGATCAACCTGCACCAAAACGTCTTCCAAAACTCCCTTTGGATAAGCGTTAGATCTATCGGCCAATTGTATGATTACACCATCATGTTTCAACTCACCTAAGTTCATAGATACATAAATGGAATATGGCATAACATTTATAGAGGCTCCTAAATCTAGCATGGCAGATTTGAAACGGGTGTTACCAATGATGCACGAAATTGTAAAGCTACCTGGATCTTTGCATTTGGGGGGTAGTTTGCGTTGCAAGATGGCGGAGACATTTTCACCTACCTTCACAACCTCCTTGATTGAAATCCTCTTCCTAGTGGTGCACAGCTCCTTTAAAAACTTAGCGTATCTCGGGACTTGCTTAATGGCATCCAACAAGGGTATGTTGACTTGAACTTTCCTAAGTGTCTCAAGGATGTCCTTTTCAGCTTCATCCTTCTTCGTTTGCGCAAACCTGCTAGGAAAAGGAGCATTCGAAGGCACAACATTAGTAGAAACTGAATTTGACACATTCTTACCTTTATTGGACAAATTGGACAGTTTAGGGCCCTTGGAGACTTGCGGCAAAGGTACTTCCACCTTTGCCGTGGGTTCATGTGATTCCTCCTCTTCCATTCGCAACATTTCATCCTCTTTGTGACCTGTTTTTGATGAAGAACCTGCTCCAACCTCCTTTCCACTTCTTAGGGTGATTACTTTGGCTGATTCAAACCCTTCCTTTGGATTTGGAATGGTAGAACTAGGGAGTTTTCCTTGGTCTCTAATCTGCCCAACAACTTCAGCAATCTGTCCCATTTGTTTCTCTAGTTGGTCCACCCTTTTGTTTTGATTTTCCTGCCCATTAGTCAAAGTGGTTAGTAACTTAACAAGTGTATCATTATCCAAAGCATTACCTGAAGTATTTGGGGCAGATTGTGGTTGGATTTGAGGGGGTGCATATGGTTTTGTGTAGAAGCCCGGGGGTTGTTGCCTAAAGCCTCCTTGTGGTTGGGCTTGTTGTGGCTCTCTCCATTTGAAGTTTGGATGGTCTCTCCACCCCGGATTATATGTGTTGGAATATGGATCATGTCTTGGCTGATTTGGGCTTTGAAACCCAATGGCATTAGCACTCTCCCATCCACCATTCTCGATGAGTTGAGGACAATTTTCGGAAACATGTCCTTGGATAGAACATACGCCACACACCAAGGGTCCTTGAATCTTCATTCCCTCGGCCATCTGTGAAACAATAGAAGTAAGATTAGCTAACTGAGATTGAATATTGGAAGTAGAACTTACCTCATGCACTTGTTGTCCTGGGGGTCCTTTTTGGCCTACACCTTCGTATTGTTGAGCGTTCAATGCTCTATTAGCAATCAAGATTTTTGCAGCCATGGGTGTTTTGTCCACCAATGCTCCACCCGCCGAGGCATTGAGCATTTGACGTTCTAGTGGTAGGAGCCCTTCGTAGAAGTATTGCAAAAGCAACTCCTCCTTCATCTGATGCTGTGGACAAGAAGCAACAAGTGATTTAAATCGTTCATAATATGTAGGAAAAGACTCACCTTCATCTTGTTGAATTCCACTTATTTTTTTACGAAGAAGAATGATGCGAAAAGTTGGGAAAAACTTCTCCAGATACGCCCTCTTCATACTCTCCCAAGATGTAACTATACCGGGAGCCAACTCGTATAACCAATCCTTGGCTTTGTCCATTAAAGAGAATGGAAAAGCCTTCATCTTTAAAATACTTCCGTCAACGGTAACCGGAGTCATACTTGAGCACACCACTTCAAATTCTTTCAAATATTTGTTCGGATCCTCCATGGACAGCCCATGGAACTTTGGAATGTGGTGGAGCAAACTTGACTTTAACTTGAACTCTTCGGTTTTACCTTGAGCAGCCGTGGGATATTGGATACACAATGGTACGGCATTATCCAAACCCGAGGCGGTAAGCTCCTTGAGTGTACGGTTGTCCATGGCTATGCCTTGATCTTCTCCACCCACTTGTGCCGTGGGATCCTCCTTCTGCTGTTGGTTCCTCCTTCTTCTCAAAGTTCTCTCGAAATCGTCGTCAAAGTCCAAAATATGCTCATGAACAGGTTGGGAACTTCGAGTCATGCACTAGTACCTAAAAACAAAGAAAACAAAACAAATTAGCAACTTAGATAGAAACTTAAACAAAATACAATAATTCGAAAGAAAACAATCCAAGAGATTAGCAAAGTTGCTAATCCCCGGCAACGGCGCCAAAATTTGATGTGAGAAATAAGTTAACACACAAAATTAAACCCTCTTTTTATCAATTGTAGCAAAGTATGTAAGTAGGGATCGTTCTAAACCGGGGATTAGGAGGGATTGCTAAACACTTGAAAACTGACTTAGAAATGTAAAAACAAAGTTTAAAACACTAGATTAAACTCAAAGAATGCAAAACTCACTTTTAAAATACTAAAACAAACCAATAACTCAAAACAGCAACTAGAAGACTCAAAACTGCCTTAAAAACACTTTCTGGGCAGTTTTGAACACAAAGTACCAATTTGGACGAATTTGGGTTTTAACTTGTACCAAAACACTTAAAAGCATAAACCAACACACTTTCTAACTAATCTAGGACTTCAAAATAAATGGGGAATTGATTTGGACGAAAATGAACTAAATGGACAGATTGCAAGGAAAACAGATTGTAATAGAAACAGATTGTAACACAAAGTTATGAATAATCAATGGATGATGGAATGGCTAAGGGGTTCTTCTCCACACATGAAATATATGCAACCTAAATCAATTTTCAGTTATCAATTTAATAAGTTATGAATCTCGACACTCCGAGTTAATTAGGTCCGCTTAAATTAACATTCAGACTTCCCTATAATCATTGAATTGGATGAATATGCATCGCAAACAAATTATTCCCAACAAGTTCTTTACATGAACAGCATGATAAAGACACAAGTTAGAATCATTACGTTCTTTGGAAATCATAAGCATCGACAAGGCATTCGTAACTATGAAAAACATGATACTCTTGCCAGGAATTTACTTAACACGATCGTTACCAGCGACCTTCACTACTTACGAATATAAATTCATAACGATTAGGTGAAACAAACTTATATCCTAGCATCAAATTCAAGCATGCAAATTAAGCGTGCACTCTCAACCAACATACAAGAATAAGTTCTAAATCAAACGGTTGAGCAAATTGTATTCACGACTTATACAACGATAACTGAAAGTAATCAACTTATTTCACATATATAATCATGGTTTTGAATCCACCCTTAGCCAAAACAAAATTAGCCAATCATACTTAAAGCAAAACAAAGATTACATGAATTAGACATTAAAATCCAAAGAAAGAAAACACCTAAAATGCTCCAACTTTGCAGCAAGTGCATCCAAGATTCCTTTTTCCCTTGCTTGTGGCAGATTGGTTTGTGGACAGGTTTTTGGGTAGTTCTATAGTGTAGAATGGATGGGGAATGGTATGGAAGGGTTTATGGTGAGTGTGGAGGAGTGTTTGGTGGTGGAAGGGTGGTGGAGAACTTCGGCAAAGAGGATGGAAGAAGGTGGAGTGGCTGTGATGTTTTCTGGGCAATTTTGGTGTTTTTGGGGTGTTTTGCTGCCTAGGGTGAGTATGGACGAATTTCTGGGATGAATGGTGAATATGGGAGTGTGAACTCTTTGCCAAGGGGTGTAAACATCTATATATAGGCTCCAACAACCCTAGGGAATCAGATTAGGCAGTGGGGAAATACACAGCAAGGAGGGTGAATTGTGATGTGCAATGGTCCAAGGATGAAAATGGAGCAATGATGCAAAGTATGAAGGGTAAAATGGAGTGGTAATTCAGCTAGGGAGCATGAATGATTGTGTTCATTGCATGGAAATGAAAAGGGGAGGTGAAATGTTTCAGAATTTAGTCAAAGTTGGAGCAACATGTGTTGCACAAGGCATTGGATTCCAAATGTGGCTGATTTAGCATCAATTGGTGCATGGAATTGTTGTGAAAGTTGTGTGAAATCTGATGGGTGAAGGGAACAAGATGTATGCAGCAATTGAGTGTTATAATTAGATGAATTAAAGCATGAAATAAGAAATTATGTAGGGGACAAGAGTGATCAAGCATGGCATGGGAATCCAAAGGGAATTCTATGTGGTTAGCACGGCAAGGAAGGTGAAGACAGATTTTTGGGCTGAGTTCTTCATCTTTTGGACCATAATTCTTCACATTCTTGGCCTCTTTAGTTCTCAAATTCGTCCATCCACTTTAGCCCATGCATTTGCTATCCATTCCAAGCCCGAAACTGCTCCAAAGGCCTCCAAAATGCATCATCTTGCATACTTTGTACTTAGAGTCTGAAAACACACAAAAATAACTTTAAACACTAAAATAACTAAGGAAATACAACGTAAATGCACAAGAACAAGCTAACTAAGTCGCATAAATATGCTCCTATCACTAATCTGAAAATAAATCCCCCATGTAGCTGGAATTAAATTAGGATAGGATTAGGATAGGATAAGATAAGATAAGGTTTCGGATAATGTTCCTTCTTTTGATCTGATTTCTTATCTTCCTTGACTTGGATTTATTTCTTCACTCTTTTCAGCACATTCCTAACCTCTTGAACTTCAAATTCGTCCATCTATCTTGCTCCATTCATAAGCTATCCATTTGGTGCCCAAAACTGGCTCAAAATGCTCCAAAATGCACTTTCTTGCCAACTTTGTCATATGAACCTACAAACCCACGAAAATAGCTGAAAACACTATAATAAACATAAACAAACTATGAAAATGCAAGAAAACAAGCTAACTAAGTCGCATAAATATGCTCCTATCAAACTCCGCAATCTGCCCTACTTGCTTCTCCAACTCATCCATCCTTTTGTCTCTATTTTGCATACCATGCGCCATAGAAGTTAGTAATTGAAAAATCTGATCATTATCAGTGGACGAACCTGAATTGGTTTGGGTAGGTTGTGCTTGAGGTTGTGTGGGTGCCAACGGCTTTTGATAGAAACCCGGGGGTTGTTGCCTAAATGCAATTTATTATTGGCCTTGTTGGGGTTCTCGCCATTTGAAATTCGGATGATCTCTCCAACCGGGATTGTAAGTATTAGAAAAAGGGGTCATTCCTCGGTTGGTATTGGTTGCCAAATCCCACGGCATTGAGGGTCTCCCACCCTCCATTTTCTATCAATTGTGGGCACTTGTCCGTAAGGTGTCCGTGCGTGGAGCATACGCCACAAACTGCCACGTTTTGCACTTTTGGACCTTCCACCACCTGAGAAAGCAAAGTAGTAAGGTGAGCCATTTGATTTTGAAGTTCGGTGATGGCACTTACCTCATTGACTTGGTGTTGCCGTGGGTTGCTCCTTTGTCCAACGCCTTCGTATTGTTGGGCATTCAACGCACGATTGGCAATCAATGTCATTGCTGCCGTGGGGGTCTTGTCCACCAAGGCTCCTCCTGCTGAGGCATCTAGCATTTGACGTTCAATTGGTAGAAGCTGATAGGAGCATATTTATGCGCCTTAGTTAGCTAGTTTTTATGCATTTATGTTGTGTTTTCTTAGTTAAGTTAGTCTTTTAAGCTAGTTTCATGTGTTTTCAGGTTTTAGAGACAAAGTGAGCAAAAAGATGCAATTTGGAGCATTTTGGAGCAAAATTGGGCTAGAATGGAGTTCATGCATGTGAAGCACAAAGAATTGACGAATTTGAAGGATTGAAGAAGCTAGGAATGTGTTTCGAAGTTGAAGAATTGAAGATACAAAGTTTCCTAGTTGAAGTAGGAAAGGGCTTAAATGAATAATTCCTAAATAAAGGAGGATTCCTAATCAATGAAGGAGTCCTAATTGAAGATGGATTCCTAGACGTATGAAGTTTCCTACTCAAGCAAGGTTTCCTATGTGAAGAAGGAAAGTTAAAGCCAAAGAATCAATTCAAGTGAAGGAATCTTATCCAAAACATCATCCATAACCTCATCTTAGCTTATCTTATCCAAACAAACCTTATCCTATCCTATCTTATCCTAAGCCTAATCTACCTACATTTCAGCTGCAAGGGAGGGTTTCTAACTATATTAGGATGCTTAAAATCAGATTTCTAGAAGATCTAATCCTTTCCTACAAAGGTGGCGCCTAGAACCCTTCTAGAAGTTTGAAAATCTGCCTTGTATTTTCTTTCTAGAAACCACTCTTTTGCCGCACCCTATATCCTATTTCCCTTGGGATTTTGGTTTCTAGAAGCCTTTATCCTTTCCTAGTCTTATGCCGCACATTATTCTCCCATTCCCTTTGGATTTCTAACTTGTTTTCCTTCTAGGATTGTATGTTATTTTCCTATGCATATTAGGCCTTTAAAACCTTTTCCTTTGCTACCTAGGGGTTGTGATTTTCAGCCTATAACCTCTTGCCGCACATATCATTCACCACTCTCTACCATATTTTCACTACACCATTCACCCAAACATCCCTCTTGTGCCGTGAGTTTGCAAAGGAGAAGGAAGGAGACTCTTGGAGCCGTGCATGCCATTCAAGGAGCTTGGATTGTTGGAGCGTTTCTAGGTGTTTTCTATCTTTATGTCAATGTTTAAATTTATTTATCTTTGTTTATTTGCGAACATGAGGAACTAATTTCTTTATAGTTAGAGGGGAATTCAAAGTCATGATCATATGTTTTATATGACTTGATTTCTTCCACTTATGATTTCATAAATCGTGAATGTGGTTTACTTATCTATTTGATTGATAACATGTTTATGTATGTTGATTGAGGGTCGACACTTAGTTTGCATGCATGAATTTGATGCTAGAGTATAAGGGAATTTCATCTAATCGTTATTAACTTATATTCATAAGTAGTAAAATTTCACCTACATTTGGTGTGTCTTATGCGCACGGATATCAAACTCATCAACATCCTCAATTCACTGTGAACGAAGATGCTTGGGGTTATCAAGGCTATGATCAACCAAGCAACAACATGTTTTCCAACACTTACAATTCGGCTTGGAGAGATCATTCAAATTATATGTGGGGGGAACCTCAACTATTCTAACAAGATGGATATTGGCAGCAAGAAGAGGAGTTCTATTCAAGACCTATGCAATATGCTCAATCAAACTCAGGTTCGTCAATAAATTATAATCAAATTCTTAATGAATTAAATTGTTTGGTGCAGGGCTCACAAAATCAAGCCAAGGAGGCTCAACAAGATGCATATTGGCAGCCATATGAGGAGTTTTACACCACACCTATACAGCCACCACCGCATACCCCACAACAATTCCAATCAAATTCAAGTATGTCCATGGATAGTGATCAAATTCTTCAAGTACTAACCTCTTTGACGCAGGACCAACAAAATCAAGACAAGAAGTTGGATAAATTGAAGAGTCAAATGGGAGAGATTATGGAATTCATGGTACAAATTCAAGAGCAAAGTAACTCTCCAACTCAACTGTTGAAAATTCGAAGGAAGATTTTGAAATCCACGATGCTACCACTTTGGGAAGTGCTATGGAGGTTGGAGTTGGCCTAAAAACGTCCAAACATAGCCTAGAAGTGGATGAGGAGCTGCTGATTGAGGAGGAGAAAGCAGACATACACACGGCAAGGGTAGAACAACCCTTGTTGCAGCCCCTTAAGCCCTCTAACCCACCCACCACAAGTAAGGACGTCCTAATTTCATTTCATTCTAATGTTATTCCTCCGAATGTCCCTTTTCCTCGCAGGTTTTTGATTCCCAAGAAAGAAGAGAGTGAAAAAGACATCGTGGAAGCCTTCCCAAATGTGCAAAATGATATTCCAATTCTTGGCACACCCACTCAAGTACCAGATTGTGTTGAAGTGTTCAGAGAACCTTGTTCACCACAAAGAAGGAGTCAAGAAAAAGAAGTGGCTGGAGAATGTCAAGAATTCATTAAAGAGGACGTATTTGAAGTAACAAAGCCCAAAGAAGTTGAGTTTGATGACACGGGACAAATCACAACCATCGTAGTAAATCTGGCCAAATTCAAAGTCCCTGAAACTTTCAACGAAGTGGTGTTTGTCATTGAGTTCATGTTGGAGCAAACAGGTAAGCCACCTCCTCGAAATTCAATTTCGTTTTCTACTAACATGCTGTTGATGATTCAGGCACCCACGTTAGAATTTAAACCATTGTCGGATCATTTCAAGTATCACCGTCTATTCAAAGATCAAATCCATGTCGTGGGACCTAGGGCAGTTTAAAGGGAGGTATCGTCCAGTTGGAAGACTTTAAAGCAAGCACTTCTTGGGAGGCAGCCCTAAGCCTAATCTACCTACATTTCAGCTGCAAGGGAGGGTTTCTAACTATATTAGGATGCTTAAAATCAGATTTCTAGAAGACCTAATCCTTTCCTACAAAGGTGGCGCCTAGAACCCTTCTAGAAGTCTGAAAATCTGCCTTGTATTTTCTTTCTAGAAACCACTCTTTTGCCGCACCCTATATCCTATTTCCCTTGGGATTTTGGTTTCTAGAAGCCTTTATCCTTTCCTAGTCTTATGCCGCACATTATTCTCCCATTCCCTTTGGATTTCTGACTTGTTTTCCTTCTAGGATTGTATGTTATTTTCCTATGCAGATTAGGCCTTTAAAACCTTTTCCTTTGCTACCTAGGGGTTGTGATTTTCAGCCTATAAATACCACCTCTTGCCGCACATATCATTCACCACTCTCTACCATATTTTCACTACACCATTCACCCAAACATCCCTCTTGTGCCGTGAGTTTGCAAAGGAGAAGGAAGGAGACTCTTTGAGCCGTGCATGCCATTCAAGGAGTGATGTGAAAATTATGTTAACACACAAATTAAACCCTATTTGTGACAATTGTAGTAACGATGTAGGTAGGGATCGTTCTAACCGAGGATTAACTAGGGGTACTAATCACTTGAAAACTGAATTAGAAACGTAAAAACAAAGTTTAAAACACTAGATTAGACTCAAAGAATGCAAAACTAACATTTAAAATACTAAAACAAACCAAAAACTCAAAACAGCAACCAAAAAACTCAAAACTGCCTTAAAAACACTTTCTGGGTAGTTTTGAACACAAAGCACCAAATTGGACGAATTTGGGTTTTAACTTGTACCAAAACACTTAAAAACATAAACCACACACTTTCTAACTAATCTAGGACTTCAAAATAAATGGGGATTTGATTTGGACGAAAATAAACTAAATGGCAGATTATAAAAGAAACAGATTATAAGACAAAGTTATGATGAATTAATGGATGATGGAATAGCTAAGGGGTTCTTCTCCACACATGAAATATATGCAACCTAAATCAATTTCCAGTTATCAATTTAACAAGTTATGAACCTCGACACTCCAAGTTAATTAGGTCCGCTTAAATTAACCTTCAGATTTCCCTAGAATCATTGAATTGGATGAATATGCATCGCAAACAAATTATTCCTAACAAGTTCTCTATATGAACATCATGATAAAGACACAAGTTAGAATCATTACGTTCTTTGGAAATCATAAGCATCGACAAGGCATTCGTAACTATGAAAAGCATGATACTCTTGCCAGGAATCTACTTAACACGATCGTGACTAGTGACCTTCACTACTTACGAATATAAATTCATAACGATTAGGTGAAACAAACTTATATCCTAGCATCAAATTCAAGCATGCAAATTAAGCGTGCACTCTCAATCAACATACAAGAATAAGTTCTAAATCAAACGATTAAGCAAATTGTATTCACGACTTATGCAACGATAACTGAAAGTATCAACTTATTTCACATATATAATCATGGTTTTGAATCCCCCCTAGCCAAGGGGGGGTTTAGTTCCTCATACTCGCAAAGCAAAGATACATAAATTTAGAAATTAAAATCCAAAGAAAGAAAACACCTAGAACGCTCCAACTTGGCAGTAAGCTTATCAACGAATTCTCCTTCCTCCTTGCTGCGGCAGAGAATTTTAGAACAGGTTTTGGGTGGGATTTATGGTGTAGAATGGATAGGGAATGGTATGGAAAGGTTTAGGGTTAATGGGTGGTGCGGCTAGGGTTGTTTTTGGGCAGGAATTATAGACTATGGTGATGGGAAGGTGCGGCAGAGAGCAATGACTGATTTCTGGCGTGAATGATATGTATGAGAGGTGGTGCCTGCGGCATAGAATGAAAACACATATATATAGGCACCACAAACCCTAGAGAAATTAGGTTAGGCAATGGGCTAGGGTTTAGGTGCGGCAAAGGGTGAAAATCCACAAGGAATTAGGGTTTTGGCCCACTTAGTTTTAGAAAGGGATTTGTATAACCCAAATCCACAAGGAAATGGCCTAACAAGTCAGAATCCAAGAGGGATTGGGCTAGGAAGGTGCGGCCTAAGTCTAAGAGGGTAAGGATAGGTCATCTAAAAGCCCAAAGCCAAGAATAGAAACTTCCAACTTTAGAAACTTTGGTTTCCAATTCTGAATTCTTTGTTCTTCACTTTCATTTCTTCATTTCTTAAGCTCCTTTGACCTTCGAACTCTTCCATTCCTTGTGCTCCATAAGCATACACTCCATTCCAGCTCAATTTTGCTCTAAAATGCTCCATTTTGCATTTCTTTGCATACTTTGTCTCTAAAACCTGAAATTGCACGAAAATGACTTTAAACACTAAAATAACTAAATAAAAAACAACATAAATGCACAAGAACAAGCCCACTAAGTCGCATAAATATGCTCCTATCAAGGAGCTTGGATTGTTGGAGCGTTTCTAGGTGTTTTCTATCTTTATTTGCGAACATGAGGAACTAATTTCTTTATAGTTAGAGGGGAATTCAAAGCCATGATCATATGTTTTATATGACTTGATTTCTTCCAGTTATGATTTCATAAATCGTGAATGTGGTTTACTTATCTATTTGATTGATAACATGTTTATGTATGTTGATTGAGGGTCGACACATAGTTTGCATGCATGAATTTGATGTTAGAGTATAAGGGAATTTCACCTAATTGTTATTAACTTATAGTCATAAGTAGTAAAAGTCGCTAGTCACGATTGTGTTAAGTAAATCCTTGGCAAAAGTAACATGCGTATTCCATAGTTATGAATGCCTCGTCAATGCTTATGATTTCCATTGAACTTAATGATCTTTGATATGTGTCTCTATCATGCGTATTCCATAGTTAGGGTCCTTGATAAGAATAGTTTGGTTGTAATGCGTATTCCGTTCAATTCAATGAATCTAGGGAAATCTGATAATTAATTGGTGCAATCTAGTTAATTTGGGGCATTGTCATTCATGGTTTGTTGAAAGAGTAACTGGAAATCGAGTCGTATGCATATGTTTCATGTGTGGAGAAGGAACCTTCTAACTAGACTTTCACCATCTTAATTTACATTGAAATCGTTTTTGGCAAGTCTGTTTTAAAAGTTAAATTCGTCAAAACCAAACCCCTTGCTTTTAAATCTTGTTTTTAGAGTCAAAACTTATTTCCTTTTAGTCTTTTGGGTCTTTGAAGTTCTATTTTCGTCCAAATCACTTGTTAGGTCTAGAATTGAGTCTTTTTTATTGTTTCTTGCTCTTTTTAGTGTTTTAAGTTAGTTTTGAGTCTATAAAGTCTAGTTTAGTGTTTTTGAGTCTTATTTGTGTTGATTAGCATCCCTAGTTAATCTCCGGTTTAGAACGATCCCTACTTGCATCATTACTACAATTGTCATCAATAGGGTTTAATTTGTGTGTCAATATAATTTTCACATCAGAAGCCCCTCGTAGAAGTATTGTAGAAGAAGCTCCTCCTTTATCTGATGCTGTGGACAAGAAGCAACAAGAGATTTAAAACGTTCATAATAAGTAAGAAAAGATTCACCTTCATCTTGTTGTATTCCACTTATCCTTTTTCGTAGGAGGATGACCCGAGATGTTGGGAAAAACTTCTCCAAGAAGGCCTGTTTCATGCTCTCCCAAAATGTGATGGTTCCGGGAGCCAATTCATACAACCAATCCTTCGCCTTTTGCAAGAGAGAAAAGGGAAAGGCCTTCATCTTCAAAATACTCCCATCGACATTGACGGGGGTCATGCTTGAACACACCACCTCGAATTCTTTCAAATGCTTGTTAGGATCTTCCATGGACGGTTATAATGATCCCTTTGCCCGGTTAAACCATCGGACTCGCCTAAGAAATCCATGCCAGAGACTCCTCCTAGTAACCATCCCCGAAATCCAGGAAGGTGTTCTTGAAGACATGGCGGGCTCCAAGCTACACCCTTCTCTGCTACCAAATCATAGATCTTCCAAAGAAGACCAAAGCGAATGAGCTCACTCAATTTGCGTCTGATCCTCCATGATTTCTCATAGACTGATGCGGAAAAGAAGTCACTTAAGGAAACATCCGGTGAATTCGCGACACTCCAGTCTCCAGTACCAATGGACGTACCGAAGCCAATCCTTCATCCAGTTTCTGAGCAAAGACCCATGCTACTTCGGAATGTGCTGTAACAAACTTGACTTCAACTCGAATTCCTTGGTCTTTCCTTGGGCAGCCGCGGGATAATGAATGCATAAGGGTGCGGCATTGTCCAATCCCGAAGCGGAAAGCTCCTTGATTGTTCGGTTGTCCACTGCCATGGCTTGTTCTTCTTCACCCACTCTCGCCGTGGGTTCCACCTCTTCAAATTCAGAATCGGCCTCTGAACTTGAACTTGATTCACTAGGTTCTGGATTCTTCCTTTTTCTCCTCAACTCTCGCTCAAAATCGTCGTTAAAGTCCAAGATATGTTCAGGAACCGGATGAGAACTCCGAGTCATAAACTAGTACCTAAAACAAGAAAACAAAACAAACTCAGAATCTGGAACGAATTAAACAAACTCAAATAAAACAATCCAAAGGATTAGCAATGTTGCTAATCCCCGGCAACGGCACCAAAATTTGATATGATATTAACTTGCACTCAAATTAACCCTCTTTTTATCAATTGTAGCAAAGTATGTAAGTAGGGATCGTTCTAGGCCGAGGATTAGGAGGGATTGCTAAATCACTTGAAAACTGACCAAAATACGTAAAAACAAGTTTAAAACACTAAACTAGACTCAAAGAATGCAAAACTAAAATTTAAAACACCAAAACAAACCAAAAGACTCAAAACAGTAAACAAACACTCAAAACTGCCTTAAAAACACTTTCTGGGCAGTTTCTGACACCAAGGAAGAATTTGGCCGAAATTTGGTTAAAAGTTGACCCAAGACACTTAAAAACACAAACTAAATTGATTTCTAACTAATATGACTCAATAAAGTAAAAGGGGATTGATTTTGGACGAATTTATAAACAAAACAAGTAAACTAAACTAAACAGATTTTAAAACGAAATTGGTTAAAGTGAATGGATGGAAGGCTAGCTAAGGGGTTCTTCTCCACACATGTCACACTTGCATACGAAACGATTTCCAATTGCTTCTCAATAAACCATGAATTCCCAACACCCCAGATTAACCGTGAATTGCACTAATTAACCCTCAGATTTCCCTTAAGTTATTGAATTGGATGAATTGCGTACGACAACCCAAAACATTCTCTACAAGTTCCCTACATGAATTGCATAATAAAGATACAAGCAAGAATCATTAAGTTCTATGAAAATCATAAGCATTGGTGAGGCACTTGTTACTATGAATTGCATGAAACTTATGCCAAGAATTTACTTAACACGATTGTGATTAACAACCTTTACTACTTGTGAATATAAGTTCATAATGATTAGGTGAAATTCCCTTATATCCTAGCATCAAATTCATGCATGCAAACTAAGTGTCGACCCTCAATCAACATACAAGAATAAGTTTTAATTCACATAGATAAGCAAATTGAAATCACAACTTATGAAACGCAATTAGAAGTAATCAAATCATATAGCAAGCATAAACATGGTTTCGAATCCCCCCCCTAGCCAAGGGGGGTTTAGTTCCTCATACTCGCAAAGCAAAGATAAGTTAAATTAAACATTGAAATCAAAGATAGAAAACACCTAGAAACGCTCCAACACTCCCAATGCAAGAGCATAGGCACCGCACAAGGTTGTTCCTTCTCCTTCCTTCCTTGCAATAGTCACGGTACAAGAGAGATGAGTGTGTTTGGGGGATGTATGAATGTAGGAAAATATGGTAGAAGGTGGTGATTGAATGGTGCGGCTAATGCGATGAAAGTTAAGCACTCAAATTAAACCCTCTTTTGACAATTGTAGTATATGTATAAGTAGGGATCGTTCTTAAATCGGGGATTAGGAGGGCTTGCTAAAACCTCTAAACTAACTCAAAAACATAAAAACAACGTTAAAAACATTTGAATAGACTCAAAGGACTCAAAATAGATTCTAAAGACGCAAAACAACTTAAAAACACTAACGAAATAGAAATTTAACACTTTGAAACAAGAAAGTAAAAGGGGGATTTTAGGTTTGATGAATTTGAAACAAACAAACAACTTATAAAATTAGACAGATTGTAAAGCGAATTTAAGAAATGAGATGATGGATGGATTAGTTAGAAGTCCGTTCTTCACACATGACACACTTGTATATGAATCGATTTCCAATTGCTTTTCAATTAACTATGATGCTCAACACCCCAAATTAACCGTGATGCGCAAATTAACCCTCAGATTTTCCTTTACTCATTGAGTTAGATGAATGCATGCAACAACCCAAATCATTCTCTAAAAGTCCCCTATATGAATGCATAATAGAGATACAATCAGAGATCATTACGTTCAATGAAAATCATAAGTGTTGACGAGGCAATTACAACTATGAATGCATGATACATTTGCCAAGAATTCAATTAACGCGATTGTGATAAACAACCTTCACTACTCATGAATATAAACTTGTAACGATTAGGTGAAACTCATTTATATTCTAGCATCTAATTCATGCATGAAAACTAAGTATGCATCCTTAATAAACATACAAGAATTAGTTATGAATAAAATAGATAATTGAATTGCAATCACAACTTATCAAATCACAATTGGAGGAAATCAATTCAAATTTCAAGCATGTTCATGGCTTCAAACTTCCCCCTAACTAAATAGGGGTTTAGCCACTCATAATTGCAACAAAATTAGAAAATAATAAAGTAGACATTGAAAGCAAGAACGAAGTACACCTAAAACGCTCCAAAGTTCCAAGCTCGAAATGCCAAGGACCTTTGTTTTCACCACCTTGTTGTAGCACAAGTGTCTAGGATGTGTATGGATATATGGATGGAATGGATTTGCACGGCTAAGAGATGAAAGTGTATGGATTGGTGAGATGTAGTATGGCTAGATGAATGGATGGAGGTCACTACAAGGAAATTGTGTTTGTGAATGAAATGAAGCTCTTTTGATGGATCAAGATTGTACTCCTTTGGAAGGGGGGTGGTGGATGTATTTATAGGCTAGGGAGAGTACCACTCCATTTCCTTTGCATGTGCAGATTGCATGGGTGTGTGCTGTCCATGTTTCTCCTTTCCTTTTGCACACACATGCTTCATCATTTCAGCCACCAATTCACCCATTTTCTGCCCATGTTTCTCCTTTCCTTTGCATGTGGGTGTGTCTTCTCTTTCTAGCTGTGCATTTCCACTTGCTCCAAAGCCAAATGAGTGCAATCATAACCCCATTTTCTGCTGAGTGTTGATGACAAAGCAAAACACAAAACAAGTGCCTTTACTTTCTCATTTTATTAGCCAAATCTGCTTAGCCTTTTTCTGAACCTTTCAGTGTTACAATGCCCATAACTTCTTCTAGAAAAATGATATTAACAATCCGTAAATTGCTCCAGAAAATAGACATCCGTAGCTTTCCAAGCATATAAGGCTCATTCTCTCATTCATTCGGAGCTGTTCGTAACATGCTTCCAAAGTCAGCTAATCTGCATAGGCAGTTTTGACGAATTTGTTGGATGTCCATGTTTCTCTTTTGCACATACCTTGTATAATGTTGTCTCCATGTTCTTGTGGCAGAAATGTTAAGTAATGATGAAGGGTTGCTGCTGCACAAGTGTGAAGGATGGTGCTCAAGGCCTCTTTGCATGTGTGTGTATGTCCATGTAATCATCATTTCCACATCTTCATTCTTCATTTTCTGATTTCCTGCTGCCCATGCCGTGTGTTTCCTTGCATTCCCATGTGTGTGTTCTGCCATCTAGTCATCATTTCCACATGTACAAGTTGTCACACTTGCACACACACATGCTCTTCATTATTTCAGCCACAATTCAACTTATTTCCTCTCCATGCCGTGTGTGTGTTGTCTTTGCATGTGGGTGTCTTTGCATGTACCTTGCATGATGTTGTCTCCATCACATGGCAGCTATGATGTTTATTAGTTGTAGGTCACACACTTACACACATATGCTGAATTCTAATCTTCCCAAAACGTCCATCCTCATGTCTCCAAGTGCATGCAATCCATTTCATCCCAAAATTGCTCTAAAATGCACCAAAGTGCACTTTTCTTGCCATCTTTGTTATTAGGACCTACAAACATACGAAAATGGTTTAAAACACTCTTATAAGCAATAACTGACTAAGTGTAAGAAAACATGTTAACTAAGTCGCATAAATATGCTCCTATCAAATTTCCCCACACTTAGCTTTTGCTAGTCCTCGAGCAAAATAAAGAAAACAAAACACAACCTAAACCTTCCAACGTTTGCCTCAAGGATTTCCAACGCACATGACATGTTAAAAATCATTATTCCCACAGAGTTTAGTTATCTTCACACTTGAACACATACTTAATCACAATCACCACTTACTAGTTCACATTTAACCAATTAAAACGATGTTTTGAATGTAGTAACATGCCTTAGAGAATTTGCTCAATTCCTTACAAGATACTCTCTATTTTCACACATTTTCTGACTACACACCCTACACTAGTTATATGTGAGAAGATTGATGTAAACATGAAAACGAACACTCACATATATGTATAACAAAGAAAGCGATTTTCTGGAGTTATTAAGCATGTTTTAGATATGATCTCATGAATGGAATGCTACTACTTAGATGCAAGAACCAGTGACACCATATGCTCATACCAATTCCAAACTCCACATATTGAAACGCATGACACTCAAGATGAAGTTAAGGGTTGTAACGGGGTTTAAGGGTAATGGCTAACAAAGAAATGATAGGGATAACAAACATTCTGAAAGCAATAGCAAGCAACGTAATGAAATAGACGCTTGGAATTCATTTAATAATGCAGAAATTAACTTTTAAACACAACGGGAAGATTCAAGCAGTACTTGGGGCCGAATTCAATGTTTTGGACCCTTTCTTCAACAAACACTTTAGAGCTCTTTTTCACCACTTTTCTTCTTTTCATTCTATTTTCCACGAATATTTTTTTTTTATCACCCGTGCCTTATTAAGGACTTTGGCACACACACACACAAGAATTACTTCCCCCACACTTGTTTTTCTGCAAAAGTTCAACAAAAGGAATTCATTCTAAATTATGTTTTACTATGCTTCAAGAACAAGGGTATGGATGGTCCTAATCTAGGCTAGGTGAGGATAGTGTGGGTTAACAAAGAACATAGGCTACACAAGGCGCAACGAGGTTAAACTTAAACACATAATGAAATAGGGCACGACAATTTGGCTGTGGTGGTCACTACACAACTTCATCTTGAATATGTATTATGCAAATCAATAACATGCTTTGAATGAAATAGGCATGAGTTCTAGCATTTGGAACTAACTGAGGAAACGCCTTCTAAGTAGCAACCAAGCAAAGAATAATGAGATCATGCAACAACTTTAGAAAACAAGGATGCACAGATTATTAACTCTCCAAATAAACGTTTAGGCTCAAGTCTCACAAGGTTGTAACGTATATTTGAGTTCCTTCTTTCAAGCATGTTACAAAACTGATTTTTCCTTTATGATTGCATGTGAATTCGTGAGTTATAACCACAACCAAGCATACACCAAAGAGTAAATCAAATTTTCATCCATGTTTATAACTCTCTTTAGCAGTCATGCAATTAAAAAGCAAATCCTCATCATTGTGTTGGAAGGTACCCTAAGACGCAAATAAACATACAAAAACAACTCTTTTTGGGTTTTTCAAAACAATTTTTCAAATTTTTATGAGATTTTTGGATTTTTATGTCAAAACACACTGAAACACTCCAAAACAGCTTAAAAACACTTAAAAACAGCAAGGAACAACACTAGAAGTAATGGGTGATAAACTCCTACGAATTTCATGCAAAACAATGGTTACCCCCTCCCCCCCCCCCCCACACTTAAATCAAACATTGTCCTGAATGTTTCAAGCATAAACAAACAACGAATAAACATGACAAGTACGACAAAGTAAAAATTAGACAGAGTAGAGTTTAAGAACGCAAATCTGGTTTTGGAGATAGATGATCTTGTTATCTTTCCACAGCTTTGATCTCGAACTGGTTTGGAATTCTGAGCGAGGAATACAAGAGTTCCTTGGTTTCAAATCAGACTCTTTCTGCTGGGTTGATTTAATTGTGCAGTCTGCATTCTTCTCTGCTTGTTTCTTCTGCATGGCAGGCAGGCACGAGGTAGAGGTGTTGGTCTGTTTCTTTCTTCAATCTTTCCAAGTGCCCACCTCTTGCTTTCTTTCTCCTTGTCCCTAGCTGAGGATGAATTGGTAAATTGTCTCCACATGCTTCGAGGTATCATTTTCACTTCCCTTATCTGTTCCCCATGCAGATGTGGTAGACGAAGATGAAGCATAAAATGATGAAGATGAGTACTAGAGAGCAAGGCTAGGTAAGCAATCAGAAAGGGGTTCCAGGCAGTCGATTCCAGATCGGAAGATTGATACCAAGTGCTAGCTGATTGTTCTCTTTCTCTTTGTCCTAAAACAAAGACAAGGAGAAGGACAAGGAGAAAGCATGATATGAGATACTCTTGCTTTCAACCTTCATGATATGAAATACTTTTGCTTTGGATGATTTGTTTGCAGAGGTACCCCAAGGAATTAGGAACACTAAGTGACTCGAGAGGGTGTTTTGGAAAGACATTCTCGGGGAAGAAGGGGGGTTATGTATGTCTGTCTTGCAATTGAGGGTGAAGGATGACATTTATAAGAATTAATAACCGGTACTATTCTTTCACTCTTGTCAGCAACCGTTGGATGATTTAATAGTAAACTTCACGTGATTTCTACTTCACAAGTGATCTTCAACAGATTGCCTGTAATTTCCGTAAAGCTGACTCTGCATGTGACAGATGTTGACACGTCTGGAAAAGCAGATGGTTGGAATCGGCGCTTCGACAAACTGCCCGTGATTTCCGGAAAGCTTACTCTGCATGTGACAGATGTTGACACGTCTAGAAAAGCAGATGGTTGGAATCGGCGCTTCGACAAACTGCCCATGATTTTCGCAAAGCTTACTCTGCATGTGACATATGTTGACACGTCTGCAAAAGCAGATGCCTCTCCGATATCTGGAATTGCCTCTTCGATCTTTGAAATCTCGTCGAGTTGCATGTGACAAGTGCGGACAAATCTGGAAAAGAAGATTGGTCGTGGTTTCTGAGTAAGCTCAGCTTTTGAGAAAGCTAGCGCCTCTTTGATTTTTTTAGTTGTGATGTGCAAATTATGTTGACACACAAATTAACCCTATTTGTGACAATTGTAGTAATGATGTAAGTAGGGATCATTCTAATCGGGGATTAACTAGGGGTACTAATCACTTGAAAACTGAATAACAAACCAAAAACTCAAAACAGCAACCAAAAGACTCAAAACTGCCTTAAAAACACTTTCTGGGCAGTTTTGAACACAAAGCACCAAATTGGACGAATTTGGGTTTTAACTTGTACCAAAACACTTAAAAACATAAACCAACACACTTTCTAACTAATCTAGGACTTCAAAATAAATGGGGATTTGATTTGGATGAAAATAAATTAAATGGCAAATTATAAAAGAAACAGATTGTAAGACAAAGTTATGATGAATTAATGGATGATGGAATAGCTAAGGGGTTCTTCTACACACATGAAATATATGCAACCTAAATCAATTTCCAGTTTTCAATTTAATAAGTTACGAACCTCGACACTCCAAGTTAATTAGGTCCGCTTAAATTAACCTTCAGATTTCCCTAGAATCATTGAATTGGATGAATATGCATCGGAAACAAATTATTCCTAACAAGTTCTCTATATGAACAGCATGATAAAGACACAAGTTAGAATCATTACGTTCTTTGGAAATCATAAGCATCGACAAGGCATTCGTAACTATGAAAAGCATGATACTCTTGCCAGGAATCTACTTAACACGATCGTGATTAGCGACCTTCACTACTTACGAATATAAATTCATAACGATTAGGTGAAACAAACTTATATCCTAGCATCAAATTCAAGCATGCAAATTAAGCGTGCACTCTCAATCAACATACAAGAATAAGTTCTAAATCAAACGGTTAAGCAAATTGTATTCACGACTTATGCAACGATAACTGGAAGTAATCAACTTATTTCACATATATAATCATGGTTTTGAATCCCCCCCTAGCCAAGGGGTGTTTAGTTCCTCATACTCGCAAAGCAAAGATACATAAATTTAGAAATTAAAATCCAAAGAAAGAAAACACCTATAACGCTCCAACTTGGCAGCAAGCTCATCAACGGTTTCTCCTTCCTCCTTGCTGCAGCAGAGAACTTTAGAACAGGTTTTGGGTGGTATTTATGGTGTAGAATGGATGGGGAATGGTAGAAAAGGTTTAGGGTTGATGGGTGGTGCGGCTAGGGTTGTTTTTAGGCAGAAATTATGGACTATGGTGATGGAAAGGTGCGGCAAAGAGCAAGGAACAAATTCTGGCGTGAATGATGTGAATGGGAGATGATTTCCAGGGTGTAGAATGAAAACACATATATATAGGCACCACAAACCCTAGAGAAATCAGGTTAGGCAATGGGCTAGGGTTTATGTGCGGCAAAGGGTGAAAATCCACAAGGAATTAGGGTTTTGGCCCACTTAGTTTTAGAAAGGGATTTGTATAACCCAAATCCACAAGGAATTAGGTTAAAACAATCAGATTTTTAGTGGGAATAAGGCCTAAGGTGCGGCTAGGGTTAGGGTTAGAGATGGGCCTTCTAGAATGCCCAAAGCCAAGGATAGAAACTCTCAAAAATGGAAACCTCCAAGAATAGAAACTTCCAACTTTAGAAACTTTGGTTTCCAATTCCGAATTCTTTGTTCTTCACTTTCATTTCTTTATTTCTTAAGCTCATTTGACCTTTAAACTCGTCCATTCCTTGTGCTCCATTAGCATACACAACATTCCAGCTCAATTTTGCTCTAAAATGCTCCATTTTGCACTTCTTTGCATACTTTGTCTGTAAACCTGAAATTGCACGAAAATGACTTTAAACACTAAAATAACTAAAGAAAACAACATAAATGCACAAGAACAAGCCACTAAGTCACATAAATATGCTCCCATCAAATTCCCCCACACTTAGCTTTTGCTAGTCCTCAAGCAAAACAAAGAAACAAAACAACACAAAAAACACAATCTAAACCTTCCAACATTTGCCTCAGGGATTTCCAATGCACATGACATGTTAAAAATCATCACTCCCACATATTTTAGTCAACTTCACACTTAAGCACATACTTAATCATAGTCACCACTTACTAGTTCACATTTAACCATTTAAAACGATGTTTTGAATGTAGTAACATGCCTTAGAGAATTTGCTCAATTCCTTACTAGATATGCACTCAATTTTCACTCAGATTTTCTGACTACACACCCTATACTAGTTATAAGTGAGAAGATTGATGTAAATATGAATACGAATGCTCACATCTATGTATAACAAAGGAAGCAATTTCCGGAGTTAATAAGCATGTTTTTCAATATGATCTCATGAATGGAATGCTACTACTTAGATGCGAGAACCAGTGACACCATATGCTCATACCAATCTTAAACTCCACAAATTGAAACACATAACACTCAAGATTGAAGTCAAAGGTTGTAACGGGGCTTGGGGTGTTGGCTAACAAATGAAGGATAAGGATAACAAACGTTCTTAAAGCAATAGCAAGCAAAGTAATGAAATTGAAACTTAGAATTCACTTAGATTGCAGAAATCAACTTTTAGACACGAAGGGAAGATTCAAGCAATATTTAGGGTCGAATTCGATGTTTTGGACCCTTTCTTCAACAAACATATCTTAGAACTCTTTTCACATCTTTTTCCAACTTTTGTTTTTCTTTCTTTTTGTTTTTTTTTTCTTTCTTTTCTTTCATGTCGTGCCTATGGCACACTACTTCACATGAGAACACTTCCCCCACACTTGTTTTCTGCCAAACCTTAATCAAAAGGAATTCAATTTGAATCATGCTTAACTATGCTTTAAGAACAAGGGTATGGATGGTCCTAAACTAGGCTAGGTAAGGATAATGTGGGTTAACAAACAACATAGGTTAAACAAGGCTCAACGGGGTTAAACTTAAATATAAAATGATATGGGATACACGGCAGTTTGGCTAAGGTGGTGGTAACTACACAACTTCATCTTGAATATGTGTTATGCAAATTAATAACATGCTTTGAATGAAATGGGCATGAGTTCTAGCATTTGGAACTAAATGATGAAACGCCTTCTAAGTAATAACCAAGCAAAGAATAATGAGATCATGCAACGACTTTCAAAAACAACAATGCACAGATTTTAACTCTCCAAATAAACGTTTAAGCTCAAGTCTCACAAGGTTGTAGCGTTTGTTTGAATTCCTTCCTTCAAGCATGTTACAAAAACTAATTTTTTTCCTTTATGATTACATGTGAATTCATAAGTTATAACCACAACCAAGCATAAACAAAGAGTAAATCAAACTTTCATCCATGTTAATCATTCTCTTTAACAGTCATGTAATTACAAACCGAATCCTCATCATTGTGTTGGAAGGTACCCTAAGACACAACAAACAAACAAAAGCAAATCAAACACAACTGTTTTTGGTTTTATCAAAACAAATTTTCAATTTTTTTTGGGATTTTCGGATTTTTAGAACAATACATACTAAAACACACCAAAACAGCCTAAAAACACCTAAAAACAGCAAGGAACAACATTTGAAATTATGGGTGATAAAACCCTACGAATTTGTATCAAAACACTTTGGTTACCCCCCCACACTTAAATCAAACATTGTCCTCAATGTTTCAAGCATAAACTAACACAAATAACCAACACGCAAAGAAGACAGCAACTAAACAATCTAAATGGTAGAAACGAAATAACAACAAAGAGAAGGGTTTAGGAACGCAAATCTGGAATTGGAGTGCTCTCTAGGTCTTCCTTTGTCAAATGCATGGGTTGCCTCCCAAGTAGCGCTTGCTTTAACGTCGTGCAGCCGGACGATGCCACATTGATCAACCTTTATGGGAACCCATGGCGTAGTGGGTTGTCTCCTCCACATCATGTTCGACAAAGCTCTCGTAGTAAGGCTTCAAGCGATGCCCGTTCACCTTGAACTCTTGACCTGTTTTGAAACTACGAACTTGGACTGCACCATGAGGAAAAACATCAGTAATAACAAAGGGTCCAATCCAACGTGAACGTAACTTACCCGGAAATAGACGAAGACGAAAATTAAACAACAACACTTTTTGTCCAACAGAGAAGGACTTGGTGCGACTCATCTTATCATGAAAGGCCTTCGTCTTTTCCATGTCAAGGCGAGCATTCTCGTAAGCTTCATTCCGGATTTCCTCAAGTTCATTCAACTGTAGCTTACGATGAAGTCCCGCCTCATCTACATCCATGTTGAACTTCCTCACGGCCCAATGAGCCTTGTGCTCCAACTCCACAGGTAAGTGACATGGTTTACCATACACAAGCCGAAAGGGGGACATTCCTATGGGTGTTTTGTAGGCGGTCCTATAAGCCCACAATGTATCTTCTAACCTTAAGCTCCAATCTTTTCTCGTAAGCCCAACTGTCTTCTCAAGAATCTGTTTTATCTCCCGATTCGACACCTCGACTTGCCCGCTTGTTTGAGGATGATAGGGTGTCGAAACCCTATGTGCAACGTTGTACTTCTTGAGCAGTGCCTCGATTGTGCGATTACAAAAATGTGAACCTCCATCACTTATAAGGACTCGAGGCATTCCAAACCTGGCAAAAATGTTAGACTTCACAAAATCTGCAACCACTTTAGAATCGTTAGTCCGGGTGGCTTTTGCTTCAACCCATTTGGAAACATAATCCACCGCCAACAAGATATAGAGAAAACCATGCGATGAAGGAAAAGGACCCATAAAATCAATGCCCCACACATCTAATATTTCAACAGAAAGTATAGGGTTTTGTGGCATTTGATCCTTAGCACTTATATTACCCATTCGTTGACAATGATCACATGTAAGGCAAAATGTTCTTGCTTCCCTAAAAATGGTTGGCCAATAAAACCCACATTCTAAGACTTTAAGGGCAGTGCGTTGGGTGCCAAAATGTCCCCCACATGCATATGAATGACAGAATGTTAAAATAGATTGAAACTCAGATTCATTCACACAACGGCGTACAATCTAATCGGGACAAAATTTCCAAAGGTATGGATCATCCCAAACATAAAACCTAGCATCCTTTTTAAGCTTATCACGTTGATTCCTATTAAGTGTGCTAGGGATATGTTTAGACACCAAAAAGTTCACTAAATCTGCGTACCAAGGCTCACTTACCTGGATAGACAGTAGTTGCTCATCGGGGAAGGTTTCAGAAATTGGCGATGCTTCCTCATGCACCATTCGACTTAGGTGGTCAGCCACCACATTCTCCACGCCCTTCGTATCCCGAATCTCAATGTCAAACTCTTGTAGAAGCAACATCCATCGAATTAGGCTAGGCTTGGCCTCTTTTTTCGTGAGCAAATACTTGAGAGTTGCATGATCAGTAAAGATAATAACTTTAGTACCAAGTAAATATGATCGGAACTTATAGCAAATACCATGATAGGAGCATATTTATGCGACTTAGTGGGCTTGTTCTTGTGCATTTATGTTGTTTTTCTTTAGTTATTTCAGTGTTTAAAGTCATTTTCGTGCCATTTCAGGTTTCAGAGACAAAGTATGCAAAGAAGTGCGAAATGGAGCATTTTAGAGCAAAATTGAGCTGGAATGTTGTGTATGCTAATGGATCACAAGAAATGGACGAGTTTGAAGGTCAAAGGAGCTTAAGAAATGAAGAAATGAAAGTGAAGAACAAAGAATTCAGATTTGGAAACCAAAGTTTCTAAAGTTGGAAGTTTCTATTCTTGGAGGTTTCCATTTTCGAGAGTTTCTATTCTTGGCTTTGGGCTTTTAGATGACCTAAACCCTAATTCCTTGTGGATCTTCACCCTATGCCGCACATGGGCCTTCTAGAAACACTTTGCCTTGCCTTGCAAGGGTTTCTAGAAACCTTAACGTTAACCCTAACCCTAGCCGCACCCTAGGCCCTTTTTCTCACTAAAATTCTGATTGTTTTAACCTATTTTCTGGTGGATTTGGGCTTCTAGAAACCCTAATCTGATTGCTAGGGTTTTGAAGTGCCTATATATACTCATTAAACATTTTTGGCCAAATATCTCATCTCCCATACACAATCATTCACGCCAGAAATCTGCCCTTGATTTTTGCCGCACCTTCCCATCACCAAAGTCCCAAAATTCTGCCCAAAATCATCCCTAGTTGTACCCCCATCAACCCTAAACCTTTCCATACCATTCCCCATCCATTCTACACCACAAATAACCCCAAAAACCTATTCTAAACTTCTCTGCCGTAGCAAGGAGGAAGGAGAATTCTTGGATGCGCTTGCTGCCAAGTTGGAGCGTTCTAGGTGTTTTCTTTCTTTGGATTTTAATTTCTAAATTTATGTATCTTTGCTTTGCAAGTATGAGGAACTAAACCCCCCTTGGCTAGGGGGGGATTCGAAATACATGTTTATGCTTGCGATATGATTTGATTACTTCTAATTGCGTTTCATAAGTTGTGAATTCAATTTACTTATCTATGTGAATTACATTGATTTGTGTGTGTTGGTTGAGAGTGCACGCTTAATTATCATGCATAGATTGAATGCTAGGATATAAGGAAATTTCACGTAATCGTTATGGACTTATATTCACAAGTAGTAAAGGTTGATGATCTCAATCGCGTTAAGTAAATTCTTGGCATAAGTTTCATGCAATCATAGTAACAAGTGCTTCGTCAATGCTTATGGTTTTCATAGAACTTAATGATTCTTGCTTGTATCTCTATTATGCAATCATGTAGGGAACTTGTGGGGAATGCTTTGGGTTGTCGTATGCAATTCATCCAATTCAATAACTTAGACCATCTCCAACCCTGACCTAAAACCTAAAAATATTTAGCCCAGAAAATTTAGGTTTTAGCCCAGAAACAACTTTTCTACTCCAACCCTTTTGGCCTAAAATTTGAGCCCCAGATTATCAAAAAATGAATTAAGGCTATTTTTTTTAAAATTAACTTGGGGCATTGAGAATTCATGGTTTATTGAGAAGCAATTGGAAATCGTTTCATATGCAAGTGTGACATGTGTGGAGATGAACCCCTTAGCTAGCCTTCCATCCATTGTTTCAAACCCATTTCGTTTTACATTCTGTTTTGATTTACAAGTTTATGTTTTGCTTTCAATTTCGTAAAAACCAACTCCCCTTTTGTTTTCAAGTGTCAAATTAGTTAGAAAGTGTGTTAGTTTGTGTGTTTTGAGTGTTTTGAGTCAAGTTAGACCCAATTTTCGTCAAAATCTTGTTTAGAGTTCAAAACTGCCCAGAAAGTGGTTTTAAGGCAGTTTTGAGTGTTTTTGTGTTATTTTGAGTCTTTTGGTTTGTTTTGGTGTTTTAAGTTATAGTTTCATATTCTTTGAGTCTAGTTTAGTGTTTTAAACTTGTTTTTACGTTTTTGAGTCAATTCCAAGTGATTTAGCAATCCCTCCTAATCCCCGGCCTAGAACGATCCCTACTTACATACTTACTACAATTGATAAAAAGAGGGTTAATTTGAGTGCTAGTTAATATCATATCATACCACAGCAAGTAATTCTTTTTCAGTGGTTGAGTAATTTAATTGAGCATCATTTAGTGTCCTAGATGCATAATAAATGACATGAGGTTGTTTGTTCTTTCGCTGCCCCAAAACAACACCAATCGCATTGTCCGAAGCATCGCACATCAACTCGAATGGAAGGCTCCAATCTGGAGGTGTGATAATGGGAGCCGAAGTGAGAGCTTCCTTTAAGTGCTTGAATGCCGTGGATCATGCCTCATCAAACTCGAAAGCCACCTCGTTTTGAAGCAATCGGCATAGTGGCTGTGCAATCTTGGAGAAATCCTTTATGAAACGCCTATAAAAACCTGCGTGACCAAGAAACGAACGAACCTCTCTAACCGAAGTTGGAGAGGGTAAATGACGAACAAGGTCTACCTTAGATTTATCCACTTCAATGCCTTTTTCAGAAATAATATGTCCTAGAACAATACCTTGCTTAACCATGAAGTGACATTTTTCCCAATTAAGCACAAGATTCGTTTCAACACAACGTTTCAAAATCAAGGTCAGATTATTCAAGAAATGATCAAATGAATTACCAAACAAGCTAAAATCATCCATGAATATCTCAATAATCTTCTCCACATAATCAGAAAATATGCTTACCATGCAACGTTGAAATGTCGCTGGGGCATTGCACAAACCAAATGGCATGCGCCTATATGCAAAGGTGCCAAATGGGCACGTGAAAGTTGTCTTTTCTTGGTCCTCCAGAGCTATCACAATTTGGTTATATCCAGAATATCCATCAAGAAGGCAATAAAATTGATAACCGGCTAACCTTTCTAACATTTAGTCCAGGAATGGCAAAGGAAAGTGATCCTTCCTTGTCATGGCATTTAACTTCCTGTAATCAATACAAACACGCCAACCGGTCACAACACGAGTGGGTACAAGCTCTTGTTCTTCATTCTTTACCACCGTGACTCCGGACTTCTTTGGAACAACCTGCACAGGTGACACCCAATGACTATCAGAAATAGGATATATAACACCACAATCAAGCAATTTTATAACCTCCTTTTTGACTACTTCCAACATAGGCGGATTAAGGCGACGTTGAAACTCCCGAGATCGCTTGGCTCCCTCCTCCAAAAGGATGCGATGCATGCACGTGGTGGGACTAATGCCTTTGATATCCGCCAAGGTCCATCCAATGGCAGATTTGTGCTCTTTTAACACCCTTATCAACTTGTCTTCTTCTTGGGCCGTGAGTGAGCTAGATATGATGACGGGTAGTGTTTGATCTTCTCCCAAGAAAACATACTTCAAGTGACTAGGTAATGGCTTCAACTCAAGTGTAGGTGGCTGCACAATGGATGGAAGTAACTTGTTAGCCAAAACCGAATCTAAAATTGAGAGTGGAGACTTACCAGATTGTGAGGGCAACGACTCGAGGGCCGCGACCATTTCAAACACTTCACCATAAGAGGGCACGGCAATGGGGTCAAAGTCCATGCCGTGGGTTGCATGGATTCCACCACACTTGTTTCTTGCTCCTATGTCATGGACTAAGGCCATTTCTAGTGCATCGTCGTTCATTCGATCCAAGTGTACCTGTGCCAAAGAATCAACAATGTCAATAGCGAAACAAGAATGGTCCTCCATTGGATATTTAATGGTTTCAGAAAGATTAAAACGAATAATCTCTCCATCAAACTCCATGGTTAATGTTCCCATAAACACGTCTATCTTTGTTCTCGCTGTTTTCATGAATGGTCGGCCTAGCAAGATTGGCAATGATGGAGCATGGCTCGAATCCTCCATTTCTAAGACATAAAAATCTGCAAGAAAGATAAGATGATTTACCTGCACTAAAACATCCTCAAGGACTCCTTTGGGATAAGCGTTAGAACGATCGGCCAATTGAATTATAACGCCATCTTGTTTTAACTCACCAAGGTTCATTGATGCATAAATGGAATATGGCATAACATTAATAGAAGCACCTAAATCTAACATGCATTGTTCAAATCTAGTGTTTCCAATTACGCATGGGATAGTAAAGCTCCCTGGATCCTTACACTTTGGAGGTAACTTTCGTTGCAAAACCGCAGATACATTTTCACTTACTTTCACAACTTCTTTGTTTGAAATTCTTTTCCTAGTTGTGCATAACTCTTTTAAAAACTTTGCGTACCTGGGCACTTGCTTAATAGCATCAAGTAAAGGAATGTTTACTTGGACTTTTCGAAAGGTATCCAAAATGTCCTTTTCGCTTTCTTCCTTCTTCGATTGTGCAAATCTGCGAGGGAAAGGAACATTGGGCAAATTAGTGTTCGAAATCAGAACATTTGGGACATTCTTACCTGAGGTGGACGGATGGGATGTCTTAGATGGTTGCGGCATGGGTGATGCTACCCTTGCCGTGGGGTAGGATTGCTCCTCTTCTTCGATTTGCATCTTCTCACTTCTTTTCCACTTCGTAGTGTGATAGCCTTTGCAGATTCGAAACCACCCTTGGGATTGACCACCGTAGTGCTTGGTAACTTACCATTTTCACGGAATTGTCCCAAAAACTCGGCCATTTGGCCCATTTGCTTCTTTAGCTCATTAACCTCCTTTGCTTGGTTCTGCATTCCCTGCGCCATGGTGGTTAGTAACTGATATGTTTTATCGTCATTCATAGACGTACCTGGGTTGGTTTGGGATGATTGTGCTTGAGGAGGTGGTTGTGGTGCCATTGGCCTTTGAAAGAAACTCGGGGGTTGTCGGAATCCACTTTGTTGGCCATATTGTGGTGCATCTCTCCATCTGAAATTGGGGTGGTCTCGCCATCCCTGATTGTATGTGTTGGAGAAAGGATCACCCATTGGTTGGTTTTGATTCCCATAACCCACAGCATTGGCAGATTCCCACCCTCCATTCTCAATTAATTGAGGGCATTGATCAGATTGGTGTCCTTGAATGGAGCATACACCACAGACTGTAGTTCCTTGCGTTTTGGGGCCTTCAACCAACTGCGATAACATAGACGTAAGGTTAGCCATTTGGGATTGTAACTCAGAAATAGAACTTACCTCATTCACATGATGTGGTCGTGGGGTGTCTCTTTGCCCAACACCTTCATATTGTTGTGCATTGAGTGCTCGATTCGCAATGAGAGTTTTGGCATCCCTAGGTGTCTTGTCCACTAGAGCTCCTCCCGCGGATGCATCCAACATTTGCCGTTCAAGTGGTAAAAGACCTTCGTAAAAATATTGAAGAAGTAGCTCCTCCTTCATCTGATGCTGTGGACAAGAAGCAACAAGTGATTTAAATCGTTCATAATAAGATGGAAAAGATTCACCTGGGCTTTGCTGAATTCCACTAATCTTCTTGCGAAGAAGAATGACTCGTGATGTCAGGAAGAACTTCTCTAAGAAAGCTCGCCGCATGCTCTCCCATGATGTGACAGTGCCGGGAGCCAACTCATACAACCAATCCTTCGCCTTCTCCAACAAAGAAAAGGGAAAGGCCTTCATCTTCAATATGTTGCTGTCCACGTTCACCGGTGTCATACTCGAGCATACTACTTCGAACTCCTTTAAATGCTTATTGGGGTCCTCCATTGATAACCCATGGAACTTGGGTATATGATGTAGCAAACTTGACTTCAACTCAAATTCATCCATCTTCTCAGGGGCTGCCCTAGGGTATTGGATGCAAAGAGGGGCTGCATTGGCCAATCCCGAGGCAGAAAGCTCCTTAATGGTTCGATTGTCGACTGCCATGGTTGGTACTTCTTCTTCAACTCTTGTTGTGGCCTCCTCTTCAACCTCAACTTATTGCTCTTCTAATTCAGGTTCGGGACTAGGAGGATTAGACTCTTGCACTTTCATTTTCCTTCTCAACGTCCTCTCAAAATCACCGTCAAAGTCGAAGATATGCTCACGAACAGGTTGTGAGCTACGGGTCATAAACTAGTACCTACACACACGAGCAAACAAGGTTAGTAACCAGCTCAATAGACTCGGCACAAGTAAGAAATTAAGGTGCCTATACACGGCACAAAAACAAAACACACACACACGGTGCAAAATTAAAAAACAAAACAGAAACGAAACAATTTAAACAAGACTCAAGACAAGGGATTAGCAACTTTGCTAATCCAAGGCAACGGCGCCAAAATTTGATGTGAAAATTATGTTGACACACAAATTAACCCTATTTGTGACAATTGTAGTAATGATGTAAGTAGGGATCGTTCTAACCGGGGATTAACTAGGGGTACTAATCACTTGAAAATTGAATTAGAAACGTAAAAACAAAGTTTAAAACACTAGATTAGACTCAAATAATGCAAAACTAACGTTTAAAATACTAAAACAAACGAAAAACTCAAAACAGCAACCAAAAGACTCAAAACTACCTTAAAAACACTTTATGGGCAGTTTTGAACACAAAGCACCAAATTGGACGAATTTGGGTTTTAACTTGTACCAAAACACTTAAAAACATAAACCAACACACTTTCTAACTAATCTAGGACTTCAAAATAAATGGGGATTTGATTTGGACGAAAATAAATTAAATGGCAGATTATAAAAGAAATAGATTGTAAGACAAAGTTATGATGAATTAATGGATGATGGAATAGTGATAGGAGCATATCCTCACCCTTCCCCCTTATCCTTGCTGCACATCCTCACCCTTTTCCCTTTTTAAATCTGATTTCTTAGCCTTTTTCGTTTTGGATTTGGACTCTAGAAGTCCATATCTGATTCCCCTAGGGTTTTAAGTGCCTATATATACTCATATCAACCCCTAGATTAAACCACCACCTCTCATATACAACCATTCACGCCAGAAATACATCCTTGCTCTTTGCCGCACCCTTCCACCACCATATTCCATATTTTCTGCCAAAAATAATCCCTTGCCGCACCACCCATCCACCCTAAACACCACCATACATCCCCCATCCATTCTACACCATTTAATAACCCAAAGAACCTGTTCAAAGTCCAAGTGCCGCAGCAAGGAGGAAGGAGGACTTCGTGGATGCACTTGCTGTCCAAGTTGGAGCATCTAGGTGTTTTCTTTCTTTGTTCTCAATGTCTAAATTTATTTATCTTTGCTTTGTACGTATGAGGAACTAAACCCCCCCCCTTGGCTACGGGGGGATTCGAAATACATGTTTATGCTTGCGATATGATTTGATTACTTCTAATTGCGTTTCAATAAGTTGTGAATTCAATTTACTTATCTATGTGAATTACATTGATTTGTGTGTGTTGGTTGAGAGTGCACGCTTAATTATCATGCATAAATTGAATGCTAGGATATAAGGAAATTTCACCTAATCGTTATGGACTTATATTCACAAGTAGTAAAGGTTGATGATCTCAATCGCGTTAAGTAAATTCTTGGCATACGTTTTATGCAATCATAGTAACAAGTGTTTCGTCAATGCTTATGGTTTTCATAGAACTTAATGATTCTTGCTTGTATCTCTATTATGCAATCATGTAGGGGACTTGTGGGGAATGTTTTGGGTTGTCGTATGTAATCATCCAATTCAATAATGTTAGGAAAATCTGAAGGTTAATTTAAGCGGACCTAATTAACTTGGGGCATTGAGAATTCATGGTTTATTGAAAAGCAATTGGAAATCGTTTCGTATGCAAGTATAACATGTGTGGAGATGAACCCCTTAGCTAGCTTTCCATCCATTGTTTTAAGCCAAATTCGTTTTAAATTCTGTTTTGATTTACAAGTTTATGTTTTGTTTTCAATTTCGTAAAAACTAAATCCCCCTTTGTTTTCAAGTGTCAAATTAGTTAGAAAGTGTGTTAGTTTGTGTTTTTAAGTGTTTTGAGTCAAGTTAAACCCAATTTTCGTCAAAATCTTGTTTAGGGTTCAAAACTGCCCAGAAAGTGGTTTTAAGGCAGTTTTGAGTGTTTTTGTGTTATTTTGAGTCTTTTGGTTTGTTTTGGTGTTTTAAGTTATAGTTTCACATTCTTTGAGTCTAGTTTAGTGTTTTAAACTTGTTTTTACGTTTTTGAGTCAATTCCAAGTGATTTTGCAATCCTTCCTAATCCCCAGCCTAGAATGATCCCTACTTACATACTTTGCCACAATTGATAAAAAGAGGGTTAATTTGAGTGCTAGTTAATATCATATCAAATAGCCAAGGGGTTCTTCTACACACATGAAATATATGCAATCTAAATCAATTTCCAGTTATCAATTTAATAAGTTATGAACCTCGACACTCCAAGTTTATTAGGTCCGCTTAAATTAACCTTCAGATTTCCCTAGAATCATTGAATTGGATAAATATGCATCGCAAACAAATTATTCCTAACAAGTTCTCCATATGAACAACATGATAAAGACACAAGTTAGAATCATTACGTTCTTTGGAAATCATAAGCATCGACAAGGCATTCGTAACTATGAAAAGCATGATACTCTTGCCAGGAATCTACTTAACACGATCGTGATTAGCGACCTTCACTACTTACGAATATAAATTCATAACGATTAGGTGAAACAAACTTATATCCTAGCATCAAATTCAAGCATGCAAATTAAGCGTGCACTCTCAATCAACATACAAGAATAAGTTCTAAATCAAACGGTTAAGCAAATTGTATTCACGACTTATGCAACGATAACTGGAAGTAATCAACTTATTTCACATATATAATCATGGTTTTGAATCCCCCCCTAGCCAAGGGGGGTTTAGTTCCTCATACTCGCAAAGCAAAGATACATAAATTTAGAAATTAAAATCCAAAGAAAGAAAACACCTAGAACGCTCCAA
This sequence comes from Malus x robusta, assembly GCA_963082935.1. Lineage (NCBI taxonomy): Eukaryota > Viridiplantae > Streptophyta > Magnoliopsida > Rosales > Rosaceae > Malus > Malus x robusta. The sequence continues at coordinate 15,605,807 of OY720325.1, read as the reverse complement.
CTTGGCAGCAAGCTCATCAACGGTTTCTCCTTCCTCCTTGCTGCGGCAGAGAACTTTAGAACAAGTTTTGGGTGGTATTTATGGTGTAGAATGGATGGGGAATGGTAGAATAAAGGTTTAGGGTTGATGGGTGGTGCGGCTAGGGTTGTTTTTAGGCAGAAATTATGGACTATGGTGATGGAAAGGTGCGGCAAAGAGCAAGGAACAAATTCTGGCGTGAATGATGTGAATGGGAGATGATTTCCAGGGTGTAGAATGAAAACACATATATATAGGCACCACAAACCCTAGAGAAATCAGGTTAGGCAATGGGCTAGGGTTTAGGTGCAGCAAAGGGTGAAAATCCACAAGGAATTAGGGTTTTGGCCCACTTAGTTTTAGAAAGGGATTTGTATAACCCAAATCCACAAGGAATTAGGTTAAAACAATCAGATTTTTAGTGGGAATAAGGCCTAAGGTGCGGCTAGGGTTAGGGTTAGAGATGGGCCTTCTAGAATGCCCAAAGCCAAGGATAGAAACTCTCAAAAATGGAAACCTCCAAGAATAGAAACTTCCAACTTTAGAAACTTTGGTTTCCAATTCCGAATTCTTTGTTCTTCACTTTCATTTCTTCATTTCTTAAGCTCCTTTGACCTTTAAACTCGTCCATTCCTTGTGCTCCATTAGCATACACAACATTCCAGCTCAATTTTGCTCTAAAATGCTCCATTTTGCACTTCTTTGCATACTTTGTCTGTAAACCTGAAATTGCACGAAAATGACTTTAAACACTAAAATAACTAAAGAAAAACAACATAAATGCACAAGAACAAGCCACTAAGTCACATAAATATGCTCCTATCAAGTTGGCCTCTTCGATTTCTGAGCTCGCCTTTTCAATCTCTGAAATCCCATCGCGTGCTGATTTTTATAGATGTATGCAAGACGTTCAAAGCACACTTGAATTTATGCCTGTAAAAACTTCCGTTTTGCACTTCTACGATCTTGACTTGTCCGATCTCCTCTTTCTTTAACACTTCTGAAAAATGTCTGGCCCTTCCGACCGTCGTTTTGACTTGAACCTTGGTGAAGAGGCAGCCCCGCCTTCTCCAGACAACATATGGCGCCCATCTTTCATATCCCCTACTGGTCCCTTTACCGTTGGAGATTCGGTGATGAAGAATGATATGACAGCTGCGGTGGTGGCCAGGAACCCTGTCACTCCCAAAGATAACAAACTACTTACCAAACGGTCTGATGAGTTGGTTGTTAAGGAATCTATGGCTCTCAGTGTGCAGTGCGCAGGTTCCGTGTCCAATATGGCCCAACGCCTATTTGCCCGAACCCGTCAAGTTGAATCATTGGTGGCTGAAGTGATGAGCCTCAAGCAAGAGATTAGAGGGCTTAAGCATGAAAATAAACAATTGCATAGGCTCGCACATAATTATGCTACAAACATGAAGAGGAAGATTGACCAGATGCAGGAATCTGATGGTCAGATTTTACTTGATCATCAGCGGTTTGTGGGCTTGTTCGAATAGCATTTGCCTTCGTCTTCTGGGGCTGTACCACGTAATGAAGCTCCAAATGATCAACCTCTGATGCCTCATCCTTCTGGGGCTCCGTCGACTACTGAGGCTCCGCCGACTACTGAGACTTCTCCTAAGCAGCCTTTGCGAAGGCTCCCTCTTGTATTTATCAGCTTAATGTTCCTTTCTTTTTTATGAATGTAAAAATACCTTGCATATCCCCTAAGTGCAAGCTCCAATCCTTCCTTGTTGGCCCCACAGTTTTCTTAAGGATTTGCTTGATCTCTCTGTTTGAAACCTCGGCTTGCCCATTGGTCTGAGGATGATAAGGTGTTGAAACCTTATGTGTAACGTTGTACTTTTTGAGCAAAGCCTCAATGGTTCGATTACAAAAGTGGGATCCTCCATCACTAATGAGAACTCTAGGCATTCCAAACCTAGCAAAAATGTTAGTTTTCACAAAATCTGCAACAACTTTAGAATCGTTAGTATGAGTGGCTTTTGCTTCCACCCATTTTGAAACGTAATCAACAGCTAGCAAGATATAAGTGAAACCATAAGATGGAGGGAAAGGACCCATGAAATCAATACCCCAAACGTAAAAAATTTCAACAAAGGATAGGGGTTGCTGCGGAATTTGATCCTTGGTACCTAAGTTTCCCATTCTTTGGCACCGATCACACATTAGACAATAAGTTCTAGCATCTTTAAACAACGTGGGCCAATAAAATCCACATTCAAGAACCTTTAATGCCGTTCTTTGAGTGCCAAAATGTCCACCACAAGCATAAGTATGACAAAATCTTAGGATCGAAAGAAATTCACAATCATGCACACATCTACGCAAAATCTGATCAGAGCAATACTTCCACAAATAGGGATCATTCCAAACATAGAAACGTGCATCTTTTCGAAGTTTATCACATTGGTGCTTGGTGAGAGTGCTAGAAACTTGTTTAGACACTATGTAATTCACTAGATCGGCATACCATGGTTCACTTACCTCAATGGACAGCAGCTACTCATCGGGGAAAGTTTCAAGGATAGGCACGTTATGCTCATGCTCCTCATGGACCATTCGGCTCAAATGGTCAGCCACCACATTCTCGCTTCCTTTCTTGTCTCGAATTTCGATGTCAAACTCTTGAAGAAGAAGCATCCAACGAATGAGCCTCGGGTTTGCTTCCTTCTTCGTTAGTAAGTACTTTAAAGCTGCATGATCAGTATAAACAATCACTTTAGTTCCAATTAAGTAAGATCGAAATTTATCTAAAGCAAAGACAACAGCTAGAAGTTCTTTTTCCGTTGTGGAGTAGTTCAATTGGGCATCATTGAGAGTCCGAGAGGCATAGTATATAACATGCGGCTGCTTGTCTTTTCTTTGCCCCAAAACAGCGCCTAATGCATAGTCGGATGCATCGCACATAAGCTCGAAAGGAAGGCTCCAATCGGGAGGAACAATGATAGGGGTTGAAGTGAGCTTCTCTTTGAGCTGCTTGAATGTTGATTCACACTCCTCATCAAACTGGAAGGGCACATCTTTTTGAAGCAATCGGCAAAGGGGGTTGGATATTTTGGAAAAATCCTTGATGAAACGCCTGTAGAACCCTGCATGGCCAAGAAACAAACGAACCTTTCTAACCGAAGTAGGAGAGGGTAAGTGACGTACAAGGTCTATTTTTTATTTATCTACTTCAATTCCTTTTTCTGAAACAATATGGCCTAAAACTATACCTTGTTTAACCATAAAGTGGCATTTTTCCCAATTCAACACAAGGTTAGTTTTAACACATCGTTTCAAGATCAAGGTCAGATTATCCAAACAATTATCAAAAGACTCCCCAAATACACTGAAATCATCCATAAATGCCTCAATTATCTTCTCAACATAATCGGAGAATATACTTACCATACACCTTTGGAAAGTGGCAGGTGCGTTGCATAAGCCGAATGGCATGCGACGATAGGCAAAAGTTCCAAAGGGACATGTGAATGTGGTCTTCTCTTGGTCATCCGGTGCTATCACAATTTGGTTATATCCAGAATATCCATCAAGAAAACAATAAAAAGCACGACCGGCTAACCTTTCAAGCATTTGGTCGATGAATGGCAAAGGAAAATGATCTTTCCTCGTTGTAGCGTTTAGCTTCCTATAGTCAATACAAACACGCCATCCGGTTTGAATTCATGTAGGTACCAACTCGTTCTCATCATTCTTGACAACAGTAACTCCAAACTTCTTGGGAACGACTTGAACTGGTGAAACCCAATGGCTATCAGAGATAGGATAGATCACGCCACAATCTAAGAGCTTGATTATTTCCTTCTTCACAACTTTCATCATAGGAGGGTTGAGACGGCGTTGAGCCTCTCGGGATGGTTTAGTCCCATTCTCAAGAAGTATGCGGTGCACGCAAGTGGTGGGGCTAATTCTCCTAATGTTGGCCAAGGTCCACCCCATGGCTGTTTTGTGTTCTCGTAGCACTCTCACAAGCTTTTCTTCCTCATGTGTCGTGAGACTTGAAGAAACAATGACAGGCAATGTCTCATCATCTCCCAAAAACACATATTTCAAATGGTCCGGCAACGGCTTAAGTTCAAGAGTAGGTGCCTGATCAACAGAAGGTAACATCTTAGTAGAAACTGAACTTGAAATTGAGAGTGGAACCTTACCATATTGTCGTGGAAGCGACTCAAGGGCAGCCACAACCTCCACAACTTCCTCATTAAAGGGCACGACATTGGGCTCCCCAATTTGGCCGTGGGTTTGCATTGCCCCAAGTTCTTGGTCTTTTAGTTCTATGCCCTTCGTAATGGCTATTTCAAGGGCATCCTCGTTCAATTCCTCAAGATACTCCTGTGCCAAAGAATCAATAACATCAATAGAAAAGCACGGGTGATCATCAACGGGATATCTCATAGTTTCAGAAATATTAAAATTGATAACTTCCCCATCGAATTCCATCGTCAAAGTTCCCTTGTATACATCAATCTTTGTACGGGCTGTCTTCATGAATGGCCTACCAAGAAGAATCGGCAAAGAGGTGGAATGGACTGAATCTTCCATGTCTAAAACATAAAAATCAGCCGGAAAGATCAAATGGTTCACCTGTACTAAAACATCCTCCAAAACACCTTTTGGGTATACGTTAGAACGATCAGCCAATTGTATAATCACACCATCCTTTTTCAATTCACCCAAGTTCATAGATGCATATATAGAGTAAGGCATGACATTTATAGATGCACCTAAATCTAGCATTGCATTTTCAAATCGAGTATTGCCAATCACACAGGGAATCGTAAAACTTCCGGGGTATTTGCATTTAGTGGGCAGTTTACGTTGCAATACGGCTGAAACATTTTACTTACCTTAACTACCTCTTTGTTCGACATTCTTCTCATGGTTGTGCATAACTCTTTGAGAAATTTGGCATATTTTGGGACTTGTTTAATTACCTCAATGAGTGGAATGTTTACTTGCACTTTCCGGAATGTTTCAAGAATGTACTTCTCACTCTCATCCTTCTTCGATTGCATGAACCTACGAGGAAAAGGAACATAAGTCAGATTAGTATTAAGTGAATTTGAACTCAACTTACCTTGTTTGGCCGATTTAGGAATGATAGGGGCCTGGGGCAACGGTTAATTCACTCTTTCCGTGGGTGTGCTAGTGCTCCCCTCCTCATTTTGCAGTTTTTCATCCTCTTTTTGGGCAGATTTAGGAGTGTCAGACTCACTTCCAACTTCTTTTCCACTACGCAACATGATGGCTTTGGCGGATTCGAATCTGCCCTTTGGATTCACATTTGTTGAACTTGGTAAGTTGCCTTGTTCTCTACTGAATTGCCCCATGAATTCAGCCATTTGTCCCATTTGTTTTTTCAAATCTTCCACCTCCTTGGCTTGATTTTGCATGCCCTGCGCCACATTGGTTAGCAATTGAACAAGTTGATCATTATCCATGCGCGAACTTGTTCTCGGTTGGGCCGGGGGTGGTTGATTTTGTTGATATGGCCGTGGGAACCCAGGGGGGTTTTGCCTAAATCCCCCTTGTTGTGCAGGTTGTTGGGGCTCTCTCCACTTCATATTAGGGTGATCTCTCCATCCGGGGTTGTATGTGTTCGAGTATGGATCGTATCTGGTTTGATTTTGGCCTTGGAATCCAATAGCATTGGCAGATTCCCATCCACCATTCTCGATCAACTGAGGGCATTTCTCAGATGGATGCCCTTGGATGGAGCACATGGTGCAAACTTGATTTTCTTGTGGTTTTGACCCAATTACAACCTGAGACACAAGAGAGGTAAGATTAGCAAGTTGTGATTGAATTTCAGAAATTGCATTTACCTCATTCACACTATGTTGTCGTGGGCTTTCTCTTTGTCCAACACCCTCATATTGTTGTGCATTGTGTGCTCGGTTTGCAATTAAAGTCTTGGCAGCCACCGGAGTCATGTCAACCAACGCACCACCCGCTGAGGCATCTAGCATTTGACGTTCAATGGGGAGGAGTCCTTCGTAGAAGTATTGAATGAGCAGCTCCTCCTTCATTTGGTATTGTGGACATGAAGCAACAAGAGTTTTATAACGTTCATAATATGTGGGAAACGATTCACCTTGATTTTGTTGAATCCCACTAATCTTCTTCCTCAAGAGAATGACTCTCGAAGTGGGGAAGAACTTCTCTAAAAATGCCCTCTTCATGCTTTCCCAAGACGTGACCGTTCCGGGTGCTAACTCATAAAGCCAATCTTTAGCCCTTTCCAAAAGAGAGAATGGAAAGGCCTTCATCATCAAAATGTTCCCATCGACATTGATGGGAGTCATGCTCGAACAAACCACTTCGAACTCTTTAAGATGCTTGTTTGGATCTTCCATGGACAACCCATGGTATTTAGGAATGTGATGCAACAAGTTTGACTTCAATTCGAACTTATTGGTCTTGCCTTGAGCAGCCATGGGGTATTGAATGCAAAGGGGTGAGGCATTTGCCAACCCCGAGGCCGAGAGTTCTTTGATTGTACGATTGTCCGCTGCCATGACTTATTCTTCTTTTTCTTCAAATTTAGATTCGGCCTCTGAACTTGAACTAGGTTCACTAGGTTCTGGATGCCTCCTCTTTCTTCTCAAAGTTCTTTCAAAATCACCGTCCAACTCCGAGATGTTTGCACTAATATGTTGAGAACTACGAGTCATAAACTAGTACCTGAAAATAAGAAATAAACCCAATCAGCAAACTAAAATAAAAACACACAAAAATAAATAAAAAGAAACAACGAGGGATTAGCAATGCTAATCCCCGACAACGGCGCCAAAATTTGATGCGATGAAAGTTAAGCACTCAAATTAAACCCTCTTTTGACAATTGTAGTATATGTATAAGTAGGGATCGTTCTTAAACCAGGGATTAGGAAGGCTTGCTAAAACCTCTAAACTAACTCAAAAACATAAAAACAACGTTAAAAACATTTGAATAGACTCAAAGGACTCAAAATAGATTCTAAAGACGCAAAACAACTTAAAAACACTAACGAAACAGAAATTTAACACTTTGAAACAAGAAAGTAAAAGGGGGATTTTAGTTTTGATGAATTTGAAACAAACAAACAACTTATAAAATTAGACAAATTGTAAAGCGAATTTAAGAATTGAGATGATGGATGGATTAGTTAGAAGTCCGTTCTTCACACATGACAAACTTGTATATGAATCAATTTCCAATTGCTTTTTAATTAACTATGATGCTCAACACCCCAAATTAACCCTGATGCACAAATTAACCCTCAGATTTTCCTTTACTCATTGAGTTGGATGAATGCATGCAACAACCCAAATCATTCTCTAAAAGTCCCCTATATGAATGCATAATAGAGATACAATCAGAGATCATTACGTTCAATGAAAATCATAAGTGTTGACGAGGCAATTATAACTATGAATGCATGATACATTTGCCAAGAATTCAATTAACGTGATTGTGATAAACAACCTTCACTACTCATGAATATAAACTTGTAACGATTAGATGAAACTCATTTATATTCTAGCATCTAATTCATGCATGAAAACTAAGTATGCATCCTTAATAAACATACAAGAATTAGTTATGAATAAAATAGATAATTCAATTGCAATCACAACTTATCAAATCACAATTGGAGGAAATCAATTCAAATTTCAAGCATGTTCATGGCTTCAAACTTCCCCCTAACTAAATAGGGGTTTAGCCACTCATAATTGCAACAAAATTAGAAAATAATAAAGTAGACATTGAAAGCAAGAACGAAGTAAACCTAAAACGCTCCAAAGTTCCAAGCTTGAAATGCCAAGGACCTTTGTTTTCAGCACCCTGTTGTAGCACAAGTGTCTAGGATGTGTATGGATATATGGATGGAATGGATTTGCACGACTAAGAGATGAAAGTGTATGGATTGGTGAGATGTAGTATGGCTAGATGAATGGATCGAGGTCACTACAAGGAAATTGTGTTTGTTAATGAAGTGAAGCTCTTTTGATGGATCAAGATTGTACTCCTTTGGAAGGGGGGTGGTGGATGTATTTATAGGCTAGGGAGAGGACCACTCCATTTCCTTTGCATGTGCAGATTACATGGGTATGTGCTATCCATGTTTCTCCTTTCCTTTTGCACACACATGCTTCATCATTTCAGCCACCAATTCACCCATTTTCTGCCCATGTTTCTCCTTTCCTTTGCATGTGGGTGTGTCTTCTCTTTCTAGTTGTGCATTTCCACTTGCTCCAAAGCCAAATGAGTGCAATCATAACCCCATTTGCTGCTGAGTGTTGATGACAAAGCAAAACACAAAACAAGTGCCTTTACTTTCTCATTTTATTAGCCAAATCTGCTTAGCCCTTTTCTGAACCTTTCAGTGTTACAATGCCCATAACTTCTTCTAGAAAAATGATATTAACAATCCGTAAATTGCTCCAGAAAATAGACATCCGTAGCTTTCCAAGCATAAAAGGCTCATTCTCTCATTCATTCGGATCTGTTCGTAACATGCTTCCAAAGTCAGCTAATCTGCACAGGCAGTTTTGACGAATTTGTTGGTTGTCCATGTTTCTCTTTTGCACATGCCTTGTATAATGTTGTCTCCATGTTCTTGTGGCAGAAATGTTAAGTAATGATGAAGGGTTGCTGCTGCACAAGTGTGAAAGATGGTGCTCAAGGCCTCTTTGCATGTGTGTGTATGTCCATGTAATCATCATTTCCACATCTTCATTCTTCGTTTTCTGATTTCCTGCTGCCCATGCCGTGTGTTTCCTTGCATTCCCATGTGTGTGTGCTGCCATCTAGTCATCATTTCCACATGTACAAGCTGTCACACTTGCACACACATATGCTCTTCATTATGTCAGCCACAATTCAACTTATTTCCTCTCCATGCCGTGTGTGTGTTGTCTTTGCATGTGGGTGTCTTTGCATGTACCTTGCATAATGTTGTCTCCATCACATGGCAGCTATGATGTTTGTTAGTTGTAGGTCACACACTTACACACATATGCTGAATTCTAATCTTCCCAAAAAGTCCATCCTCATGTCTCCAAGTGCATGCAATCCATTTCATCCCAAAATTGCTCTAAAATGCACCAAAATGCACTTTTCTTGCCATCTTTGTTATTAGGACCTACAAACATACGAAAATGGTTTAAAACACTCTTATAAGCAATAACTAACTAAGTAAGTGTAAGAAAACATGTTAACTAAGTCGCATAAATATGCTCCTATAAGCGGCAAAGGGGTGTATTTATAGGCTGAAAATCACAACCCCTAGGTAGCAAAGGAAAAGGATTTAAAGGCCTAATCTGCATAGGAAAATAACACACAATCCTAGAAGGAAAACAAGTCAGAAATCCAAAGGGAATGGGAGAATAAGGTGCGGCATTAAACTAGGAAAAGATAAGGGCTTCTAGAAACCAAAATCCCAAGGGAATTGGGTGAAAACTCACGGCAAGAATTGGAGGGAAAGTGGCTGAACTGTCATGCAAGGTAAGGGTCTTCTAGAAAGGTTCTAAGCGCCACCTTTGTAGGAAAGGATTAGGTCTTCTAGAAATCTGATTTTAAGCATCCTAATATAGTTAGGAACCCTCCCTTGCAGCTGAAATATAAGTAGATTAGGATTAGGATAAGATAGGATAGGATAAGGTTTGTTTGGATAAGATAAGCTAAGATAAGGTTATGGATGATGTTTTGAATAAGATTTCTTCACTTGAGCTGATTCTTTAACTTTAACTTTCCTTCTTCAAGTAGGAAACCTTGCTTGAGTAGGAATCTTCATTCTTCTAGGAATCCATCTTCAACTAGGACTCCTTCATTGATTAGGAATCCTACTTTATTTAGGAATCCTTCATTTAAGCCCTTTCCTACTTCAACTAGGAAACCTTGTTCAAGTAGGACTCATCATCTTTAAGTTTTCAAATTCGTCCAAACCTTTGGCTCCAAATATGTGACATTCATTCCAAGCTCTATTTTGCTCCAAAAGCCTCCAAAATGCATCTTTTTATATGCTTTGCCCTTAAAACCTGAAAACACATGGAAATAGCTTAAAAGACTACTTTAAACTAAGAAAACATAACGAAAATGCATAAGAACTAGTTAACTAAGGCGCATAAATATGCTCCTATCAAATTCCCCCACACTTAGCTTTTGCTAGTCCTCGAGCAAAACAAAGAAACAAAGGAAAAACGAAACGAAACAAAATAATCAAAACATAACCTAAACCTTCCAACGTTTGCCTCAGGGATTTCCAATGCACATGTCCTCTTTTCGGCTCATCTATAGTAAGCCATGTCATTTGCCTGTCAAGTTAGAGCACAAGGCACATTGGGCTGTAAAGACCTTCAACATGGATATAGATGTCGCCGGGGTGCATAGAAAGCTCCAATTAAATGAACTCGAGGAGATTAGGCACGAGGCATACGAGAAGCTCAGATTTACAAGGATAAGACCAAGGCATATCACAACAAGATGCTTCGTACAAAGACATTTTCCAAGGGGCAGAAAGTGCTCCTATTTGATTCTCGCCTTCAGTTATTCCCCGGTAAGATACGCTCTAAGTGGATTGGACCATTTGTTATTACTAATGTTTTTACCGATGGTGCAATCCAAGTCCAAAGCATGAAAACCGGTCATGAATTTAAGGTGAATGGGCGTCGTTTAAAGCCCTATTACGACCTATTTAAGGAGCATATGGTTGAGGAAATACCCCTCCATGCCGTGAGCCCTAATGGAGTATAAAATGAGGTATCGTCTGGCTATGGCGTTGATAACCCCAAGCATCTTCATTCGTAGCGAATTAAGAACATTGATGAGTTGAATATCCTCGCCCATAGGACACACCATCTGTAGGGACACTTTGCATTGTGGTCCTTTCGGCATATTGTGACAATTGAGAAGTAAGTTTCGCCAATTGAGCTTGAATAGTAGCAAACTCCATGTCTTACTTCTCTAGTACTTGAAATCAAGGAAACAAAACTAAATCAAATATCATAAGTAAAAATAAGAGACACAAATAGAACTAAAACCAAAAACATGAAAATAAACAAAAAGAAATAACAAGGGATTAGCAAAATTGCTAATCCCCAGCAACGGCGCCAAAATTTGATGCGATGTAATTTAAGCACTCAAATTAAACCCTCTTTTGACAATTGTCGTATATGTATAAGTAGGGATCATTCTGGACCAGGGATTAGGAGGGCTTGCTAAAACCTTTAAATTGACTCAAAACCATAAAAACAAAATTAAAAATGTTTGAATAGACTCAAGGGACTCAAAACAGATTATAAAGATTGAAAACAACTTAAAAACACTCAAAACTGCCTAAAAACACAAACTGGGCAGATTTGGACTCTAAATCAACTATGGACGAATTTAGTGTTTTGGCTTGAATCAAAACACTCAAAAACACAAACAAAACAGAAATTTAACACTTTGAAACAAGAAAGTAAAAAGGGGATTTTGGTTTGGATGAATTTGAAATAAACAAGCAAGTTATAAAACTAGGCAGATTCTAAAATGAATTTGAGAAATAAAATGATGGATGGATTAGTTAGAGGTCCGTTCTTCACACATGACACTCTTGTACATGAATCAATTTCCAATTGCTTTTCAATAAACTATTATGCTCAACACCCCAGATTAACTGTGATGCACAAATTCACCCTCAGATTTTCCTTTACTCATTGAATTGGATGAATGCATGCGACAACCCAAATCATTCTCTAAAAATCCCCTATATGAATGCATAATAGAGAAACAATCAGAGATCATTACGTTCAATGAAAATCATAAGTGTTGACGAGACAATTATAACTATGAATGCATGATACAATTGCTAAGAATTCAATTAACGCGATTGTGATAAACAACCTTCACTACTCATGAATATAAACTTGTAACGATTAGGTGAAACTCATTTATATTCTAGCATCTAATTCATGCATGAAATTAAGTATGCATCCTTAATAAACATATAAGAATCAGTTATGAATAAAATAGATAATTAAATTGCAATCACAACTTATCAAATCACAATTGGAAGAAATCAATTCATATCTCAAGCATGTTCATGGCTTCAAACTTCCCCCTAACTAAATGGGGGTTTAGCCACTCATAATTGCAACAAAATCAGAAAATGAATTTAACACTGGAAACAAAAGAAAGAAAACATATAAACGCTCCAACGATCCAAGTTGACAGCACGCACGGATTAATTAATATGTTAATTAATCAAACGAATAAGTTCGTTAAAAGACCTCGGGATAGTTTTGGACGTTTAGGCCCAATGGGCTTCGAACGTCAAGCCCATTGACTTAGGTTGTATGACAACTTAATGAATAAAGATTCACAAGGGCCTAATAGCCCAATAATATCCCAATGCCCGGCCATGATGTTTAGGGTAGTGAACTTGGACTTATTTACAAGTTTGCCACTCAAATGAATAAAGGTATAAATATGACTTTATAGCCTAAAATTCATTAGGGTTTGTTTTTGGAGAAAATTGGAGAGAACATGTCTCTCCATTTCTCTCTAAAGAGGCCGGCCACCTTGGGGGGTGCATCTTGCAATCCCACTACTCCAAGGTCACTCATTTCTTCTCCAATCTCTCCTTGGTGAAGAGACTTAGAGGTTCCCTATTTTGGGAACTTGGAGAAACCTATTCTTCCATCCAAATCCATAGTTTTTAGATGCAAGGAATGAAAGCCCTCTCTTTGGGTGATTAGCCTTTGCTTATGCAAAGAGGAATCTACAAAGGTACAAATCTCAACTCACTTTGATTTGAGTTGATTAATGGTTCACCAATCTACTAGGCTTTGAATTTCTTGGTTAATGTTTTGTTTTTGAATGCATGAAAGCATGATTCCGCCTTTTAATTGTTATTAGCATGCTATAGATGTTATTCAAATGAACATGTTTTTCACAAAATAATCCTTCAAGTGGTATCAGAGCCTAGGTCTAGTAGTTGGTGAATCCTTTTGGGTTTTGTAATTCATAGTTTGTGATTTAAAAGTTGTAATTGTTACAAGCTTTATTCTTGTTTCTTTGAATGTAAATTTTGCTAGAAAATTTGCCATCTCAAATGTTGTAGATGTAGTTCATATGAGCATGAATATTGGAGCTAAAATTTGGTGCCATGCTTTTGGGAATTTTCGGCCAAATACAAAGGGTGATTTTTTGGGTTCTTGTTTGACTTGTTAAAAGTGTTTTCAAGTGACTTTTGGAACCCCTATGTACCCTAGTTTGGTTAGATGTTATTTCCCTTAAGTTTGAATGGTTTTGGAATGTTTTTGGGTGGAAAAGGTTCATGGAAAAATTTTGGGTTTTTCATGAATGTTCTTCATTGTTCTTGACATTTTTGCCAAGAACAAAAAGGTTTGTGTTTTGATTCAAAGTTTTGATTTATTTCATAAAGTTTATGTTTTATGCATTTTCAAATGTTTAAATGTTTTAGATATTTGTTTAAATGGCAATAGAAATAATGGTGGGTGTGAAAGGATTAAAACCCTTTCACACACACCACTTGCACCACTTGTTGCTTTATGTCTAAAACTCACAAATCAACACACACATCACTCTATCCTCTTCCAAAACCGGCCACCCCATCAAGTGGGGTAATTTTGGGGCTTTTATGCAATTACATAAAGTTTTGATACTTTTGTGTATTTGCACTTTGGCCCAAAAGTTAACGTTTTTACGTTTAGGTCCAAAAACGCTAAAGGACAAATTGTTTTGATCCTTTAATGAAGTTTTTGCATTGACTAAATTTTGGGTTCTAATGTAATTACATGAAGTAGTGGACTTTTGTGTCTTTACAAAGTGACCCCAAAAGTTTTGCAATATAGCCCAAAAGTTGAGGTTAATTGCTTTATAGCCCAAATGTTGTGGTTATTGCATGATGGCCCAAATTAGGATGAGAACAAAATTGTTTTGTCTCTTTAAATGAGAATTGGATTTTCATTTTTGTTTAGCTCCATTTAAATCAATTTTATGGATACAAAAACCAAATGAAAATGTTGCATTCAATTTAATTAGTTAAAGTGTTAATTAATTAAAGGGTGATTATGAACCTAAGCCTACGATAATTGAGCTATGTGAAAGGCGTTTCAAATTTGTTTGAACCATGGGAATGTGTAGATTAATTTTGGTTGTAATTTGATTTGATCAAATGTTGTAAAAGGGCATAAGCTCTTCTTTACTTTAAAGTAATTTATTTTATGCAAATGTTGTAAAGAGCATAAGCTCTCTTTTACTTTGAAGTACTTCTTTCTTGCTTTATATGATATGCATGAAAATGAAGTAGTTGGGTCCAACGCCCCTAAGACAACACGCCTTAATGTGATTAAATGCGTAACTAAAATCAATCACCATCCCTAGACCGAGATTCAACACAAGGCTCGTGTTGAATCTAAACAAAGGTTCATAGTCATCCTAAGGCCCTAAGGCAACTATATAGTCCATCAAATGAATGCAAAGGTTATGTTAGTAGTATCATATACTCTTGCTTTAAAAACCGTTTTATAAGCATAGTGGGAGTATTATATACAACTAAAAACAATCATATGGACCAATAGTTGTAATAGGACCAAAATTGTTTTAATAGAGATTAAAATGTATATTTGTATGTGATGAGAATGTGATGAGACCTAAAACCCTCAACCAAACCATTATTAAGTTGATAAGCGTGAGAGTGCTTTGAACACTCTTTCGTGGCCTTCCACCGTGGTAGGCTTCAATCGTTTGTGACTCATACAATGTATTCGTCCAGTTCTGGGGTTGCAAAGTATGTGCTTATGTTCAGGAGAAGCCTATAAACATATGATGAAGTGAAAGTAGGCAATGAGTATGGCCAATATGGAGTTCTTCTGAGGCCATTCTTGAACCCCTACTTGAACTAGCATGGTGGGAATGACTTAACTAAGTGCAATGGTGCCAATATGGAGTTCTTCTGAGGCATCATTCTCTAGAGGCCAAACGAGATGGGTACTTGCATTAGTTGCAAATGAGTAAGCGTACTCTCTCATTATTATTGTTGCTAGCCAATATGGAGTTCTTCTGAGGTGGGCTTGGTAGTAGTGAGCCTCCCATAACCTACTAAGAGTTTTATCCAAAACTCTCGAATTCTAATGAGGGATATGGACTTTGCCAAAAATAGTGGGTGGTGCTATTTGATTTAAAGACCCAAATCAAATGGCTTAAAATCAATCAATTTATATTCGTTATGTATTTGTTTACCAATATATTTGCAATCGCTATCCAATACTTGACAAATAAAAACCGAATGTTTTAGTTTCCGAACTTGGTACCACAATCCCAAAGAATGTCTTAAAAGGATTGCATATGTATCTAAGTAGTCTCATCCTCACAATCTTCCTAATGATAATGTATCATTGGAAGAACATGTTAGAAAAGTCTATCATGAAGAGGACAACACAAACAACCAATGCTTAATCCTTTGTTAAATGAACAAAGGAACTTACGAAGATTAGCATAAAGAAAAGGACACTTTTAGTGTTATTAGTTCTTCACTTACAAATCGTTGTATGAAGAAATAATGAGTTGTTTTGAACAACCCTTAGTCAATGCAAACACTTAGTGCTTGTTTCTTTGTTAAATGAACAAAGAACTTAAGAAGAAAGCACAAGGGCATGGACACTTTATGTGCCATGATTCTTCACTTACAAATTGTTGTATGAAGAAATGAGAGTTGCCTTGTACAACTCTTGAAAGTTTGTAATTATGTTTAGAACATAATGGTTGGTTGACAAAAATAGTCCATCAACATGGACTTATGATGATTTAGAATCATTGAGTGTTGAAGTGATAAAACACTTAACGAGACAGAAACTAGGCAAGGACTTCACTTTTGTGTCCCTATCCTTATAGTTCACTAAGTTTATTATAAACTATGTAGTGAACAATAAACCACATGCTCTCCAAAATGTTTGATGTGTATAACACAATTGAAATAAGTTTCAAGAGAGATAGTGGGAGTTTAGGGAACTTGACTATGGTAGTCAAAGGAGAAGTCAAATGAAGAAAGCGAAATAACTCCAAGGGAACAAACTTTCTTTATGAAAGGATGATATTTGCAAGAAATGTCTTGCAAGTGTCAAGAACACACCTTTCAAAGGTGTTGTAAATTGTTCTTGAATAGTTCAAAACAGTTGGTTCTTCTACTTGAATGCTTGATTCCGTATTAGTAACTATGTTTTACAATCGTTGTAAAAGTGTGGCTAATAAAAGGTAGAAGATAAATGAGAGAAGAGAAAGTACTTCACATTCGGAAAGTGAATCAAATAAAGATCTCTGCGAAAGCAGATGGTACTTACTTCCTCATATGAACTACCAAAGAAATTGGTAAAACATAGATTGTCTTTATATTCCAATTTTAAGGAACTAAATTCCGTCACTATGTGAAATGGATAAATGTTTTGTTTGACAAAACATTGTTCTTTATTAATGAATGATTAGATTATTGTAATCTAATTAATTATTATCTCTATAGTAGAGATGATAAGGTAGTGTTAACTGTTTAGAATATAATGATGCTTAAAACCCAAAAAGGTTGCAAGGTAATGACTAATCCCAACTAAAGTTGTGATACCTCTAAAACATAAGTTACGAGTTGGTGATAGATGGATGCTTTGGATCGTTAGATCCGGATCCAATGCCTTCTTGTTAAAATTGTATAGAGGCGAAATGTTCGAATCTTTATTCTTTTGGAAAGAAGAAAGAATCACAAAGTTGTTGAGGTTAATTCACTTAGATGTTAGTGGCACTAGTCCACAAACATAATGCTACTCATGTTGTTTGACATTCACCGAAGATCACTCTCGGTTGGACTATAGTTTATTTTGAATAAACACAAGTCCGAATACTTTGCAAAATGTTTCAAAGAATTCAAGAAATGTAAGTTGATGAGTAAGACGTCTAAAGTATTTACATCCTTAGATTTGATCCAAGGAATGGTAACACTTTAGAATAGTTTTCTTGAAAGATATCAAGGAAAGAAGCATCATAAGATAATGGATTTCTCCATTAGGAGAAGAACGAACTTGAATAAGATTTAGTTCGTTGGATATTATTAATTACCCATATATAGGATATATATGCTTCTAAGACAATATGATTGTCAATTAGAAGATCTTCCAAAGTTTTCATGACTCCATAGGATGTAGTTGGAAAGAAAGACAAAATCTTAAAACATGTTAAGATTAGGGGTTGTGTGCTAACAAGCAATATTTGTTTGATAACAATCTTGTGGGATATCCTTAAATTAACTTTTGGATATCGCTTCTATAAACCAACTAACAAATGTTGTTTTGTTGGGTAGTTCATTGTAATCCTACAATGTGATTTGCCTAAGAGCAAATGAACGAGAGATAGATCTCAAAGAATGGGTTCTTTGAGAGACAAGAAAGTAATCAACAAATATAACAACCTAGTTCCTATACCACAAGCTCCAAGGTAGTCGAGAAGGATTTATAAACCGTCTCAGTTGAATGGTTTGAACTTTATGACTATGTCATAGAGTTGCACCTCTTAATTCGAAAGAAATAAGAATGAAAATCCTTATGACTACATTGAGTGTATATACGATATATACTCAAGGAAATGGTAAAGTACCATTTGACCCGAAATAATGAAACCTTCAAAGCTAATTAGTAGCTTAAGGTGACTACAATCAAAGAGATTGGTTGACTTTGAAGGAACCAATTTTGACGTAGTCTTAGTTTCAATTAATTCGGAGATTGCTAGCTACAACTAAATGTTGATTCAATGTTTGGACATAATATGGGTTTCCGAAACCATTATTAAGATAGTCTTGATAATATATGTCTAAAACTATGAATCACAAGACATGTAAGTTGTAGAGATCCAACCATCATGGATCTTAGCAAGCTAGTGGGAGCCATAAGCGTCTTATGAGAGAAAGGTCAAATCGTTTGATTTCTCATAAAGATGTAAATGAATCTTTTATTTACTAGGTTTACAAAAGATTAGTGGGAGTTAATCATGTTCCTAAAATTTAAATATATATGATATATTAATTTTGGAAATGAAATGAATACTTCTTCGTTAAAGTTATGACTTTGAACATTCGTTAAAGTTATGACTTTAAACATTCTATAAAGATAGAATGTATATGGGAGACATAATCTATATACATGGGAAGGAAATCTATATTGATAGATTTTAGGATATAATTGGATTATATCAATCCCTAATTATAGAAAAAGGATGCTAGGAGGTTTCTTATATGATGATAAACTTCAATTAGAAGAACAACTCTAGTGAGACTAGGAGGTAGCTCTTCTCAAAGGGAACGTGCCCTTTGACTCCCAAAGAAATAATGCATAAATAGAATCCTTTATGCATACGCAGAAAGGTGATTTACATATTTCATATTTTATGAAAAACGTTGATATGAGTTGTACCTAGATAGGTACAAGACGATATCAGTGCAAGCCCAGGATCAGAACCACGGCAACTGTCAAGTGAATCTTTAAGTATTTAAGAAATACTAAAGGATAGATTCCTCAAAGAATGAGGAAGAATTAGAGTAACGTAATGGAAGCGTAAATGTATTAGATTATGAATCTAATCCATCATTGGATGTTTCTTCATTATGAATGAAGAAGAAAAACGGATATCTCTTTATTATGACTAAAGAGATATTTGGATGGAAACATTAAAGTAATGACTTTAGTGTGTTCCATTATGAATGCAAAATATATTGCCATATAGAAGTTTGCAACAATGATTGTTTGGATGGGAAAGTTCATTTATGAACTCTCTATTCGGTTCCAACCAGAAAGTGTATCTAGTGTATCGACACTATGACACTAATGGGGCGATAGCTCAAGCCAGGGAATCAAGGTCTCATCAAGATCCGAACTCATATGAGAGACTGAACCACATGATTGAGAATCATGTATAATGGTGACGTCGTTATTCTCAAGGTTGCTTCTATGGATAACATATAGATATCCATTGTCTAGGCCTACTACTCAGCCATTTATGAAATGACTACAGAAGAGATATCATCATGATGACCAAGCTGATTGGCTCTAGTGCAAGTGGGAGATTGTTGGAAATGTGCCTTAAAGCCAATCATGTGATGATACTTTACGGACATTTCACATGTTAACCTAATCTAGTTTACATATAAAGGGCATAAATTATTGTTTGAGCCGTCTCATATAAATGTTATATGCTTAAACGATAAAGTCCAAGGAATATGTGATTGGGAGAATGCAATCTAATGAAGTTAGATTCATGAGACCATTCTTTCGTAGACACATCCTAAATGTTCCTGATCATATGATTGCCAATTGGGCATTGATAGTCCGTCAAGATCGGTACGTGCTATGTCTTCTCTCAGGGAGAGTGACTAGTCTCGAGTCATTGGTGTGTGTGACATCAAGACAAGTACGTAGGTGCTCAGTAGAGAATGAGTTCACTGAACGTGATCAATAAAGAGTTCTCATACTCATGTCACATGAGAACTCATGTTTGGGATAATGCAAATTAGTCCTTTGACCTGAGGCATCACAGTTGTCTTGTGGTTAAGTCCTTGATCTTTGATTATGTCAAAGTCACCCCATCGGGGTGTCCACGGCATCGTTGGGGTTAAGTCACTTAGTCATGGAGGCAAGTGAATGCGCAACAAGTGATCTCTAACCTTTCAACTGTTTGAGGGAGAATACTCTATGATATGATTTAGAATCTCTGGCCAGAGTATGAATGAGATTTGGGAATGCGTTCCAAATCACATTCAAGGAAATCATATAAGCACACGAATCACATTGGATAGTAGACATGAATAAATAAACTATCAAACCAAACAATGTGGTCAGGAGTATTAGATTAGAGAAAGACCGTATTGCATTTGTAATCCCAAACTGAATAGGTTTTCTCTACCTCTTCTGATTAGCTTGGGTAACCATGATATGCTGCAAGGTGTCACTCATGGTTTGTGGAAGCCCTAAACGTGTATAATCACTAAAGGGAGAATTGAAAGTAAGTTTCAATTCACAATCGATTTGAAATGGTTTTAATCGCCCACTGCCTCGCTAAAAGGAACCTAATGGATCGCACACCATAAGAGGTGGAGATTGGAGATTAAACGGAGATGAGTAAGAATGATTAAATGGTTTAATCATTTATTTATGGCAAGGATTAATTAATATGTTAATTAATCAAACGAATAAGTTCGTTAAAAGACCTCGGGATAGTTTTGGACGTTTAGGCCCAATGGGCTTCGAACGTCAAGCCCATTGACTTAGGTTGTATGACAACTTAATGAATAAAGATTCACAAGGGCCTAATAGCCCAATAATATCCCAATGGCCGGCCATGATGTTTAGGGTAGTGAACTTGGACTTATTTACAAGTTTGCCACTCAAATGAATAAAGGTATAAATATGACTTTATAGCCTAAAATTCATTAGGGTTTGTTTTTGGAGAAAATTGGAGAGAACATGTCTCTCCATTTCTCTCTAAAGAGGCCGGCCACCTTGGGGGGTGCATCTTGCAATCCCACTACTCCAAGGTCACTCATTTCTTCTCCAATCTCTCCTTGGTGAAGAGACTTAGAGGTTCCCTATTTTGGGAACTTGGAGAAACCTATTCTTCCATCCAAATCCATAGTTTTTAGATGCAAGGAATGAAGACCCTCTCTTTGGGTGATTAGCCTTTGCTTATGCAAAGAGGAATCTACAAAGGTACAAATCTCAACTCACTTTGATTTGAGTTGATTAATGGTTCACCAATCTACTAGGCTTTGAATTTCTTGGTTAATGTTTTGTTTTTGAATGCATGAAAGCATGATTCCGCCTTTTAATTGTTATTAGCATGCTATAGATGTTATTCAAATGAACATGTTTTTCACAAAATAATCCTTCATTGTTTGTATGGAGGAACGGATGTAAATATGAATGGATGTGTTTGGATGAAGGTTGTATTGAAATGGGAGTGAATGATCTAAAAAAATATCAACTCATTTATGTTACACACACTTCCTTTTATAGAGGAAGTGCAAGGCAAAGCATGGGTAAAATGGAGTAGTGTTGAAATGATTCAAAGGTGAAAGTGGAGTAATGATGCAAAGCATGGGTAAAATGGAGTGGTGTTGAAATGATTCAAAGGTGAAAGTGGAGTAATGATGCAAAGTATGGGTAAAATGGTGTGGTGTTGAAATGATTCAAAGGTGAAAGTGAAGTAATGATGCAGAGCATGGGTAAAATGGAGTGGTGATGAAATGATTCAAAGTAATGATGCATGAAATCTGAAATGATGGAGGGAACAAGGAATGGTGTAGCAATTAAGTGCAAGGAGGGAACATGGATGATGATAAGGTAATCTTGACTCATGTTTCTTCTTTGGTTGCTGAGCTCTTTGTCATTTTTACATTAATTCTTCTTTCTTTTTAACACATTCCAAGCCTCTTTAGTCTTCAATTTCGTCCATCCACCTTGCTCCATGCATGTGCTATCCATTCCAAGCCCAAAACTGCTCCAAAATGCACCTTATTTCTTTATAAGGCCTATGGACCTACAAACACACGAAAATAGCTTAAAATACATAATTAACTAAGAAATAACAACATAAATGCATGAGAACAAGCTAACTCAATCGCATAAATATGCTCTTATCAAATTCCCCCAAGCTTAGCTTTTGCTAGTCCTCGAGCAAAACAAAACAACGGAACAAACAAAACATAACCTATACCTTCCAACATTTGCCTCAGGAATTTTCAATGAAACATGACATGCCAAAGATCACCACTCACATAGATTGAAGCGATCCTTACCCTCGAGCATACTTGATCATAGTCACCATTTACTAGCTCACATTTAATCAATTAAAACAGCATTTTGAATGTCGTAACATGCCTTAGAGAATTCCCTCAATTTCTTACAAGATACTCTCTATTTTTACACACATTTTCTGACTACACACCCTACACTAGTATATATGAGAAGATTAATGTAAACACGAAAGACTAGGACTCACATATGTTATAACAAAGAAAGCAATTTTCTGGAGTTATTAAGCATGTTTAGATATGATCTCATGAATGGAATGCTACTACTTAGATACGAGAACCAGTGACACCATATGCTCATACCAATTTCGAACTACACAAATTGAAACACACAACACTCAAGATTGAAGTCAAGGGTTGTAACAGGGCTTGGGGGTAATGGCTAATAAATAAAGAAAGAATAGGAATAACAAACGTTCTTAAAGCAATAGTGAGCAAAGTAATGATGTAGGTACTTAGAATTCTCTTTAGAATGCATAAATCTACTTTTAAACACAAGGGAAAATTCATGCAACTCATGCATTTCTTTTTCTTTTCTTTTTCTTTTTTTTTCACGAATTTTTCTCTCTGCGGTGTGATGCGTAAAATAACTAAACACACAAATTAACCTTCTTGTTGACAATTGTAGTATGGATAAGTAGGGATCGTTCTTAAACCGGGGATTAGGAGGGATTGCTAAAACACTCTAAACTGACTCAAATTTGTAAAACAAAGTTTAAAACATTAAACTAGACTCAAAGAATGCAAGACTAAACTCTAAAACACTAAAACAAATCAAAAGACTCAAAACTGCCTTAAAAACACTTTCTGGGCAGTTTTGGGACTCTAACACAAACTTGGACGAAATTTGATTTTATAATGATCTAAAACACTTAAAAACTTATTCTAAGACAAGTTCTAATTAATATGACTCAAAGAAATAGGATGGGGTTGATTTTGGACGAAAATAAGTAAAACAAAGTAAGAACAATGTAAACAGATTCTTAGACCAAATTAAGTAAATTGATGGGTGATAGACTAACTAGAGGGTTCTTCTCCACACATGATACACTTGCATTCAACTTTGATTTCCAATTGCTTCTTTCAATAAACTATGAATCTCAATGCCTAGGTTAACTGTGATAACACTTTTTTAACCGTCAAGTTTTCCTAAAGTTAGTGAATTGGATGGGAATGCGCATGCAACAACTCAAAACATTCTCTAAAAGTCCCTTACGTGAAAAGCACAATAAAGATACAATCAAAGATCATTAAGCTTCATGAAAACTATAAGCATTGACGAGGCAATTGTTACTATGAAAAACATGAAACGTTTGCCAAGAATTCACTTAACACGATCGTTTATAAGCGACCTCCACTACTTGCAAACATAAGGTTGTAACTATTAGGTGAAACTTCCTTATGTTTTAGCTTCAAATTCCTGCATGAAAACTAAGTTGGCCACCTTAATGAACACACAAAAATAAGTCATCAATCAAATGGTTAAGCAAATTGCATTCGCAATTCATGAAATAACAATTAGACGTAATCAATTCATCTTGCAAGCATAATCATGGTATTGAATAACCCCCTAGCCAAAAAGGCTTAGTTCCTCATGTTCACAAAACAAAGGAAAACAGATTTATACATTGTAAATATAAGAAAGAGAACACCTAAATATTCCAACGATTCGATGTTGAACAGCTAGAACATTCAAGCACTTCTTCTTCCTCTCCTTTGCTGCGGCACAAGGGTTGGGGGTGAGTTTTGGGAGTTATGGATGATGTAGAAGGATGGGTTTATGGTTAGGATAGGTGTAGGGGTCGGCTAGGTATGTTTCTGGGCAGAAAATAAGGTGAATAGTGGTAGAATGGTGCGGCTGAGAGTGGACTGGAGTTTTAGGCGTGAATGGTCAGTATCTAGATGATTTGTGGCTGCATAAAGGGAGTTTATTTAAAGGATTTCAGGAATTAAAACCCTAGGTTATTTAGGTAATCAAAAATTAAGTCTAAGGTTTCTAGAAATAGGAAACACAATCAGAAAATTAAAGGAAAAGGCAAGGTATATGCGGCACGGGTTTAAAATATATTAGGAAAATGTTTGAATGCAAGGAATCAGGAAACAATCCTCTCCTTTGCACGGCAAGGAAGAGGAATGGGCAAGGTGTGTGTGGCAAAAGGGGATATTATACAAGGAATGTGTGTTTGATGTCCTCGAGTGCTTAGGAAGCCTTCAAAGTTGATAACACTTAGGGACACTTAGGAAAGGTCAAACCAAAGTAGGAAACCTTGGCTTAACTTTCCTACTTCAAGTAGGAATCCTTATTGGAGTAGGAATCCTTGTTCTTCTAGGAATCCTCATGTGAGTAGGAGTCCTTCGTTGATTAGGAATCCTAACTTCTTCAAATCTTCAATTACATCCATTCCTTTTGCTCCAATCATGTGATAATCATTCCAAGCCCAATTTTGCTCCAAAAAGCTCCAAAATGCATCTTCTTGCATCCTTTGGCCATAGAATCTGAAAACACACAAAAGTGACTTTAAACACTAAAATAACTAAGGAAACACAACGTAAATACACCAGAACAAGTCAATTAAGTCGCATAAATATGCTCTTATCACGGTGCCCAATTTCTTTGGCACACAAAAAAAAAAACACAACTTTGAAATCTAAATTCCCCCACACTTGTTTTCTGCAATAATGTTGATCAAAATGAATTCTTTCTAAGTTATGCTCCACTATACCTCAAGAACAAGGGTATGGATAGTCCTATTCTAGGTTAGGTGGAGATGATGTGGTTTAACAAAGAAAATAGGCTAAACAAGGCTCAACGGGGTTTAAACCTACAAAACAAATGACAAAGGTGGGTTCGGCTATTTTGGCTTTGGTTCACGAAACAACTTCATCTTGGATATGTGTTATGCAAATCAATGTCATGCTTTGAATGAAACGGGCATGAGTTCTAGTATTTGGATCTATAATGATGAACGCATTCTAGGTAGCAACCAAGCAAAGAATAATGAGATCATACAACGACTTTAGAAAACAAAAATGCACAGATTATTAACTCTCCAAATAAACATTTAGGCTCAAGTCTCACAAGGTTATAGCGTACATTTGAGT
This sequence comes from Malus x robusta, assembly GCA_963082935.1. Taxonomy (NCBI): domain Eukaryota; kingdom Viridiplantae; phylum Streptophyta; class Magnoliopsida; order Rosales; family Rosaceae; genus Malus; species Malus x robusta. The sequence continues at coordinate 15,580,843 of OY720325.1, read as the reverse complement.
TCCTTCTTTCAAGCATGTTACAAAATTGATTTTTCCTTTATGATTGCATGTGAATTCATAAATTATAACCACAACCAAGCATACACCAAAGAGTAAATCAAATTTTCATCCATGTTTATAACTCTCTTTAACAGTCATGTAATTAAAAACCAAATCCTCATCATTGTGTTGGAAGGTACCCTAAGACACAAATAAGCACACAAAAACAACTCTTTTTGGGTTTTTCAAAACAATTTTTCAAATTTTTATGAGATTTTCGGATTTTTATGTCAAAACACACTGAAACACTCCAAAACAACTTAAAAACACTTAAAACAGCAAGGAACAACACTAGAAGTAATGGGTGATAAACTCCTACGAATTTCATGCTAAACAATGGTTATCCCCCCACACTTAAATCAAACATTGTCCTCAATGTTTTAAGCATAAACTCACACAACAACAAGCAAACAAACAAACAACGAATAAACATGACAAGTATAGCAAAGTAAAAACCAGACAGAGTAGAGTTTAAGAACGCAAATCTGGTTTTGGAGATAGATGATCTTGTTGACTTTCCACAGCGTTGATCTTGAACTGTTTGGAATTCTGAGCGAGGAATATGAGAGTTCCCTGATTTGATTGTGCAGTCTGCATTCTTCTCTGCTTGATTCTTCTGCACGGCGGGCAGGCACGAGGTAGAGGTGTTGGTTTGTTTCTTTCTTCAATCTTTCCAAGTGCCTACCTCTTGCTTTCTTTCTCCTTGTCCCTAGCTGAGGATGAATTGGTAAATTGTCTCCACATGCTTCGAGGTATCATTTTCACTTCCCTTATCTGTTCCCCAAGCAGATGTGGTAGACGAAGAGTAAAATGATGAAGATGATTACTCGAGAGCAAGGCTAGGTAAGCAATCAGAAAGGGGTTCCAGGCATTCGGTTCCAGATCGGAAGATTGATACCAAGTGCTGGCTGATTGTTCTCTTTCTCCTTGTCCTAAAACAAAGACAAGGAGAAGGACAAGGAGAAAGCATGATATGAGATACTCTTGCTTTCAACCTTCATAATATGAAATACTTTTGCCTTGGATGAGTTATTTGCAGAGGTACCCCAAGGAATTAGGAACACTGAGTGATTCGAGAAGGTGTGTTGGAAAGGCATTCTCGGGGAAGAAGGGGGGTTATGTATGTCTGTCTTGCAATTGAGGGTGAATGATGACATTTATAAGAATTAATAACCGGTACTATTCTTTCACTCTTGTTAGCAACCGTTGGATGATTTAATAGTAAACTTCACGTGCTTTCTACTTCACAAGAGATCATCGACAGATTGCCTGTAATTTCCGTAAGGCTGACTCTGCAAGTGACAGATGTTGACATGTCGAGAAAAGCAGATGGTTGGAATCGGCGCTTCGACAAACTGCCCGTGATTTCTGCAAAGCTTACCCTGCATGTGACAGATGTTGACATGTCTGCAAAAGCAGATGCCTCTCCGATATCTGGAATTGCCTCTTTGATCTCTGAAATCCCGTCGAGTTGCATGTGACAAGTGCGGACAAATCTGGAAAAGAAGATTGGTCGTGGTTTCTGAGCAAGCTCATCTTTTGAGAAAGCTAGCGCCTCTTTGATTTTTTTTTAGTTGGCCTCTTTGATCTCTGAAATCCCATCGAGTGCTGATTTTTATAGAGGTACGCAGGACGTTCAAGGCACACTTGAATTTCTGCCTGTAAAAACTCTCTTCTTGCACTTCTACGATCTTGACTTGTCTGACCTCTTTTTTCTTTAACACCTGTGAAAATGTCTGGCCTCTCCGACCGTCGTTTTGACTTGAACCTTGGTGAAGAGGCAGTCCCGCCTTCTCCAGACAACATATGGCGCCCATCCTTCATATCCCCTACTAGTCCCCTTACCGTTGGGGATTCGGTGATGAAGAATGATATGACAGCTGCGGTGGTGGCCAGGAACCTTGTTACTCCCAAAAATAATAGACTACTTGCCAAATGGTCTGATGAGTTGGCTGTAAAGGATTCTCAGGCTCTCAATGTGCAGTGCGCAGGTTCCGTGTCTAATATGGCCCAACGCCTATTTGCCCGAACCCGTCAAGTTGAATCATTGGCGACTGAAGTGATGAGTCTTAAGCAGGAGATTAGAGGGCTTAAGCATGAGAATAAACAATTGCACAGGCTCGCACATAATTATGCTACAAAAATGAAGAGGAAAATTAACCAGATGCAGGAATCTGATGGTCAGATTTTACTTGATCATCAGCGGTTTGTGGGTTTGTTCCAATAACATTTGCCTTCATCTTCTGGGGCTGCACCGCGTACTGAAGCTCCAAATGATCAACCTCCGCTGCCTCCTTCTTCTGGGGCTCCGCCGACTGCTGGGGCTCCGTCGACTGTTGAGGCTCCGCCGACTACTGAGACTTCTCCTAAGCAGCCTTTGTGAAGGCTCCCTCTTGTAATTTCCTGCTTAATGTTCCTTTTGTTTGTCATGAAAATGAATGTAAGAATATCTTGCATATCTGTCAATGTTTCAAAAATAAACCCACACCCAAAAATAATTAAATAAACAACAAAAATAAAAAATGACAATCATGGCAAAATAGAAATGCAGAAAAGGGAAGGTTTTTAGAAACGTAAAACTGATTGTAGAGCGATTCATAGATCTTCCTTTTTTGAATACATGGGTTGCCTCCCAAGAAGCGCTTTCTTTAACGTCTTGCAGCCGGACGATACCTCTTTTTAAGCTCCATTAGGGCTCACGGCATGGAGGGGTATTTCCTCCACGATATTGATATGATATTAACTAGCACTCAAATTAAACCCTCTTTTTGTCAAATTGTAGTGAAGATGTAAGTAGGGATCGTTCTAGACCGGGGATTAGGAGGGATTGCTAAACACTTGGAAACTGACTTAAAAACTCAAAAACAAAGTTTAAAACACTAAACTAGACTCAAAGAATGCAAAACTGAAAGTTAAAACACTTAAACAAACCTAAAACCCAAAACAGCAACTAGAAGACTCAAAACTGCCTAAAAACCACTTTATGGGCAGTTTTGAGCACCTACACTAATTTGGACGAAATTGGATGAAAACTTGAATCAAAACACTTAGAAACACAAATCAAAACACTTTCTAACTAATCTAAGACTTCAAATTAAGGGGGGATTTGTTTTGGACGAAAATTTAAAACAAAACAGAAACTTAAAACTAAACAGATTGTAAAAACGATTTTGGTGAAATAGATGGTTAAAAGGCTAGTTAGGAGGTTCTTCTCCACACATGTCACACTTGCAAACAAAACGATTTTCAGTTGTTCTTCCAATAAATTATAAATACTCAACGCCCCAAATTAACCGTGAATTGCACTAATTAACCCTCAGTTTTTCCACAAGTTATTAAGTTGGATGATTGCATACGACAACCCAAAACATTCCCTACAAGTTCCGTACATGAATTGCATAATAGAGATACAAGCAAGAATCATTAAGTTCTATGAAAAACATAAGCATTGACAAAGCATTCGTTACTATGAATTGCATGAAACTTATGCTAAGAATTCATTCAACGCGATCGTTTTCAAGCGACCTTCACTACTTGTGATTATAAGATTGTAACTATTAGGTGAAACTCCCTCATAATCTAGCATCATATTCATGCATGAAAACTAAGCGTGCACTCTCAATCAACATACACAAATAAGTTATCAATCAAATAGATGAACGAATTGAATCCACAACTTATGAAATAACAACTGAATGTAATCGAATCAAATTGCAAGCATGTACATGGTTTCGAATTACCCCCCAACTAAGGGGGTTTAGTTCCTCATACTCACAACATAAAGTTTATTGAATTGAAACATCGAAGACATAAGAAAGATTACACCTAAAACACCCAAGAATTCCAACTTGAATTTCTGCGCGTCAAGCTCCTCTTCTCTTCTCTTTGCTGCGGCAGAGATGGTTAAGGGGACTTTTGGATGTGATTTTGGTTTAGGAAGGGAATTAGGATGGTATGGTGGTGCGGCAAGGTGTGTGGGTGGTGTATGGAGGTGTATAATGGTGGCTGGAGTAAAGGATGGTTGCGGCAAGGTGTATGGATGTGGCTGGAATGGATGAAGGCTGCGGCAAGGTGGGCAAAATAGGGGTTGGACGAATTTCTGAGTATAGAGAGGTTAGCTTCAGCCAAAGGAGTAAAACACATATATATAGGCACCTAAAACCCTAATGAAATCAAATTGAAACAATGGGCTAGGGTTTAGGTGCGGCACTTAAGTGGACTAGGGTTAAAGTTTGTAAAATAGGGCTTCTAGGATGGAAAGGTGCGACATGGGCTTAGGGTAAATAATCAGATTTTTTTGCATGTGAACAAGGCCTAGGTGCGGCTGATTAAGTGGGCTAGGGTTAGGGTTTAGGTGCGGCATAGGTCCAAGAGGTAAGGATGGGTCATCCAAAAGCCCAAAGCCGAGAATAGAAACTCTCGAAATTGGAAACCTCCAAGAATAGAAACTTCCAACTTTAGAAACTTTGGTTGCCGATTCCGATTTAGGAAAGATCAACCCAAAATGGAAACTTTTAGGCTTAGCTTTCCTACTTCAAGTAGGAAACTTCAAATGTTCAACTCTTCAATTCCATCCCCTCCTTGTGTTCCAAGCATGTACTTTTCAATCCAAGCTCCCTTTTTGCTCCAAAAGCTCCAAATTGCATCATTTCATGTAATATGTCCTTTAAACCTGAAAACACATGAAAGTAGCTTAAAAGACTACTTTAACGAAGAAAACATAATGAAAATGCATAAGAACTAGCTAACTAAGGCGCATAAATATGCTCCTATCAGATATGCTCCTCAAACAGGTCGTAATAGGGCTTCAAACGATGCTCATTCACCTTAAATTCATGGCCGGTTTTCATGCTTTAGACTTGGACTGCACCATGGGAAAAAACATTAGTAATAACAAAGGGTCCAATCCACTTAGAGCGTAACTTACCGGGGAATAACCGAAAGCGAGAATCAAAGAGGAGCACTTTCTGCCCCTTGGAGAATGTCTTTGTACGAAGCATCTTGTCATGATACACCTTGGTCTTATCCTTGTAAATCCGAGCATTCTCGTACACCTCGTGCCTAATCTCCTCGAGTTCATTTAATTGGAGCTTTCTATGCACCCCGGCGGCATCTATATCTACGTTGAAGGTCTTCACAGCCCAATATGCTTTGTGCTCTAACTCGACGGGCAAATGACATGGCTTACCATAGATGAGCCGAAAAGAGGACATGCCAAGGGGAGTTTTGTAGGCCGTACGATAAGCCCACAATGCATCGTCTAAGCGCAAGCTCCAATCCTTCCTTGTTGGCCCCACAGTTTTCTCAAGGATTTGCTTGATCTCTCTGTTTGAAACCTCGGCTTGCCCATTGGTCTGAGGATGATAAGGTGTTGAAACCTTATGTGTAACGTTGTACTTTTTGAACAAAGCCTCAATGGTTCGATTACAAAAGTGGGAGCCTCCATCACTAATGAGAACTCTAGGCATTCCAAACCTAGCAAAAATGTCAGTTTTCACAAAATCTGCAACAACCTTAGAATCGTTAGTACGAGTGGCTTTTGCTTCCACCCATTTTGAAACGTAATTGATGTGAAAATTACTTGACACATAAATTAAACCCTATTGATGACAATTGTAGCAAATATGTAAGTAGGGATCGTTCTAAACCGGAGATTAACTAGGGCTGCTAATCTACTCAAATTAAACTCTAAAACACTAAACTAGACTTAAAAACACAAGAGTAGACTCTGTAGACTCTAAACTGACCTAAGACACTCAAATCTGCAAAACTAAGTGAAAATGACTCAATTCTAAACCTAACAAGTAATTTGGACGAAATTAAAACCTACTTTGACTCAAAAGATTAAAAGAAAACAGATTGTAACTTAACTAACTCAGAAAACACTTAAAAGACTCAAAACAGCACAATACTAACAATTAGACTCAAAACAGATTCTAGAAATGAAATTGGATGAATTTAAGACTAAACTAAGACCCAAACAATGTTTATGGACTAATTCTAACCTATATTGACTCAAAACACTCTAAAGAACCTAATTAGGACAGATTCTGACCTAAAGATACAAAGTAGAAAATGGGGTTTTGAATTCTGACGAAATTGAATTAAAACGAAACAGATTGCAAAACAAAGTAATCTAAAACGAAATTGAGATGAATTCAAAGGTGAAAAGCTAGTTAGAGGATCCTTCTCCACACATGAACATATGCAACATAAATCGATTTCCAGTATTGTTTCTTTAAACCATGAACGACAATGCCCCAAATTAATCGTGAATGCACAAATTAACTCTCAAACTTCCCTAAATTCATTGAATTGGATGAATGCATGCAACAACCCAAATTATTCTTCTCAAGTTCCCTATATGAACAGCATGATAGAGATACATTCAAAGATCATTAAATTCCATGGAAATCATAAGCATTGACAAGGCAATTATAACTATGAACTGCATGATACTTTTGCCAAGAATCTACTTAACACGATTGTGACTAACAATCTCCACTACTTGTAATTATAAGTTCCTAACGATTAGGTGAAAGTCCCTTATAATTTAGCATCAGATTCAAGCATGCAAACTAAGTAGGCCTCCTTAATCAACACACAAGAATAAGTTATCAATCAAATAGATAAGTAAATCGCATTCATGTTTTACGAAACAATAACTGAAAGGAATCAATTCATATTAACATATGTCCATGGCTTCAAATTCACCACTAACTAATAAGAGTTTAGTTCCACATGTTCATAGTAATTGAAAAGCAAATTAAAATAAACATCGAAACTGAAACGAGAGAAGAAAGAACTATGAAAACTCCCAAGGATGCAGATGGCTTGCGCACAAGGCCCTCCTTCATCAATGGAATGCACGACAAGGCTCTCTTTCTTCTCCAAAAGGTGCGGCAGAGATGTATATGGATGTAGAATGGTGATTAGGGTTACGGCAAGGTGTTTTTGAATGGTGTGAAGGGTGGTTCCGAATTTGTGCTTTAAAACATCTATTTATAGGCTAAGGTTTCCACAAAATCTGATGGGAAAGGGTTAGGGTTTTGGAGATAAAAGGCTTGGCTCATCCAAAGGAGAAAAGAATTAGGGTTTTATGCAGATTTTTAGGCTTCTAGAACACTAGGTGCGGCCCAACCCTAGGGTGGATGGATTAGGGTTTAAACTTAGCAGAAAATAAAGGATTAGGGCCCTAGGGTGCGGCATGGGCTTAGAACAAAGCTGAAAAAAAAGGATTAGGAAACTTCCAATTCAAGAGTAGAAACTTTCAAGAATGGAAACCTCCAAGAATAGCAACTTCCAACTTTAGAAACTTTGGTTTCCAATTCTGAACTCTTTGTTCTTCATGTTCATTTCTTCATTTCTTGCCTCCTTTGATCTTCAATTTCGTCCATCCATTTGACTCCAAGCATGTGATATCCATTTTATGCTCAAAACTGCTTCAAAAGGCTCCAAATTGCACTTTCTCGCCAACTTTGTCATTTGGACCTACAAACACACGAAAATAGCTTAAAACACTATAATAACCACAAACTAACTATAACAATGCAAGAAAACAAGCTAACTAAGTCGCATAAATATGCTCCTATCAGTAATCAACAGCTAGCAAGATATAAGTGAAACCATAAGATGGAGGGAAAGGACCCATGAAATCAATACCCCAAACATTAAAAATTTCAACAAAGGATAGGGGTTGATGCGGCATTTGATCCTTGGTACCTATGTTTCCCATTCTTTGGCACCGATCACACGTTAGACAATAAGTTCTAGCATCTTTAAACAACGTGAGCCAATAAAATCCACATTCAAGAACCTTTAATGCCGTTCTTTGAGTGCCAAAATGTCCACCACAAGCATAAGTATGACAAAATATTAGGATCGAAAGAAATTCACAATCATGCCCACATCTATGCAAAATCTGATCAGAGCAATACTTCCACAAATAGGGATCATCCCAAACATAGAAACGTGCATCTTTTCGAAGTTTATCACATTGGTGCTTGGTGAGAGTGCTAGGAACTTGTTTAGACACTAAGTAATTCACTAGATCGGCATACCATGGTTCACTTACCTCAATTGACAGCAGGTGCTCATCGGGGAAAGTTTCAGGCATACCATGGCCAAGAAACAAACGAACCTCTCTAACCGAAGTAGAAGAGGATAAGTGACGTACAAGGTCTATTTTTGATTTATCTACTTCAATTCCTTTTTCTGAAACAATATGGCCTAAAACTATACCTTGTTTAACCATAAAGTGGCATTTTTCCCAATTCAATACATGGTTAGTTTTAACACATCGTTTCAAGATCAAGGTCAGATTATCCAAACAATTATCAAAAGACTCCCCAAATACACTGAAATCATCCATAAATACCTCAATTATCTTCTCAACATAATCGGAGAATATACTTACCATACACCTTTGGAAAACGGCAGGTGCGTTGCATAGGCCGAACGGCATGCGACGATAAGCAAAGGTACCGAATGGACATGTGAAGGTAGTCTTTCCTTGGTCATCAGGAGCTATCACAATCTGATGGTAACCCGAATAGCCATCAAGAAAACAATAAAATGAATGACTGGCTAACCTTTCCAGCATTTGATCAATAAAGGGCAGCGGGAAGTGATCTTTTCTTGTCGTAGCGTTGAGCTTCCGATAGTCAATACAAACTCTCCATCCGGTTTGGATTCTGGTGGGTACAAGCTCATTATCTTCATTTTTTACCACAGTGACTCCGGACTTCTTAGGAACAACTTGGACCGGCGAAACCCAATGGCTATAAAAAATTGGGTAAATCACTCCACAATCTAGTAGCTTGATGGTTTCCTTCTTCACAACATCCATTATGGGTGGATTGAGCCGGCGTTGTGCTTCTCTAGATGGTTTGGCTCCTTCTTCCAAGAGTATTCAATGCATGCAAGTGGTAGGGCTAATTCCCTTGATATCGGCCAATGTCCACCCAATGGAAGTTTTGTATTCTCGAATCACCCTCACCAACTTGTCCTCCTCTTGTGCAGTGAGTGAATAAGAGATGATGACGGGCAGCATCTCTTGTTCTCCCAAAAACACATATAAAATGGCTCGGCAATGGTTTAAGCTATAGGGAAGGGGGCTGGATTACAGAAGGAAGAAACTTGTTAGTCGAATTGGGAATTGAAATTAGGTTAGGAGACTTACCAATATGTCTTGGATTTGACTCTAGGGCTGCAACCATCTGCACCAATTCTTCTTGAATAGGCATGGCAAGATGTTCCTTGTTGTTGCCGTGTGCATGCCTAAGTCCTAGCCCTTCGTTTTTGAGTCTAATACTTTGCGTGAGAGTCTTTTCAAGTGCATCCTCACTCAAATCATCAAGGAATTCCTGCGCCCAAGAGTCAATCACATCAATAGAGAAACAAGAGTGACCATCATGAGGATATCTCATAGCATCAGAAATATTGAAATCAATAACTTCCCCATCAAATTCCATAGTCAATGTTCTCTTGAATACATCTATCTTTGTACGGGTAGTCTTCATGAATGGTCAGCCAACTAATATTGGTAATTGAGGGGAATGGTTCAAGTCTTCCATTTCAAGCACGTAGGAGTCCGCCGGAAAGACTAGGTGATTCACCTGCACTAAAACATCCTCAAAAACACCTTTTGGATACGCATTAGATCTATCGGCCAGTTGAATGATCACTCCATCATTTTTTAATTCTCCCAAGTTCATAGATGCATATATTGAATAAGGCATGACATTTATTGATGCACCTAGATCTAACATGGCAGATTCAAAGCGAGTATTTCCTATAACACAAGGAATTGTAAAACTGCTTGGATCTTTGCACTTAGGAGGTAATTTTCATTGCAACACAGTTGAGACATTCTCACTTACCCTTACCACCTCTTTGTTCGAAGCCCTCTTCCTTGTAGTGCACAGCCCCCGGAACTGTCACATCATGGGAGAGTATGAAACATGCATTTTTGGAGAAGTTTTTCCCAACTTCTCGAGTCATTCTACTACGCAAAAGGATTAGTGGCATTCAGCAAAACCAAGGTGAATCCTTTCCCACTTACTATGAGCATTTTAAAACCTTTGTTGCTTCATGTCCACAACACCAGATGAAGGAGGAGCTTCTTCTTCAATATTTCTACGAAGGGCTTCTACCAATTGAACGCCAAATGCTAGACGCCTCAGTGGGAGGAGCTTTGGTGGACAAAACACCCATGGCTGCCAAGACCTTAATTGTTAACCGAGCATTGAATGCTCAACAATATGAAGGCGTTGGTCAAAGAGACAACCCACGGCAGCAACAAGTTAATGAGGTAAGTGCTATTTCCGAACTTCAAAATCAAATGGCTAATCTTACTACTCTTCTTTCACAGGTGGTTGAAAAACCAAAAGAACAAAGTGTAGCTGCTTGTGGTGTGTGCTCAATGAATGGACATCTCACGGATAAGTGCCCTCAATTGATCGAGAACGGAGGGTGGGAATCTGTCAACGCCATGGGTTTTGGGAGTCAAAACCAACCAAGGAATGATCCGTTCTCAAATACATACAATCAAGGTTGGAGAGATCATCCAAATTTCAAATGGAGAGAGCCCCAACAAACCCAACAACAAAGTGCATTCAGACAGCAACCTCCGGGATTCTATCAAAGGCCGTATGCACCCGTACAACCCCAAACACAACCTGCCCAGAATAACTCAGGTTCGTCTTTTGATAATGCTCAAGTTATTCAGTTACTAACTACGTTGTCGAAGGGTCAGGAAAATCAAGCCAAAGATATGCACAATTACGCCAAGGAAGTGCAAAATCAAGCTCGAAAGGTGACTGAATTGAAGAGACAGATGGGACAAATGGCTGAGTTCATGGGGCAATTTAGTAGAGAGCCAGGTAAGTTACCTAGTTCGACGGATGTGAATCCAAATGGAGGCTTCAAATCTGCCAAAGCCATCACCTTGCAAAGTGGACAAGAAGTTGGATCTGATCCCAGCCCATCTAAATCCAATCAAAAGGAGGACGAAAATATGCAATCTGAGGAGAAGGAACAAGGCCTGCCCTTGGCAAGGATTGAGGATAACCATTGTTTAGCATGAAATTCGTAGGAGTTTATCACCCATTACTTCTAGTGTTGTTCCTTGCTGTTTTAAATCAAACTCCTTCTGCTGGGTTGATTTTGTATCTCTTTGTTTTGATTTTCTACTTTCTGGTTCAAAGAGGTGAGTAACTTATTAAACATATCATCATCCAAAGACGTACCTGAATTGAATTGGGCAGATTGTTGTGGTGACTGTGATGGTTCATATGGCCAGTGATAGAACTCCTCCGATGGCGGCAAATATTCTTCTTGTTGTGAGCCTGATAGGAGCATATTTATGCGCCTTAGTTTAGCTTGTTCTTGTGCATTTACATTGTTTTTCCTTAGTTAAAGTAGTCTTTTAAGCTAGTTTTATGTGTTTTCAGGTTCTAAGGGCAAAGTATGCAAAAGGATGCATTTTGGAGCCTTTTGGAGCAAATTAGAGCTTGGAATGGACATCGTATGCTTGGAGCCAAGAGGATGGACGAAATTGAAGATTTGAAGATGATGATTCCTACTTGAACAAGGTTTCCTAGTTGAAGTAGGAAAGTGTCTAATTGAAGATGAAATCCTAGTTAACAAAGGATTCCTAGTTGAATTAGGATTCCTAGAAAAATGAAGATTCCTACTCAAACAAGGTTTCCTACTTGAAGTAGGAAAATTAAATCCAAATGGCATCAAGTTTCAGCAACAAAGAAGATTTCCAAGTCTAAGAAGGAAAGGTTTCCAAGATGAAGAAGGAGAAGAATTCCAAGTCAAGGGAAGATTGAGACATGTTTTCCTAATGCTAGAAGGACTCCTAAGTGTTGTAGGACACAAATGAGAAGTTTCTAGAAGAGTTCCCCTCCTTGCCGTGGGTTTTATACATTTCCTATCAGTTTTGGGGCTTTCTAGAAGCCCTATCCCTAATCCCTACATCAGTGCCGCACCTAGCCTTTTAGATGCCCTTGTTCCTTGCCTTGCAAGGCATTCTAGAAGCCTTATCCTCTATCCCTTATCCAGCCGCACCTTCTTACCCTTTTCCCCTTTCTATTCTGATTTCTTAACCTTTTTCCTTGTGGATTTGGATTCTAGAAGTCCATATCTGATTCCCCTAGGGTTTTAAGTGCCTATATATACTCATATTAACCCCTAAATCAGATCACCACCTCTCATACACATTCATTCACTCCACAATTTCAAAAATTCGCCCAAACACCATTCTCCCTAGTTTTAAGTTTCTTGCCGCACCCCTCACCCTTCCTAAACACTTCTACCTTAGTCCATACTCATCCACCCATACATATAAGTCCCAAACCTGTCCCTAGACCCTTTGCCGCACCAAGGAGGAGGAGAAGGAAGCTCGGAAGTTCATGCAATTCAAGTTCACGCCGCTGGAATTTCTAGGTGTTTCTTTTCCTTTGATTTCAATGTTTAAATTCAATTCTCTTTGTTTTGTGCGTATGAGGAACTAAACCCCCCCTTGGCTAGGGGGGGATTCGAAATACATGTTTATGCTTGCGTTTGATGTGAAAATTATGTTGACACACAAATTAACCCTCTTTTTATCAATTGTAGTAAGTATGTAAGTAGGGATCGTTCTAGGCCGGGGATTAGGAGGGATTGCTAAATCACTTGAAAACTGACTCAAATACGTAAAAACAAGTTTAAAACACTAAACTAGACTCAAAGAATGCAAAACTAAACTTTAAAACACCAAAACAAATCAAAAGACTCAAAACAGCAAACAAACACTCAAAACTGCCTTAAAACACTTTCTGGGCAGTTTCTGACACTAAGGAAGAATTTGGACGAAAATTGATTATAACTTGACTCAAGACACTTAAAAACACAAACTAAATTGATTTCTAACTAATATGACTCAACAAAGAAAAGGGGGATTGATTTTGGACGAATTTAAAAACAAAACAAAACTTTGTAAACTAGAACAGATTTTAAAACGAATTGGGTTGAATTGAATGGATGGAAGGCTAGCTAAGGGGTTCTTCTCCACACATGTCACACTTGCATATAAAACGATTTCCAATTGCTTTTCAATAAACCATGAATTCTCAACGCCCCAAGTTAATTAGGTCCGCTTAAATTAACCCTCAGATTTTCCTTAAGTTATTGAATTGGATGAATTGCATACGACAACCCAAAGCATTCCCCACAAGTCCCCTACATGATTGCAAAATAGAGATACAAGCAATAATCATTAAGTTCTATGAAAATCATAAGCATTGACGAAGCACTCGTAACTATGAATTGCATGAAACTTATGCCAAGAATTTACTTAACACGATTGTGATCAACAACCTTTACTACTTGTGAATATAAGTTCGTAACGATTAGGTGAAATTCCCTTATATCCTAGCATCAAATTCATGCATGCAAACTAAGTGTCGACCCTCAATCAACATACAAGAATAAGTTTTAATTCACATAGATAAGCAAATTGAAATCACAACTTATGAAACGCAATTAGAAGTAATCAAATCATATAGCAAGCATAAACATGGTTTCGAATCCCCCCTAGCCAAGGGGGGTTTAGTTCCTCATACTCGCAAATAAACAAAGATAAATAAATTTAAACATTAAAACAAAGATAGAAAACACCTAGAAACGCTCCACAATCCAAGCTCCTTGAATGGCATGCACGGCTCCAAGAGTTCTTCCTTGTTCTCCTTTGCAAACTCACGGCACAAGAGGTATATTTGGGTGAATGGTGTAGTGAAAATATGGTAGAGGATGGTGACTAAATGGTGCAGCCAAGGGTGGTATTTATAGGCTGAAATTCGCAGCCCCTATGTAGCAAAGGAAAAGGATTTAAAAGCCTAATTTGTATAGGATAATAACACGCAATCCTTGAAGGAAAAGGCTAAGGCTTTTAGAAACCAAGGGGGAAAGGAATAATCAGGTTTCTAGGAGTTCTAGAAAGGTTTGGGGCGTCACTTTTGTAGGACAAGGGATAAGGTCTTCTAGAAAGGTTGTTTTGTGGCTGATTTCTAGAAAAACAAGGGATAAGGTATGACACCTTTGTATGAGTGGATAAGGGCTTCTAGAAACCAATTTTAATGTGTCCTAATCTAGTTAGAAACCCTCCTCAGTGGCTGAAATGTGGATAGTTTAGGATTAGGATAAGATAGGATAGGATAAGGTTTGTTTGGATAAGATAAGCTAAGATAAGGTTATGGATGAAGTTTTGGATAAGATTCCTTATCTTGAGCTGATTCTTTGGCTTTAATTCTCCTTCTTCATGTAGGAATACTTGCTTGAGTAGGAAACTTCATTCGTCTAGGAATCTTTCTTCAATTAGGACTCCTACATGATGCGAAATATATTAAGCACACAAATTAAACCCTCTTTTTGTCAAATTGTAGTAAAGATGTAAGTAGGGATCGTTCTAGACCGGGGATTAGGAGGGATTGCTAAACACTTGAAAACTGACTTAAAACGTAAAAACGAAGTTTAAAACACTAAACTAGACTCAAAGAATGCAAAACTAAAGTTTAAAACACTTAAACCAACATAAAACTCAAAACAGCAACCTAATGACTCAAAACTGCCTAAAAACCACTTTCTAGGCAGTTTTGAGAACCTAACAAGAACTTGGACGAAATTGGATGAAAACTTGAATCAAAACACTTAGAAACACAAATCAAAACACTTTATAACTAATCTAAGACTTCAAAATAAAGGGGGATTTGTTTTGGACGAAAATTGAAAACAAAACAGAAACTTTTAAACAAAACAGATTGTAAAACGTTTTGGATGAAAAGGATGGATAAAAGGCTAGTTAGGAGGTTCTTCTCCACACATGTCACACTTGCATACAAAACGATTTCCAGTTGCTTTTTGGTAAACTATGAATACTCAACGCCCCAAATTAACCGTGAATTGCACTAATGAACCCTCAATTTTTCCACAAGTTATTGAGTTGGATGATTGCATACGACAACCCAAAACATTCCCTACAAGTCCCCTACATGAATTGCATAATAGAAATACAAGCAAGAATCATTAAGTTCTATGAAAAACATAAGCATTGACGAAGCACTCGTTACTATGAACTGTATGAAACTTATGCCAAGAATTCATTCAACGCGATCGTTTTCAAGCGACCTTCACTACTTGTGATTATAAGATTGTAACTATAGGTGAAACTCCCTCATAATCTAGCATCATATTCATGCATGAAAACTAAGCGTGCACTCTCAATCAACATACACAAATAAGTTATCAATCAAGTAGATGAACGAATTGAATCCACAACTTATGAAATAACAACTGAATGTAATCAAATCATATTGCAAGCATGTACATGGTTTCGAATCACCCCCCAACTAAGGGGGTTTAGTTCCTCATACTCACAACACAAAGTTTATTGAATTGAAACATTGAAAACATAAGAAAGATTACACCTAAAAGTTCCAGCAATCTGCAATAGACTAGCAAGCACATTCAAGAGCACTCCTTCTTCCTTCTTGTTGAGGCACCAGGTTTTGTGATGGTTTTTGGGGGTTTTGGATGATGTAGAATGGTGGAAAAGTGTCTAGGATGGGTGTATGGCACGGCTAGGGGGGTTTTGGGTCAGAAAATATGGTGAATGGTGAAGGACGGGTGCGGCAGAGATGGTGGTGATGTTTCTGGTGTGAATGGGACTGTATGGATGTGAATGGATGATTAGAAAAGAGAAGAGAGAATTCAGAACTCGCGGCAAAGGGGTTTATATAGGCTAAGGCACGGCTAGGGTTTAGGGCAATTGAATGAAACTTAGCTATTTTGTCCCAAGAGAATTAAGGGTCAGAAATTAATCAAAACAAGTAAGAAAGGTGCAGGAATTAAAGAGAAAAGGAAAGGAAAATTCGGCAGAATTTATAGGGCAGATTTTAGGAATGTGTTTTGGGCACAAAATAGGTAAGAAACCTTTCCCCTTGCATGGCAAGGCTTTAGAACAAAGGGAATGTAATTTTGGGTCAGAAATTAGGCAAGGAGATGATCCCTTGTGCAGCAAGGCTTGAAACAAAACAGGAATATGATTTAGGTGCAGAAAATAGGAAAGAAAAGTCATGTCTTGTGCGGCAAAGAACAAAGGAGAAAGGGAAAGGGGAAGGCACGGTTTGGGACTGAAATTGGCTAAGTTTAGATCTCCAAATCCTCCAAGAAAAGGTAAGAAATCAGATTTAAAAGGAGAAAAGGTAAGGTGATGTGTGGCAAAGACTAGAAAATAAAGGGAATGTGGTTTTCTTGCAGATTTGGTGCGGCAACTTCCTAGGCAAGTATTAGGACTTCTAGGACCATGTAATTAGGCAACCTAACATGTTTTGAAACCCTTTTGTGGCTGGAACATAGGTGAGGAAGGATTAGGAAACTTCAAGCCAAGAATAGAAACTTTCAAGAATGGAAACCTCCAAGAATAGAAACTTCCAACTTTAGAAACTTTGGCTTCCAATTTTGAACTCTTCATTCTTCATTTGTCTTGAATCCAATTCTTCACATCTTCATTCAATCCTAAGCTCATTTGATCTTCAATTTCGTCCATCTTCTTGGCTCCAAGCAAGTGCAATCCATTTGATGCCCAAAACTGCTCCAAAAGGCTCCAAAATGCACCTTCTTGCATACTTTGCCCTTAGAACCTAAAAACACACGAAAATGATTTTAAACACTAAAATAACTAAGGAAAAACAACATAAATGCATGAAAACAAGCTAGCTAAGGTGCATACATATGCTCCTATCACTACATTGATTAGGAATCCTTCATGTAAGCCCTTTCCTACCTCAACTAGGAAACTTTGTATCTTCAATTCTTCAACTTCAAAACACATTCCTAGCTTCATCAATCCCTCAAATTCATCCATCCCTTTTGCTTCATGTGCATGAACTCCATTTTAGCCCAATTTCACTCCAAAATGCTCTAAATTGCATCCTTTTGCTCACTTTGTCTCTAAAACCTGAAAACACATGAAAATAGCTTAAAAGACTAACTTAACTAAGAAAACACAACATAAATGCATAAGAACTAACTAACTAAGGCGCATAAATATGCTCCTATCAGCGTTATGATTTGATTACTTCTAATTGCGTTTCATAAGTTGTGAATTCAATTTACTTATCTATGTGAATTACATTGATTTGTGTGTGTTGGTTGAGAGTGCACGCTTAATTATCATGCATAAATTGAATGCTAGGATATAAGGAAATTTCACCTAATTGTTATGGACTTATATTCACAAGTAGTAAAGGTTGATGATCTTAATCGCGTTAAGTAAATTCTTGGCATAAGTTTCATGCAATTGATGTGAAAATTAACTTGACACACAAATTAAACCCTATGGATGACAATTGTAGTATATGAGCAAATAGGGATCGTTCTAGACCGGGGATTAACTAGGGATGCTAATCAATGTGAAACTGACTCAAAACGTAAAAACATAATGTAGAACACTAAACTAGAATCAAAGAATGCAAAATTAAACTCTAAAACACTAAAACAAACCAAAAGACTCAAACATCACTCAAAACACTCAAAACTGCCTTAAAAACACTTTCTGGGCAGTTTTGAGCACCTAACACTAATTTGGACGAAATTGGATTATAACTTGACTCAAAACACTTAAAAACACAAACTAAATTAATTTCTAACTAATCTAACACTTTAAACTAAATGGGGGATTGATTTTTACGAAATTGAAATTAAAACAGAAACTTGTAAACAAACTTCAAACAAAACAGATTGTGATGAAATAGAATGATGCGAAGCTTAGTTAGAGGGTTCCTTATCCACACACGAACATATGCATATAATTTGATTCCCAGTTATGACTTCAACAAACAATGAATGACAATGCTCCAAGTTAATTAGGTTCGCTTAAATTAACTTTCAGATTTCCCTAGATTCATTGGATTGAATGGGATACGCATTACAACCAAATTATTCCTCATCAAAGTCCCTAACTATGGAATACGCATGATAGAGATATTCAACAAAGATCATTAAGTTCAACGGAAATCATAAACATCAACTAGGCATTCATAACTATGGAATACGCATGTTAATCCAGCCTAGGGTTTACTTAAACACAATCGTGACTAGCGATCTTTACTACTCATGAATATAATTTCATAACGATTAGGTGAAATTCCCTTATATCCTAGCATCAAGTTTAGGCATGCAAATTAAGTGTCGACCCTCAACCCACATACATAAGCAAGTTCTTAATCAAAACAGAAAAGTAAACCACATCTAAAGTTCATGAATTCATAACTGGAGTAAATCAAATCATAACCAACATATGTCCATGGCTTCAAATTCGCCTCTAACTAAAAAGAAATTAGTTCCACATGTTTAACATAATTGAATAGCAAGTTAAATTAAACATGAAAACAAAAACAAGAGAAGAAAGAACTCCAAACACTCCACTAGTTGCAGATTGCATGTGCAAGGTTTCTTCCTTCCTTTGGACTGCACGGCACTCCTCCTCCTCTCCTTCAATGGTGGCGGCACAAGGTGGTTATGGTGGTGGGAAGGTGCGGCTATGGTGGATGAATGGTTATTTGGATGGAAGGTTGCGGCAAGAACTAGCACTAGGGTTTTGGCGTGTAGAATGAATATGGGAGGTGATGGTTCGGCCAAAAGGGTTTTAAGGAGTATATATAGGCACTTCAAAACCCTAGCAATCAGATTAGGGTTTCTAGAAACCCAAATCCACCAGAAAATCGGTTAAAACAATCAGAATTTTTAGTGGGAAAAGGCCTAGGGTGCGGCTGGTTTGTTAGGGTTAGAGATGGGCCTTCTAGAATGCCTTGCAAGGCAAGGAAATCAGGTATTTTAGAACCCTAGGTGCGGCAAGGATTAGGGAGATCAGATTTGGCAATGGGCTAGGGTTTAGGTGCGGCATAGGGTGAATATCCACAAAGAATTAGGGCTTAGGTCCACTTAGTTTTAGAAAGGGATTTGTATAACCCAAATCCACAACGAAAGGCCCTAATAAGTCAGAATTTAAGAGAGAATGGGCTAGGAAGTGCGGCTCAAGTCCAAAAGGTAAGGATAGGTCATCCAAAAGCCCAACGCCAAGAATAGAAACTCTAAAAAAAACCTCCAAGAATAGAAATTTCCAACATTAGAAACTTTGGTTTCCAATTCCGAATTCTTTGTTCTTTCCTTTCATTTCTTCATTTCTTAAGCTTCTTTGACCTTCAAACTCGTCCATTTCTTGTGCTCCATTAGCATACACAACATTCCAGCTCAATTTTGCTCTAAAATGCTCCATTTCGCACTTCTTTGCATACTTTGTCTCTAAAACCTGAAATGGCACAAAACTGACTTTAAACATTGAAATAACTAAAGAAAAACAACATAAATGCATGAGAACAAGCCCACTAAGTCGCATAAATATGCTCCTATCAAATTCCCCCACACTTAGCTTTTGCTAGTCCTCGAGCAAAACAAACAAGAGAAAGAAAACAAAATGAAACAAACTAACCAAAACAAAACCTAAACCTTCCAACGTTTGCCTCAGGGATTTCCAATGCACATGACGTATTAAAGATTGTTATCCCCACAGATTTGAGTCATCTTTACACATAAGCACATACTTAATTAAAGCCACAACTTACTAGTTCACAAGTAATCAATTAAAACAATGCTTTGAATGTAGTAACATGCCTTAGAGAATTCCCTCAATTCCTTACAAGATATACACTCTATTTTCACTCAGATTTTCTAACTCCACACCCTACACTAGTTATATGTGAGAAGATTGATGTAGATATGAAAACGAATGCTCACATATATGTTTCACAAAGAACGCAATTTCTAGAGTTAAGAAGCATGTTTAGATATGATCTCATGAATGGAATGCTACTACTTAGATGTGAGAACCAGTGACACCATATGCTCATACCAAATTCAAACTCCACAAATTGAAACACATAACACTCAAGATAGAAGTTAAGGGTTGTAATGGGGCTTGGGGTGTTGGTTAACAAGGAAAGGATAAGGAAAACAAACGTTCTTCAAGCGATAGTAAGCAAAGTAATGAAATTGATGTTGGAAATGTGCCCTAAAGCCAATGATGTGATGATACTTTACGGACATTTCACATGTTAAACTAATCTAGTTTTACATATAAAGGGCAAAAATTATTGTTTGAGCCGTCTCATATAAATGTTATATGCTTAAACGATAAAGTCCAAGGAATATGTGATTGGGAGAATGTAATCTAATGAAGTTAGATTCATGAGACCATTCTTTCGTAGACACATCCTAAACGTTCCTGATCATAGGATTGCCAATTGGGCGTTGACAGTCCGTTAAGATCAGTACGTACTATGTCTTCTCTCAGGGAGAGTGATTAGTCTCGAGTCATTGGTGTGTGTGACATCAAGACAAGTACGGTAGGTGCTCAATAGAGAATGAGTTCACTGAACGCGATTAACGAAGAGTTCTCATACTCCATGTCACATGAGAACTCATGGTTGGGATAATGCAAAGTAGTCCTTTGACCTGAGGCATCATAGTTGTCTTGTGGTTAAGTCCTTGATCTTTGATTATGTCAAAGTCACTCCATCAGGAGGGTGTCCACGGCATCGTTGGGGTCAAGCCACTTAGCTATGGAGACAAGTGAATGCGCAACAAGGGATCTCTAACCTTCAAACCGTTTGAGGGAGAATACTCTATGATATGATTTGAATCTCTGGCCAGAGTATGAATGAGATTAGGGAATGCGTTCCAAATCACATTCAGTGTAATCATATAAGCACACGACACACATTGGATAGTAGACATGAGAAAATAAACTATCAAACCAAACAATGTGGTCAAGAGTATTAGATTAGAGAAGGACCGTATTGCATTTGTAATCCCGAACTGAATAGGTTCTCTAACCTCTTCTGATTAGCTTGGGTAACCATGATATGCTGCTAGGTGTCACTCATGGTTTGTGGAAGCCCTAAACGTGTATAATCACTAAAGGGAGAATTGAAAATAGTTTCAATTCACAATCGATGTAAAATGGTTTTGATCGCCCACTACCTCGCTAAAAGGAACATAATGGATCGCACACCGTAAGAGGTGTAGATTGGAGATTAAACGGAAATGAGTAAGAATGATTAAATGGTTTAATCATTTATTTATGGCAAGGATTAATTAATATGTTAATTAATCAAACGAATAAGTTCGTTAAAGACCTTCGGGATAGTTTTGGACCTTAAGGCCCAATGGGCTTCGAACGTCAAGCCCATTAACTTAAGTTGTATGACAATTTAATAAATAAAGATTCATTAAAGCCCAAAAGCCCAAAAATCCCTAAATGGCCAGCCATATGGAATGAATTAGGGTTTTGGTTGTTTAGGTCACTTAAAGAAGTGACTATATAAATGACTTTATAACTAAAAATTCATTAAGTGAAAATAAGGGTTTATTTTTGGGGAAAAATGGGTGAGAATTGTCTCTCCATTTCTCTCTAAAGAGGCCAACACCTTGGAGGGTACATCTAGCAATCCTACTACTCCAAGGTCGCTCATTTCTTCTACAATCAAACCTTGGTGTCGAAAATTAGAGGTTCTCAATTTTGGGAACTTGGAGAACCTATTCTTCCATCCAAATCCATGGATCTAAGAAGCAAGGAATGAAGGCCCTTATCTCTTTGGGTGATTAGCCTTTGCTTATGCAAAGAGGAATCTACAAAGGTATTAATTTCAACTCACTTTGTTTTTTATTTGATTATTGGTTCACCAATCTACTAGGCTTTGAATTTCTTGGTTATGTTTTGTTTTTAAGTGCATGCAAGCATGATTCCGCCTTTTAATTGTTATTAGCATGTTATTGATGTTGCTTAAATGAACATGTTTCACAAAATATTTCCTTCAATTGAGACTTAGAATTCACTTAGATTGCAGAAATTAACTTTAACACATAAGGGGGAGACTTAAACAACTCCTTAGGGTCAAATTCATTGTTTTGGACCCTTACTTCAACAAACAATACTTTGGAACTCTTTTTCTCAACTTTTTAACTCTTTTTTCATACTTTTCATACTTTTTCTTCATTTTTTCTTTTTCCACGAATTTTTTTTTTCTTTTCTTTTCTTTGCCGTGCCTATGGCACACAATTCCTCACGAAAAAATACTTCCCCCACACTTGATTTCTGCCAACATAGATCAAAAGGAATTCAATTCGAATCATGCTTTACTATGCTTTAAGAACAAGGGTAAGGATGATCCTAATCTAAGCTAGGTAAGGATAATGTGGGTTAACAAACAACAAAGGCTAAACAAGGCTCAACGGGGTTAAACTTAAACATAAAATGATATGGGATACACGGCAGTTTGGCTAAGGTGGTGGTAACTACACAACTTTATCTTGAATATGTGTTATGCAAATCAATAACATGCTTTGAATGAAATGGGCATGAGTTCTAGCATTTGGAACTAAATGATGAAACGCCTTCTAAGTAGCAACTAAGCAAAGAATAATGAGATCATGCAACGACTTTAGAAAACAAAGAATGCACAGATTTTAACTCTCCAAATAAACGTTTAAGCTCAAGTCTCACAAGGTTGTAGCGTTTGTTTGAGTTCCTTCCTTCAAGCATGTTACAAAAACTAATTTTTTTTCCTTTATGATTACATGTGAATTCATAAGTTATAACCAAAACCACACATAAACCAAGAGTAAATCAAACTTTCATCCATGTTAATCACTCTCTTTAACAGCCATGTAATTACAAACCGAATCCTCATCATTGTGTTGGAAGATACCCTAAGACACAAACAAACACACAAAAACAACTCTTTTTGGTTTTTTCAAAACAATTTTTCAAATTTTTATGGGATTTTCGGATTTTTATGTCAAAACACACTAAAATGCATCAAAACAGCCTAAAAACACCTATAAACAGCAAGAAACAACATTGGAAATCGTTTTGTATGCAAGTATAACATGTGTGGAGATGAACCCCTTAGCTAGCCTTCCATCCATTCATTTAAACCAAATTCGTTTTACAAAATCTGTTTTGTTTTACAAAGTTTTTGTTTTGTTTTCAAATTCGTCAAAACCAATTCCCCCTTTATTTTCAAGTGTCAAAATAGTTAGAATTCAATTTAGTTTGTGTTTTTAAGTGTCTTGAGTCAAGTTAAAACCAATTTTCGTCCAAATTCTTCCTTAGTGTCCAAAACTGCCCAGAAAGTGGTTTTAAGGCAATTTTGAGTGTTTTGGGGCTGTTTTGAGTCTTTTGGTTTGTTTTGGTGTTTTAAAGTTTAGTCTTGCATTCTTTGAGTCTAGTTTAGTGTTTTAAACTTGTTTTTACGTTTTTGAGTCAATTCCAAGTGATTTTGCAATCCCTCCTAATCCCCGGCCTAGAACGATCCCTACTTACATTCCATACTACAATTGATAAAAAGAGGGTTAATTTGAGTGCTAGTTAATATCATATCAGAGCCCTGCATCAAAGAGTATAATTCATTAAGAATTTGATTGTAATTTATTGACGAGTCTGAGTTTGATTGGGCATATTGTATATGAGGTTGTGGTGGCTGCGATGGTTCATACGGCCAGTGATAGAACTCCTCTTCTTGCTGCCAATATCCATCTTGTTGGAATTGTTGCGGCTCTCCACACATGTAATCTGAATAATCTCTCCAATTCGAATTGTAAGCGTTGGAAAACATATTGTCCCCTGATTGGCTATGGCCTTGATAACCCCAAGCATCTTTATTCGTAGCGAATTGAGAACATTGATGAGTTGAATATCCTTGCCCATAGGACACACCATCTGTAGGGACACTTTGCATTGCGGTCCTTTCGGCATATTGTGACAATTGAGAAGTAAGTTTCGCCAATTGAGCTTGAATAGTAGCAAAATCCATGTCTTACTTCTCTAGTACTTGAAATCAAGGAAACAAAACTAAATCAAATATCATAAGTAAAAATAAGAGACACAAATAGAAACAAAGTCAGTAACTAAAACAAAAAACATGAAAATAAACAAAAAGAAATAACAAGGGATTAGTAAAATTGCTAATCCCCGGCAACGGCGCCAAAATTTGATGCGATGTAATTTAAGCACTCAAATTAAACCCTCTTTTGACAATTGTAGTATATGTATACGTAGGGATCGTCCTGGACCGGGGATTAGGAGGGCTTGCTAAAACCTTTAAATTGACTCAAAAACATAAAATCAAAATTAAAAACGTTTGAATAGACTCAAGGGACTCAAAACAGATTCTAAAGATTCAAAACAACTTAAAAACACTCAAAACTGCCTAAAAACACAAACTGGGTAGATTTGGACTCTAAATCAACTATGGACGAATTTAGTGTTTTGGCTCGAATCAAAACACTCAAAAACACAAACAAAACAGAAATTTAACACTTTGAAACAAGAAAGTAAAAAGGGGATTTTGGTTTGGATGAATTTGAAATAAACAAGCAAGTTATAAAACTAGGCAGATTCTAAAATGAATTTGAGAAATAAAATGATGGATGGATTAGTTAGAGGTCCGTTCTTCACACATGATACTCTTGTACATGAATCAATTTCCAATTGCTTTTCAATAAACTATTATGCTCAACACCCCAGATTAACCGTGATGCACAAATTAACCCTCAGATTTTTTTTTACTCATTGAATTGGATGAATGCATGCGACAACCCAAATCATTCTCTAAAAGTCCCCTATATGAATGCATAATAGAGATACAATCAGAGATCATTACGTTCAATGAAAATCATAAGTGTTGACGAGACAATTATAACTATGAATCCATGATACAATTGCCAAGAATTCAATTAACGCGATTGTGATAAACAACCTTCACTACTCATGAATATAAACTTGTAACGATTAGGTGAAACTCATTTATATTCTAGCATCTAATTCATGCATGAAAATTAAGTATGCATCCTTAATAAACATACAAGAATCAGTTATGAATAAAATATATAATTGAATTGCAATCACAACTTATCAAATCACAATTGGAAGAAATCAATTCATATCTCAAG
Source organism: Malus x robusta (assembly GCA_963082935.1). NCBI lineage: Eukaryota > Viridiplantae > Streptophyta > Magnoliopsida > Rosales > Rosaceae > Malus > Malus x robusta. Next base: position 15,555,748 of record OY720325.1, on the reverse strand, counting down.
CACGTTCATGGCTTCAAACTTCCCCCTAACTAAATGGGGGTTTAGCCACTCATAATTGCAACAAAATCAGAAAATGAATTTAACATTGGAAACAAAAGAAAGAAAACACCTAAACGCTCCAACGATCCAAGTTGATAGCACGCACGTCCAAGCACTTTCCTTCCTTCCTTTGCTACGGCATAAGGTGTTGGTGAGTGTTTGAAGGTTTGTTTGTATGGAGGAACGGATGTAAATATGAATGGATGTGTTTAGATGAAGGTTGTATTGAAATGGGAGTGAATGATCTAAAAAAATATCAACTCATTTATGTTACACACACTTCCTTTTATAAAGGAAGTGCAAGGCAAAGCATGGGTAAAATGGAGTAGTGTTGAAATGATTCAAAGGTGAAAGTGGAGTAATGATGCAAAGCATGGGTAAAATGGAGTGGTGTTGAAATGATTCAAAGGTGAAAGTGGAGTAATGATGCAAAGCATGGGTAAAATAGAGTGGTGTTGAAATGATTCAAAGGTGAAAGTGAAGTAATGATGCAGAGCATGGGTAAAATGGAGTGGTGATGAAATGATTCAAAGTAATGATGCATGAAATCTGAAATGATGGAGGGAACAAGGCATGGTGTAGCAATTAAATGCAAGGAGGGAACATGGATGATGATAAGGTAATCTTCACTCATGTTTCTTCTTTGGTTGCTGAGCTCTTTGTCATTTTTACATTAATTCTTCTTTCTTTTTAACACATTCCAAGCCTCTTTAGTCTTCAATTTCGTCCATCCACCTTGCTCAATTCATGTGCTATCCATTCCAAGCTCAAAACTGCTCCAAAATGCACCTTATTGCTTTATAAGGCCTATGGACCTACAAACACACGAAAAATAGCTTAAAATACATAATTAACCCTCTTTTTATCAATTGTGGCAAAGTATGTAAGTAGAGATCGTTCTAGGCCGGGGATTAGGAGGGATTGCTAAATCACTTCAAAACTGACTCAAATACGTAAAAACAAGTTTAAAACACTAAACTAGACTCAAAGAATGCAAAACTAAACTTTAAAACACCAAAACAAACCAAAAGACTCAAAACAGCATCAAAACACTCAAAACTGCCTTAAAAACACAATATGGGCAGTTTTGAACACTAGACACAAACTTTGACGAAATTAGGTTTTAACTTGACTCAAAACACTTAAAAACACAAACTAACTTGATATCTAACTAATATGACTCAACAAAGAAAAGGGGGATTGATTTTGGACGAATTTAAAAACAAAACAAAACTTTGTAAACTAGAACAGATTTTAAAACGAATTTGGTGAAAGTGAATGGATGGAAGGCTAGCTAAGGGGTTCTTCTCCACACACGTTATACTTGCATACAAAACGATTTCTAATTGCAATTCAATAAACCATGAATACTCAACACTCCAAGTTAATTAGGTCTGCTTAAATTAACTTTCAGATTTCCCTAATGTCAATGAATTGGACGGAAAAAGCGCATCGCAACCAAATTATTCCTCAAAAGTTCCCTACATGAAAGCGCATAATAGAGATACAATCAAAGATCATTACGTTCAATGGAAATCATATGTATTGACGAGGCACTCGTAACTACGAAAGCGCATGAAACTTATGCCAAGAATTCACTTAACACAATTGTGATCAACAACTTTTACTACTTGTGAATATAAGTTCATAACGATTAGGTGAAAACTCCCTTACATTCTAGCATCAAACTTATGGATGAAAATTAAGCGTGCACTCTCAACCAACATACACAAATCAGTTTTAATTCATATAGATAAGTGAATTGAATCCAAAACTTATGAAATGCAATTAGAAGTAATCAAATCATAGAGCAAGCATAAACATGGTTTCGAATCCCCCCCTAGCCAAGGGGGGTTTAGTTCCTCATACTCGCAAAGCAAAGATATATAAATTTAGAAATTAAAATCAAAAGAAAGAAAACACCTAGAAGGCTCCAACTTGGCAGCAAGCTCATCAACGATTTCTCCTTCCTCCTTGCTGCGGCAGAGAAGTTTAGAACATGTTTTGGGTGGTATTCATGGTGTAGAATGGATGGGGAATGGTATGGAAAGGTTTAGGGTTGATGGGTGGTGCGGCTAGGATGATTTTGGGCAAAAATTATGGACTATGGTGATGGAAGGGTGCGGCAGAAAGCAAGGACTGATTTCTGGCGTGAATGATGTGTATGAGAGGTGGTGGTTTGATCTAGGGGTTGATATGAGTATATATAGGCTCTTAAAACCCTAGGGGAATCAGATATGGACTTCTAGAATCCAAAACCACAAGGAAAAAGGCTAAGAAATCAGAATTAAAAGGGGAAAAGGGTAAGGAGGTGCGGCTGGATTGGGAGAGGGAGGATAAGGCTTCTAGAATGCCTTGCAACGCAAGGAACAAGGGGTTTCTAGAAGGCTAGGTGCGGCACCTTATGGGGAATGTTCTAGAACCTTCTTTTGTCTCTAAAAATGCTTAGGAAACCTTCAAAATATCGGGAACTTAAGGCCATCTAGGTTTAGGAAAGTTCAACCCAAAATAGGAAACTTTTAGGCTTAACTTTCCTACTTCAAGTAGGAAACCTTGTTTGAGTAGGAATCCTCATTCTTCTAGGAATCCATCTTTGACTATGAATCCATCCTTAACTAGGACTCCTCCGTTGATTAGGAATCCTTCTTCAATTAGGAATCCTTCGTTGATTAGGAATCCTTCTTCAATTAGGACTCCTCAAATCTTCAAATCTTCAATTTCGTCCATTCTTTTGGCTCCAAGTATGTGACGTCCAATCCAACCTTAAAACCTGAAAACACATAAAACTAGCTTAAAAGACTACTTTAAACTAAGAAAACATAACGAAAATGCATAAGAACTAGTTAACTAAGGCGCATAAATATGCTCTTATCAAATTCCCCCACACTTAGCTTTTGCTAGTCCTTGAGCAAAACAAAGAAACAAAGGAAAAATGAAACGAAACAAAATAATCAAAACATAACCTAAACCTTCCAACGTTCGCCTCAAGGATTTCCAATGCATATGACATATTAAAAATCATCATTTCCACAGATTTTAGTCATCTTCACACTTAAGCACATACTTAATCATAGTCACCACGTACTAGTTCACATGTAACCAATTAAAACATGATTTGATAGGAGCATATTTATGCACCTTAGGTAGCTAGTTCTTATGCATTTCCATGGTGTTTTCTTAGTTAAAGTAGTCTTTTAAGCTAGTTTTGGAGCTTTTTGGAGCAAAATTGGGCTTGGAATGATTATCACATAATTGGAGCCAAGGTTTGGACGAATTTGAGGACTTGAAGATGATGATTCCTACTTGAACAAGGTTTCCTAGTTGAAGTAGGAAAGTGCTTACATGAAGAAGGATTCCTAATCAACGAAGGATTCCTAATTGAAGATGGATTCCTAATCACATAAGGATTCCTAGAAGAACAAGGATTCCTAGAAGAACAAGGATTCCTACTCCAAGAAGGGTTCCTACTTGAAGTAGGAAAGTTAAGACAAGGTTTCCTACTTTGGTTTGATTTTTCCTAAATGTCCCTAAAAGTTCTAGCAATTATGAAGACTTCCTAAGCATTCTAGAACACAAAACAAAAGCCTAGAACCCTTATTGACCCCTTGCCGCACTCCCTTGCCCTTTCCTCTTCCTTGTCGTGCAAGGGAGAGGGCTCTTTCCTGTTTTTATGCATTAAAACACATTCCTATTGTGTTTTAATGCCTTGCCGCACCCTTTAGCCTATTTTCCCTTAGTTTTCTGATTTGTTTCCTTAATTCTAGAGCTTTAGACTTAATTTCTGTTTACCTAAATCAACCTAGGGTTTTAATTTCCTAAACCCTTTAAATAAACTCCCTTTGTGCAGCCACATGATGTGAAAATTACTTGACACACAAATTAAACCCTATTTGTGACAATTGTAGTAATGATGTAAGTAGGGATTGTTCTAACCGGGGATTAACTAGGGGTGCTAATCTAATACAAATTGACTTAAAAACACAAAACACTAAACTTAAAGACTCCAGTTAGACTACTAGAGCTCAAAACAGATTTGAAACACTCAAATCTGCTCAAAACTGACTAAACAAGCTAATTGACTCAAACAGCAACTAAGACAAGATCTGACTTAAAAACTCAAAAAAAACAAAGTTTAAAACACTAAACTAGACTCAAAGAACACAAAACTAAAAGTTAAAACACTTAAACAAACCTAAAACCCAAAACAGCAACTAGAAGACTCAAAACTGCCTAAAAACCACTTTCTGGGCAGTTTTGAGCACCTACACTAATTTGGACGAATTTGGGAAAACTTATGACTCAAAACACTTAAAAACACCAAAGAGGACAGATTATGAAGACTCAAACTTAACAAAATATGGGGGGATTGTGTTTGGACGAATTTGAACTAAATGCACAGATTGTAAAGTAAAACAGATTGTAAACTAAATGTGATGAATCAATGGGTGATGGAATGGCTAAGGGGTTCTTCTCCACACATGAAATTTATGCAACGTAATCGATTTCCAGTTATCAATTCAATAAGTTATGAACCTCGACACTCCAAGTTAATTAGGTCCGCTTAAATTAACTTTCAGATTTCCCTAGAATCATTGAATTGGATGAATATGCATCGCAAACAAATTATTCCTAACAAGTTCTCTATATGAACAGCATGATAAAGATACAAGTTAGAATCATTAAGTTCTTTGGAAATCATAAGCATCGACAAGGCAATTGTAACTATGAAAAGCATGATACTCTTGCCATGAATCTACTTAACACGATCGTGACTAGCGATCTTCACTACTTGTGAATATAAATTCATAACGATTAGGTGAAACAAACTTATATTCTAGCACCAAATTCCAGCATGCAAATCAAGTGTGCACTCTCAATCAACATACAAGAATAAGTTTTGAATTAAACGGTTAAGCAAATTGTAATCACGACTTATGAAACGATAACTGGAAGTAATCAACTTATTTCACATAAATAAACATGGTTTCGAATACACCCTTAGCCAAAACGAATTTAGCCAATCATACTTAATGAAAAACAAAGATTACAAGAAGTAGACATTGAAATATAAGATAGAATACACCTAAAATTGTTCAACAACTCAGATTGAAGAGCCAAACAAATTCATGAACTGTCTCCTTCTCTTCTCCTTGCGGCAGATTGGAATGGAGTGGTTTCTGGGCTGTTTGTGTGATGTAGAATGGATTATGGATGGTATAGGGGCATGGCAAGGCTTGGGGATGGTGTGTGGGTGTTGTGTGGAAGGTGTGGATATGAAGAATGGTGGTTGAATGCGGCTGAGATGAAGGAGAGGGTTTCTGAGGTTGTGGATGGGTTTTTGACGAATTTTGGGAGAGAGTATGGCTGAATGGGATGAATGGAATGTGTGTATTAGGTGTGTTTCTGAACTCCCTCCAGAATGGCTGAATGGGGATTATTTTAGTGGCTGAAAATGTCAAGCAAACATCAAGTCATGGACAATCTGCCATCCTTGCAGAAATCCACTTCATGGTGGTCCAATTTCTGCCATTCCTTGTTGTCTCTTCACTGCCCATGCTGATTCCTACACTGCCCATGCTGATTCCTTGCTGTTTTAATTATCAAAATCGTCCATCCACATGTCTCCATGTTTGCACCATCCAATCTTGGTCCAAAAATGCTCCAAAATGTTCCAAAATGCCTCTTTTTGCATACTTTGCCATATGAACCTGAAATTGCACGAAAATGACTTTAAACACTATAATAGCTAAATAAACACAACCTAAATGCACGAGAACAAGCCAATTAAGTAGCATAAATATGCTCCTATCAAATTCCCCCACACTTAGCTTTTGCTAGTCCTCGAGCAAAACAAACAAAAGAAAGGAAACAAAACGAAACAAACTAACCAAAACAAAACCTAAACCTTCCAACGTTTGCCTCAGGGATTTCCAATGCACATGACATGTTAAAGATTGTTATCCCCACAAATTTGAGTCATCTTTACACAAGCACATACTTAATTAAAGCCACTACTTACTAGTTCACAAGTAATCAATTAAAACAATGCTTTAAATGTAGTAACATGCCTTAGAGAATTCCCTCAATTCCTTACAAGATATATACTCTATTTTCACTCAGATTTTCTAACTCCACACCCTACACTAGTCATATGTGAGAAGATTGATGTAGATATGAAAACGAATGCTCACATATATGTATCACAAAGAACGCAATTTCTAGAGTTAAGAAGCATGTTTAGATATGATCTCATGAATGGAATGCTACAACTTAGATGCGAGAACCAGTGACACCATATGCTCATACCAAATTCAAACTCCACAAATTGAAACACATAACACTCAAGATAGAAGTTAAAGGTTGTAATGGGGCTTGGGGTGTTGGTTAACAAGGAAAGGTAGGGAAAACAAACGTTCTTAAAGCAATAGTAAGCAAAGCAATAAAATTGAGACTTAGAATTCACTTAGATTGCAGAAATTAACTTTAAAACACAAGGGGAAGACTTAAACAACTCCTTAGGGCCGAATTCATTGTTTTGGACCCTCACTTCAACAAACAATACTTTGGAACTCTTTTTATCAACTTTTCAACTCTTTTTTCATACTTTTCATACTTTTTTCTTCATTTTTTCTTTTTCCACGAATTTTTTTTTTCTTTTCTTTTCTTTTCACACGTGCCTATGGCACACAAAATCACAAAAGAAATATTTCCCCCACACTTGTTTTCTGCCAACATAAATCAAAAGGAATTTAATTTGAATCATGCTTTACTATGCTTTAAGAACAAGGTATGGATGGTCCTAAACTAGGCTAGGTGAGGAAAACATGGGTTAACAAATAACGAAGGCTAACAAGGCTCAATGGGGTTAAAACCTACAAATCACAATGACATAGGGCACACGGCTTTTTGGCTAAGGTGGTGGTCACTACACAACTTCATCTTGAATATGTGTTATGCAAATCGATAACATGCTTTGAATGAAATGGGCATGAGTTCTAGCATTTGGAACTAAATGATGAAACGCCTTCTAAGTAGCAACCAAGCAAAGAATAATGAGATCATGCAACGACTTTAGAAAACAAAGAATGCACAGATTTTAACTCTCCAAATAAACGTTTAGGCTCAAGTCTTACAAGGTTGTAGCGTTAGTTTGAGTTCCTTCCTTCAAGCATGTTACAAAAACTGATTTTTTTCTTTTATGATTGCATGTGAATTCATAAGTTATAACCACAACTAAGCATACACAAAGAGTAAATCAAACTTTCATCCATGTTAATCACTCTCTTTAACAGCCATGTAATTACAAACCGAATCCTCATCATTGTGTTGGAAGGTACCCTAAGACACAAACAAACACACAAAAACAACTTTTTTTTGGGTTTTTAAAACAAATTTTTCAAATTTTTATGTAATTTTCGGATTTTTACTTCAAAACACACTAAAACACATCAAAACAGCAAGGAACAAGTCTCCAAGTTAAGGGTGATAAAATACCACGAATTTGGATCTAACACACTTAGTTACCCCCCCACACTTAAAACAAACATTGTCCTCAATGTTTCAAGCATAAACTAACATAAACAACAATCAAACAAACAAACAGCAACTAAATACACTAATCATGGCAGATTGTAAACAACAAAGAGAAGGGTTTGAGAAATTCAAATCTGGAATTGGAGTGATTCCAAGAGATTCCTTTGTTGATTGCATGGGTTGCCTCCCACGAAGCGCTTTCTTTTACGTCTTGCAGCCGGACGATGCTCCATTGGATCAACCTTCATAGGAACCCACGACATAGTGGGTTGTTTCTTCCACAACATGTTCTACAAAGTTTTCGTAGTAAGGCTTCAATCGATGCCCATTCACCTTGAACTCTTGACCTGTTTTGAAACTACGAACTTGGACTGCACCATGAGGAAAAACATTAGTAATAACAAAGGGTCCAATCCAACGTGAACGTAACTTACCCGGAAATAGACGAAGACGAGAGTTAAACAACAACACTTTCTGTCCAACAACAAAGGACTTGGTGCGGATCATCTTATCATGAAAGGCCTTGGTCTTTTCCTTGTAAAGGCGAGCATTCTCGTAAGCTTCATTCCGTATCTCCTCAAGTTCGTTCAATTGGAGCTTACGATGAATTCCCGCCTCATCTACATCCATGTTGAACTTCCTCACGGCCCAATGAGCTTTGTGCTCCAACTCCACAGGTAAGTGACATGGTTTGCCATAAACAAGCCGAAAGGGGGACATGCCTATGGGTGTTTTGTAGGCTGTCCTATAAGCCCACAAAGCATCCTCTAACCTCAAGCTCCAATCTTTTCTTGTTGGCCCAACCGTCTTCTCAAGAATCTGTTTTATCTCTCGATTCGACACCTCGGCTTGCCCACTTGTTTGAGGATGATAGGGTGTTGAAACCCTATGTGTAACATTATACTTCTTGAGCAGCGCCTCGATTGTGCGATTACAAAAATGTGAACCACCATCACTTATGAGGACTCGGGGCATGCCAAACCTAGCAAAAATGTTAGACTTCACAAAATCTGCCACCACTTTGGAATCGTTAGTACGGGTGGCTTTTGCTTCCACCCATTTGGAAACATAATCCACCGCCAACAAAATATAGAGAAAACCATGTGATGAAGGAAAAGGACCCATAAAATCAATGCCCCACACATCAAATATTTCAACAGAAAGTATAGGGTTTTGTGGCATTTGATCTTTAACACTTATATTACCCATTCGTTGACAACGATCACATGTGAGGCAAAATGTCCTAGCATCCCTAAAAATGGTTGGCCAATAAAACCCACATTCTAAGACTTTAAGGGCAGTGCGTTGGGTGCCAAAATGTCCCCCACATGCATATGAATGACAAAATGTTAAAATGGATTGAAATTCAGATTCATTCACACAACGTCTTACAATCTGATCGGGACAAAATTTCCAAAGATATGGGTCATCCCAAACATAAAACCTAGCATCCTTTTTAAGCTTATCACATTGATTCCTATTAAGTGTGCTAGGGACATGTTTAGACACCAAAAAGTTCACCAAATCAGCATACCAAGGCTCGCTAACCTGGATAGACATTAGTTGTTCATCGGGAAAGGTTTCAGAAATTGGCAATGCTTCCTCATGCACCATTCGACTTAGGTGGTCAGCCACCACATTCTCCACACCCTTCTTATCCCGAATCTCAATGTCAAACTCTTGTAAAAGCAACATCCATCGAATTAGTCTAGGCTTGGCCTCCTTTTTCGTGAGCAAATACTTGAGAGCTGCATGATCAGTAAAAATAATAACTTTAGTACCAAGTAAATAGGATCGGAACTTATCTAATGCAAATACCATAGCAAGTAATTCTTTTTCAGTGGTTGAGTAATTTAATTGAGCATCATTTAATGTCCTAGATGCATAATAAATAACATGAGGTTGTTTGTTCTTTCGCTGCCCCAAAACAGCACCAATAGCATAATCCGAAGCATCGCACATCAACTCGAATGGAAGGCTCCAATCTGGAGGTGTGATAATGGGAGCCGAAGTGAGAGCTTCCTTCAAGTGCTTGAAGGCCGTGGAACATGCATCATCAAACTCGAACACCACCTCTTTTTGGAGCAATCGGCATAGTGGCTGTGCAATCTTGGAGAAATCCTTTATGAAACGCCTATAAAAACCTGCGTGACCAAGAAACGAACGAATTTCTCTAACCGAAGTTGGAGAGGGTAAGTGACGAACAAGGTCTACCTTAGATTTATCCACTTCAATGCCTTTTTCAGAAATAATATGTCCTAGAACAATACCTTGCTTAACCATGAAGTGGCATTTTTCCCAATTAAGCACAAGATTCGTTTCCACACAACGCTTCAAAATTAAGGTCAGATTATGCAAGCAATGATCGAATGAATTACCAAACACACTAAAGTCATCCATGAATATTTCAATAATTTTCTCCACATAATCAGAAAATAAACTCACCATGCATCGTTGAAATGTCGCGGGGGCATTGCACAAACCAAATGGCATGCGCCTATATGCAAAGGTGCCAAAGGGGCACGTGAAGGTTGTCTTCTCTTGGTCCTCCGGAGCTATCACAATTTGGTTATATCCGGAATATCCATCAAGAAAGCAATAAAATGTATAACCGGCTAACCTTTCTAACATTTGGTCAAGGAATGGCAAAGGAAAGTGATCCTTCCTTGTCATGGCATTCAACTTCCTGTAATCAATGCAAACACGCCAACCGGTTACAACACGAGTGGGTACAAGCTCTTGTTCTTCATTCTTCACCACCGTGACTCCGGACTTCTTTGGAACAACCTGCACGGGTGACACCCAACGACTATCAGAAATAGGATATATAACACCACAATCAAGCAATTTTATAACTTCCTTTTTCACTACTTCCAACATGGGTGGATTAAGGCGACGTTGAGCTTCACGAGATGGCTTGGCTCCCTCCTCCAAAAGGATGCGATGCATGCACGTGGTGGGACTAATGCCTTTGATATCCGCCAAGGTCCACCCAATGGCAGATTTGTGTTCCTTTAACACCTTGATCAACTTATCTTCTTCTTGGGCCGTGAGTGAGCTAGATATGATGACGGGTAGTGTCTCATCTTCTCCCAAGAAAACGTACTTCAAGTGACTAGGTAAGGGCTTTAACTCAAGTGTAGGTGGCTGCACAATTGATGGAAGTAACTTGTTAGTCAAAACCGAATCTAAAATTGAGAATGGAGCCTTACCAAAGTGTGAGGGCAATGACTCGAGGGCAGCGACCATTTCAATCACTTCACCACAAGGGGGCACGGCAACATGGTCAGATTGCATGCCGTGGGTTGCTTGGCTTCCCCTACACCCCATTCTTGCTCCTATGCCGTGCACTAGGGCTACCTCAAGTGCATCATCGTTCATTTGATCCAAATGCACCTGTGCCAAAGAATCAACAATATCAATAGCAAAACAAGAATGGTCCTCACTTGGATATTTAATGGTCTCAGAAAGATTAAAGTTAATAATGTCCCCATCAAACTCCATGGTCAAAGTTCCCATAAACACGTCTATCTTTGTCCTTGCTGTTTTCATGAATGGACGGCCTAGCAAGATTGGCAATGATGGAGCATGGCTCGAATCCTCCATTTCTAAAACATAGAAATCTGCAGGAAAGATGAGCTGATTGACCTGCACTAAAACATCCTCAAGGACTCCCTTGGGATAAGCGTTAGAACGATCGGCCAATTGAATTATAACACCATCTTGTTTTAACTCACCAAGATTCATAGATGCATAAATGGAATATGGCATCACATTAATAGAAGCACCTAAATCTAACATGCATTGTTCAAATCTAGTGTTTCCAATTATACATGGGATAGTAAAGCTCCCCGGATCCTTACACTTTGGAGGCAACTTTCGTTGCAAAACCGCGGATACATTTTCACTTACTTTCACAACTTCTTTGTTTGAAATTCTTTTCCTAGTTGTGCATAACTCTTTCAAAAACTTTGCATACCTGGGCACTTGCTTAATGGCATCAAGTAAAGGAATGTTTACTTGGACTTTCCGAAAGGTATCCAAAATGTCTTTTTCGCTCTCTTCCTTCTTTGATTGTGCAAATCTGCTAGGGAAAGGAACATTGGGCAGATTAGTGTTTGAATTCACAACATTTGGAACAACATTACCTGAGGTGGACGGATGGGAGGGTTTAGGTGGCTGCGGCATGGGTGGTACCACCCTTGCCGTGGGGTATTCTTGCTCATCTTCCTTATTTTGGGCAGATTCATGTGTTTTGCTTCCTACTTCTTTTCCACTTCTTAGGGTGATAGCTTTTGCGGATTCGAACCCACCCTTAGGATTGACCACCGTAGTGCTTGGTAACTTACCATTCTCACGAAATTGCCCCAAAAATTCTGCCATTTGGCCCATTTGCTTCTTTAGCTCATTAACCTCCTTTGCTTGGGTCTGCAATCCTTGCGCCATTGTGGTTAGTAATTGATAAGTTTTATCATCATTCATAGACGTACCTGAGTTGTTTTGTGATGATTGTGCTTGAGGAGGTAGTTGTGGTGCCATTGGCCTTGGAAAGAAGCTCGGGGGTTGTCGGAATCCACTTTGTTGGGCAGGTTGTGGTGCATCTCTCCATCTGAAATTTGGGTGGTCACGCCATCCTTGATTGTATGTATTAGAGAAAGGATCACCCCTTGGTTGGTTTTGATTCCCATAACCCACGGCATGGGCAGATTCCCACCCTCCATTTTCAATTAATTGAGGGCATTGATCAGATTGGTGTCCTTGAATGGAGCATACACCACAGATTGTAGTTCCTTGCGTTTTGGGGCCTTCAACAAACTGTGATAACATAGAAGTAAGGTTAGCCATTTGGGCTTGTAACTCAGAAATAGAACTTACCTCATTTACATGATGTGGCCGTGGGGTATCTCTCTGCCCAACACCTTCATATTGTTGTGCATTGTGCGCTCGGTTCGCAATGAGAGTCTTGGCAGCCACCGGAGTCATGTCCACCAATGCACCACCCGCCGACGCATCTAGCATTTGGCGTTCCATGGGGAGGAGTCCTTCGTAGAAGTATTGAAGGAGTAGCTCCTCCTTCATTTGATGCTGTGGACAAGAAGCAACAAGAGTTTTAAAACGTTCATAATATGTTGGAAATGACTCACCTTGGCTTTGTTGGATGCCACTAATTCGTTTCCTCAAAAGAATGACTCTTGAGGTTGGAAAGAATTTCTCCAAGAACGCTCGTTTCATGCTCTCCCAAGATGTAACCGTCCCCGGGGCTAATTCATACAACCAATCTTTAGCTTTATCCATTAGAGAGAATGGAAAAGCTTTCATCTTCAAAATGTTGCTATCAACATTCACCGGCGTCATGCTTGAACAAACAACTTCAAACTCTTTCAAGTGTTTGTTTGGGTCTTCCATGGACAGCCCATGGTACTTTGGAACATGATGTAACAAGCTCGACTTCAATTCGAACTCTTCGGTTTTCCCTTGGGCTGCCGCGGGGTATTGGATGCAAAGAGGGGCTGCATTATCCAAACCCGAGGCAGAAAGCTCCTTGATGGTTCGGTTATCCGCTGCCATCTCTTGGTTCTCCTCTACAACTCTAGCCGTGGGCTCTTCTTCCTCTTCAAATTCGTTTTCTTCACACTGAGGTTCAGGGTTAGGTGGATTGGATGCTTGCTGCCTTCTTGTTCTTCTCAAAGTTCGCTCAAAATCGTCGTCGAACTCCAAAATGTTTGCTTGGACAGATTTGGAACTTCGAGTCATACACTCGTACCTAAAACAAGAAAACAAAAACCAAGTCAGAAACTGAAATTAAAACAACAAAAATAAAACAAAAAAAAGAAATAACGAGGGATTAGCAACTTTGCTAATCCCCGGCAACGGCGCCAAAATTTGATGTGAAAATTACTTGACACACAAATTAAACCCTATTTGTGACAATTGTAGTAATGATGTAAGTAGGGATTGTTCTAACCGGGGATTAACTAGGGGTGCTAATCTAATACAAATTGACTTAAAAACACAAAACACTAAACTTAAAGACTCCAGTTAGACTACTAGAGCTCAAAACAGATTTGAAACACTCAAATCTGCTCAAAACTGACTAAACAAGCTAATTGACTCAAACAGCAACTAAGACAAGATCTGACTTAAAAACTCAAAAAAAACAAAGTTTAAAACACTAAACTAGACTCAAAGAACACAAAACTAAAAGTTAAAACACTTAAACAAACCTAAAACCCAAAACAGCAACTAGAAGACTCAAAACTGCCTAAAAACCACTTTCTGGGCAGTTTTGAGCACCTACACTAATTTGGACGAATTTGGGAAAACTTATGACTCAAAACACTTAAAAACACCAAAGAGGACAGATTATGAAGACTCAAACTTAACAAAATATGGGGGGATTGTGTTTGGACGAATTTGAACTAAATGCACAGATTGTAAAGTAAAACAGATTGTAAACTAAATGTGATGAATCAATGGGTGATGGAATGGCTAAGGGGTTCTTCTCCACACATGAAATTTATGCAACGTAATCGATTTCCAGTTATCAATTCAATAAGTTATGAACCTCGACACTCCAAGTTAATTAGGTCCGCTTAAATTAACTTTCAGATTTCCCTAGAATCATTGAATTGGATGAATATGCATCGCAAACAAATTATTCCTAACAAGTTCTCTATATGAACAGCATGATAAAGATACAAGTTAGAATCATTAAGTTCTTTGGAAATCATAAGCATCGACAAGGCAATTGTAACTATGAAAAGCATGATACTCTTGCCATGAATCTACTTAACACGATCGTGACTAGCGATCTTCACTACTTGTGAATATAAATTCATAACGATTAGGTGAAACAAACTTATATTCTAGCACCAAATTCCAGCATGCAAATCAAGTGTGCACTCTCAATCAACATACAAGAATAAGTTTTGAATTAAACGGTTAAGCAAATTGTAATCACGACTTATGAAACGATAACTGGAAGTAATCAACTTATTTCACATAAATAAACATGGTTTCGAATACACCCTTAGCCAAAACGAATTTAGCCAATCATACTTAATGAAAAACAAAGATTACAAGAAGTAGACATTGAAATATAAGATAGAATACACCTAAAATTGTTCAACAACTCAGATTGAAGAGCCAAACAAATTCATGAACTGTCTCCTTCTCTTCTCCTTGCGGCAGATTGGAATGGAGTGGTTTCTGGGCTGTTTGTGTGATGTAGAATGGATTATGGATGGTATAGGGGCATGGCAAGGCTTGGGGATGGTGTGTGGGTGTTGTGTGGAAGGTGTGGATATGAAGAATGGTGGTTGAATGCGGCTGAGATGAAGGAGAGGGTTTCTGAGGTTGTGGATGGGTTTTTGACGAATTTTGGGAGAGAGTATGGCTGAATGGGATGAATGGAATGTGTGTATTAGGTGTGTTTCTGAACTCCCTCCAGAATGGCTGAATGGGGATTATTTTAGTGGCTGAAAATGTCAAGCAAACATCAAGTCATGGACAATCTGCCATCCTTGCAGAAATCCACTTCATGGTGGTCCAATTTCTGCCATTCCTTGTTGTCTCTTCACTGCCCATGCTGATTCCTACACTGCCCATGCTGATTCCTTGCTGTTTTAATTATCAAAATCGTCCATCCACATGTCTCCATGTTTGCACCATCCAATCTTGGTCCAAAAATGCTCCAAAATGTTCCAAAATGCCTCTTTTTGCATACTTTGCCATATGAACCTGAAATTGCACGAAAATGACTTTAAACACTATAATAGCTAAATAAACACAACCTAAATGCACGAGAACAAGCCAATTAAGTAGCATAAATATGCTCCTATCACCACAAAACATCCAGAAACTCACCATTCACGCCAGAAACCAAACTCCACTTTCAACCGCACCATTCTACCACCATTCACCCAAATTTCAGCCACAAATCACCCCTAGCCGCACCACCCATCAACCCGAAACACTTCCATACATCCCCCATCCATTATACATCATTCAATAGCCCAAAAACCTGCCCATAGTCCCTGTGCCACAGCAAAGGAGAGGAAGACGAAGTACTTGAAGATTCTAGCCGTTCAACATCGAATCGTTGGAATATTTAGGTGTTCTCTTTCTTATATTTACAATGTATAAATCTGTTTTCCTTTGTTTTGTGAACATGAGGAACTAAGCCTTTTGGCTAGGGGGTTATTCAATACCATGATTATGCTTGCAAGATGAATTGATTACGTCTAATTGTTATTTCATGAATTGTGAATGCAATTTGCTTAACCGTTTGATTGATGACTTAGTTTTTGTGTGTTAATTAAGGTGGCCAACTTAGTTTTCATGCAGGAATTTGAAGCTAAAACATAAGGAAGTTTCACCTAATAGTTACAACTTTATGTTAGCAAGTAGTGGAGGTCATTTATAAACGATCGTGTTTAGTGAATTCTTGGCAAACGTTTCATGCTTTTCATAGTAACAATTGCCTCGTCAATGCTTATAGTTTTCATGAAGGTTAAAAAAGTGCTATCACAGTTAACCTAGGGCGTTGAGATTCATAATTCGTTGAAAGAAGCAATTGGAAATCAAAGTTGAATGCAAGTGTATCATGTGTGGAGAAGAACCCTCTAGTTGATCTATCACCCATCAATTTACTTAACTTTGTCTAAAAATCTGTTTACTTTGTTCTTGTTTTATTTTATTTATTTTCGTCCAAAATCAATCCCACCTTATTTCTTTGAGTCATATTAATTAAAACTTGTCTTAGAATATGTTTTTAAGTGTTTTAGGTCATTAGAAAACTAAACTTCGTCCAAATTATGTTAGAGTCCCAAAACTGCCCAGAAAGTGGTTTTTAGGCAGTTTTGAGTGTTTGGTTGCTGTTTTGAGTCTTTTGACTTGTTTTAGTGTTTTAGAGTTTAGTTTTGCATTCTTTGAGTCTAGTTTAATATTTTAAACTTTGTTTTACAGATTTGAGTCAGTTTTAGAGTGTTTAGCAATCCCTCCTAATCCCCGGTTTAAGAATGATCCCTACTTATCCATACTACAATTGTCAACAAGAGGGTTAATTTGTGTGTTGAGTTATTTTACGCATCAGATTCTGAATGTAGTAACATGCCTTAGAGAATTTGCTCAATTCCTTACTAGATATGCACTCAATTTTCACACAGATTTTCTGACTACACACCCTATACTAGTTATATGTGAGAAGATTGATGTAAATATGAAAAGGAATGCTCACATATATGTATAACAAAGAAAGCACTTTTCGGAGTTAATAAGCATGTTTATCCATATGATCTCATGAATGGAATGCTATTACTTAGATGCGAGAACCAGTGACACCATATGCTCATACCAATTTCAAACTCCACAAATTGAAACACATAACACTCAAGATTAAAGTCAAGGGTTGTAACGGGGCTTGGGGTATTGGCTAACAAAGAAGGGTAAAGGATAAACAAATGTTCTTAAAACAATAGTAAGCAAAGTAATGAAATTGACACTTAGAATTCACTTTAGAGTGCAGAAATCAACTTTAAACACAAGGGAAGATTCATACAACACTTAGGGTCAAATTCAAGCTTTTTTGGACCCTTTCTTCAACAACCAACACATGTGAGTAATTCTCACTTATTTTCAACTCTTTGTCTATTCTTTTCACACACTTTTCTTCCTTTTTTCTTTCTCTACGAATTTTGCTCTTCTTTTTTTATTTTTTTTTCTTTTTTTTTCTTTTCTTTCTTTTGTTTTTTCTAACCCGTGCCCTTCTACTTCTTTTGGCAAACAAAATTTCCCTTCCCCCACACTTATTTTTCTCCAACACCATGATCAAAAGGAATTCATCTTGAGTCATGCTTAACTACGCTTTAAGAACAAGGGTATGGATAATCCTAATCTAGGCAAGGTAAGGATAATGTGGGTTAACAAACAACATAGGCTAAACAAAGCTCAACGGGGTTAAACCTACAAAAAAAAATGCATGGAATGAAGGCTTTTTGGCTATGGTGGTAACTACTAACTCCATCTTGAATATGTGTTATGCAATTCAATAACATGTTTTGAATGAAATTGGCAGGAGTTCTAGCATTTGGAACTAAATGATGAAACGCCTTCTAAGTAGTAACCAAGCAAAGAATAATGAGATCATGCAACGACTTTAGAAAACAAAAATGCACAGATTTTACTCTCCAAATAAACGTTTAGGCTCAAGTCTTCACAAGGTTGTAGCGTTTGTTTGAGTAAATCAAACATGTGAATTCATAAGTTATAACCATAACCAAGCATAAACCAAAGAGTAAATCAAACTTTTATCCATGTTTACAACTCTCTTTAACAGTCATGCAATTAAAAACCGAATCCTCATCATTGTGTTGGAAGGTACCCTAAGACACAAACAAACACACAAAACAACTTTAAAATGACTCTTTTTTGGGTTTTTCAAAACATTTTGTCAAATTTTTATGGGATTTTCGGATTTTTATGTAAAACATACTAAAACACACCAAAACAGCCTAAAAACAGCAAGAAACAACATTTGAAATTATGGGTGATTGATATGATATTAAATAGCACTCAAATTAACCCTCTTTTTATCAATTGTAGCAAAGTATGTAAGTAGGGATCGTTCTAGGCCGGGGATTAGGAGAGATTGCTAAATCACTTGAAAACTGACTCAAATACGTAAAAACAAGTTTAAAACACTAAACTAGACTCAAAGAATGCAAAACTAAACTTTAAAACACTAAAACAAACCAAAGGACTCAAAACAGCAAATAAACACTCAAAACAGTCTTAAAAACACTTTCTGGGCAGTTTTGAACACTAAGGAAGAATTTGGACGAAAATTGGTTTTAACTTGACTCAAGACACTTAAAAACACAAACTAAATTGATTTCTAACTAATATGACACTTGAAAATAAAGGGGGATTTGGTTTTGAGGAATTTGAAAACAAAATAAAAACTTTGTAAAACGAACAGATTTTAAAAGTGAATGGATGGAAGGCTAGCTAAGGGGTTCTTCTCCACACATGTCACACTTGCATACAAAACGATTTCCAATTGCTTCTCAATAAACCATGGATTCTCAACGCCCCAAGTTAATTAGGTCCGCTTACATTAACCCTAAGATTTTCCTTAAGTTATTGAATTGGATGAATTGCATACGACAACCCAAAGCATTCCCCACAAGTTCCCTACATGAAAGCGCATAATAGAGATTCAAGCAAGGATCATTAATTTCTATGAAAATCATAAGCATTGACGAGGCACTCGTAACCATGAAAGCGCATGATACTTATGCCAAGAATTTACTTAACACGATTGTGATCAACAACCTTTACTACTTGTGAATATAAGTTCATAACGATTAGGTGAAATTCCCTTACATCCTAGCATCAAATTCATGCATGCAAACTAAGTGTCGACCCTCAATCAACAAACAAGAATAAGTTTTAATTCACATAGATAAGCAAATTGAAATCACAACTTATGAAACGCAATTAGAAGTAATCAAATCATATAGCAAGCATAAACATGGTTTCGAATCCCCCCCTAGCCAAGGGGGGTTTAGTTCCTCATATGCACAAAGCAAAGATAAATAAATTTAGACATTGAAATCAAAGATAGAAAACACCTAGAAACGCTCCAACAATCCCAAGGCTTGGGCATAGGCACGGCACAAGGTTGTTCCTTCTCCTTCCTTCCTTGCAATAGTCACGGCACAAGAGAGATGAATGTATTTGAGGGATGTATGAATGTAGGAAAATATGGTAGAGGGTGGTGACTAAATGGTGCAGCAAAGGGTGGTATTTATAGGCTGAAATTCGCAGCCCCTATGTAGCAAAGGAAAAGGATTTAAAAGCCTAATTTGTATAGGATAATAACACACAATCCTTGAAGGAAAAGGCTAAGGCTTTTAAAAACCAAGGGGGAAAGGAATAATCAGGTTTCTAGGAGTTCTAGAAAGGTTTGGGGCGTCAGTTTTGTAGCACAAGGGATAAGGCCTTCTAGAAAGGTTGTTTTGTGGCTGATTTCTAGAAAAACAAGGGATAAGGTGTGGCACCTTTGTAGGAAGGGATAAGGCTTCTAGAAATCAAGTTTTAGGTCTCCAAAAAGGAAAATAAATCCCTTTTGTAGCTGAAATCTTTATGCATTAGGATTAGGGAAAGATAGGATAGGATAAGGTTTGTTTGGATAAGATAAGCTAAGATAAGGTTATGGATAATGTTTTGGATAAGGTGTCTTCACTTGAGCTGATTCTTTGGCTTTAACTTTCCTTCTTCAAGGAGGAAACCTTGTTTGAGTAGGAATATTCAATCTTCTAGAAATCCAACTTCGACTAGGAATCATTCTTCAACTAGGAATCCATTGTTGACTAGGATTTCATCTTCAATTAGGCACTTTCCTACTTCATTTAGGAAACTTTGCATCTTCAATTCTTCAACTTTGAAACACATTCCTAGCTTCTTCAATCCTTCAAATTCGTCCATTCTTTGTCTCCAAATATGTGACATTCATTCCAAGCTCCATTTTGCTCCAAAAGGCTCCAAAATGCATCTTTTTATATGCTTCGCCCTTAAAACCTGAAAACACATGGAAATAGCTTAAAAGACTACTTTAAACTAAGAAAACATAACGAAAATGCATAAGAACTAGCTAACTAAGGTGCATAAATATGCCCCTATCAGTGATAAAACCCTACGAATATGTATCAAAACACTTTGGTTACCCCCCCCCACACTTAAATCAAACATTGTCCTCAATGTTTCAAGCATAACTAACACAACTAAGCAACAAACAAAGAAAACAGTAACTAAACAATCTAACATGGCAGAAACGAAAGAACAACAAAGAGAAGGGTTTAGAAACGCAAATCTGGAATTGGAGTGCTCTCTAGGTCTTCCTTTGTTGAATGCATGGGTTGCCTCCCAAGTAGCGCTTGCTTTAACGTCGTACAGCCGGACGGAGACCTCATTCACTCCTCATTAGGGCCCACATCATGCAAGGTGATATCATCCACAACATGCTCCTCAAAGTTATCATAGTATGGCTTCAAGCGGTGCCCATTCACCTTGAACTCTTGTTCAGTTTTCAAGCTTTGGATTTGTACTGCACCATGAACAAAAACATTAGTAATAACAAATGGGCCAACCCACTTGGAACGTAACTTACCAGGAAATAAACGAAGGCGCGAATTGAATAGCAACACTCTCTGCCCAACGGAGAATGATTTGCCACGAATCATCTTGTCATGGAAAGCCTTTGTCTTCTCTTTGTAAATCCGGGCATTCTCATATGTTGCATTCCTTATTTCCTCAAGCTCATTCAATTGGAGCTTCCTATGCAGTCCAGCCGCATCTAACTCCAAATTGAATGCCTTCACGGCCCAATGTGCCTTGTGCTCTAGTTCCACCGGGAGGTGACATGGTTTGCCATATATCAGCCGAAATGGGGACATGCCAAGGGGTGTTTTGTAAGCCGTACGATAGGCCCACAACGCATCGTTCAAACGTAAGCTCCAATCCTTCTGTGTAGGCCCCACGGTTTTCTCTAGGATTTGTTTGATCTGGCGGTTAGAAACCTCGGCTTGGCCATTCGTTTGAGGATGGTAAGGTGTAGAAACCTTATGGTTGACATTGTACTTCCTCATCAACGCCTCAATGGTCCGGTTGCAAAAGTGAGATCCTCCATCACTAATGATCACTCTCGGCATGCCAAACCTTGCAAATATGTTAGTTCTAATAAAGTCAGCAACCACTTTAGAATCATTAGTCCAGGTGGCCTTTGCTTCCACCCATTTTGAGACATAATCCACAACA
This sequence comes from Malus x robusta, assembly GCA_963082935.1. NCBI lineage: Eukaryota > Viridiplantae > Streptophyta > Magnoliopsida > Rosales > Rosaceae > Malus > Malus x robusta. Next base: position 15,534,358 of record OY720325.1, on the reverse strand, counting down.
AGTAATATATAAAGAAAACCATGTGATGAAGGAAATGGGCCCATGAAATCAATGCCCCAAACATCAAAAATTTCAACAGGGAGTATGATGTTTTGCTGCATTTGGTCTTTAGCACCTATGTTACCCATTCTTTGGCAACGATCACAAGACATACAAAAGGTTCTAGCATCTTTAATAGAGTTGGCCAATAAAATCCACATTCTAAAACCTTAAGGGCAGTGCGTTGTGTCCCAAAGTGTCCCTCCCCCACATGCATAAGTGTGACAAAAAGTTAAAATTGAATTAAACTCCATATCATGCACACACCTACGTATAACCTGATCCGAACAATATTTCCATAAATATGGATCATCCCACACATAAAACCGTGCCTCATGCCTTAATTTATCACGTTGGTGCCTAGTGGAAGTGCTTGGAATTCGTTTTTACACCAAGAAGTTCACTAAATCGGCATACCAAGGCTCACTAACCTTTACGGACATCAATTGCTCATCCGGGAATGTCTCTGGGATAGGCACGCCATCTTCTTCATGCACCAAATGGCTCAAGTGATCAGCCACAACGTTCTCACTTTCTTTCTTGTCTCGGATTTCGATATCGAACTCTTGGAGAAGAAGCATCCATCGAATAAGCCTTGGTTTAGCCTCCTTCTTCGTGAGCATGTACTTCAACGCTGCATGATCAGTGTAAATTATTACTTTAGTACCAAGTAAATAAGAACGAAACTTATCTAAAGCAAAAACAACAGCGAGAAGTTCTTTTTCCGTTGTGGAATAGTTCAATTGTGCATCGTTCAAGGTCCGAGAGGCATAATATATGACGTGTGGCTGTTTGTCCTTCCTTTGTCCCAAAACAGCGCCTAGAGCATAATCAGACGCATCACACATAAGCTCGAAGGGAATGCTCCAATCTGGTGGCCGAATGATGGGGGTCGAAGTTAGCATCTCTTTGAGGTGTTTGAACGCCTTTTCACACTCCTCGTTGAATTCGAAGGACACATCCTTTTGGAGAAGTCGGCATAGGGATGTGGAAATCTTTGAAAAATCCTTAATGAATCGCCTATAAAATCCTGCATGTCCCAGAAAAGAACGAACCTCTCTAACTGAAGTTGGAGAGGGTAAGTGGCGTACAAGATCTATTTTCGATTTATCAACCTCAATTCCACTTTCAGAAATGATATGCCCTAAAACTATGCCTTGTTTTACCATAAAGTGACATTTTTCCCAATTTAACACAAGGTTAGTTTCAATGCATCGTTTTAAGATTAATGTGAGATTTTCCAAACAACCATCAAAAGAATCGCCAAAGACACTAAAATCATCCATGAATACCTCAATAATCTTCTCAATAAAATCTGAAAAGATACTTACCATGCATCGTTGGAACGTGGCCGGTGCATTGCATAAACCGAATGGCATGCGACGGTAAGCAAAAGTACCAAATGGGCACGTGAAAGTGGTCTTTTCTTGGTCGTCCGGAGCTATGACAATTTGATTATATCCCGAATAACCGTCAAGAAAACAATAAAAAGAATGACTGGCTAACCTTTCAAGCATTTGGTCAATGAATGGCAATGGAAAGTGGTCCTTCCTTGTGGTGTTGTTGAGCTTCCTATAGTCAATGCACACTCTCCACCCTATTTGGATATGGGTTGACACAAGCTCATCCTCGGCATTCTTCACCACAATAACTCCTGACTTCTTTGGGACAACTTGAACCGGTGAGACCCAACGGCTATCCGAAATTGGATAAATCACTCCACAATCGAGAAGCTTTATAATCTCCTTTTTCACAACTTCCATCATTGGAGGGTTGAGTCGGCGTTGAGCCTCTCGAGTTGGTTTAGCCCCCTCCTCAAGAAATATGTGATGCATGCATGTTGTAGGGCTAATCCCCTTAATATCGGCCAATGTCCATCCAATGGCTGTTTTGTGCTCTTTCAACACCCGAATCAACTTTTCCTCCTCTAATGCTGTGAGTGATGAAGAGACAATGAAGGGCAACGTCTCTTCATCTCCTAAAAATACATACTTTAAATGATCCGGCAATGGTTTAAGCTCAAGAACGGGGGCCTGAATCACAGAAGGTAACAATGTATTAGTGGAAACGGGAATTGGAATTGGATTTAGAGGCTTACCACTATGTTGTGGCAATGATTCAAAGGCAGCCACAAGCTCGACATGTTCTTCCTTAGGTACGGCCAGATTGGGCTTCATTCCAATTCCTTGTGCAATTGTTGTTTCAAGGGGATCGTCGTCCAACATATCGAGATAATCCTGCACCAATTCATCCAATACATCAATAGAAAAACAAGAATGATCATCTTTAGGAAATTTCATAGCTTCAGAAATGTTAAAATTAATAATCTCCCCATCAAATTCCATTGTTAACGTCCCTTTGAACACATCAATCTTGGTGGGTGCTGTTTTCATGAAGGGCCGCCCAAGTAAAATCGGCAATGGGGTGACATTTGTGGACAGGTTTTGGGTAGTTCTATAGTGTAGAATGGATGGGGAATGGTATGGAAAGGTTTATGGTGAGTGTGGAGGAGTGTTTGGTGGTGGAAGGGTGGTGGAGAACTTCGGCAAAGAGGATGGAAGAAGGTGGAGTGGCTGTGATGTTTTCTGGGCAGTTTTGGTGTTTTTGGGGTGTTTTGCTGCCTAGGGTGAGTATGGACGAATTTCTGTGATGAATGGTGAATATGGGAGTGTGAACTCTTTGCCAAGGGGTGTAAATATGTATATATAGGCTCCAAAAACCCTAGGGAATCAGATTAGGCAGCGGGGAAATGCACAGCAAGGAGGGTGAATTGTGATGTGCAATGGTCCAAGGATGAAAATGGAGCAATGATGCAAAGTATGGAGGGTAAAATGGAGTGGTATTTCAGCTAGGGAGCATGAATGATTGTGTTCATTGCATGGAAATGAAAAGGAGAGGTGAAATGTTTCAGAAATTAGTCAAAGTTGCAGCAACATGTGTTGCACAAGGCATTGGATTCCAAATGTGGCTGATTTAGCATCAATTGGTGCATGGAATTGTTGTGAAAGTTGTGTGAAATTTGATGGGTGAAGGGAACAAGATGTATGCAGCAATTGAGTGTAAATTAAAGCATGAAATCAGAAATTATGTAGGGGACAAGAGTGATCAAGCATGGCATGGGAATCCAAAGGGAATTCTATGTGGTTAGCATGGCAAGGAAGGTGAAGACAGATTTTTGGGCTGAGTTCTTCATTTTTTGGACCATAATTCTTCACATTCTTGGCCTCTTTAATTCTCAAATTCGTCCATCCACTTTGGCCCGTGCATTTGCTATCCATTCCAAGCCCGAAACTGCTCCAAAGGCCTCCAAAATGCATCATCTTGCATACTTTGTACTTAGAGTCTGAAAACACACAAAAATAACTTTAAACACTAAAATAACTAAGGAAATACAACGTAAATGCACAAGAACAAGCTAACTAAGTCACATAAATATGCTCCTATCATTGAACACTAGACACAAACTTGGACGAAATTAGGTTTTAACTTGACTCAAAACACTTAAAAACACAAACTAACTTGACTTCTAACTAATATGACTCAACAAAGAAAATGGGGGTTGATTTTGGACGAATTTAAAAACAAAACAAAACTTTGTAAACTAGAACAGATTTTAAAACGAATTTGGTGAAAGTGAATGGATGGAAGGCTAGCTAAGGGGTTCTCCTCCACACATGTTATACTTGCATACAAAACGATTTCTAATTGCAATTCAATAAACCATGAATACTTGATAGGAGCATATTTATGCGCCTTAGTTAGCTAGTTCTTATGCATTTCCATGGTGTTTTCTTAGTTAAAGTAGTCTTTTAAGCTAGTTTTATGTGTTTTCAGGTTTTAAGGCCAAAGGATGCAAGAAGATGCATTTTGGAGCTTTTTGGAGCAAAATGGAGCTTGGAATGCATGTCACATATTTGGAGCCAAGGTTTGGACGAATTTGAAGACTTGAAGATGATGATTCCTACTTGAACAAGGTTTCCTAGTTGAAGTAGGAAAGTGCTTACATGAAGGAGGATTCCTAATCGACGAAGGATTCCTAATTGAAGATGGATTCCTAATCACATGAGGATTCCTAGAAGAACAAGGATTCCTACTCCAACAAGGATTCCTATTTGAAATAGGAAAGTTAAGCCAAAGTTTCCTACTTTGGTTTGATTTTTCCTAAATGTCCCTAAAAGTTCCAGCAATTATGAAGACTTCCTAAGCATTCTAGGACATCAAATACACATTTCTTACACCTTTTGAACCCTTGCCGCCCCCCCTTGGTATTTCCTCTTCCTTATTTCCTGATTCTAGGCTTTAAAACACTTTCCTTTTGTGTTTTAAACCCTAGCCGAATTTCCCTTGCTATTTCCTTTAAGTTTTTGATTTTATTTCCTAATTCTAGAATCCTTAGACTTAATTTCTGATTTCCTAATCAACCTAGGGTTTTAATTTCTGTTTTCCTTTAAATAAACCTCCTTGTTGCAGCCACAAAACATTCCACACACACCCATTCAGATCCATTCAGTCCCATTCACGCCAGAAACATCACCACCATCTCTGCCGCACCTATCCTTCACCATTCACCATATTTTCTGACCTAAAACCACCCTAGCCGTGCCATACACCCATCCTAGACACTTTTCCACCATTCTACATCATCAAAAACCCATCCAAACCATCTCCATACCTTGTGCCGCAACAAGAAGGAAGAAGGAGTGCTCTTGAATGTGCTTGCTAGTCTATCGCAGATTGCTGGAACTTTTAGGTGTAATCTTTCTTATGTTTTCAATGTTTCAATTCAATAAACTTTGTGTTGCGAGTATGAGGAACTAAACCCCCTTAGTTGGGGGGTGATTCGAAACCATGTACATGCTTGCAATATGATTTGATTACATTCAGTTGTTATTTCATAAGTTGTGTGATAGGAGCATATTTCTGCTACTTAATTGGCTTGTTCTCGTGCATTTAGGTTGTGTTTACTTAGCTATTTTAGTGTTTAAAGTCACTTTTGTGTGTTTTCAGGTTTTAAGGTCAAAGTGTGCAAAAAGAAGCAAAATGGAGCATTTTGGAGCAAAAGGAATGGATGAATTGAAGTCTTGAAGAAAGTTGGTTTCCTAATCAACAAAGGATTCCTAATTGACGAAGGATTCCTAATCAACAAAGGATTCCTAATTGAAGAAGGATTCCTACTCATTTGAGGATTCCTAATTGAAGAAGGATTCCTACTCATTCGAGGATGCCTAATTGAAGAAGGATTCCTACTCCAACAAGGATTCCTACTTGAAGTAGGAAAGTTAAGCCAAGGTTTCCTATTTTGGTTGACCTTCCCTATTCCTAAATGTCCTTAATTTCCAGCCACTTTGAATACCTTTTAAGCACTTTGGGACATCAAACAAAGGCCCTAAACCACTCTAGGACCTTTGCCGCATCTCCCTCATCCTTTCCTCTTCCTTGCCGTGCAAGGGAGAGGGTTTCTTTCCCAAAATCTGACCTAAAACACCTTCCTAATCTGTTTTAGGTTAGTGCCGCACCTTTTGGCTAATTCCCCTTAAGTTTCTGATTTAATTTCCTATTTCTAGAAGCTTTTGACTAAATTTATGTTTACCAAAAGAGTCTAGGGTTTTTAATTTCCTAATTCCTTTAAATAAACATTCTTGTGCAGCCACAAATATCACCATTCATCCAGAAAATAATCCTTCACGCCAGAAACCATTCTCCATCTTCAACAGCCCCATTCCTTCACCATTCACCATATTTTCTGACCCAAAACCACCCTAGCCGTCCCATACACCTATCCCAGCCATAAACCCATCATTCTACACCATCCATAAGCCCCAAAACTCACCCACTTGTGCGTTGTAGCAAGGAGGAAGAAGGAAGGATCCTTGGATGTTCAAGCTTCATCGTTGGTGCATTCTAGGTGTAATTCGTTTCATAATTTCAATGTGTAATTTCTTTTTCTTTCGTTTTGCTATGAACATGAGTGGCTAAACCCCTATTGGTTAGGGGTGATTTCGAAGCCATGACTATGTGTGCAATTTGATTTGATAAATTCCAGTTATGAATTCTTGAATCGTGAATGCAATTGGCTTAACTGTGCGAATAATAACTTATTTGTGTTTGTTAATTAGGGGTCGACACTTAATTGACTTGCATGAATATGATGCTAGAATATAAGGTTGTTTCACATAATCATCACACACTTATATTCATATGTAGTGAAGGTCGCTAGTCACGATCGCGTTAAGTCCAATTCTTAGCATGAGTGACATGATGTCATAGTTGCAAGTGCTTTGTCAATGCTTATAGTTTTCATTGAACATAATGATCTTTGATCGTATCTTTATTATGATGTCATGTAGGGAACTTTTAAGGAATGCTTCGGGTTGTCGAATGATGTCATCCAATCCGATAACACAAGGAAAACTTGAGAATTAACTAGTGATGTCACGGTTAATTTGGGGCATTGTCATTCGTAATTCTATGAAAGAATAACTGGAAATTGAGTCGTTTGCATACTTGTCATGTGTGGAGAAAGAGCCTCTAACTAACCCATCATCCATAGTTTCATCTAATTTCGTTTTACAATCTGCTTTTAATTTGCAATCTGTTTTGTTAGTTAATTTTCGTCCAAAACAAATCCCCCTTTATTTTGAAGTCTTAGATTAGTTAGAAAGTGTTTTGATTTGTGTTTCTAAGTGTTTTGATTCAAGTTTTCACCCAAATTCGTCCAAGTTCTTGTTAGGTTCTCAAAACTGCCCAGAAAGTGGTTTTTAGGCAGTTTTGAGTCATTAGGTTGCTGTTTTGAGTTTTAGGTTTGTTTAAGTGTTTTAACCTTTAGTTTTGCATTCTTTGAGTCTAGTTTAGTGTTTTAAACTTTGTTTTTGAGTTTTTAAGTCAGTTTCCAAGAGTTTAGCAATCCCTCCTAATCCCCGGTCTAGAACGATCCCTACTTACATACTTTACTACATTTGTCAAGAGAGGGTTTAATTTGTGTGTTTAGTTATTTTACGCATCATTGGGGATTCAATTCGTTCATCTACTTGATTGATAACTTATTTGTGTATGTTGATTGAGAGTGCACGCTTAGTTTTCATGCATGAATATGATGCTAGATTATGAGGGAGTTTCACCTAATAGTTACAATCTTATAATCACAAGTAGTGAAGGTCGCTTGAAAACGATCGCGTTGAATGAATTCTTGGCACTAGTTTCATGCTCATCATAGTAACGAATGCCTCGTCAACACTTATAGTTCTCATTGTGCTTCATGATTCTTGATTGTATCTTTATTGTGCTCATCACGTAAGGAACCTTTGAGGAATGCTTTGAATTGTTGTATGCGCTTTCCCATCCAATTCATTAACTTAAGGAGAACTTGAAGGTTAATTTAAGCGTATCTAATTAACTTGGGGTGTTGAGTTTCATAATTTATTGGAAGAACAACTGAAAATCGTTTTGTTTGCAAGTGTGTCATGTGTGGAGAAGAACCTCCTAACTAGCCTTTTATCCATCCTTTTCATCCAAAACGTTTTACAATCTGTTTTGTTTTAAAGTTTCTGTTTTGTTTTCAATTTTCGTCCAAAACAAATTCCCCTTTATTTTGAAGTCTTAGATTAGTTAGAAAGTGTTTTGATTTGTGTTTCTAAGTGTTTTGATTCAAGTTTTCATCCAATTTCGTCCAACTTCTTGTTAGGTTCTCAAAACTGCCCAGAAAGTGGTTTTTAGGCAGTTTTGAGTTTTATGTTTGTTTAAGTGCTTTAAACTTTAGTTTTGCATTCTTTGAGTCTAGTTTAGTGGTTTAAACTTTGTTTTTATGTTTTTAAGTCAGTTTTCAAGTGTTTAGCAATCCCTCCTAATCCCCGGTTTAGAACGATCCCTACTTACATCTTTACTACAATTTGACAAAAGAGGGTTTAATTTGTGTGCTTATCTAGTTCGCATCAAATTTTTGGCGCCGTTGCCGGGGATTAGCAACTTTGCTAATCCCTTGGTTCTTTTCCTTTCGTTTAGTTTGTTTTTGTTTTTGTTTTAGTTACTGACTTTGTTTCTTTTTGTGTCTTTAGTTTTTAGTTTCTTATTTGGTTTTGTTTTGTTTGTTTTACTTTTGATATTTGATTTATTCTCTTTCTTTGATTTAAGGTACTAGAGAAGTAGGACATGGATTTTTCTAGCATTCAAGCTCAATTGGCGAATCTTACTTCTCAATTGTCATAGATTGCCGGAAGGACCACAATGCAAAGTGTCCCTACATGTGGTGTGTCTTATGGGCAAGGATATCAAGCCAATCAATGTCCACAAAGATATTGGAATGATCATTCAACTTCTATGTGGTGGGAATCTCAACAAGCTCAACACGAAGGATATTGGCAGCCGTATGAGGAGTTCTATTCAAGACCTATGCAATATGCTCAATCAAACTCAGGTTCGTCAATAGATTATAATCAAATTCTTAACGAATTAAATTCTTTGGTGCAAGGCTCACAAAATCAAGCCAAAGAGGCTCAACATGATGAATATTGGCAACCATATGAGGAGTTTCACACCACGCCTATGCAGCCACCACCGCCTCCCCCACAACAAATCCAATCGAATTCAAGTATGCCTATGAGTTATGATGAAATTCTTGATGTACTAACCTCTTTGACGCAGGGCTCACAACAAGAAGAATACTCACAGCCATCTGAGGAGTTCTATCATTGGCCATATGAACTATCACATCCATCACAACAATTTGCCCAATTCAATTCAGGTACGTCTTTGGATAATGATATGTTTAATAAGTTACTCACCTCTTTGTACCAGGAAGTAGAAAATCGAAACAAAGAGATGCCAATGCAAACCAAGAAGACGGGTGAATTGGAGAAGCATATTGGGCAGATTATGGAGTTCATGGCACAAATTCAAGAGCAAAGTGAAGTCTCCAACTCAACTATTGAAAATTCAAAGGAAGATTTTGAAATCCATGATGCTATCAATTTGGGAAGTGCTATGGAGGTTGGAGCTGACCTAAAAACGTCCAAAGATTGCCTAGAAGTGGATGAGGAGTTGCTGATTGAGGAGGAGGAAGAAGACATACACACGGCAAGGGTAGAACAACCCTTGCCGCAACACCCTAAGCCTTCTAACCCACCCACCACAAGTAAGGACGTCCCAATTTCATTTCATTCTAATGTTATTCCTCCTAATGTCCCTTTTCCTAGCAGGTTTTTGATTCCCAAGCAAGAAGAGAGTGAAAAAGACATTGTGGAAGCTCTTCCAACGGTGCAAAAGGATATTCCAATTCTTGGTGCAACAAAGCAAGTTCTAGATCGTGTTGAATATTTCAAAGGCCTTTGTTTCCCAAGAAGAATGATTCAAGAGAAATTAGTGGCTAAAGAATGTCAAGACTTCATCAAAGAGGACAAATTTGAAACAACAAAGCCCAAAGAAGTTGAATTTGATGACATTGGACAATTCACAACCATCATAGTAAATCTGGCCAAGTCCAATATCCCTGAAACTTTCAAAGGAGTGGTGTTTGTCATTGAGTTCTTGTCGGACAAAGCAAGTAAGTCATCTTCTCCAATTTCCATTACATTTTATACTAACTTGCTGATTTTGATGAATCAGGTACCTACACTAGAATCTAAACCAATGCCGGTTCATTTCAAGTATCATCGTCCGTTCAAAGATCAAATCCATGCCTTGGGACCTAGGGGAGCTTAAAGAGAAGCATTCAAATAAGGAAGATTGAGGACAATGCCATGGGACCTAGGAATTGCTCGAACAACCAGATTTGAGTTTCTAAAACCCTTCACTTTGTTGCTTGTTTCTAATCTGCCAGTTTTGTTTTTAACTTGCTGTTTGTGTGTTTCTTTGTGTTTTGTGTGAGTTTATGCTTGAAACATTGAGGACAATGTTTGATTTAAGTGTGGGGGGGGGGGGTAAATAAGTGTTTTTGATGCAAATTCGTGGGATTTTATCACCCTTTACTTATAGACTTGTTCCTTGCTGTTTTTAAGCTGTTTTGGTGTGTTTTAGGGTGTTTTGAAGTAAAAATCCGAAAATCACATAAAAATTAGAAAAATTTGTTTTAAAAACCCAAAAAGAGTTGTTTTTGTGTGTTTGTTTGTGTCTTAGGGTACCTTCCAACACAATGATGAGGATTCGGTTTGTAATACATGGCTGTTAAAGAGAGTGATTAACATGGATGAAAGTTTGATTTACTCTTTGTTTATGCTTAGTTGTGGTTATAACTTATGAATTCACATGCAATCATAAAAAAAAAATCAGTTTTTGTAACAAGCTTGAAGGAAGGAACTCAAACTAAACGTTTATTTGGAGAGTTAAAATCTGTGCATTCTTTGTTTTCTAAAGTCGTTGCATGATCTCATTATTCTTTGCTTGGTTGCTACTTAGAAGGCGTTTCATCATTTAGTTCCAAATGCTAGAACTCATGCCCATTTCATTCAAAGCATGTTATTGATTTGCATAACACACATTCAAGATGAAGTTGTGTAGTGACCACCACCTTAGCCAAAAAGCCGTGTGCCCTATGTCATTGTGATTTGTAGGTTTTAACCCCATTGAGCCTTGTTAGCCTTTTCTTTGTTAACCCACATTACCTTCACCTAGCCTAGATTAGGAATATCCATACCCTTGTTCTTGAAGCATAGTAAAGCATGATTCAAATTGAATTCCTTTTGATTTATGTTGGCAGAAAACAAGTGTGGGGGAAGTGTTTTTCATGAGGAATTGTGTGCCATAGGCACGGCAAAGAAAAGAAAAGAAAAAAAAATTCATGGAAAAAGAAAAAATTGAAGAAAAAAGTATGAAAAGTTTGAAAAAAGAGTTGAAAAGTTGAGAAAAAGAGTTCCAAAGTATTGTTTGTTGAAGTAAGGGTCCAAAACAATGAATTCGGCCCTAAGGAGTTGTTTAAGTCTCCCCCTTGTGTGTTAAAGTTAATTTCTGCAATCTAAGTGAATTCTAAGTCTCAATTTCATTACTTTGCTTACTATCGCTTGAAGAACGTTTGTTTTCCCTTTCCTTTCCTTGTTAGCCAATACCCCAAGCCCCATTACAACCCTTAACTTCTATCTTGAGTGTTATGTGTTTCAATTTGTGGAGTTTGAATTTGGTATGAGCATATGGTGTCACTGGTTCTCGCGTCTAAGTAATAGCATTCCATTCATGAGATCATATCTAAACATGCTTCTTAAACTCTAGAAATTGCGTTCTTTGTGAAACATATATGTGAGCTAGAACACAAACTAACTTGACTTCTAACTAATATGACTCAACAAAGAAAAGGGGGATTGATTTTGGACGAATTTAAAAACAAAACAAAATTTGTAAACTAGAACAGATTTTAAAACGAATTTGGTGAAAGTGAATGGATGGAAGGCTAGCTAAGGGGTTCTCCTCCACACATGTTATACTTGCATACAAAACGATTTCTAATTGCAATTCAATAAACCATGAATACTCAACACTCCAAGTTAATTAGGTCCGCTTAAATTAACTTTCAGATTTCCCTAATGTCAATGAATTGGATGGAAAAAACGCATCGCAACCAAATTATTCCTCAAAAGTTCCCTACATGAAAGCGCATAATAGAGATACAATCAAAGATCATTACGTTCAATGGAAATCATAAGTATTGACGAGGCATTCGTAACTATGAAAGCGCATGAAACTTATGCCAAAAATTCACTTAACACAATTGTGATAAACAACTTTTACTACTTGTGAATATAAGTTCATAACGATTATGTGAAACTCCCTTACATTCTAGCATCAAACTTATGCATGAAAATTAAGCGTGCACTCTCAACCAACATACACAAATCAGTTTTAATTCATATAGATAAGTGAATTGAATCCAAAACTTATGAAACACAATTAGAAGTAATCAAATCATATAGCAAGCATAAACATGGTTTCGAATCCCCCCTAGTGATGCGAAATATATAAGCACACAAATTAAACTCTCTTTTTATCAATTGTAGCAAGTATGTAAGTAGGGATCCTTCTAGGCCGGGGATTAGGAGGGATTGCCAAATCACTTGAAAACTGACTCAAAACTTAAAAACAAAGTTTAAAACACTAAACTAGACTCAAAGAATGCAAAACTAAAGTTTAAAACACTAAGATAAACAAAAAGATTCAAAACAGCAACCAAAAGACTCAAAACTGCCTTACAAACACTTTCTGGGCAGTTTTGAGCACAAACACAAATTTGGACGAAATTGGTTGACCACTTGAATCAAAACACTTAAAAACACAAACTAAAGTGATTACTAACTAATATAACACTTTGAAATAAATGGGAGATTGGTTCTTGACGAGATTTAACACTAAACAAAAACTTTTAAAAACTAGCAGTTTGTAAAACGAGATTGATTAAATTGAATGGATGAGAAGCTAGCTAAGGGGTTCTTCTCCACACATGTTATACTTGCATACAAAATGATTTCCAATTGCTCTTCGACACACCATGAATTCCCAACACCCCAGATTAACTGTGAATTGCACTAATTAACCCTCAGATTTCCCTAAAGTTATTGAATTTGATGAATTGCATACGACAACCCAAAGCATTCCTCACAAGTCCCCTACATGAATTGCATAATAGAGATACAAGCAAGAATCATTAAGTTCTATGAAAACCATAAGCATTGGCGAGGCACTTGTTACTATGAATTGCATGAAACTTATGCCAAGAATTTACTTAACATGATTGTGATCAACAACCTTTACTACTTATGAATATAAGTTCATAACGATTAGGTGAAACTCCCTCATATCCTAGCATCAAACTTATGCATGAAAATTAAGCGTGCACTCTCAACCAACATACACAAATTAGTTTTAATTCATAGAGATAAGTAAATTAAACTCACAATTCATGAAACGAAATTGGAAGTAATCAAATCATATAGCAAGCATAAACATGGTTTTGAATCCCCCCCTAGCCAAGGGGGGTTTAGTTCCTCATACTTGCAAAGCAAAGATACATAAAATTAGACATTAAAATTCAAAGAAAAAGAACACCTAAAACACTCCAACTTGGCAGTAGGTGTATCGAAAGTTCCTCCTTCTTCCTTGCTGCGGCAGAGAGGTTTTGGACAGGGTTTGGGTGGTTTTTATGGTGTAGAATGGAAGGGGAATGGTATGGAAAGGTTTAGGGTTGATGGGTGGTATGGCTAGCGGTGATTTTTATCTGAATTTGGAGAGAATGGTGATGGAGAACTCACGGCAAAGACAAGGATCAAAATCTGTTTCCTTTGATGAATATGGGAGGTGGTATTTATAGGCTTGAGAGAGGATCACTCCATTTCTTTTGCATGTGCAGCTTGTATGGGTGTGTGTTGTCATGTTTCCCCTTTACATTTACACACACATGCTTCATCATTTCAACCACAAAACACACACATTTTCTGCCATGTGCTTGCTTTACATTTACACACACATGCTTCATCATTTCAATCACAAAACACACACATTTTCTGCCATGTGCCGTGTGCCCCATGTGTTCCTTTGCATGTGCAGCTTGTGTGGGTGTGTGTTGTCACGTTTCCCCTTTACATTTACACACACATGCTTCATCATTTCAACCACAAAACACACACATTTTCTGCCAAGTGCTTGCTTTACATTTACACACACATGCTTCATCATTTCAACCACAAAACACACACATTTTCTGCCATGTGCCGTGTGCCCCATGTGTTCCTTTGCATGTGCAGCTTGTGTGGGCATGTGTATGAGTTGTCATTGTTTACCCTTGCATTTGCACACACACACTTACACACATATGCCCAAAACGTCCATCCTCATGCATGCAATCCATTTCAGCCCAATATTGATCCAAAATGCACCAAAATACACTTTAGAAATTTAGAAATTAGAAATTAAAATCCAAAGAAAGAAAACACCTAGAAGGCTCCAACTTGGCAGCAAGCTCATCAACGATTTCTCCTTCCTCCTTGCTGCGGCAGAGAAGTTTAGAACAAGTTTTGGGTGGTATTCATGGTGTAGAATGGATGGGGAATGGTATGGAAAGGTTTAGGGTTGATGGGTGGTGCGGCTAGGATGATTTTGGGCAGAAATTATGGACTATGGTGATGGAAGGGTGCGGCAGAAAGCAAGGACTGATTTCTGGCGTGAATGATGTGTATGAGAGGTGGTGGTTTGATCTAGGGGTTGATATGAGTATATATAGGCTCTTAAAACCCTAGGGGAATCAGATATGGACTTCTAGAATCCAAATCCACAAGGAAAAAGGCTAAGAAATCAGAATTAAAAGGGGAAAAGGGTAAGGAGGTGCGGCTGGATAGGGAGAGGGAGGATAAGGCTTCTAAAATTTGAGGGATTGATGAAGCTAGGAAGGCGTTTCAAAGTTGAAGAATTGAAGATACAAAGTTTCCAAGTTGAAGTAGGAAAAGGCTTAAACGAAGAATTCCTAAATGAAGAAGGATTCCTAATCAATGTAGGAGTCCTAATTGAAGATGGATTCCTAGACGAATGAAGTTTCCTACTCAAGCAAGTATTCCTACATGAAGAAGAAGAGTTAAAGCCAAAGAATCAGCTCAAGATAAGGATCTTATCCAAAACCTCATCCATAACCTTATCTTAGCTTATCTTATCCAAACAAGCCTTATCCTATCCTATCTTATCCTAATCTTAAACTATCCACATTTCAGCCACTTAGGAGGGTTTCTAGCTTGATGAGGATGTTTAAAATGGGATTTCTAGAAGACCTAATCCTTTCCTACAAAAATGGAGCCTAGGAACCTTTCTAGAAGCCTAAAAATCTGCCTTGTATTTCTTTCTAGAAACCTAGCTTTGTGCCGCACCCTTGATGTGAAAATTATGTTGACACACAAATTAACCCTCTTTTTATCAATTGTAGTAAGTATGTAAGTAGGGATCGTTCTAGGCCGGGGATTAGGAGGGATTGCAAAATCACCTGAAAACTGACTCAAATACGTAAAAACAAGTTTAAAACACTAAACTAGACTCAAAGAATGCAAAACTAAACTTTAAAACACCAAAACAAACCAAAAGACTCAAAACAGCACCAAAACACTCAAAACTGCCTTAAAAACACAATCTGGGCAGTTTTGAACACTAGACCCAAACTTGGACGAACTAAGACACTTAAAACACTTAAAAACACAAACTAAAGTGATTTCTAACTACTATGACTCAACTAAGTAAAGGGGGATTGATTTTGGACGAATTTAACTTTGAAAACAAAAACTTTTGAAAACAAACTTGACAAAAACGATTTTAGGTAAATTAAGATGGTAAAAGGCTAGTTAGAAGGTTCCTTCTCCACACACGAAACATATGCATACGACTCGATTTCCAATTACTTCTTTCAACAAACCATGAATGACAATACCCCAAATTAACTAGATCGACCAATTAATTCTTAGATTTCCCTAGATTCATTGAATTGAATGGGATACGCATTACAACCAAATTATTCTTATCAAGGACCCTAACTATGGAATACGCATGATAGAGACACATATCAAAGATCATTAAGTTCAATGGAAATCATAAGCATTGACGAGGCATTCATAACTATGGGATACGCATGTTACTCTTGCCTAGGATTTACTTAACACAATCGTGACTAGCGACTTTTACTACTTATGAATATAAGTTAATGATAGGAGCATATTTATGCGCCTTAGTTAGCTAGTTCTTATGCATTTCCATGGTGTTTTCTTAGTTAAAGTAGTCTTTTAAGCTAGTTTTATGTGTTTTCAGGTTTTAAGGCCAAAGGATGCAAGAAGATGCATTTTGGAGCTTTTTGGAGCAAAATTGGGCTTGGAATGATTATCACATAATTGGAGCCAAGGTTTGGACGAATTTGAGGACTTGAAGATGATGATTCCTACTTGAACAAGGTTTCCTAGTTGAAGTAGGAAAGTGCTTACATGAAGGAGGATTCCTAATCGACGAAGGATTCCTAATCGACGAAGGATTCCTAATCAACGAAGGATTCCTAATCACATGAGGATTCCTAATTGAAGATGGATTCCTAATCACATGAGGATTCCTAGAAGAACAAGGATTCCTACTCCAACAAGGATTCCTACTTGAAATAGGAAAGTTAAGCCAAAGTTTCCTACTTTGGTTTGATTTTTCCTAAATGTCCCTAAAAGTTCCAGCAATTATGAAGACTTCCTAAGCATTCTAGGACATCAAATACACATCTCTTGCACCTTTTGAACCCTTGGTGCACTCCCCTTGGTATTTCCTCTTCCTTATTTCCTGATTCTAAGCTTTAAAACACTTTCCTTTTGTGTTTTAAGCCCTAGCCGAATTTCCCTTGCCCTTTCCTTTAATTTTCTGATTTGTTTCCTTAATTCTAGAACTTTAGACTTAATTTCTGATTTCCTAATCAACCTAGGGTTTTAATTTCTGTTTTCCTTTAAATAAACCTCTTTGTTGCAGCCACAAAAGATTCCACACACACCCATTCATCCAGAAAATAATCCTTCACGCCAGAAACCATTCTCCGTCTTCAACAGCACCTATCCTTCATCTTTCACCATTTTTTCTGACCCAAAACCACCCTAGCCGTCCCATACACCTATCCTACACACTTTTCCACCATTCTACACCATCCATAACCCCCAAAAACCATCACAAACCCCTGTACCGCAACCAAGGAAGAGGAGGAAGGTTCTTAGACGTTCCTGCTGTGCCATTTAGATTGCTGGAATTTTTAGGTGTGATCTTTCTTATGTTTTCAATGTTTCAATTCAATAAACTTTGTGTTGTGAGTATGAGGAACTAAACCCCCTTAGTTGGGGGGTGATTCGAAACCATGTACATGCTTGCAATATGATTTGATTACATTCAGTTGTTATTTCATAAGTTGTGGATTCAATTCGTTCATCTACTTGATTGATAACTTATTTGTGTATGTTGATTGAGAGTGCACGCTTAGTTTTCATGCATGAATATGATGCTAGATTATGAGGGAGTTTCACCTAATAGTTACAATCTTATAATCACAAGTAGTAAAAGTCGCTTGAAAACGATCGCGTTGAATGAATTCTTGGCACTAGTTTCATGCTCATCATAGTAACGAATGCCTCGTCAACACTTATAGTTCTCATTGTGCTTCATGATTCTTGATTGTATCTTTATTGTGCTCATCACGTAAGGAACCTTTAAGGAATGCTTTGAATTGCTGTATGCGTTTTCCCATCCAATTCATTAACTTTAGGAGAACTTGAAGGTTAATTTAAGCGTATCTAATTAACTTGGGGTGTTGAGTTTCATAATTTATTGGAAGAACAACTGAAAATCGTTTTGTTTGCAAGTGTGACATGTGTGGAGAATAACCTCCTAACTAGCCTTTTATCCATCCTTTTCATCCAAAAACGTTTTACAATCTGTTTTGTTTTAAAGTTTCTGTTTTGTTTTCAATTTTCGTCCAAAACAAATCCCCCTTTATTTTGAAGTCTTAGATTAGTTAGAAAGTGTTTTGATTTGTGTTTCTAAGTGTTTTGATTCAAGTTTTCATCCAATTTCGTCCAAGTTCTTGTTAGGTTCTCAAAACTGCCCAGAAAGTGGTTTTTAGGCAGTTTTGAGTCATTAGGTTGCTGTTTTGAGTTTTATGTTTGTTTAAGTGTTTTAAACTTTAGTTTTGCATTCTTTGAGTCTAGTTTAGTGTTTTAAACTTTGTTTTTATGTTTTTAAGTCAGTTTTCAAGTGTTTAGCAATCCCTCCTAATCCCCGGTCTAGAACGATCCCTACTTACATCTTTACTACAATTGGACAAAAAGAGGGTTTAATTTGTGTGTTTAGTTATTTTACGCATCAGTTAATACCGATTAGGTGAAATTCCCTTATACTCTAGCATCAAATTCATGCATGCAAACTAAGTGTCGACCCTCAATCAACATACATAAACATGTTATCAATCAACTAGATAAGTAAACCACATTCACGATTCATGAAATCATAATTGGAAGAAATCAAGTCATATAAAACATATGATCATGGCTTTGAATTCCCCTCTAACTATAAAGAAATTAGTTCCTCATGTTCGCGAATAAACAAAGATAAATAAATATAAACATTGACATAAAGATAGAAAACACCTAGAAACGTTCCGACAATCCAATGTCTTGAATGCCATGCACGGCTCCAAGTTGTCTTCCTTGTTCTCCTTTGCAAGTCACGGCACAATGAGGGTGTGATGGATGAATGATGTAGTGAAAATCTGGTAGAGGGTGGTGAATGAATAGGTGCGGCATTGGGTTGTATATATAGGCTGAAAATTTACATTCCTAGGTAGCAAAGGACAAGGTTTTAAAGACCTAAACTCCATAGGATAATAACATACAATCCTACAAGGAAAACAAGTCAAAAACCTAAAGGGATTGGGAGATAAGGTGCAGCACAAAGAGTGTGAGATGATAAGGCTTCTAGAAACCAAAATCCCAAGGGAAATAGAGCAAAACTCACGGCAAGGTTTGGAGGGAAGATGGCTGATTTGTCATGTAAGTCAAGGGCTTCTAGAAAGGTTCTAGGCGCCACTTTTGTAGGAAAAGATTATGTCTTCTAGAAATCCCATTTTAAGCATCCTAATCTAGTGAGAAACCCCCCTAATTGGCTGAAATGTGGATAATGTAGGATAAGGATAAGATAGGATAAGATAAGGTTTGTTTGGATAAGATAAGCTAAGATAAGGTTATGGATGAGGTTTTGGATAAGATTCCTTATCTTGAGCTGATTCTTTGGCTTTAATTCTCCTTCTTCATGTAGGAATACTTGCTTGAGTAGGAAACTTCATTCGTCTAGGAATCCATCTTCAATTAGGACTCCTTTATTGATTAGGAATCCTTCTTTGTTTAGGAATCCTTCATGTAAGCCCTTTCCTACCTCAACTAGGAAACTTTGTATCTTCAATTCTTCAACTTTGAAACGCCTTCCTAGCTTCCTCAATCTCTCAAATTCGTCCATCCCTTGTGCTTCATGTGCATGAACTCCTCAATCTCTCAGATTTTCACTACACCATTCACCAAACCATACCTCTAGTGCCGTGAGTTTGCAAGGAGAAGAAGGAAGACAACTTGGAGCCGTGCATGCCATTCAAGACGTTGGATTGTCGGAGCGTTTCTAGGTGTTTTCTATCTTTATTATGTCAATGTTTATATTTATTTATCTTTGTTTATTTGCGAACATGAGGAACTAATTTCTTTATAGTTAGAGGGGAATTCAAAGCCATGATCATATGTTTTATATGACTTGATTCCGTCCAATTATGATTTCATGAATCGTGAATGTGGTTTACTTATCTATTTGATTGATAACATGTTTATGTATGTTGATTGAGGGTCGACACTTAGTTTGCATGCATGAATTTGATGCTAGAGTATAAGGGAATTTCACCTAATCGTTATTAACTTATATTCATAAGTAGTAAAAGTCGCTAGTCACGATTGTGTTAAGTAAATTCTAGGCAAGAATAACATGCGTATCCCATAGTTATGAATGCCTCGTCAATGCTTATGATTTCCATTGAACTTAATGATCTTTGATATGTGTCTCTATCATGCGTATTCCATAGTTAGGGTCCTTGAATAAGAATAATTTGGTTGTAATGCGTATCCCATTCAATTCAATGAATCTAGGGAAATCTGAGAATTAATTGGTCAATCTAGTTAATTTGGGGAATTGTCATTCATGGTTTGTTGAAAGAGTAATTGGAAATCGAGTCGTATGCATATGTTTCATGTGTGGAGAAGGAACCTTCTAACTAGCCTTTTACCATATAAATTTACCTAAAAACGTTTTTGTCAAAGTTTGTTTTCAAAGTTCTTGTTTTAAAAGTTAAATTCGTCCAAAACCAATCCCCCTTTACTTAGTTGAGTCATAATAGTTAGAAATCACTTTAGTTTGTGTTTTTAAGTGTCTTAGGTCAAGTTAAAACCAATTTTCGTCCAAGTTTGTGTCTAGTGTTCAAAACTGCCCAGATTGTGGTTTTAAGGCAGTTTTGAGTGTTTTTGGGCTGTTTTGAGTCTTTTGGTTTGTTTTGGTGTTTTAAAGTTTAGTTTTGCATTCTTTGAGTCTAGTTTAGTGTTTTAAACTTGTTTTTACATATTTGAGTCAGTTTTCAAGTGATTTTGCAATCCATCCTAATCCCCGGCCTAGAACGATCCCTACTTACATACTTACTACAATTGATAAAAAGAGGGTTAATTTGAGTGTCAACATAATTTTCACATCAAATTTTGGCGCCGTTGCCGGGGATTAGCAAAGTTGCTAATCCCTTGGATTATTTTATTTCTGTTTTAGTTCGTTCCAGATTCTAAGTTTGTTTTGTTTTCTTGTTTTAGGTACTAGTTTATGACTCGGAGTTCTCATCCGGTTCGTGAACACATTTTGGACTTTGAAGACAATTTTGAATGAGAGTTGAGACGAAAGAGGAAGAGCCCGGAACCTAGTGAATCAAGTGCAAGTTCCGAGTCCGTTTCTGAATTTGAAGAGGAAGTGGAAGACATGGCAGCGGACAACCGAACGATCAAGGAGCTTTCTGCTTCGGGATTGGATAATGTCGCACCTCTATGTATCCAATACCCTAGGGCAGCTCCGGACAAAACTGCCGAGTTCGAATTGAAGTCAAGTTTACTACACCATATTCCGAAGTACCATGGGTTGTCCATGGAGGAGCCTAACAAGCACTTGAAAGAGTTCGAGGTGGTGTGTTCAAGCATGACTCCAATCAATGTCGACGGGAGTATATTGAAGATGAAGGCCTTTCCCTTCTCTCTCATGGACAAGGCGAAAGATTGGTTATATGAATTAGCTCTCGGAACGGTCACATCTTGGGAGAGCATGAAGCGAGCTTTCTTGGAGAAGTTTTTCCCAACTTCTCGAGTCATCCTCCTACGAAAAAGGATAAGTGGAATTTAACAAGAAGAAGGTGAGTCTTTTCCTACATATTATGAACGTTTTAAATCTCTTGTTGCTTCTTGTCCACAGCATCAAATGAAGGAGGAGCTTCTTCTACAATACTTCTACGAGGGACTTCTATCAATCGAAAGACAAATGCTACATGCCTCGGCGGGAGGAGCTTTGGTGGACAAGACTCCCACGGCAGCAAAGACTTTGATTGCCAATCGTGCGTTGAATGCCCAACAATACGAAGGGGTTGGCCAAAGATGCACCACACGGCAACACCAAGTGAATGAGGTAAGTGCCATAACCGAACTTCAAAATCAAATGGCTAACCTTACTACGTTGCTTTCTCAGGTTGTGGAAGGGCCAAAAGTTCAAAATGTAAGTGCGTGTGGCGTATGTTCCATGCAAGGACACCCTACGGACACATGCCCTCAATTGATCGAGAACGGAGGGTGGGAGACCCTTAATGCCGTGGGCTTTGGGCAGCGATACAACCAAAGGAATGATCGCTTTTCTAACACCTACAATCCCGGTTGGTGTGATCATCCGAATTTCAAATGGCGGGAACCCCAACAAGGCCAACAACAAAACACATTTCGGCAACAACCCCTGGGTTTCTATCAAAAGCCATTCGCACCAAATCAAACTCAAATACATTCTGCCCCAACAAATTCAGGTACGTCCTTGGATAATGATGCAATTCTTAAATTACTCAACACTTTGTCTCAGGGGCAAGAGAATCAAACCGCAACATTGCAAAGCCAAGCTAAAAGGGTGGATCACTTGGAAAAGCAAATTGGGCAAATTGCGGAATTTGTAGGACAGTTTCGAGACCAAGGAAGACTCCCTAGTTCAACCGTTGCGAATCCAAAAGGGGGATTCGAAACCGCCAAAGCAATTACATTAAGGAGTGGCAAACAAGTTGGAACCGAACCCCAAACATCCAATTTAAGTCAAAAAAGAGGATGAAAAGCTACTGTTTGAGGAAGAAGCCCAAACCTCAACTACGGCAAGGAAGGAGAAAACAATGCTGCAGCCTCTTATTGCACCTTTGCCGTGTCCTACACCTAAGGTAAGTCATAATTCGACCCAATCAAGTTCTATTCCACTAAACGTGCCCTTTCCTAGCAGGTTTATGCAAGCCAAGAACGATGAGGAGGAAAAAGACATTTTGGAGACGTTTAGGAAGGTGCATGTCAACATCCCACTCCTCTATGCAATAAAGCAAATCCCGAAATATGCTAAGTTCTTGAAGAAGCTTTGCACAACAAGGAATCAGATTCGGGAGAAAGAGGTGGTACACGTAAGTGAGAATGTATCTGCGTTGTTGCAAAGAAAGTTACCACCTAAATGCAAAGATCCAGGTAGTTTCACTATCCCTTGTGTTATTGGTAATACGAGGTTTGATCATGCTATGCTAGATTTAGGTGCATCAATCAATGTCATGCCATATTCTGTTTATGCATCGATGAATCTAGGAGAGCTTAAACATGATGGTGTTATTATTCAATTAGCCGATCAATCTAATGCATATCCGAAAGGAGTTTTGGAGGATGTTTTGGTGCAGGTAGACCATTTGATTTTTCCTGCAGATTTCTATGTGCTTGACATGGAAGATTCGGTACACTCTCCATCATCACCACTCTTACTTGGACATCCTTTCATGAAAACAGCTCAAACCAAGATTGATGTGGCCAAGGGAGCAGTCACTATGGCGTTTGGTGGTGATATGATTAATTTCAAAGTTTCCGAATCTACTGAGAATACTAATGATGTTCATTCTTGTTGTGCCATTGATGTAATTAAAAGTAAAAGGCAGGAACGTTCAACACCAATCAAGAAGATTGCATTTCAAACTATCAATAAAGAGGGAATTGGAGTAAAAGTCAAGGATTACACGGCCACAACCCTCAAACCCCCAAATCTGGCCGAGAGCACCCCACATGCATTTGTTGATTGTGCTGCCGCTTCCTTGCCGAACATTGGTAAGCCACCTATTCCGATTTCGATTCCCATTTCAACTAATAGGTTGTTACCTTCTTTGGTGCAGGTACCTAATCGAATGCAAGGTGGTGGGGAAGTTTACATTGATTTTTGGAAGCACAAGGACCCAATCAGGAGGGATTACTATCCCCTTCCATTCATAGAGCCAATGTATGAGTATTTTGAGGAGCATGACGTGGAGGATGTATACCTCAATGACGTGGGCACTATTCAAGCTTGATTGGAGGCATCGTCCGGCTGGAAGACGTTAAAGCAAGCGCTTCTTGGGAGGCAACCCATGCAAATAAAGAGGACCTAGGAAGCTCCGGCATCATAATCAGATTTGCGTTTCTAAACCCTACTCTTTATTGCTTTTACTTTGCCATATTTGTCATGTTTGCTAGTTGTGTTATTTGCTTGTTTTTGTGTGAGTCTATGTTTGAAACATTGAGGACAATGTTTGGTTTAAGTGTGGGGGGTAAACAAAGTGTTTTTGTGTCAAATTCGGAGGATTTTACCACCTAACATTTCAAAGGTTGTTTTTCATTGTTTTTAAGTGTTTTTAGAATGTTTTGATGTGTTTTTATGTGGCTTTACCAGAAAATCCGAAAATTGAAGAAAAAATTTGAAAAAAGTTTTGAAAAAACCCAGAAAGAGTCATTTTAAAGTTGTTTTTGTGTATTTGTGTCTTAGAGTTCCAACACAATGATGAGGATTTGGTTTTTAATTGCATGACGGTTAAAGAAAGTTACAAACATGGATGGAAGTTTGATATGCTCTTTTGTTTATGCTTGGCCATCGTTGTTGTTTATGAATTCACATGTAATCACAAAGAAAAAAAATCAGTTTTCATAACATGCTTGAAGAAAGTAACTCAAACTAACGCTACAACCCTGTGAGACTTGAGCCTTAACATTCTTTGGAGAGTTAAAATCTGTGATTTATTGTTTTCTAAAGTCGTTGCATGATCTCATCATTCTTTTCTTGGTTGCTACTTAGAAGGCGTTTCATCATTTTAGATCCAAATATTAGAACTCATACCCATTTCATTCAAAGCTTAAAATTGAGTGCATAACATATAACAAGATGAAGTTGTTTAGTAGTTATCACCAGAGCCAAAAAAGCCTTCAACCCATGCATATTGTTTTTGTAGGATTAACCCCTTTGAGCCTTATTTAGCCTATTTTTGTTGTTAGCCACATTATCCGTACCTAGCCTAGAGTAGGACTATCCATACCCTTGTTCTTAAAGGATAATAAAGCATGACTTAGAGGGAATTCCTTTTGATCAATGTTGTGCAGAAATATAAGTGTGGGGGAAGGGAAAGTTTGTGTGCCAAAAGAAGTAAGGAGGGCACGGGTTAGACAAAGAAAAACAAAAGAAAAACAAAAGAAAAAAACAAAAGAATAAAAAAATTAAAATTCGTAGAAAAAGAAAGAAAAAAAAGAGAAAAGTGTGAAAATTATGAAAATGAGTTGAAAAGAGCATAAAATGAGCTCTAAGTGGTTGGTGGTTGAAGCAAGGGTCCAAAAAGTTGAATTAGACCCTAAAGTGTTGCATGAGTATTCCCCTTGGGTTTAAACATTGATTTTTGCATGCAAAAGTGAATTCTAAGTGTCAATTTCATTACTTTGCTTATTATTCTTTAAGAATGTTTGTTTATCCTTACCTTTCTTTGTTAGCCAATACCTTAGCCCCGTTACAACCCTTTGCTTCTATCTTGATTATTATGTGTTTCAATATGTGGAGTTTGGAATTGGTATGAGCATATGATGACCCTGGTTCTCGCGTCTAAGTAGTAGCATTTCATTCATGAGATCATATACATACATTCATAATTCCAGAAAATGCTTTTATTGTCATAATGATAGGAGCATATTTATGCGACTTAGTGGGCTTGTTCTTGTGCATTTATGTTGTCTTTCTTTAGTTATTTTAGTGTTTAAAGTCATTTTCGTGCAATTTCAGGTTTAGAGACGAAGTATGCAGAGAAGTGCGAAATGGAGCATTTTAGAGCAAAATTGAGCCGGAATGTTGTGTATGCTAATGGAGCACGAGGAATGGACGAGTTTGAAGGTCAAAGGAGCTTAAGAAATGAGGAAATGAAAGTGAAGAACAAAGAAGTCGGAATTGGCAACCAAAGTTTCTAAAGTTGGAAGTTTCTATTCTTGGAGGTTTCCATTTTCGAGAGTTTCTATTCTTGGATTTGGGCTTTTAGATGACCTAAACCCTAATTCCTTGTGGATCTTCACCTTATGCCGCACCTGGGCCTTCTAGAATCACTTTGCCTTGCCTTCTTAGGGTTTCTAGAAACCCTAGCCTTAGCCCACTAACCAGCCGCACCTTAGGCCTTATTCCCATTTAAAATCTGATTGTTTTAACCTAGTTTCTGATGGATTTGGGCTTCTAGAAACCCTAATCTGATTTGCTAGGGTTTTTAAGTGCCTATATATACTCATTAAACCTTTAGGCCGAAGAGATCATCTCCCATTCACATCATTCACGCCAGAATTTGTTCCTTGCTCTTTGCCGCACCTTTTCATCACCATAGTCCATAATTTCTGCCCAAAAACAACCCTAGCCGCACCACCCATCAACCCTAAACCTTTCCCTACCATTCCCCATCCATTCTACACCCTAAATACCACCCAAAACCTGTTCTAAAGTTCTCTGCCGCAGCAAGGAGGAAGGAGAATTCGTTGATGATCTTGCTGCCAAGTTGGAGCCTTCTAGGTGTTTTCTTTCTTTGGATTTTAATTTCTAAATTTATGTATCTTTGCTTTGCGAGTATGAGGAACTAAACCCCCCTTGGCTAGGGGGGGATTCAAAACCATGATTATATATGTGAAATAAGTTGATTACTTCCAGTTATCGTTGCATAAGTCGTGAATACAATTTGCTTAACCGTTTGATTTAGAACTTATTCTTGTATGTTGATTGAGAGTGCACGCTTAATTTGCATGCTTGAATTTGATGCTAGGATATAAGTTTGTTTCACCTAATCGTTATGAATTTATATTCGCAAGTAGTAAAGGTCGCTAGTCACGATCGTGTTAAGTAGATTCCTGGCAAGAGTATCATGCTTTTCATAGTTACGAATGCCTTGTCGATGCTTATGATTTCCAAGGAACGTAATGTTAGGAATAATTTGTTTGCGATGCATATTCATCCAATTCAATGATTCTAGGGAAATCTGAAGGTTAATTTAAGCGGACCTAATTAACTTGGAGTGTCGAGGTTCATAACTTATTAAATTGATAACTGGAAATTGATTTAGGTTGCATATATTTCATGTGTGGAAAAGAACCCCTTAGCTAGTCCATCATCCATTGATTCATTACAATTTTATTTTACAATCTGTTTTTGTTTTATAATCTGCCCTATTTTCCAATCTGTTTTCTTTATTTTAATTTTCGTCAAAACAAAATCCCCCTTTATTTTAGAGTCCTAGATTAGTTAGAAAGTGTGTTAGTTTATGTTTTCTAGTGTTTTGAGTCAAGTTATAACATAAATTCGTCCCAATTTGTGTTAGTACTCAAAACTGCCCAGATTGTGCTTCTAAGGCAGTTTTGAGTGTTTATTTGCTGTTTTGGTTCCTTTGCTTTGTTTTGGTGTTTTAACTTTTAAATTTACATTCTTTGAGTCTAATCTAGTATTCTAAACTTTGTTTTTACGTTTCTAATTCAGTTTTTCAAGTGATTAGTACCCCTAGTTAATCCCCGGTTAGAACTATCCCTACTTACATCGTTACTACAATTGTCACAAATAGGGTTTAATTTGTGTGTTAACATAATTTTCACATCACATAACATATGTGAGCATTAGTTTTCATATTTACATCAATCTTCTCACATATAACTAGTGTAGGGTGTGTAGTCAGAAAATCTAAGTGAAAAATGAGTGCATATCTAGTGAGGGATTGAGGGATTCTCTAAGGCATGTTACTACATTCAAAACATTGTTTTAATTGGTTAAATGTGAGCTAGTAAGTGATGACTATAATTAAGTATGTGCTCGAGAGTATGAATGGCTAAAATCTATGTGAGTAGTAATCTTTGGCGTGTCATGTACCATAGGAAATCCCTGAGGTGATTGTTGGAAGGTTTAGGTTATGTTTTGTTTCGTTGTTTTGCTCGAGGACTAGCAAAAGCTAAGTGTGGGGGAATTTGATAGGAGCATATTTATGCGCCTTAGTTAGTTAGTTCTTATGCATTTATGTTGTGTTTTCTTAGTTAAGTTAGTCTTTTAAGCTATTTTCGTGTGTTTTCAGGTGTTAGAGACAAAGTGAGCAAAAGGATGCAATTTGGAGCATTTTGGAACAAAATTGGGCTAAAATGGAGTTCATGCACATGAAGCACAAGGGATGGACGAATTTGAGGGATTGATGAAGCTAGGAAGGCGTTTCAAAGTTGAAGAATTGAAGATACAAAGTTTCCAAGTTGAAGTAGGAAAAGGCTTAAACGAAGAATTCCTAAATGAAGAAGGATTCCTAATCAATGTAGGAGTCCTAATTGAAGATGGATTCCTAGACGAATGAAGTTTCCTACTCAAGCAAGTATTCCTACATGAAGAAGAAGAGTTAAAGCCAAAGAATCAGCTCAAGATAAGGATCTTATCCAAAACCTCATCCATAACCATATCTTAGCTTATCTTATCCAAACAAGCCTTATCCTATCCTATCTTATCCTAATCTTAAACTATCCACATTTCAGCCACTTAGGAGGGTTTCTAGCTTGATTAGGATGTTTAAAATGGGATTTCTAGAAGACCTAATCCTTTCCTACAAAAATGGAGCCTAGGAACCTTTCTAGAAGCCTAAAAATCTGCCTTGTATTTCTTTCAAGAAACCTAGCTTTGTGCCGCACCCTATACCTATTTCCCTTGGGATTTTGGTTTCTAGAAGCCTTATCCTTTCACACTCTTTGTGATGCACATTATCTCCCATTCCTTTTAGGTTTTTGACTTGTTTTCCTTATAGGATTGTATGTTATTATCCTATGCAGATTAGGCCTTTAAAACCTTGTCCTTGGCTACCTAGGAGATGGGATTTTCAGCCTATAAATACAAGCCCTTGCCGCACCCTTTCACTCACCACCCTCTACCAGATTTTCACTACACTATTCACCAAACCATACCTCTAGTGCCGTGAGTTTGCAAGGAGAAGAAGGAAGACAACTTGGAGCCGTGCATGCCATTCAAGACGTTGGATTGTCGGAGCGTTTCTAGGTGTTTTCTATCTTTATTATGTCAATGTTTATATTTATTTATCTTTGTTTATTTGCGAACATGAGGAACTAATTTCTTTATAGTTAGAGGGGAATTCAAAGCCATGATCATATGTTTTATATGACTTGATTCCGTCCAATTATGATTTCATGAATCGTGAATGTGGTTTACTTATCTATTTGATTGATAACATGTTTATGTATGTTGATTGAGGGTCGACACTTAGTTTGCATGCATGAATTTGATGCTAGAGTATAAGGGAATTTCACCTAATTGTTATTAACTTATATTCATAAGTAGTAAAAGTCGCTAGTCACGATTGTGTTAAGTAAATCCTAGGCAAGAATAACATGCGTATCCCATAGTTATGAATGTCTCGTCAATGCTTATGATTTCCATTGAACTTAATGATCTTTGATATGTGTTTCTATCATGCATATTCCATAGTTAGGGTCCTTGAATAAGAATAATTTGGTTGTAATGCGTATCCCATTCAATTCAATGAATCTAGGGAAATCTGAGAATTAATTGGTCAATCTAGTTAATTTGGGGCATTGTCATTCATGGTTTGTTGAAAGAGTAATTGGAAATCGAGTCGTATGCATATGTTTCATGTGTGGAGAAGGAACCTTCTAACTAGCCTTTTACCATATAAATTTACCTAAAAACGTTTTTGTCAAAGTTTGTTTTCAAAATTCTTGTTTTAAAAGTTAAATTCGTCCAAAACCAATCCCCATTTACTTAGTTGAGTCATAGTAGTTAGAAATCACTTTAGTTTGTGTTTTTAAGTGTCTTAGGTCAAGTTAAAACCAATTTTCGTCCAAGTTTGTGTCTAGTGTTCAAAACTGCCCAGATTGTGGTTTTAAGGCAGTTTTGAGTGTTTTTGGGCTGTTTTGAGTCTTTTGGTTTGTTTTGGTGTTTTAAAGTTTAGTTTTGCATTCTTTGAGTCTAGTTTAGTGTTTTAAACTTGTTTTTACGTATTTGAGTCAGTTTTCAAGTGATTTTGCAATCCCTCCTAATCCCCGGCCTAGAACGATCCCTACTTACATACTTACTACAATTGATAAAAAGAGGGTTAATTTGAGTGTCAACATAATTTTCACATCAGGAGGGAGCATGGATGATGATAAGGTAATCTTGACTCATGTTTCTTCTTTGGTTGCTGAGCTCTTTGTCATTTTTACATTAATTCTTCTTTCTTTTTAACACATTCCAAGCCTCTTTAGTCTTCAATTTCGTCCATCCACCTTGCTCCATTCATGTGCTATCCATTCCAAGCCCAAAACTGCTCTAAAATGCACCTTATTGCTTTATAAAGCCTATGGACCTACAAACACACGAAAATAGCTTAAAATACATAATTAACTAAGAAATAACAACATAAATGCATGAGAACAAGCTAACTCAATCGCATAAATATGCTCCTATCATTTTCCTATTTTGGTTTGACCTTTCCTAATTCTAAAAGTACTTATGTTCCAGCCACTTTGAGGACTTCATATGCACTTGAGGACACAAAACAAAGACCCTAGTGATAGGAGCATATTTATGCTACTTAATTGGCTTGTTCTCGTGCATTTAAGTTGTGCTTTCTTAGTTAAAGTAGTCTTTTAAGCTAGTTTTATGTGTTTTCAGGTTTTAAGGCCAAAGGATGCAAGAAGATGCATTTTGGAGCTTTTTGGAGCAAAATGGAGCTTGGAATGCATGTCACATAAGTGGAGCCAAGGTTTGGACGAGTTTGAAGACTTGAAGATGATGATTCCTACTTGAACAAGGTTTCCTAGTTGAAGTAGGAAAGTGCTTACATGAAGAAGGATTCCTAATCGACGAAGGATTCCTAATCAACGAAGGATTCTTAATTGAAGATGGATTCCTATTCACATGAGGATTCCTAGAAGAACAAGGATTCCTACTCCAAGAAGGATTCCTACTTGAAATAGGAAAGTTAAGCCAAGGTTTCCTACTTTGGTTTAACCTTTCCTAAATGTTCCTAAGTCTTATCAACTTTGAAGGCCTCCTAAGCATTTTAGGACATCAAAAACACCTTCCTTGCACCATAATCACCCTTGCCGCACCTTACATACCCTTTTCCACAACTTCCTCTTCCTTGCCGTGCAAGGGAGAGGGTCCTTTCCTGATTTGGAGCATTGAAACACATTCCTAATATGTTTTCAACCCTAGCCGCATATTTCCTTGACCTTTCCTTTTATTTTCTGATTTGTTTCCTATTTCTAGAAGCTTTAAACTTAATTCCTGATTACCTAATTAGCCTAGGGTTTTTAATTTCCTAAATCCCTTTAAATAAACACTCTTGTGCAGCCACAAACATCTCCATTCAGTCCCATTCACGCCAGAAACATCATCACTCTGTCTGCCGCACCTATCCTTCACCATTCACAATATTTTCTGACCCCAAACCACCCTAGCCATCCCATACACCTATCCCAGCCATAAACCCATCATTCTACACCATCCATAACCCCCAAAAAACCATCACAAAACCCTGTGCCGCAACCAAGGAAGAGGAGGAAGGTTCTTAGATGTACCTGCTGTGCAATTTAGATTGCTGGAACTTTTAGGTGTGATCTTTCTTATGTTTTCAATGTTTCAATTCAATAAACTTTGTGTTTTCAATGTTTCAATTCAATAAACTTTGTGTTGTGAGTATGAGGAACTAAACCCCCTTAGTTGGGGGGTGATTCGAAACCATGTACATGCTTGCAATATGATTTGATTACATTCAGTTGTTATTTCATAAGTTGTGGATTCAATTCGTTCATCTACTTGATTGATAACTTATTTGTGTATGTTGATTGAGAGTGCACGCTTAGTTTTCATGCATGAATATGATGCTAGATTATGAAGGAGTTTCACCTAATAGTTACAATCTTATAATCACAAGTAGTGAAGGTCGCTTGAAAACGATCGCGTTGAATGAATTCTTGGCACTAGTTTCATGCTCATCATAGTAACGAATGCCTCGTCAACACTTATAGTTCTCATTGTGCTTCATGATTCTTGATTGTATCTTTATTGTGCTCATCACATGAGGAACCTTTGAGGAATGCTTTGAATTGTTGTATGCGCTTTCCCATCCAATTCATTAACTTAAGGAGAACTTGAAGGTTAATTTAAGCGTATCTAATTAACTTGGGGTGTTGAGTTTCATAATGTATTTGAAGAACAACTGAAAATCGTTTGGTTTGCAAGTGTGACATGTGTGGAGAAGAGCCTCCTAACTAGCCTTTTATCCATCCTTTTCATCCAAAAACGTTTTACAATCTGTTTTGTTTTAAAGTTTCTGTTTTGTTTTCAATTTTCGTCCAAAACAAATCCGCCTTTATTTTGAAGTCTTAGATTAGTTAGAAGGTGTTTTGATTTGTGTTTCTAAGTATTTTGATTCAAGTTTTCACCCAAATTCGTCCAGTTCTTGTTAGGTTCTCAAAACTGCCCAGAAAGTGGTTTTTAGGCAGTTTTGAGTCATTAGGTTGCTGTTTTGAGTTTTAGGTTTGTTTAAGTGTTTTAACCTTTAGTTTTGCATTCTTTGAGTCTAGTTTAGTGTTTTAAACTTTGTTTTTATGTTTTTAAGTCAGTTTTCAAGTGTTTAGCAATCCCTCCTAATCCTCGGTCTAGAACGATCCCTACTTACATCTTTACTACAATTTGACAAAAAGAGGGTTTAATTTGTGTGCTTATCTTTTTCGCATCAAATTTTTGGCGCCGCTGCCAGGGATTAGCAATTTTGCTAATCCTTGGATTGTTTTTGTTTCTTTTATTTCACTTTGTTTCTGATTTTGTTTAAGTTTCTGACCTAATTTTGTTTCTTGTTTCTTAGGTACTAGTGTATTACTAGAAGCTCTCAAACGATTCGTGCGAACATCTTGGATTTTGACGACGACTTTGAGAGGAATTTGAGAAGAGTTAGAAACCAGCAAGAACACCATCCACCCAATTCCGAATCTAACCTTGAAGAAAACGTACAAGAAGAGGAGGAGGCCACGGCTGGGATATTTGAAGAAGTCCAAGGCATGGCGGTAGACAACCGTACACTCAAAGAACTCTCGGCCTCGGGATTGGATAATGCCGCACCCTTGTGCATCCAATACCCCACGGCTGCCCAAGGTAAGACAGAAGAGTTTGAATTAAAGTCAAGTTTGCTTCATCATATTCCTAAATACCATGGCTTGTCCATGGAATATCCTAACAAACATTTGAAAGAATTTGAAGTAGTTTGCTCTAGTATGACTCCCGTCAATGTTGACGGAAGTATTTTGAAGATGAAGGCTTTTCCATTCTCTTTGATGGATAAAGCCAAGGATTGGTTATACGAGTTAGCTCCCGGCACTGTCACTTCTTGGGAGAGTATGAAGAGAGCGTTCTTGGAGAAGTTCTTTCCAACTTCTCGCATCATACTCCTACGCAAAAAGATAAGCGGAATTCAGCAAGAAGAAGGTGAGTCTTTTCCTACATATTATGAACGATTTAAATCACTTGTTGCTTCTTGTCCACAACATCAAATGAAGGAGGAGTTGCTTTTGCAATACTTCTACGAGGGTCTCCTACCTCTAGAACGTCAAATGCTTGATACTTCAGTGGGGGGAGCATTGGTGGACAAAACACCCATGGCTGCCAAGATCTTGATCTCTAATCGAGCGTTGAACGCTCAACAATACGAGGGAGTAGGCCAAAGGGGACCCCCACAGCACCAAGTACATGAGGTAAGTTCAACTTCCGATCTTCATTCACAATTGGCTAATCTTACTTCTCTTGTGTCTTGGATGGCCGAGGGCATGAAGATGCAAGGACCAATTGTATGTGGCGTATGTTCCATCCAAGGACATGTCTCTGAAAAGTGTCCACAGTTGATTGAAAATGGTGGATGGGAAAGCGGCCATGCAATTGGGTTTCAAGGTCAAAACCAACCAAGGAACGATCCATAGTCAAACACATATAATCCCGGTTGGAGAGACCACCCAAATTTCAAGTGGAGGGAGCCCCAACAACCTCAAAACCAAGGAGGCTTTAGGCAACAACCCCCGGGGTTCTTTCCCAAAACCTACGGCCCACCCCAAAATCAAGCTCAATCCGGCCCAAGTGCCTCAGGTACGTCTCTTGACAATGATGCACTTCTTAAGATACTAACTAAGTTGTCTAATGGGCAGGAAGATCAAGCTAAGGCTATGCAAAACCAAGACAAAAGGGTGGATCAACTTGAGAAACAAATTGGGCAGATTGCCGAGTTTGTAGGTAAGTTTCGAGATCCCGGACAACTCCCTAGTTCCACCATTCCAAATTCGAAGGGAGGCTTCGAAAGTGCAAAAGCAATCACCCTAAGAAGTGGTAAGGAGGTTGGGGCAGGTTCTTCTTAAAAAACAAGTCACAAAGAGGATGAAAAACTTCAACAAGAAGAGGAGGAAGCATGCCCACCCACGGCAAAGGTGGTTCCACCTTTGCCGCAAACTCCCAGTGTTCCAAATCTGTCCAATTCATCCAATAAAGGTAAGAATGTGTCAAATTCGATTTCTACTAATGTTGTGCCTTCGAATGTTCCTTTTCCTAGTAGGTTTATGCAAACGAGGAAGGAGGAAGCCGAAAAGGATATCCTTGAGACATTTAGGAAAGTCCAAGTAAACATACCTTTGTTGGATGCAATCAAGCAAGTTCCGAGGTACGCCAAGTTTCTGAAGGAGTTGTGTACCACTAGGAAGAGGATGTCGACTAAGGAAGTGGTAAAGGTAGGTGAGAATGTGTCCGCCATCTTGCAACGTAAACTACCTCCCAAATGCAAAGATCCGAGTAGTTTTACCATTCCGTGTGTCATTG
This sequence comes from Malus x robusta, assembly GCA_963082935.1. Taxonomy (NCBI): domain Eukaryota; kingdom Viridiplantae; phylum Streptophyta; class Magnoliopsida; order Rosales; family Rosaceae; genus Malus; species Malus x robusta. The sequence continues at coordinate 15,500,380 of OY720325.1, read as the reverse complement.
GTAACACTAGATTTGAATCTGCCATGCTTGATTTAGGTGCTTCTATAAATGTTATGCCATATTCCATTTATGCATCTATGAACTTAGGAGCATTGAAAAAGGATGGGGTAATAATACAATTGGCCGATAGATCTAACGCCTATCTAAAGGGAGTTTTGGAAGATGTTCTTGTGCAGGTTAATCATTTAGTCTTCCCGGCGGATTTCTATGTCCTCGAAATGGATGAATCGGACCATGCTCCTTCGCTGCCCATTCTACTTGGAAGGCCATTCATGAAGACGGCCCGGACAAAGATTGATGTGTATAGTGGAACTTTGTCCATGAAATTCGATGGGGAAGTTGTTAATTTTAATCTTTCTGATTCCATTAAATACCCTAGTGAGGACCATTCATGTTTCTCTATTGATATAATTGACTCTTTGGCGCAGGGATATTTCGAAGATTTGAATGACGATGCGTTTGAAAAAGTCATTACACGAGGCATGGAACTCACAACCAAGGGGGCAGATTCTAGTGTAACCCACGGCATGCATGGACTAGGCCATGCCGTGCCTCCTAGTGATGAGATTTTTGAGTTGGTTGCTGCCCTTGAGTCATTACCTAAGCATGGTGGTAAGTCTCCTAACTTTGATTCAATTCCAATTTCGACTAACAAGTTGCTTCCATCCATTGTTCAGGCACCCATACTTGATCTCAAACCCCTACCAAGCCATTTGAAGTACATTTTCTTGGGGGAAAATGAGACACTACCTGCCATTATCTCTTCATCCCTCACAGCACAAGAGGAGGAGAAGCTAGTGCGTGTGTTGAAGGAATTCAAATCTGCCTTAGGTTGGACATTGGCCGATATCAAAGGTATAAGCCCTACGACTTGTATGCATCACATATTTCTTGAGGAGGGGGCCAAACCAACTAGAGAGGCTCAATGCCGTCTTAACCCTCCAATGATGGAAGTTGTGAAAAAGGAGATAATTAAACTTCTAGATTGTGGGGTGATTTATCCCATCTCCGATAGTCGTTGGGTTTCACCTATCCAATGTGTGCCTAAGAAATCCGGAGTGACAGTTGTGGAAAATGCCGAGAATGAGCTTGTACCCATGAGAATTCAAACCGGTTGGCGTGTGTGCATTGATTATAGGAAGATAAACGCCACCACAAGGAAGGACCACTTCCCTTTGCCGTTTCTAGACCAAATGTTGGAAAGGTTAGCCGGTCATTTCTTTTATTGTTTTCTTGATGGATATTCAGGTTATAACCAAATTGTCATTGCCCCGGATGATCAAGAAAAGACCACTTTTACTTGTCCCTTTGGAACGTTTGCATATCGACGCATGCCATTTGGCTTGTGCAATGCTCCTGCCACATTTCAAAGGTGTATGGTAAGCATATTTTCTGATTATGTTGAAAAGATTATTGAGATATTCATGGATGATTTTAGTGTGTTTGGTGATTCATTTGACAAATGCTTGGATAATCTCACTTTAATCTTGAAACGTTGTGTTGAAACAAACCTTGTGTTGAATTGGGAAAAGTGTCACTTTATGGTTAAACAAGGTATTGTTTTGGGTCATATAATCTCTGAAAAAGGAATTGAAGTTGATAAGTCTAAAGTAGATCTTGTACGTTAGTTACCCTCTCCTACTTCGGTTAGAGAGGTTCGTTCGTTTCTTGGTCATGCAGGATTCTATAGAAGATTTATCAAAGACTTTTCCAAGATTGCACAACCTCTATGCCACCTCCTCCAAAAGGATGTGTCTTTTGAGTTCAACGAGGCATGTGAGAAGGCATTCAAGCATCTCAAGGAGCTACTTACCACGGCACCCATCATCACTCCTCCGGATTGGTCCATTCCATTTGAATTGATGTGTGATGCCTCGGATTATGCACTTGGGGCTGTTTTGGGTCAAAGAAAAAATAAACATTCCCATGTTATTTATTATGCTTCACGCACTCTAAATGATGCTCAATTGAATTATTCTACAACCGAAAAAGAACTTTTGGCGGTTGTATTTGCTTTAGATAAATTTAGATCATATCTAATTGGTACTAAAGTAATTGTTTTCACTGACCATGCAGCCTTGAAGTATCTTTTCACCAAAAAGGAGGCTAAACCAAGGCTCATTCGTTGGATGCTCCTACTTCAAGAGTTCGATATTGAAATTAGGGACAAGAAAGGTTGTGAAAACGTGGTGGCTGACCACTTGAGCAGATTGGTGCGTGAAGAAGACTCCCTCCCAATTTCTGAGACGTTTCCGGATGAACAACTTCTGTCCATTAAGGTAAGTACCCCTTGGTATGCCGATTTGGTCAATTTCTTGGTGTCTAAGCAAGTTCCTAACACCTTAAGCAAGGCCCAACGTGATAAACTTAGAAAGGAGGCACGGTTTTATGTGTGGGATGACCCATATTTGTGGAAAATCTGTCCGGATCAGATTGTGCGTCGTTGTGTGCTTGAATCTGAATTTCATTCCATTTTGAGTTTTTGCCATTCTTATGCATGTGGTTGGCACTTTGGCACACAACGCACAGCGCATAAGGTTCTTGAATGTGGTTTTTATTGGCCTACATTGTTTAAAGATGCTAGGACGTTTTGCTTGACGTGTGATAGATGCCAAAGAACGGGAAATTTGGGCCAAAGGGACCAAATGCCGCAAACCCCCATTCTTGTTGTTGAAATCTTTGATGTTTGGGGTATTGATTTTATGGGTCCTTTTCCTACATCTTTTGGCTTTACTTACATATTACTTGTTGTTGATTATGTGTCGAAGTGGGTGGAAGCTAAAGCCACCCGAACTAACGATTCTAGAGTTGTTGCAGATTTCGTTAAATCTAACATTTTCTCTAGATTTGGGATGCCTAGAGTGCTTATAAGTGATGGTGGATCTCACTTTTGCAACCGCACCATTGAGGCATTGTTGAGGAAGTATAATGTGATGCATAAGGTTTCCACACCTTATCACCCCCAAACAAGTGGCCAAGCCGAGGTTTCCAATCGAGAAATCAAACAAATCTTGGAGAAGACCGTTGGGCCAAATAGAAAAGATTGGAGCTTGCGTTTGGAGGATGCATTGTGGGCATATAGAACTGCCTACAAGACACCCATAGGTATGTCCCCATTTCGGCTAGTGTATGGCAAGCCATGCCATCTCCCCGTGGAGCTTGAGCACAAGGCACATTGGGCGGTCAAAACCTTCAATATGGACGTGGACATGGCTGGAAATCATAGGAAGCTCCAATTGAATGAGCTTGAGGAGATTAGGCATGATGCTTATGAGAATGCCCGGATTTACAAGGAGAAGACCAAGGCGTTCCATGACAAGATGATTAGAGGCAAAACATTCTCCATAGGGCAGAAAGTGTTGCTATTTAACTCCCGTCTTCGTCTATTTCCCGGTAAGTTACGTTCTAAGTGGGTTGGCCCATTTGTTATCACTAATGTTTTTGTGCATGGTGCAGTCCAAATACAAAGTTTGAAAACCGGCCAAGAATTCAAGGTGAATGGACATAGATTGAAGCCATACTATGAGAACTTTGTTGAGCATGTTGTGGAAGAAATCCCACTAGATGCCGTGGGTTCCAATGGGGCATAATCATGTTCTTCGTCCGGCTGCAAGACATTAAAGAAAGCGCTACTTGGGAGGCAACCCATGCAATTCAACAAAGGAAGACCAAGGAATCACTCCAATTCCAGATTTGCGTTCCTAAACTCTTCACTTTGTTGTTTATTTCGAATCTGCCTATTTTGTTATTTACTTGCTGTTTTTGTGTTTTTTTTTTTTTTGTTTAGTGTGGTTTTATGCTTGAAACATTGAGGACAATGTTTGATTTAAGTGTGGGGGGGGGGTAACTAAGTGTTTTAGATGCAAATTCGTGGGATTTTATCACCCTTAACTTGGAGACTTGTTCCTTGCGGTTTTTAAGAGTTTTTTAGCAGTTTTGGTGTGTTTTAGTGTGTTTTGATGCAAAAATCCGAAAATCACATAAAAATTTGAAAAATTTGTTTTAAAAAACCCAAAAAGAGTTGTTTTTGTGTGTTTGTTTGTGTCTTAGGGTACCTTCCAACACAATGATTAGGATTCGGTTTGTAATTACATGGCTGTTAAAGAGAGTGATTAACATGGATGAAAGTTTGATTTACTCTTTGTTTATGCTTGGTTGTGGTTATAACTTATGAATTCACATGCAATCATAAAAGAAAAAATCAGTTTTTGTAACATGCTTGAAGGAAGGAACTCGAATTAACGCTACAACCTTGTGAGACTTGAGCCTAAACGTTTATTTGGAGATTTAAAATCTGTGCATTCTTTGTTTTCTAAGTCGTTGCATGATCTCATTATTCCTTGCTTGGTTACTATTTAGAAGGCGTTTCATCATTTAGTTCCAAATGCTAGAACTCATGCCCATTTCATTCAAAGCATGTTATTGATTTGCATAACACACATTCAAGATGAAGTTGTGTAGTGACCACCACCTTAGCCAAAAAGCCGTGTGCCCTATGTCATTATGTTTTGTAGGTTTTTAACCCCGTTGAGCCTTGTTAGCCTTCATTATTTGTTAACCCATGTTTTCCTCACCTAGCCTAGTTTAGGACCATCCATACCCTTGTTCTTAAAGCATAGTAAAGCATGATTCGAATTGAATTCCTTTTGATCTATGTTGGGAGAAAACAAGTGTGGGGGAAGTATTTTTCATAAGGAATTGTGTGCCATAGGCACGGCAAAGAAAAGAAAAAAAATTCATGGAAAAAGAAAAAAAAAATTGGAGAAAAAATATGAAAAGTTTGAAAAAAGAGTTGAAAAGTTGAGAAAAAGAGTTCCAAAGTATTGTTTGTTGAAGTAAGGGTCCAAAACAATGAATTCGGCCCTAAGGAGTTGTTTAAGTCTTCCCCTTGTGTTTTAAAGTTAATTTCTGCAATCTAAGTGAATTTTAAGTCTCAATTTCATTGATTTGCTTACTATTGCTTGAGGAACGTTTGTTTTCCCTATCCTTTCCTTGTTAACCAACACCCCAAGCCCCATTACAACCCTTAACTTTTATCTTGAGTGTTATGTGTTTCAATTTGTGGAGTTTGAATGTGGTATGAGCATATGGTGTCACTGGTTCTCACATCTAAGTAGTAGCATTCCATTCATGAGATCATATCTAAACATGCTTCTTAACTCTAGAAATGGCGTCTTTGTGATACATATATGTGAGCATTCGTTTTCATATCTACATCAATCTTCTCACATATGACTAGTGTAGGGTGTGTAGTTAGAAAATATGAGTGAAAATAGAGTGTATATCTTGTAAGGAATTGAGGGAATTCTCTAAGGCATGTTACTACATTCAAAGCATTGTTTTAATTGATTACTTGTGAACTAGTAAGTAGTGGCTTTTATTAAGTATGTGCTTATGTGTAAAGATGACTCAAATCTGTGGGGATAACAATCTTTAATACGTCATGTGCATTGGAAATCCCTGAGGCAAACGTTGGAAGGTTTAGGTTTTGTTTTGGTTGGTTTGTTTCGTTTTGTTTTCTTTCTTTTGTTTGTTTTGCTCAAGGACTAGCAAAAGCTAAGTGTTGGGGAATTTGATAGGAGCATATTTATGCTACTTAATTGGCTTGTTCTCGTGCATTTAAGTTGTGTTTTCTTAGTTAAAGTAGTCTTTTAAGCTAGTTTTATGTGTTTTCAGGTTTTAAGGCAAAAGGATGCAAGAAGATGCATTTTGGAGCTTTTTGGAGCAAAATGGAGCTTGGAATGCATGTCACATATTTGGAGCCAAGGTTTGGACGAATTTGAAGACTTGAAGATGATGATTCCTACTTGAACAAGGTTTCCTAGTTGAAGTAGGAAAGTGCTTACATGAAGAAGGATTCCTAATCGACGAAGGATTCCTAATCAACGAAGGATTCTTAATTGAAGATGGATTCCTATTCACATGAGGATTCCTAGAAGAACAAGGATTCCTACTCCAAGAAGGATTCCTACTTGAAATAGGAAAGTTAAGCCAAGGTTTCCTACTTTGGTTTAACCTTTCCTAAATGTTCCTAAGTCTTATCAACTTTGAAGGCCTCCTAAGCATTTTAGGACATCAAAAACACCTTCCTTGCACCATAATCACCCTTGCCGCACCTTCCATACCCTTTTCCACAACTTCCTCTTCCTTGTCGTGCAAGGGAGAGGGTCCTTTCCTGATTTGGAGCATTGAAACACATTCCTAATATGTTTTCAACCCTAGCCACATATTTCCTTGACCTTTCCTTTTATTTTCTGATTTGTTTCCTATTTCTAGAAGCTTTAAACTTAATTCCTGATTACCTAATTAGCCTAGGGTTTTTAATTTCCTAAATCCCTTTAAATAAACACTCTTGTGCAGCCACAAACATCTCCATTCAGTCCCATTCACGCCAGAAACATCATCACTCTATCTGCCGCACCTATCCTTCACCATTCACCATATTTTCTGACCCAAAACCACCTTAGCCATCCCATACACCTATCCCAGCCATAAACCCATCATTCTACACCATCCATAACCCCCAAAAAACCATCACAAAACCCTGTGCCGCAACCAAGGAAGAGGAGGAAGGTTCTTAGATGTACCTGCTGTGCAATTTAGATTGCTGGAACTTTTAGGTGTGATCTTTCTTATGTTTTCAATGTTTCAATTCAATAAACTTTGTGTTGTGAGTATGAGGAACTAAACCCCCTTAGTTGGGGGGTGATTCGAAACCATGTACATGCTTGCAATATGATTTGATTACATTTAGTTGTTATTTCATAAGTTGTGGATTCAATTCGTTCATCTACTTGATTGATAACTTATTTGTGTATGTTGATTGAGAGCGCACGCTTAGTTTTCATGCATGAATATGATGCTAGATTATGAGGGAGTTTCACCTAATAGTTACAATCTTATAATCACAAGTAGTGAAGGTCGCTTGAAAACGATCGCGTTGAATGAATTCTTAGCACTAGTTTCATGCTCATCATAGTAACGAATGCCTCGTCAACACTTATAGTTCTCATTGTGCTTCATGATTCTTGATTGTATCTTTATTGTGCTCATCACATGAGGAACCTTTGAGGAATGCTTTGAATTGTTGTATGCGCTTTCCCATCCAATTCATTAACTTAAGGAGAACTTGAAGGTTAATTTAAGCGTATCTAATTAACTTGGGGTGTTGAGTTTCATAATGTATTTGAAGAACAACTGAAAATCGTTTGGTTTGCAAGTGTGACATGTGTGGAGAAGAGCCTCCTAACTAGCCTTTTATCCATCCTTTTCATCCAAAAACGTTTTACAATCTGTTTTATTTTAAAGTTTCTGTTTTGTTTTCAATTTTCGTCCAAAACAAATCCCCCTTTATTTTGAAGTCTTAGATTAGTTAGAAGGTGTTTTGATTTGTGTTTCTAAGTATTTTGATTCAAGTTTTCACCCAAATTCGTCCAAGTTCTTGTTAGGTTCTCAAAACTGCCCAGAAAGTGGTTTTTAGGCAGTTTTGAGTCATTAGGTTGCTGTTTTGAGTTTTAGGTTTGTTTAAGTGTTTTAACCTTTAGTTTTGCATTCTTTGAGTCTAGTTTAGTGTTTTAAACTTTGTTTTTATGTTTTTAAGTCAGTTTTCAAGTGTTTAGCAATCCCTCCTAATCCCCGGTCTAGAACGATCCCTACTTACATCTTTACTACAATTTGACAAAAAGAGGGTTTAATTTGTGTGCTTATCTTTTTCGCATCACCTAGAACCCTTAGGGACCTTTGCCGCACTTACCCCATATTCCACCTTCCTTGCCGTGCAAGGGATCCACTTCCCCTTCAGTTTTAGGACATCTAACCTTCCCTAAAACCCATGCCGCACCTTGTGAGGAGTTTCTGACCTTTCCTCTTCCTTGTCGTGCAAGGGAGAGTGATTCTTTCCTATTTTCTGAATTAAAACACCTTCCTTTTGTGTTTTAATCCTATGCCGTACCTTTTAGCTTATTTCCTTTAAATTTCTGATTTGTTTCCCTAATTCTAGAAGCTTTTGACTTAATTTCCGATTACCTAAATAACCTAGGGTTTTAATTCCTGAAATCCTTTAAATAAACCTCTTTTTGGCAGCCACAAATCATCCATTCATTCACCATTCACGCCATAAATCATCCACCATCCCTTACCACATCCTTCCTTCACCACTCATCATATTTTCTGCCCAGAAACAACCCTAGCCGTCCCCTACATCCATCCTAACCTTGATTCCATCCTTCTACATCATCCATAACTCCCCAAACTCACCCCTAACCTTTGTGCCGCAGCAAAGGAAAGGAAGAAGAAGTGCTTGAAGGTTCTAGCTATTCAACATTGAATCGTTGGAGTATTTAGGTGTTCTCTTTCTTATATTTACAATGTATAAATCTGTTTTCCTTTGTTTTGTGAACATGAGGAACTAAGCCTTTTTGGCTAGGGGGCTATGCAATACCATGATTATGCTTGCAAGATGAATTGATTACTTCTAATTGTTATTTCATGAATTGTGAATGCAATTTGTTTAACCGTTTGATTGATGACTTATTTTTGTGCGTTGATTAAGGTGGCCAACTTAGTTTTCATGAAGGAATTTGAAGCTAAAATATAAGGAAGTTTCATCTAATAGTTACAACCTTATATTTGCAAGTAGTGGAGGTCGCTTATAAACGATCGTGTTAAGTGAATTCTTGGCAAACGTTTCATGCTTTTCATAGTAACAATTGCCTCGTCAATGCTTATAGTTTTCATGAAGCGTAATGATCTTTGATTGTATCTTTATTGTGCTTTTCACGTAAGGGACTTTTAGAGAATGTTTTGAGTTGTTGCATGTGCATTCCCATCCAATTCAATAATTTAAGGAAGACTTGAAGGTTAAAAAAGTGCTATCACAGTTAACCTAGGGCATTGAGGTTTATGGTTTATTGAAAGAAGCAATTGGAAATCAACTTTGAATGCAAGTGTGTCATGTGTGGAGAAGAACCTGATAGGAGCATATTTATGCGACTTAATTGGCTTGTTCTCGTGCATTTACGTTGTGTTTCCTTAGTTATTTTAGTGTTTAAAGTCACTTTTGTGTGTTTTCATATTCCAAAGCCGAAGTGTGCAAAATGATGTAATTTGGAGCCTTTTGGAGCAAAAGGAATGGATGAATGGAAGACTTGAAGAAATTAGGATTCCTAATCAATGAAGGATTCCTAATTGAAGAAGGATTCCTAATTGAAGATGGATTCTAATCACATGAGGATTCCTACTTGAAATAGGAAAGTTAAGCCAAGGTTTCCTACTTTGGTTTGACCTTTCCTAAATGTTCTTAAGTTCTATCAACTTTAAAGGCATCCTAAGCATTCTAGGACATCAAATACACCTCTCTTGCACATTGTAAAGCCTTGCCGCACCTTTCCCAATTTTCCCTTTCCTTGCCTTGCAAGGGATCCCTTTTTCCATTAGTTTTAGGACACTTAGACCTTTCCTAAAGCCTTGCCGCACCTTGTGAAGGTTCCTTGCCCTTTCCTCTTCCTTGCCGTGCAAGGGAGAGGGTTCTTTCCTGATTTTATTCATTAAAACACATTCCTAATGTGTTTCAAGGTGTTGCTGCATATCCCTTGACTTTCCCTTAAGTTTTTTATTTAATTTCCTATTTCTAGAAGCTTTTGACTTAATTTCTGTTTACCAAAATAGTCTAGGGTTTTTAATTTCCTAATCCCTTTAAATAAACATCCTTGTGCAGCCACAAACATCCCCATTCATCCAGAAACTCATCATTCACGCCAGAAACTGAACTCCGTCTTCAACAGCCCCATTCCTTCACCATTCACCATATTTTCTGACCCAAAACCACCCTAGCCGCACCACCCATCAACCCTAAACACTTCCATACGTCCCCCATCCATTCTACATCATTCAATAACCCAAGAAACCACCAACATCCAATCTGCCGCAAGCAAGGAAAGGGGACAGATTCACTCAATTGTTTGGCTCTTCATTCTGAGTTGTTAAACAATTTTAGGTGTATTCTATCTTATATTTCAATGTCTAATTCATGTAATCTTTGTTTTGCTTTAAGTATGATTGGCTAAATTCGTTTTGGCTAAGAGTGTATTCAAAACCATGATTATATATGTGAAATAAGTTGATTACTTTCAGTTATCGTTGCATAAGTCGTGAATACAATTTGCTTAACCGTTTGATTTAGAACTTATTCTTGTATGTTGATTGAGAGTGCACGCTTAATTTGCATGCTTGAATTTGGTGCTAGGATATAAGTTTGTTTCACCTAATCGTTATGAATTTATATTCGCAAGTAGTGAAGGTCGCTAGTCACGATCGTGTTAAGTAGATTCCTGGCAAGAGTATCATGCTTTTCATAGTTACGAATGCCTTGTCGATGCTTATGATTTCCAAAGAACGTAATGATTCTAACTTGTATCTTTATCATGCTGTTTATATAGAGAACTTGTTAGGAATAATTTGTTTGCGATGCATATTCATCCAATTCAATGATTCTAGGGAAATCTGAAGGTTAATTTACGCGGACCTAATTAACTTGGAGTGTCGAGGTTCACAACTTATTAAATTGATAACTGGAAATCGATTTACGTTGTATATATTTCATGTGTGGAGAAGAACCCCTTAGCTATTCCATCATCCATTGATTCATCACAATTTTGTCTTACAATCTGTTTTCTTTTTCAATCTGCCCATTTAATTATTTTCGTCCAAAATCAATCCCACCTTATTTCTTTGAGTCATATTAACTAGAACTTGTCTTAGAATATGTTTTGAGGTGTTTTAGGTCATTAGAAAACCAAAATTCGTCCAATTTGTGTTAGAGTCCCAAAACTGCCCAGAATGTGGTTTTTAGGCAGTTTTGAGTGTTTGTTTGCTGTTTTGAGTCTTTTGTTTTGTTTTAGTGTTTTAGATTTTAGTTATGCATTCTTTGAGTTTAGTTCAGTATTTTAGACTTTGTTTTACAAATTTGAGTCAGTTTAGAGTGTTTTAGCAATCCCTCCTAATCCCCGGTTCAAGAACGATCCCTACTTATCCATACTACAATTGTCAACAAGAGGGTTAATTTGTGTGTTTAGTTATTTTACGCATCAAATTTTGGCGCCGTTGCTGATATGATATTAACTAGCACTCAAATTAATCCTCTTTTTATCAATTGTAGCAATGTATGTAAGTAGGGATCGTTCTAGGCCGGGGATTAGGAGGGATTGCTAAATCACTTGAAGACTGACTCAAATACGTAAAAACAAGTTTGAAACACTAAACTAGACTCAAAGAATGCAAAACTAAACTTTAAAACACCAAAACAAATCAAAAGACTCAAAACAGAAAACAAACACTCAAAACTGCCTTAAAAACACTTTCTGGGCAGTTTCTGACACTAAGGAAGAATTTGGAGTTTTAACTTGACTCAAGACACTTAAAAACACAAACTAAATTGATTTCTAACTAATAAGACTCAACAAAGTAAAGGGGGATTGATTTTGGACGAATTTAAAAACAAAACAAAACTTTGTAAACTAGAACAGATTTTAAAACGAATTTGGTTTAAATGAATGGATGGAAGGCTAGCTAAGGGGTTCATCTCACATGTCACACTTGCATATAAAACGATTTCCAATTGCTTTTCAATAAACCATGAATTCTCAACGCCCCAAGTTAATTAGGTCCGCTTAAATTAACCCTCAGATTTTCCTTAAGTTATTGAATTGGATGAATTGCATACGACAACCCAAAGCATTCCCCACAAGTTCCCTACATGAAAGAGCATAATAGAGTTCAAGCAAGGATCATTAAGTTCTATGAAAATCATAAGCATTGACGAGGCACTCGTAACTATGAATTGCATGAAACTTTTGCCAATAATTTACTTAACACGATTGTGATCAGCAACCTTTACTAGTTGTGAATATAAGTTCATAACGATTAGGTGAAATTCCCTTATATCCTAGCATCAAATTCATGCATGCAAACTAAGTGTCGACCCACAATCAACATACAAGAATAAGTTTTAATTCACATAGATAAGCAAATTGAAATCACAACTTATGAAACGCAATTAGAAGTAATCAAATCATATAGCAAGCATAATCATGGTTTCGAATCCCCCCCTAGCCAAGGGGGTTTAGTTCCTCATACTCGCAATTACACAAAGATAACTTAAATTAAACATTGAAATCAGAGATAGAAAACACCTAGAAACGCTCCAACACTGCCAATGCTTGGGCATAGGCACGACACAAGGTTGTTCCTTCTCCTTCCTTCCTTGCAATAGTCACGGCACAAAAGAGATGAATGTGGTTGAGGGATGTATGAATGTAGGAAAATATGGTAGAGGGTGGTGACTAAATGGTGCAGCAAAGGGTGGTATTTATAGGCTGAAATTCGCAGCCCCTATGTAGCAAAGGAAAAGGATTTAAAAGCCTAATTTGTATAGGATAATAACACACAATCCTTGAAGGAAAAGGCTAAGGCTTTTAGAAACCAAGGGGGAAAGGAATAATCAGGTTTCTAGAAGTCCTAGAAAGGTTTGGGGCGTCACTTTTGTAGGACAAGGGATAAGGCCTTCTAAAAAGGTTGTTTTGTGGCCGATTTCTAGAAAAACAAGGGATAAGGTGTGGCACCTTTGTAGGAAAGGATTAGGTCTTCTAGAAATCTGATTTTAAGCATCCTAATATAGTTAGGAACCCTCCCTTGCAGCTAAAATATAGGTAGATTAGGATTAGGATAAGATAGGATAGGATAAGGTTTGTTTGGATAAGATAAGCTAAGATAAGGTTATGGATAATGTTTTGCATAAGGTTTCTTCACTTGAGCTGATTCTTTGGCTTTAACTTTCCTTCTTCAAGTAGGAAACCTTGTTTGAGTAGGATTCTTCAATCTTCTAGAAATCCAACTTCAACTAGGAATCATTCTTCAACTAGGAATCCATTGTTGACTAGGATTTCATCTTCAATTAGGCACTTTCCTACTTCAATTAGGAAACTTTGCATCTTCAATTCTTCAACTTTGAAACACATTCCTAGCTTCTTCAATCCTTCAAATTTGTCCATTCTTTGTGCTCCATAAGCATGAACTCCATTCTAGCTCAATTTTGCTCCAAAATGCTCCAAATTGCATCTTTTTATATGCTTTGCCCTTAAAACCTGAAAACACATGGAAATAGCTTAAAAGACTACTTTAACTAAGAAAACATAACAAAAATGCATAAGAACAAGCTAACTAAGGTGCATAAATATGCCCCTATCAGTTGCCGGGGATTAGCAACTTTGCTAATCCCTCGTTCTTTTTGTTTATTTGTTATTTTCGTTTATTTTCTATTGCAGATTGCTAACTTGTTTTGTTTCTTTGTTTTTAGGTACTAGTGCATGACTCGAAGTTCCAAACCTGTTCGTGAGCATATTTTGGACTTCGACGACGATTTCGAGAGAACTTTGAGAAGAAGGTAAAACCGAAGAGTCTAACCCACCTAGCCTGGAACCTGACCTTGAAGAACAAGTTCTAGAAGAAGAGGAGGATCCCACGGCACAAGTGGGTGGAGAAGGGCAAGGCATGGCCATGGACAACCGTACACTCAAGGAGCTTTCCGCATCGGGTTTGGATAATGACGCACCATTGTGTATCCAATATCCCATGGCTGCCCAAGGTAAAACCGAAGAGTTCGAACTAAAGTCAAGTTTGCTCCACCACATTCCAAAGTTCCATGGGCTGTCCATGGAAGATTCGAACAAACATTTGAAAGAATTTGAAGTGGTGTGCTCAAGTATGACTCCGGTTAACGTTGACGGAAGTATTTTAAAGATGAAGGATTTTCCATTCTCTTTAATGGACAAGGCCAAGGATTGGTTGTACGAGTTGGCTCCCGGAACAGTTACGTCTTGGGAGAGTATGAAGAGGGCGTTTCTGGAGAAGTTTTTCCCAACTTCTCGCATCATTCTTCTTCGTAAAAAAATAAGTGGAATTCAACAAGATGAAGGTGAGTCTTTTCCTACATATTATGAACGATTTAAATCACTTGTTGCTTCTTGTCCACAACATCAGATGAAGGAGGAGTTGCTTTTGCAATACTTCTACGAAGGGCTCCTACCACTAGAACGTCAAATGCTCGATGCTTCGGCGGGTGGAGCATTGGTGGACAAAACGCCCATGGCTGCAAAAATCTTGATTGCTAATAGAGCGTTGAACGCTCAACAATACGAGCCAAAGAGGACCCCCACGGCAACAAGTTCATGAGGTAAGTTCCACATCCAATATTCAATCTCAGTTAGCTAATCTTACTTCTATTGTTTCACAGATGGCCGAGGGAATGAAGATGCAAGGACCCATGGTGTGTGGTGTATGTTCTATCCAAGGACATGCTTCCGAAAAGTGTCCTCAACTCATCGAGAATGGTAGATGGGAGAGCGCTAATGCCATTGGGTTTCAAAGCCAAAATCAGCCAAGACATGATCCATACTCCAACACGTATAACCCGGGGTAGAGAGACCATCCAAACTTCAAATGAAGAGAGCCACAACAAGCCCAACCACAAGGAGGCTTTAGGCAACAACCCCCGGGCTTCTACACCAAACCATACACACCCCCTCAAATACAACCACAATCTGCCCCAAATACTTCAGGTAATGTTTTGGATAATGATACACTTGTTAAGTTACTAACCACTTTGACTAATGGGCAGGAAAATCAAAACAAAAGGGTGGACCAACTAGAGAAACAAATGGGACAGATTGCCGAGGTTGTTAGGCAGATTAGAGACCAAGGAAGGCTTCCTAGTTCTACCATTCCAAATCCAAAAGGAGGGTTTGAATCAGCCAAAGCAATCACCCTAAGAAGTGCTAAGGAAGTTGGGGCAGGTTCTTCATCAAAAACAGGTCATAACGAGGATGAAATTTTGCAAATGGAAGAGGAGGAATCAAGGCCACCCACGGCAAAGGTGGTTCCACCTTTGCCGCAAACTCCTAGTACCCCACATCTGTCCAATTTGTCCAACAAGGGTAAGAATGTGTCAAATTCGGTTTATACTAATGTTTTTCCTTCGGATGTTCCTTTTCCTAGTAGGTTTATACAAACGAAGAAGGAGGAAGCTGAAAAGGACATCATTGAGACATTTAGGAAAGTTCAAGTAAACATACCTTTGTTGGATGCAATGAAGCAAGTCCCGAGGTACGCCAAGTTTTTGAAGAAGTTGTGCACCACTAGGAAGAGGATGTCGACTAAGGGAGTGGTAAAGGTAGGTGAGAATGTGTCCGCCATCTTGCAACGCAAACTACCTCCCAAGTGCAAAGATCCGGGTAGTTTTACCATTCCTTGTGTCATTGGTAACACTAGATTTGAATCTGCCATGCTTGATTTAGGTGCTTCTATAAATGTTATGCCATATTCCATTTATGCATCTATGAACTTAGGAGCATTGAAAAATGATGGTGTAATAATACAATTGGCCGATAGATCTAATGCCTATCCAAAGGGAGTTTTGGAAGATGTTCTTGTGCAGGTTAATCATTTAGTCTTCCCGGCGGATTTCTATGTCCTCGAAATGGATGAGTCAGACCAGGCTCCTTCGCTGCCCATCCTCCTTGGAAGGCCATTCATGAAAACGGCCCGGACGAAGATTGACGTGTATAGTGGAACTTTGTCCATGGAATTTGATGGGGAAGTTGTTAATTTTAATCTTTCTGATTCCATTAAGTACCCTAGTGAGGACCATTCATGTTTCTCTATTGATATAATTGACTCTTTGGCGCAGGGATATCTCGAAGATTTGAATGCCGATGCGCTTGAAAAAGTCATTACAAGAGGCATGGAATTCAAAACCAAGGGGGCAGATTCTAGGGTAACCCACGGCATACAAGAATCATCCCATGCCGTGCCCCCTAGTGAGGAAATTATTGAGTTGGTTGCTGCCCTTGATTCGTTGCCTACACATGATGGTAAGTTTCCTAACCGTGAGTCCATTCCCATTTCGACTAATAAATTGCTTCCATCCATAATCCAGGCACTTACCCTTGAACTCAAACCTTTACCAAGCCATTTGAAGTACATCTTTTTGTTGGGAAACGAGACACTACCTGCCATCATCTCTTCATCCCTCATGGCACAAGAAGAGGAGAAACTAGTGCGTGTCTTGAAGGAGTTCAAATCTGCCCTAGGTTGGACATTGGCCGATATTAAAGGTATAAGCCCTACGACTTGTATGCATCACATATTTCTTGAGGAGGGGGCCAAACCAACTAGAGAAGCTCAATGCCGTCTCAACCCTCCGATGATGGAAGTTGTGAAAAAGGAGATAATCAAACTTCTAGATTGTGGGGTGATTTATCCCATCTCCGATAGTCGTTGGGTTTCAGCTATCCAATGTGTGCCCAAGAAATCTGGGGTGACGGTTGTCGAGAATGCGGAGAATGAGTTTGTGCCCACCCGAATTCAAACCGGTTGGCGAGTGTGCATTGATTATAGGAAGCTAAACGCAACCACACGAAAAGATCACTTCCCATTGCCGTTCCTAGATCAAATGCTCGAAAGGTTAGCACGTCATCCCTTTGGAACGTTTGCATATCGATGCATGCCATTCGGTTTGTGCAATGCCCCTGCCACGTTTCAAAGGTGTATGGTTAGCATCTTTTCTGATTATGTTGAGAAGATTATTGAGATATTCATGGATGATTTTAGTGTGTTTGGTAAATCTTTTGATAATTGCTTGGATAATCTCACTTTAATCTTGAAACGTTGTGTTGAAACAAACCTTGTGTTAAATTGGGAGAAATGCCATTTTATGGTTAAACAAGGTATTGTTTTGGGTCATATAATTTCTGAACGAGGAATTGAGGTTAATAACTCTAAAATAGATCTTGTACGCTACTTACCCTCTCCTACTTCGGTGAGAGAGGTTCGTTCTTTTCTTGGTCATGCAGGATTCTATAGACGATTTATCAAGGATTTCTCCAAGATTGCACAACCCCTATGCCGTCTCCTACAAAAGGATGTGTCATTTGAGTTCAACGAGGCATGTGAGAAGGCATTCACGACTTATGCAACGATAACTGGAAGTAATCAACTTATTTCACATATATAATCATGGTTTTGAATCCCCCCTAGCCAATAGGGGTTTTAGCCACTCATGTTCATAGCAAAACGAAAGGGAAAGAAATTACACATTGAAATTATGAAACGAATTACACCTAGAATGCACCAACAGCGCAGCTTGGACATCCAAGGATCCTTCCTTCTTCCTCCTTGCTGCAACGCACAAGTGGTTCGGTTTTGGGGATTATGGATGGTGTAGAACTATGGATTTAGGGTTAGGATGAGTGTATGGGGCGGCTAGGGATGTTTTTAGGCAGAAACTAGGGTGAATGGTGGTAGAATGGTGCGGCTAAGTGTATGGAATGGGTTCTGGCGTGAATGGCATTCTATGGATGATTTGTATTTGCAAAAGAGAGTTTATTTAAAGGGATTTCAGGAATTAAAACCCTAAGTTTATTTAGGTAAACAAAAATTAAGTCAAAAGCTTCTAGAATTAGGAAACAAAATCAGAAAATTAAAGGAAAGGCAAGGGAATATGCGGCAAGGGTTCTAAAACATATTAGGAATGTGTTTTAATGTTTAAAATCAGGAAAGGACCCTCTCCCTTGCACGGCAAGGAAGAGGAAAGGGTAAGGGAGGTGCGGCTAGGGTTCATAGTATGCAAGGAATGTGTATTTGATGTCCTAAAATGCTTAGGAGGCCTTCAAAATTGCTAAAACTTAGGGACAATTAGGAAAGGTCAAACCAAAGTAGGAAACCTTGGCTTAACTTTCCTATTTCAAGTAGGAATCCTTCTTGGAGTAGGAATCCTCATTTGATTAGGAATCCATCTTCAATTAAGAATCCTTCGTTGATTAGGATTCCTTCGTCATGTAAGCACTTTCCTACTTCAACTAGGAAACCTTGTTCAAGTAGGAATCATCATCTTCAAGTCTTCAAATTCGTCCAAACCTTGGCTCCAAATATGTGCCATGAATTCCAAGCTCCATTTTGCTCCAAAAATTCATCTTCTTGCCTACTTTGTCCTTAAAATCTGAAAACACACGAAAATGACTTTAAACACTAAAATAACTAAGGAAACACAACATAAATGCACAAGAACAAGCTAACTAAGTCGCATAAATATGCTCCTATCAGATTTATCAAGCAAAGAAAAGAAAAGTAGCACAAGTGAGTTATTAAGTAACAAATTCGTCAAAATTGCCTGTGCAGATTAGCTGATTTTGGAAGCATGTTACTAACAGCTCAGAATGAATGAGAGAATGAGCCTTATATGGTTGGAAAGCTATGGATGTCTATTTTCTGGAGCAATTTACGGATTGTTAATACCATTTTTCTAGAAGAAGTTATGGGCATTGTAACACTGAAAGGTTCAGAAACGGGCTAAGCAGATTTCACTAACAAAGTGAGAAAGTAAAGGCATTTGTTTTGTGTTTTGCTTTGTCATCAACACTTAGCAGCAATTGGGGTTATGATTACACTCATTTGGCTTTGGAGCAAGTGGAAATTGATGTGAAAATTAACTTAACACACAAATTAAACCCTCTTGTTGACAATTGTAGTATAGATAAGTAGGGATCCTTCTGGACCGGGGATTAGGAGGGATTGCTAATCCACTCTAAGCTGACTTAGAAACACAATAATAAACTTAAAAACACTTAACAAGACTCACAAGACTCAAAACAAACTTAAAAGACTCAAAACTGCCTAAAAACAACACTAAGGCAGTTTCTGCTACTAACACAAGTTTTGGACGAAAATTGATTATATATTGACTCAAAACACTTAAAAACACAATCTAAAACAAGTTCTAACTAATATGACTCAATAAAGTAAAGTGGGGATTGGTTTTGGACGAAAATAAGTAAAGCAAAACAAAAACAATTTAAACAGATTCTTAGACAAATTTAGGTGAGAATTGATGGGTGATGGGTTAACTAGGGAGTTCTTCTCCACACATGAAACACTAGCATTCAAATTGATTTCCAATTGCTTCTCTCAATAAGTCATGAAACTCAATACTCCAGGTTAACTGTGATAGCATTTTTTTAACCTTCAAGTTCTCCTTAAGTTAATGAATTGGATGGGAAAGGACATACAACAATTCAAAGCACTCTCTAAGAGTCCCCTACGTGAAAAGCACAATAAAGGTACAATCAAAGATCATTAAGTTTCATGAAAACTATAAGCATTGACAAGGCAATTGTTACTATGAAAAGCATGAAACTTTTGCCAAGAATTCACTTAACACGATCGTTTATAAGCGACCTCCACTACTTGCAAATATAAGTTTGTAACTATTAGGTGAAACTCCCTTATATTTTAGCTTCAAATCCTTGCATGAAACTACTAAGTGTGCACTCTTAATAAACATACAAGAATAAGTTATCAATCAAACGGTTAAGCAAATTGAATTCACAACTTATGAAATAACAACTGAAGGTAATAAATTCATAATGCAAGTATAATCATGGTATTGAATAGCCCCCTAGCCAAGAAGGGCTCAAATCCTCATAAACGCAAAACAAGGATACATAAATTTAGACATTGAAAACAAAGAATGAAAACACCTATAAACGCTTCAACAATCCAACGTCTTGAATGACAAGCACGTCCAAGGGTCTCCTTCCTTCTTCTTTGCTGCGGCACAAGGGATGGGTGAAGGTTTTTGTGGTGATTTGTGGTGGTGGATGGATATAGGTTGGTTATGGTGAAGGGTGGAGTGCTTAGAATGGTCAGCAAGGGGTCTTATTTATAAGGAAAGGAAGGGCTACAAATTTGTTAAATTTGGAATCAGAAATCAATGGAAAATAGGCAAGAAAGGTGCAGGAATTAAAGAGAAAAGGAAAGGGAAATTCGGCAGAAATTGTAGGACATATTTAGGAATGTGTTTTGAAGCACAAAATAGGTAAGAAAGGATGTTGGGTGCGGCATAGGGTTTTAGGGAAAAGGAAATATGTTTTAGGACATAAAATAGGAAGGAGAATCTCTCCCTTGTGCGGCAAGGGATGTAACAAAACAGGAATGTGGTTTAGATGTACAAAATAGGAAAGAAAGGTTGTGTCTTGTGCAGCAAAGAACTAGAAATTAAAGGGATGGTGTGGCAATATCTAGGGCAAGTTCTAGGACTTCTAGAAACATGTAATTAAGCAACCTAACATGTTTTGAAACCCTTTTGTGGCTGGAATATAGGTGAGGAAGGATTAGGAACTTCCAAGCCAAGAATAGAAACTTTCAAGAATGGAAACCTCCAAGAATAGAAACTTCAACTTTAGAAACTTTGGCTTCCAATTCTGAACTCTTTGTTCTTCATTTTCATTTCTTCATTTCTTTCATCTCTTTATACATTCCTAGCCTCCTTTGATCTTCAATTTCGTCCATCTACTTAGCTCCAAGCATATGCTATCCATTCCATGCCCAAAAATGCTCCAAAAGGCTCCAAAATGCACATTTTTGCATACTTTGTCCTTAGAACCTGAAATTGCACGAAAATGACTTTAAACACTAAAATAACTAAGGAAAACAACATAAATGCACAAGAACAAGCTAACTAATTGCATAAATATGCTCCTATCAGAAATGCACAGCTAGGAGATGAACAAGGCACATGGAAGAAAGATGGACAGTACACACACAAAGAGAAAGGCATGGCATGGACAGTTTGACATGGGCAGAAAATGGGTGGATTGTTGGCTGAAATAATTAAGAATATGTGTGTGCAAATGCAAAGGAAAAACACACACACATGGGCAAAGGAAACACACACACATGGGCAGAAAATGGGTTGATTTGTGGCTGAAATGATGGAGGTCATGTGTGTGCAAATGTAAAGGGAAACATGGACATCACACACCCATAGAAACTGCACATGCAAGGAATTGAAGTGGTCCTCTCCTTAGCCTATAAATCCATCCATCATTCCCCTTCCTAAGGACAATCTTGATCCATCAAAAGAGCTTCATTCACAAACACAATTTCCTTGTAGTGACCTCCATCCATTCATTTAGCCATACTACATCTCACCAATCCATACACTTTCATCTCTTAGCCGTGCAAATCCATTCCATCCATATATCCATACACATCCTAGACACTTGTGCTACAACAAGGTGGTGAAAACAAAGGTCCTTGGCATTTCAAGCTTGGAACTTTGGAGCGTTTTAGGTGTACTTCGTTCTTGCTTTCAATGTCTACTTTGTTATTTTCTAATTTTGTTGCAATTATGAGTGGCTAAACCCCTATTTAGCTTGGGGGAAGTTTGAAACCATGAACATGCTTGAGATTTGATAGGAGCATATTTATGCGACTTAATTGGCTTGTTCTCGTGCATTTAAGTTGTGTTTCCTTAGTTATTTTAGTGTTTTGATGCGTAAATTAACTTAACACACAAATTAACCCTCTTGTTGACAATTGTAGTATATGTATAAGTAGGGATCGTTCTGGACCGGGGATTAGGAGGGCTTGATAAAACCTCCAAAATGACTTAGAAACACAAAAATAAACTTAAAAACACTTAACAAGACTCACAACAAAGTCACAAGACTCAAAACAGACTTAAAAGACTCAAAACTGCCTAAAAACAACACTAAGGCAGTTTCTGCTACTAACACAAGTTTTGGACGAAAATTGATTATATCTTGACTCAAAACACTTAAAAACACAAACTAAATTACTTTCTAACTAATATGACTCAATAAAGTCAAGGGGGTTTTGATTTTGGACGAAATTAAACTTGCAAAACAGATTGTAAATTGAAAACAAATTCTAGACGAATTTGGATAAAACTATGGATGATGGGCTAGCTAGAGGGTTCTTCTCCACACATGACACACTTGCATATAAACCAATTTTCAGTTGTTCTTTCGATAAATCATGAAACCCAACACCCCAGGTTAATTAGGTCCGCTTAAATTAACCTTCAAGTTCTCCTTAACTTATTGAATTGGATGGGAAAGCGCATACAACAACTCAACACATTCTTCAAAAGTCCTTTACGTGAAAAGCACAATAAAAATACAATCAAAGATCATTAAGCAACATGAGAACTATAAGTATTGAAGAGGCACTCGTTACTATGATGAGCATGAAACTTATGCCAAGAATTCATTTAACGCGATCGTTTATAAGCGACCTCCACTACTTGTGAATATAAGTTTGTAACTATTAGGTGAAACTCCCTTATATTCTAGCATCATATTCATGCATGGAAACTAAGCGTGCACTCTTAACAAACATACACGAATAAGTTATCAATCAAGCAATTAAACGAATTGAATTCACAACTTACGAAATCACAACCAAAAGTAATCAATTCATATTGCAAGCATGAACATGGTTTCGAATCACCCCCTAACTAAGGGGGTTTAGTTCCTCATAATCACAAAACAAAGATACATAAACTTAGACATTGAAAACAAAGAACGAAAACACCTAGAAACGCTCCAACAATCCAACATCTTGAATGGCAAGCACGTCCAAGGGTCTCTTTCCTTCTTCTTTGCTGCGGCACAAGGGATGGGTGATGGTTTTTGTGGTGGTGGATGGATATAGGTTGGTTATGGTGAAGGGTGGAGTGCTTAGAATGGTTAGAAAGGGTTTTATTTATAGGGGAAAGAAGGGCTACGAATTTATTAGATTTGGAATCAGAAATCAATGGAAAAGAGGCAACTAAAGTGCAAGAATTTAAAGAGAATAGGAAAGGAAATTCGGCAAAGAATGTAGGACAGATTTGGGAATGTGTTTTGGGGCATAAAATAGGTAAGAATCCTTTCCTCTTGTATGGCAAGGCTTTAGACAAAAATAGGAATGTGTTTAATTGCAGGAACTAGGAAAACAAGAGAGGGAAACAAGGAAGGTAAAGTAGGAAAATAGGAAGGTGGGTGCGGCAATGATGTGAAAATTACTTGACACACAAATTAAACCCTCTTTTTATCAATTGTAGTAAGTATGTAAGTAGGGATCGTTCTAGGCCGGGGATTAGAAGGGATTGCTAAATCACTTGAAAACTGACTCAAATACGTAAAAACAAGTTTAAAACACTAAACTAGACTCAAAGAATGCAAAACTAAACTTTAAAACACTAAAACAAACCAAATGACTCAAAACAGAAAACAAACACTCAAAACTGCCTTAAAAACACAATTTGGGCAGTTTTGAACACTAGACACAAATTTGGACGAAAATTAGGTTTTAACTTGACTCAAAACACTTAAAAACACAAACTAACTTGACTTCTAACTAATATGACTCAACAAAGAAAAGGGGGATTGATTTTGGACGAATTTAAAAACAAAACAAAACTTTGTAAACTAGAACAGATTTTAAAACGAATTTGGTGAAAGTGAATGGATGGAAGACTAGCTAAGGGGTTCTTCTCCACACATGTTACACTTGCATACGAAACGATTTCCAATTGCTTCTCAATAAACCATGAATTCTCAATGCCCCAAGTTAATTAGGTCCGCTTAAATTAACCCTCAGATTTCCCTAACATTATTGAATTGGATGATTGCATACGACAACCCAAAGCATTCCCCACAAGTCCCCTACATGATTGCATAATAGAGATACAAGCAAGAATCATTAAGTTCTATGAAAACCATAAGCATTGACGAAGCACTTGTTACTATGATTGCATGAAACTTATGCCAAGAATTTACTTAACGCGATTGAGATCATCAACCTTTACTACTTGTGAATATAAGTCCATAACGATTAGGTGAAATTTCCTTATATCCTAGCATTCAATTTATGCATGATAATTAAGCGTGCACTCTCAACCAACACACACAAATCAATGTAATTCACATAGATAAGTAAATTGAATTCACAACTTATGAAACGCAATTAGAAGTAATCAAATCATATCGCAAGCATAAACATGTATTTTGAATCCCCCCTAGCCAAGGGGGGCTTAGTTCCTCATACTCACAAAGCAAAGATACATAAATTTAGAAATTAAAATCCAAAGAAAGAAAACACCTAGAACGCTCCAACTTGGCAGCAAGCGCATCCAAGAATTCTCCTTCCTCCTTGCTACGGCAGAGAAGTTTAGAACAGGTTTTTGGGGTTATTTATGGTGTAGAATGGATGGGGAATGGTATGGAAAGGTTTAGGGTTGATGGGTGGTGCGGCTAGGGGTTGTTTTTGGCAGAAATTATGGAATATGGTGGTGGAAAGGTGCGGCAAAGAGAGGCTCTTTGTTTCTGACGTGAATGATGTATATGGGAGGTGGTATATGCGACATATGATAGGAGCATATTTATGCGCCTTAGTTAAGCTTGTTCTTGTGCATTTACATTGTTTTTCCTTAGTTAAAGTAGTCTTTTAAGCTAGTTTTGTGTATTTTCAGGTTCTAAGGGCAAAGTATGCAAAATGATGCATTTAGGAGCCTTTTGGAGCACATTTGAGCTTGGAATGGACATCATATGCTTGGAGCCAAGAGGATGGACGAAATTGAAGATTTGAAGATGATGTTTCCTACTTGAACAAGGTTTCCTAGTCGAAGTAAGAAAGCGCCTAATCAAGAGATGAAATCCTAGTCAACAAAGGATTCCTAATTGAAGAAGGATTCCTAATCAACGAGGGATTCCTAGAAGAATGAAGATTCCTACTCAAACAAGGTTTCCTACTCGAAGTAGGAAAGTTAAATCCAAATGACATCAAGTTGCAGCTACAAAGAAGATTTCCTAATCCTAATAGGCAAAGTTTCCAAGTGAAATGAGGAGTCCTTATCCATTTAGGACACCTTATCCATTTAGGACACCTAAACCTTATCCTTATCCCTTAATGCCGTACCCTAGGTCTTCTAGAAAACTGAATTCCTTGCCTTGCAAGGCCATCTAGAAGCCTTATCCTTCTAATTCATTCCTGCCGCACCTAGGAGGACCTTTCCTACCCAAAATCTGATTGTTTTAAGCCCTTTCCTGATGGGATTTAATCCTCCAAGTCCTAATCTGATTTGCTAGACTTTTAGGACCCTATAAATACATGGTGCCGCACCCATTCATTCATACCACCTCTCATACACATTCATTCATCCCATAAATTCAGAAATTCGTCCAAACACTTCTCCACACCTTTGCCGCACCATTCCCGTCCCCTAAACACTACTACATCCACCCATAACCATTCTCCACCATCCATAACCCCAAAGAACCTGTCCCTAGACCCTTTGCCGCACCAAGGAGGAGGAGAAGGAAGCTCGGAAGTTCATGCAATTCAAGTTCGCGTCGCGGGAATTTCTAGGTGTTTCTTTTCCTTTGCTTTCAATGTTTAAATACAATTCTCTTCGTTTTGTGCGTATGAGGAACTAAACCCCCCCTTGGCTAGGGGGGAATTCGAAATACATCTTTATGCTTGCGTTATGATTTGATTACTTCTAATTGCGTTTCATAAGTTGTGAATTCAATTTACTTATCTATGTGAATTACATTGATTTGTGTGTGTTGGTTGAGAGTGCACGCTTAATTATCATGCATAGATTGAATGCTAGGATATAAGGAAATTTCACCTAATCGTTATGGACTTATATTCACAAGTAGTAAAGGTTGATGATCTCAATCGCGTTAAGTAAATTCTTGGCATAAGTTTCATGCAATCATAGTAACAAGTGCTTCGTCAATGCTTATGGTTTTCATAGAACTTAATGATTCTTTCTTGTATCTCTATTATGCAATCATGTAGGGGACTTGTGGGGAATGCTTTGGGTTGTCGTATGCAATCATCCAATTCAATAACGTTAGGAAAATCTGAAGGTTAATTTAAGCGGACCTAATTAACTTGGGGCGTTGAGAATTCATAATCTCTTGAAAAGCAATTGGAAATCGTTTTGAATGCAAGTATAACATGTGTGGAGATGAACCCCTTAGCTAGCCTTCCATCCATTGTTTTACACCAAATTCGTTTTAAATTCTGTTTTGATTTACAAGTTTATGTTTGTTTTCAATTTCGTAAAAACCAAATCCCCCTTTGTTTTCAAGTGTCAAATTAGTTAGAAAGTGTGTTAGTTTGTGTTTTTAAGTGTTTTGAGTCAAGTTAAACCCTATTTTCGTCCAAATCTTGTTTAGAGTCCAAAACTGCCCAGAAAGTGGTTTTAAGGCAGTTTTGAGTGTTTTAAGTTATAGTTTCACATTCCTTGAGTCTAGTTTAGTGTTTTAAACTTGTTTTTACGTATTTGAGTCATTTTTCAAGTGATTTAGCAATCCCTCCTAATCCCCCGCCTAGAACGATCCCTACTTACATTCCATACTACAATTGATAAAAAGAGGGTTAATTTGAGTGCTAGTTAATATCATATCAGCATAGAATGAAAACACATATATATAGGCACCACAAACCCTAGAGAAATCAGGTTAGGCAATGGGCTAGGGTTTAGGTGCGGCAAAGGGTTAAAATCCACAAGGAATTAGGTTAAAACAATCAGATTTTTAGTGGGAATAAGGCCTAAGGTGCGGCTAGGGTTAGGGTTAGAGATGGGCCTTCTAGAATGCCTAGCAAGGCAAGGAAATTAGATATTCTAGAGGCCTAGGTGCGGCTAGGGTTAAGGGGAAAGGATAGGTCATCTAAAAGTCCAAAGCCAAGGATAGAAACTCTCAAACATGGAAACCTCCAAGAATAGAAACTTCCAACTTTAGAAACTTTGGTTTCCAATTCCTAATTCTTTGTTCTTCACTTTCATTTCCTCATTTCTTAAGCTCATTTGACCTTTAAACTCGTCCATTCCTTGTGCTCCAATAGCATACACAACATTTCAGCTCAATTTTGCTCTAAAATGCTCCATTTTGCACTTCTATGCATACTTTGTCTCTAAACCTGAAATTGCACGAAAATGACTTTAAACACTAAAATAACTAAAGAAAAACAACATAAATGCACAAGAACAAGCCCACTAAATCGCATAAATATGCTCCTATCAGGCAAAGATATTTAGGTCATCTAAGAGCATTTATTTAGTGTCCTAAGATGTTTAGGAAACTCCTTTGTAGCTGAAATATAGGTGAATTAGGATTAGGAAAGTTTAGAGCCAAAGATGGAAACCTTCACAAATGGAAACCTCCAAGAATAGAAACTTCCAACTTTAGAAACTTTGGCTTCCAATTCTGAACTCTTTGTTCTTCATTTTCATTTCTTCATTTCATTATTCATTCCTAGCCTCCTTTGATCTTCAATTTCGTCCATCTTCTTAGCTCCAAGCATATGCAATCCATTTGATGCCCAAAAGGCTCCAAAAGGCTCCAAAATGCATCTTTTTGCATATTTTGTACTTAGAACCTGAAAACACACAAAAATGGCTTTAAAGACTAAAATAACTATGAAATAACAATGTAAATGCACAAGAACAAGCCAACTAAGTCGCATAAATATACTCCTATCAAATTCCCCCACACTTAGCTTTTGCTAGTCCTCGAGCAAAACAAAACAAAGTAAAACCTAGACTTTCCAACAATTTTCTTAGGGATTTCCAATGCACATGACATGATAAAAATCATTACTTACACAGATTTTAGTCATCCTTACCCACGAGCACATACTTAATCGTAGTCACCATTTACTAGTTCGCATATAATCAATTAAAACATGGTTTTGAATGTAGTAATATGCCTTAGAGAATTCCATCAATTCCTTACTAGATATGCACTCAATTTTCACTCAGATTTTCTGACTACACTCCCTACACTAGGTATATGTGAGAAGATTGATGTAAACATGAATACTAGTACTCACATATGTTATAGCAAAGAAAGCACTTTTCTGGAATTATAATGCATGTATATATATGATCTCATGAACGGAATGCTACTACTTAGAAGCGAGAACCAGTGATATCATATGCTCATACCAATTCCAAACTCCACATATTGAAATACATAACACTCAAGATTGAAGTCTAAAGGTTCTAACGGGGCTAAGGGTATTGGTTAACAAAGAAAGGTAAGGAAAAACAAACGTTCTTAAAGAAATAGTAAGCAAAGTAATGAAATTGATACTTAGAATTCACTTTTGAATGCAACAATCAACTTTTAAACACAAGGGAAGATTCATGCAACACTTAGGGTCAAATTCAAACTTTTGGACCCTTTCGTCAACAACCAACACATGTGAATTCATTTTCACTTATTTTCAACTCTTTTTCTTTCCTTTCATACACTTTTCTTCTCTCTTTTTCTTTTTCCACGAAATTTTTTATTTTTTATTTATTTTTTATTCCGTGCCTTTTTCTCTCTTTTTGGCACACAAAACACAAAATTCCCTTCCCCCACACTTGTTTTTCAGCATAATGTTGATCAAAAGTAATTCACTCTAAGTCATGCTTCACTATTCTTTAAGAACAAGGGTGTGAACAGTCCTAATCTAGGCTAGGTAGGGATAATGTGGTTAACAAAGAAAATAGGCTAACAAAGGCTCAAAAACTTACAAAACATATGACAAAAGGGATAGGCTTTTTGGCTTTGGTGGTAACTAAACAACTTCATCTTGAATATGTGTTATGCATTCAATATCATGCTTTGAATGGAACGGGCATGAGTTCTAGTATTTGGATCTATAATGATGAAACGCATTCTAAGTAGCAACCAAGCAAAGAATGATGAGATCATGCAACGACTTTAGAAAACAAGAATGCACAGATTAATAACTCTCCAAATAATATTTAGGCTCAAGTCTCACAGGGATGTAGCGTTAATTTGAGTTCCTTCCTTCAAGCATGTTACAAAAACTGATTTTTTTCCTTTTGTGATTACATGTGAATTCTTAAACTATAACTACAACCAAGCATAAACCAAAGAGCATATCAAACTTCCATCCATGTTTATAACTTTCTTTAACAGTCATGCACTTAAAAACCAAATCCTCATCATTGTGTTGGAAGGTACCCTAAGACACAAACAAACACACAAAAACAACTCTTATTGGGTTTTTCAAAACAATTTTTCAAATTTTTATCAAATTTTCGGATTTTTACTTCAACACACACCAAAACAGCTCAAAATGCACTAAAAACACTTAAAAACAGTGAGAAACAACACTTGAAGGGATAGGTAATAAAACCCACGAATTTGCATCAAAAATACTTTGTTATCCCCCCACACTTAAATCAAACATTGTCCTCAATGTTTTAAGCATAAACTCACACAAAGCAAACAAACAAAAAAAACAACTAAGTTTGATAAAATAAAGGCAGCAAAGATAAGGGTTTAGGAATGCAAATCTGAGTGTGGAGTGAAAGTTCCATCGTTCCTAAGTTGAATGCATGGGTTGCCTCCCAAGAAGCGCTTGCTTTAATGTCTTGCAGCCAGACGAAGACCTCCAATTAAGCTCCATTGGTGGCCAGGGCATGGAATTGATCTTTGAATGGACGGTGATACTTTAAATGATCTGACAATGGTTTAAATTCTAACGTGGGTGCCTGAATCATCAAAATCAACATGTTAGTAAAAAACGTATTTGAAATTGGAGAAAATATCTTACCTTTTTGCTTCGATAAGAACTCAAGGACGAACACCGCTTCTTTGAACGTTTCAGGGACTTTGAATATGGCCAGATTTACTACGATGGTTGTGATTTGTCCCGTGTCATCAAACTCAACTTCTTTGGGCTTTGTTGTTTCAAATACGTCCTCTTTGATGAATTCTAGATACTCCCCAGCCACTTACTTCTCTTTAATCCTTCTTCTTGGTGTACAATTCTCTTCAGGGATTTCAACACAATCTGGAACTTGTTTTGGTGTACCAAGAATTGGGATATCACTTTGCACCTTGGGAAGGGCTTCCACGATGTCTTTTTCACTTTCTTCTTACTTGGGAATCAAAAACCTGCAAGGAAAAGGGACATTTGGTGGAATGGGGTAAGAAAGATTTGAATTTTGAACCAACTTACCTGAGTTGGACGGCATAGGGATTCTAGGAGGCTGCGGCAAGGGTTGTTTGATGCGAAATAGATAAGCACACAAATTAAACCCTCTTTTGTCAAATTGTAGTAAAGATGTAAGTAGGGATCGTTCTAAACCGGGGATTAGGAGGGATTGCTAAACGCTTGGAAACTGACTTAAAAACTCAAAAACAAAGTTTAAAACACTAAACTAGACTCAAAGAATGCAAAACTAAAGGTTAACACACTTAAACAAACCTAAAACTCAAAACAGCAACCTAATGACTCAAAACTGCCTAAAAACCACTTTCTGGGCAGTTTTGAGAACCTAACAAGAACTTGGACGAAATTGGGTGAAAACTTGAATCAAAACACTTAGAAACACAAATCAAAACACTTTCTAACTAATCTAAGACTTCAAAATAAAGGGGGATTTGTTTTGGACAAAAATTGAAAACAAAACAGAAACTTAAAACAAAACAGATTGTAAAACGTTTTTGGATGAAAAGGATGGATAAAAGGCTAGTTAGGAGGTTCTTCTCCACACATGTCACACTTGCATACAAAACGATTTCCAGTTGCTTTTCGATAAACTATGAATACTCAACGCCCCAAATTAACCGTGAATTGCACTAATTAACCCTCAGTTTTTCCACAAGTTATTGAGTTGGATGATTGCATACGACAACCCAAAACATTCCCTACAAGTCCCCTACATGAATTGCATAATAGAGATACAAGCAAGAATCATTAAGTTCTATGAAAAACATAAGCATTGACGAAGCATTTGTTACTATGAATTGCATGAAACTTATGCCAAGAATTCATTCAACGTGATCGTTTTCAAGCGACCTTCACTACTTGTGATTATAAGATTGTAACTATTAGGTGAAACTCCCTCATAATCTAGCATCATATTCATGCATGGAAACTAAGCGTGCACTCTCAATCAACATACACAAATAAGTTATCAATCAAATAGATGAACGAATTGAATCCACAACTTATGAAATAACAACCGAATGTAATCAAATCATATTGCAAGCATGTACATGGTTTCGAATTCCCCCCCTAACCAAGGGGGGTTTAGTTCCTCATACTCACAACACAAAGAATATCAAAATTAAACATGGAATTCAAAGGAAAGACAACACCTAAAACGTTCCAGCAACCCTCAATTGAATGGCATGAACGTCCCAAGCTTTCTCTCCTCCTCTTGGCTGCGGCACAAGGACTAGAGACAGGTTCTAGGGGTTATTTGGATGGATGAGTAGGTAAGGGATGATATGGTAGTGTGTTGGGGACATGGGGGTTGTGGCAAGGTGGGGAAATATGGCAGATGGGTGAAGGAAGGCTGCGGCAAGGTGGGGAAATATGTTTGGACGAATTTCTGAATTGTGGAGGGGGTGGTATATGGAGGTGTAGAATGGTGGCTGGAGTAGAGGAATGGTTCGGCAGAGATGGAAGGTTGCTGGAATGGATGGAAAAGTGGCAGATTGAAGATATTAGGGTCATGATGGCTGCGGCAAGGAGTGGGAAGTGGCTGGTTGATTATTTTCTGAATTGTGGAGGGGGTGATATCGAATTTAGGCTTTAAAACATCTATTTATAGGCTAGGGTTTCCATAAAATCTGATGGGAAAGGGTTATGGTTTTGGAGATAAAAGGCTTGGCCCATCCAAGGGAGAAAAGAACTAGGGTTTTATGCAGATTTTTAGGCTTCTAGAACATTAGGTGCGGCACAAACCCTAGGGAAGATAGATTAGGGTTTAACTTGGCAGAAATTAAATGATTAGGCCCTAGGGTGCGGCATGGACTTAGGGTCCACAAGGAATTAGGGTTTAGGTCATCTAAAAGCCCAAAGCCAAGAATAGAAACTCTCGAAATTGGAAACCTCCAAGAATAGAAACTTCCAACTTTAGAAACTTTGGTTTCTAATTCTGAATTCTTTGTTCCTCACTTTCATTTCTTCATTTCTTAAGCTCCTTTGACCTTCAACTCGTCCATTCCTTGTGCTCCATAAGTAAGAACGCCATTTTAGCTCAATTATGCTCCATGCTGCACTTCCTTGCATACTTTGTCTCTAAAACCTGAAAACACATAAAACTAGCTTAAAAGACTACGTTAACTAAGAAAACACCATGAAAATGCATAAGAACTAGCTAACTAAGGTGCATAAATATGCTCCTATCATTGTTCTACCCTTGCCGTGGGTGTGTCTTCTTCATCCTCTTCAATTAGCAGTTGTTCGTCCTCCCCTTGGATTTGTTTGGACGCCCTTGGTTCAACTTCAACCTCCATGGCACTTCCCAAAGTGATGGCTCCAGTAATTTCAAAATCTTCCATTGAATTTACAATGTTTGCGTTGGAGAATTCACTTTGAATTTGTGCCATGAACTCCACAATCTGCCCAACTTGTTTCTCTAATTTATCCATCTTGTTGGCTTGATTTTCTGCTTCCTGTGTCAAAGAGGTGAGTAATTGAACAATTTGGTCATTATCCATTGACGTACCTTGATGTGAAAATTATGTTGACACACAAATTAAACCCTATTTGTGACAATGGTAGTAATGATGTAAGTAGGGATCGTTCTAACCGGGGATTAACTAGGGGTGCTAATCTAATATAAATTGATTTAAAAACACAAAAACTAAACTCAAAGACTCTAACAAGACTACTATGACTCAAAACAGATTTGAAACACTCAAAACTGCCTAAAACAATCAAATTGACTCAAAAAGAACTAGAACTTGATTTGGACGAATTTAAAAGTGTTTATGACTCCAAATGCTTAAAAACACAAAATAAAACAGATTTGAATGATTAAGACTCACAAAATATGGGGGGATTGTGTTTGGACGAAAATAAACTAAATGCCTGATATGATATTAACTAGCACTCAAATTAAACCCTCTTTTTGTCAAATTGTAGTAAAGATGTAAGTAGGGATCGTTCTAGACCGGGGATTAGGAGGGATTGCTAAACACTTGGAAACTGACTTAAAAACTCAAAAACAAAGTTTAGAACACTAAACTAAACTCAAAGAATGCAAAACTAAAGGTTAAAACACTTAAACAAACCTAAAAACCAAAACAGCAACTAGAAGGCTCAAAACTGCCTAAAAACCACTTTCTGGGCAGTTTTGAGCACCTACACTAATTTGGACGAAATTTGATGAAAACTTGAATCTAAATACTTAGAAACACAAATGAAAACACTTTCTAACTAATCTAAGACTTCAAATTAAAGGGGGATTTGTTTTGGACGAAAATTTAATACGAAAATAGAAACTTGAAACTAAACAGATTGTAAAAACGATTTTGGTGAAATAGATGGGTAAAAGGCTAGTTAGGAGGTTCTTCTCCACACATGTCACACTTGCAAACAAAACGATTTTCAGTTGTTCTTCCGATAAACTATGAATACTCAACGCCCCAAATTAACCGTGAATTGCACTAATTAACCCTCAGTTTTTCCACAAGTTATTAAGTTGGATGATTGCATACGACAACCCAAAACATTCCCTACAAGTTCCCTACATGAATTGCATAATAGAGATACAAGCAAGAATCATTATGTTCTATGAAAAACATAAGCATTGACAAAGCATTCGTTACTATGAATTGCATGAAACTTATGCTAGGAATTCATTCAACGCGATCGTTTTCAAGCGACCTTCACTACTTGTGATTATAAGATTGTAACTATTAGGTGAAACTCCCTCATAATCTAGTATCATATTCATGCATGAAAACTAAGCGTGCACTCTCAATCAACATACACAAATAAGTTATCAATCAAAAAGATGAACGATTGAATCCATAACTTATGAAATAACAACTGAATGTAATCGAATCAAATTGCAAGCATGTACATGGTTTCGAATCACCCCCCAACTAAGGGGGTTTAGTTCCTCATACTCACAACACAAAGTTTATTGAATTGAAACATCGAAGACATAAGAAAGATTACACCTAAAACGCCAAAGAATTCCACTTTGAATTCTGCACAGAAAGCTCCTCTTTCTTCTTCTCCTTGCTGTGGCAGAGAGGGTTTAGGGGATTTTTGGGTAGTTTTGGATGATTTTGGATGAGGGAGAATGGTGGAAAAATGTTTAGGATGGGTGTAGGGCACGGCTAGGAAGGTTTGGGGTCAGAAAATATGGAGTTGGGTGAAGGTTGGGCTCGGCAAAGGTGAGTGATCGGATCATATTTATATATATTTTTACTTCAAATTCACTCGTCCTTTCTTAGTTAGTTCCTTATATTTTTGAGCTATTTACGTTATTTTTGTGTTTATAGGATTTGTTATACAAAGAGAATAAAAATGGCACAAATAAGCTTTTCTATGGTCTGTTAATGTTGTAGTGCCTTAGAATATTATTTCTATGAATTTTTCTTTTACTATGGCCGTCCAAGTTGTGGCCATCTTGTCCGTTCAGTAAGATTTAAATGTTCCAAGATAAAGTTTTTGTTGCATGGGTTATTAATTGCTAATACCTTAGGGTGATTTATAATATTTTATCAGTCACAAACTTCTGTGAACATTTTCCTCTCCTGGACTCTTATGTGAGTATTTTGCACTGAGAATTTCTAATGGTACGAAACTTATGTTAGCTTCATGTTTCATAATTATTGTCAGCTGGCAAGTGCATGCTATGTGGAAGACCAAAAAGAAGGAATAAAATAAGCTGCAATTGCAGGTGGACTTGGTAGG
Source organism: Malus x robusta (assembly GCA_963082935.1). Taxonomy (NCBI): domain Eukaryota; kingdom Viridiplantae; phylum Streptophyta; class Magnoliopsida; order Rosales; family Rosaceae; genus Malus; species Malus x robusta. The sequence continues at coordinate 15,465,781 of OY720325.1, read as the reverse complement.
TGGAACAAAAGAATAATGGGATAATAAAATAAAGTAAATGATGAGGAAAGACAGAAGGAAAGCACGGCAAAGCAGAGGGAAATAAGAGGAGAAGCAGGACAGATAGACACGGACTGGTGGAGAAAAAAGAATAAAAAGAAAATAATAGAAAAAAATGTCAAAAGGGAGACTGATGGAGGAATAAAATATAAGAAGTAGTGGAACACTGAGGCAGTGCGGAAAGAGGCACTGGCAGCTAGTGAGAGAAGGCAGAAACGAGAGGAGGATATATACGGGATTGGAAGAAGAAACAAGTGGGCTGTCTTGGGGGGAGAGGGCGCTGCCTTTTGGGCAGCGAGAGAACAGGTGGGAAAGAAAGCTGCCATTTGGCAGCTTGAGGTGGTGAGTAGAGGTCAGGAAGAAGGGAGCTGCCCTTTGGGCAGCGTGAAAAGAGAGCAGCAAGAAGCTGCGGGGGAGAGCAGTCAGCGTGGAAGGCTGACGGTGGAGAGAAGGGACACGGATAGAAGCAATCTGGACAGAGGGAACACAGCAAGCATTCACTCTCTTTCGGTTAAATCCTTCCAATCTTATATTTTATTTTTGTTTTAATAATGTGTAAATAAACTTATTTTGGCTAGAGGTTAATTCGAAACCATGAATATATTTGTAATATGAATTGATTACCTTCAGTTGTGATTTCTGAGTTGTGATTTAATTTGCTTAACTGCTTGATTAATAACTTATTTTTGTATGTCGATTAAGGATGCATACTTAATTTACATGCATGAATTTGATGCTAGAATATAAGTGAATTTCACCTAATCGTTATGAACTTATATTCACAAGTAGTAAAGGTTGCTAGTCACAATCACGTTAAGTAAATTCTTGGCATAAGTTTCATGCAAATCATAGTAACGAGTGTCTCGTCAATGCTTATGTTTTTCATAGAACTTAATGATTCTTGCTTGTATCTCTATTATGCAATTCATGTAGGGAACTTGTAGGAAATGTTTTGGGTTGTCGTATGCAATCATCCAACCCAATAACTTGTGGAAAAACTGAGGGTTAAAAAAGTGCTGTTCACGGTTAATCTGGAGTATTGAAATTCACAACTTATTGAAAGAACAACTGAAAATCAATTTAGGTTGCTTATGTGTCATGTGTGGAGAAGAACCCTCTAGCTAGTCCGTCATTTATCATTTTACCTTAATTTTATGTTTTTGTCAATTTTGTAATTTAATTAGGTTTAATTTACTTTTCATCACAACCAAACACCCATCCATTATTAAATTATATTATTTAGTTAGTTTTCTTTATTGTTAGTCTTTTAATTTAATTTCCGTCTATTTCAGTTCCTAGTGTTTAATTTAATTGTTTTCATTATTTTGAGTCATTTTAAGTGTGTTTCGAGTTATTAGAATTTTTAACCTAGTTTTGTGTCCTTGAGTCTTATTTAATATTTTTAAATTAATTTAGAATAGATTAGCAATCCCTCCTAATCCCCGGCCTAGAACGATACCCTACTTACATCTTTACTACAATTGTCAAAAGAGGGTTTAATTTGTGTGTCAAGTAATTCTCACATCAGTGAGGGACAGATTCTGGCGTGAATGGAGTTTTCTGGATGTGTTTTTGGGTTTTGAAAGGTAGATAGGATAGTATGGTGGTGCGGCAAGGTGTGGGAATGGTGTATGGAGGTTTATAATGGTGTCTAGAGGTGGAGAATGGTGGCTGGAATGGATGAAGGCTGCGGCAAGGTGGTGACTAGGGTTTTGACGAATTTCTGATTTGTGGGAAGGGAGATGGACGAATTTCTGAGTATGGAGAGGGTGATATGTGCGGCTATGGTGTAGAAATATATATATAGGCACTTAAAAACCCTAGCAAATCAGATTAGAACAATGGGCTAGGGTTAAGGTTTGTAAAATAGGGCTTCTAGGATGGAAAGGTGCGGCATGGGCTTAGGGTTTATAATCAGATTTTTGCATGTGAACAAGGCCTAGGTGCGGCTGAAATAATGGGCTAGGGTTAGGGTTTAGGTGCGGCATAGGTCCAAGAGGTAAGAATGGGTCATCCAAAAGCCCAAAGCCGAGAATAGAAACTCACGAAAATGGAAACCTCCAAGAATAGAAACTTCCAACTTTAGAAACTTTGGTTGCCAATTCCGATTTAGGAAAGATCAACCCAAAATGGAAACTTTTAGGCTTAGCTTTCCTACTTCAAGTAGGAAACCTCAAATCTTCAACTCTTCAATTCCATCCTAACCTTGTGTTCCAAGCATGTCCTTTTCAATCCAAGCTCCCTTTTTGCTCCAAAAGCTCCAACTTGCATCATTTCATGTAATATGTCCTTTAAACCTGAAAACACATGAAAGTAGCTTAAAAGACTACTTTAACGAAGAAAACATAACAAAGATGCATAAGAACTAGCTAACTAAGGCGCATAAATATGCTCCTATCAATGGCAGATTGTAAAAGAAACAGATTGTAAGACAAAGTTATGATGAATTAATGGATGATGGGATAGCTAAGGGGTTCTTCTCCACACATGAAATATATGCAACCTAAATCAATTTCCAGTTATCAATTTAATAAGTTATGAACCTCGACACTCCAAGTTAATTAGGTCCGCTTAAATTAACCTTCAGATTTCCCTAGAATCATTGAATTGGATGAATATGCATCGCAAACAAATTATTCCTAACAAGTTCTCTATATGAACAGCATGATAAAGACACAAGTTAGAATCATTACGTTCTTTGGAAATCATAAGCATCGACAAGTGATAGGAGCATATTTATACGACTTAGTTAGCTTGTTTTCTTGCTTTTAATTAGCTAAACTATGATAATTATAGTGTTTAAAGTGATTTTCGTGCAATTTCAGGTTTTAGTGTCAAAGTATGCAAAAAGAAGCAATTTGGAACATTCTAGAGCATTTTTGGGCCAACATTGGATAGTGCAAGCATGGAGGCATGAGGATGGACGAATTTGAAGACAAAAGAGGCTATGAACATGCTAAAAATCTGGTGAAACAAATACAAGTTGCAAGAAGGGATAAATTTCTAGAAGGATTGACCAAAACTTGACTCAAAACCAAGAAATTCTTCAATGCCGTGGGCATTGATTCACTTTCACCAGAAATTTGAATGATGATGCAATGCTTAAATCACCATGACATGTGAATGGATGACTCAATACCTAACCCACCAACAATTCCCACTCTTTGCCGTGCTCACCTACTCAATTCCACCAGAATTTTGTGTTAAACAAGTCCATCCTCTTCCTATAAATACCATAGCAGCAACCTCATTCAAATCATCTAGAAATTAACCATTCTCCAAGCCTTCCCATGCCTCTCCCTACATATCTAAACCTTCCCCATCCATTCCTCCATATAACCAACCATTCAACCACCATAACCACCTTGTGCCGCCACCATTGAAGGAGAGGAGGAGTAGTGTCGTGCCTATGCAATCTGCAACTATTAGAGTGTTTGGAATTCTTTCTTCTTTTAATTCTATGTTCATGTTTAATTTAACTTGCTGTTCAATTATGTTAAACATGTGGAACTAATTTCTTTTTAGTTAGAGGCAAATTTGAAGCCATGGACATATGTTGGTTATGATTTGATTTATTCCAGTTATGAATTCATGAACTTTAGATGTGGTTTACTTTTCTGTTTTGATTAAGAACTTGTTTATGTATGTGGGTTGAGGGTCGACACTTAATTTGCATGCCTAAACTTGATGCTAGGATATAAGGGAATTTCACCTAATCGTTATGAACTTATATTCATGAGTAGTAAAGATCGCTAGTCACGATTGTGTTTAAGTAAACCCTAGGCTGGATTAACATGCGTATTCCATAGTTATGAATGCCTAGTCAATGTTTATGATTTCTGTTGAACTTAATGATCTTTGTTGAATGTCTCTATCATGCGTATTCCATAGTTAGGGACTTTGATGAGGAATAATTTGGTTGTAATGCGTATTCCATTCAATCCAATGAATCTAGGGAAATCTAAGAGTTAATTTAAACGGACCTAATTAACTTGGAACATTGTCATTCATCGTTTGTTGAAGTCATAACTGGGAATCAAATTATATGCATATGTTCATGTGTGGATAAGGAACCCTCTAACTAGTTTCTCATCATTCTATTTCATCACAATCTGTTTTGTTTTAAGTTTGTTTTCAAAGTTTAAGTTTTAAAGTTCAATTTTCGTCAAAACAAAACCCCTTGCTTTTAAGTCTTGCTTTTAGAGTCAAAACTTGTTTCCTTTAAATCTTTTGAGTCTTTTAAAGTTATATTTTCGTCCAAATCACTTGTTAGGTCTAGAATTGAGTCTTTTTGATTGTTATTTGCTGTTTTGAGTGTTTTAAGTTAGTTTTGAGTTTATAGAGTCTAGTTTAGTGTTTTTGAGTCTTATATTTGTTGATTAGCATCCCTAGTTAATCCCCGGTCTAGAACGATCCCTACTTGCATCATTACTACAATTGTCATCAATAGGGTTTAATTTGTGTGTCAAGTAATTCTCACATCAAATTTTGGCGCCGTTGCCGGGGATTAGCAAAATTGCTAATCCCTTGTGTTTTTGCCGTGTGTTTTTAGTGTAATTTACCTAGTTTTCTTATTTTGTTTTGTTTTCTTGGTTTAGGTACTAATGCATGACGCGGAGTTCTCAAACTGTGCATATCTTGGACTTTAACGACGATTTTGAACGTGATTTGAGAAGAAAGAGGAGGCATCCCGAACCTAGTGAACCTAGTTCATGTTCAGAGGCCGAATCTGAGTCTGAAGAAGTGAAAGAAGAAGTTATGGCAGCGGACAATCGGACCATTAAAGAGCTTTCGACCTCGGGGTTGACCAATGCTGCACCATTATGCATTCAATACCCCGCGGCTGCCCAAGGCAAGACCGATGAATTCAAGTTGAAGTCAAGCTTGTTGCACCACATTCCGAAATACCATGGGCTTTCCATGGAAGAGCCCAACAAGCATCTCAAGGAATTCGATGTTGTTTGTTCGAGCATGACATCCATAAATGTCGACGGGAACATTCTGATGATGAAGGCTTTTCCATTCTCACTTTTGGAAAAGGCGAAGGATTGGCTTTACGAGTTAGCACCCGGAACGGTTACATCTTGGGATAGTATGAAAAGAGCTTTCTTGGAGAAGTTTTTCCCAACTTCAAGAGTCATTCTCTTGAGGAAACGGATTAGTGGCATCCAACAAGATCAAGGTGAATCGTTTCCTTCTTATTATGAACGTTTTAAATCACTTGTTGCTTCTTGTCCAAACATCAAATGAAGGAGGAGCTGCTCATTCAATACTTCTACGAAGGACTCCTTCCCATGGAACGCCAAATGCTTGATGGCTCGGCAGGAGGTGTGTTGGTGGATAAAACTCCGGGGGCTGCAAAAGTTCTAATTGCCAACCGGGCACATAATGCACAACAATACGAAGGTGTTGGACAAAGAGACCCCCCACGGCCACAAGTGAATGAGGTAAGTTCTATGCCCGAAATTCAATCCCAATTAGCTCACCTTACTTTTATTGTTTCTCAGTTGGCCGAGGGAATGAAGATTCATGGACCAAGTGTGTGTGGCGTGTGCTCTATACAAGGACATGCCAATGATCAATGCCCTCAATTGATTGAGAATGGGGGTTGGGAATCTGCCAATGTCGTGGGTTTTGGGAACCAAAATCAACCACGCCATGATCCATACTCTAATACCTACAATCCGGGTTGGAGGGACCATCCAAATTTCAAATGGCGGGATCCTCAACAACCCCAACAACAAGGAGGATTTAGGCAGCAACCACCGGGCTTTTATACAAAGCCATTCGTCCCTAATCAAAACCAAGTGCAATCTGCCCCAACAACCTCAGGTATATCTTTGGATAATGATCAAGTTGTTAATTTACTTACTACTTTGACGCAGGAAGTACAAACTCAAAATAAGGAGAGACAAATCCAAGACAAACGGGTGGACAATTTGGAGAAGCAAATGGGTCAAATTGCCGAATTTATGGGGCAAATTAGAGAACAAGGCAGATTGCCTAGTTCAACCGTTATGAACCCGAATGGAGGATTTGAAACCGCTAAGGCCATCATGTTAAAAAGTGGTAAACAGGTTGGAACGGACTCAAATACATCCAAATCAAGTCAAGACGAGGAAGACAAGTTGCTGCAAGAAGAAGCACAGGGAGCAAAGCCCAAGGCCAAGGATGACCAAACCTTGCCGAATTCATCTAGTCCTCCTAAACCGTCCCAAACCACCAAGGTAAGTCCCAATTCAACTTTTTCTAGTTCTATTCCACTAAATGTGCCCTTTCCTAGTAGGTTTAGGCAATCAAAGAAGGAAGAAGCCGAGAAGGACTTCGAACAAAGAGGTGGTTCAAGTAAGTGAAAATGTCTCTGCTGTGTTACAAAGGAAATTACCCCCTAAATGCAAAGATCCGGGTAGTTTTACAATTCTGTGCGTTATTGGTAATACTAAGTTTGAACAATGCATGTTAGACTTAGGGGCTTCAATTAATGTTATGCCATACTCTATTTATGCATCTATGAACTTAGGTGAGCTTAAAAATGATGGTGTGATAATTCAATTAGCCGATCGTTCTAATGCATATCCAAAGGGTGTTTTGGAAGATGTTTTGGTGCAGGTTGGTAACTTGATTTTTCCAGCGGATTTCTACGTGCTTGACATGGAAGATTCACCCCATTCCACCCCATTGCTGATTCTATTAGGGAGGCCCTTCATGAAAACAGCCCGCACCAAGATAGATGTGTTTAAAGGAACTTTAACGATGGAATTTGATGGGGAAGTCATTGATTTCAATCTTTCTGAAAGTATTAAATTTCCTAAGGACGATCATTCTTGCTTTTCTATTGATATAATTGATGATTTGGCGCAGGATTTTCTCGATTGTTTGGAGAGGGATACACTTGAAACAACAATTGCACAAGGAATCGGGCAAAAATCTGGTTTTGCCGTGCCTAGAAGTGTGGAGGAGGCCGAGATAGTGGCTGCCCTTGAGTCACTACCTCAATATCATGGTAAGCCTTCTAACCCAATTTCAATTTCAGTCTCCACTAATAAGTTGTTACCCTCAGTAACTCAGGCACCCGTACTTGAGCTTAAACCGTTGCCCGATCATTTAAAGTACGTCTTTCTGGGAGATAACGAGACATTGCCCGTCATTGTCTCCTTATCACTCACGGCCATAGAGGAGGAGAAGTTGATCCGAGTGTTGAAAGAGCACAAGACGGCCATTGGGTGGACTTTGGCCGATATTAGGGGAATTAGCCCGACTACGTGCATGCATCGCATACTTCTAGAGGAGGGGGCTAAACCAACTCGAGAGGCTCAGCGCCGTCTCAACCCTCCAATGATGGAAGTTGTGAAAAAGGAGATTATCAAACTTCTTGATTGTGGAGTAATTTATCCGATCTCTGATAGTCGTTGGGTATCACCGGTGCAATGTGTTCCAAAGAAGTCCGGAGTGACAGTGGTAAAAAATGCTGAGAATGAGCTTGTGCCAACCTGTATCCAAACAGGTTGAAGAGTGTGCATTGATTATAGGAAGCTCAACGCCACCACAAGGAAGGACCACTTCCCTTTGCCGTTCATTGATCAAATGCTTGAAAGGTTAGCCGGTCATTCTTTTTATTGTTTCCTTGATTGTTATTCTGGATATTTCAGATTGTCATAGCGCCGGATGACCAAGAAAAGACAACTTTCACATGCCCCTTTGGTACTTTTGCTTATCGTCGCATGCCTTTTGGTTTATGCAATGCTCCGGCCACGTTTCAAAGGTGTATGGTAAGTATCTTTTCAGATTTTGTGGAAAAGATTATTGAGGTATTTATGGATGATTTCAGTGTGTTTGGTGATTCATTTGATGGTTGTTTGGAAAATCTCACAATAATTTTGAAACGATGTGTAGAAACTAACCTTGTGCTTAATTGGGAAAAATGTCACTTTATGGTTAGACAAGGCATAGTTCTAGGGCATATGGTTTCAGAAAGAGGAATTGAAGTGGATAAATCGAAAATAGATCTTATACGCTACTTACCCTCTCCTACTTCGGTTCGAGAGATTCGTTCGTTTCTTGGTCATGCAGGATTTTATAGGCGATTTATCAAGGACTTCTCCAAGATCTCAAACCCTTTTTGTCGTCTCCTCCAGAAAGATGTGGCGTTTGACTTCAACGAGGAGTGTGAGAAGGCATTCAATCACCTCAAAGAAATGCTAACTTCGGCCCCTATCATAGTTCCACCGGATTGGAGCTTTCCTTTTGAGCTTATGTGTGATGCTTTCTAGAAGGATTGACCAAAACTTCACTCAAAACCAAGAAATTCTTCAATGCCGTGGGCATTGATTCACTTTCACCAGAAATTTGAATGATGATGCAATGCTTAAATCACCATGACATGTGAATGGATGACTCAATACCTAACCCACCAACAATTCCCACTCTTTGCCGTGCTCACCTACTCAATTCCGCCATAATTTTGTGTTAAACAAGTCCATCCTCTTCCTATAAATACCATGGCAGCAACCTCATTCAAATCATCCAGAAATTAACCATTCTCCAAGCCTTCCCATGCCTCTCCCTACATATCTAAACCTTCCCCATCCATTCCTCCAGATAACCAACCATTCAACCACCATAACCACCTTGTGCCGCCACCATTGAAGGAGAGGAGGAGTGATAGGAGCATATTTATGCGCCTTAGTTAGTTAGTTCTTATGCATTTATGTTGTGTTTTCTTAGTTAAGTTAGTCTTTTAAGCTATTTTCATGTGTTTTCAGGTTTTAGAGACAAAGTGAGCAAAAGGTTGCAATTTGGAGCATTTTGGAGCGAAATTGGGCTAAAATGGAGTTCATGCACATGAAGCACAAGGGATGGACGAATTTGAGGGATTGATTGATAGACGCATATTTATGCGACTTAGTTAACTAGTTTTCTTGCATTTACGTTATTAGTTCTTAGTTATTTTAGTACTTTAAGCCATTTTCGTGTGTTTGTAGGTCCAAAGGGCTAAGGTAGCAAGAAAGTGCATTTTGGTGCATTTTGGAGCAGTTTTGAGCTTGGAATGGATTACATATGATATGAGCAAGATGGATGGACGAATTTGAAGACAAAAGAGGCTAAGAACATGCTAAAAATCTGGTGAAACAAATACAAGTTGCAAGAAGGGATAAATTTCTAGAAGGATTGGCCAAAACTTCACTCAAAACACATCAATGCCGTGGCTTTTACTTCCACCTCTACCAGAAATTTGAGTAATGATGCAATGCTTAACTCACCATGACATGTGAGTGGATGATGCAATGCTTAGCTCACCATGACATGTGAGTGGATGATGCAATGCTTAGCTAACCATGACATGTGAGTGGATGACTCAATACCTAACCCACCAACAATTCCCACTCTTTGCCATGCTCACCTACTCAATTCCACCAACATTTTGTGTTAAACAAGTCCATCCTCTTCCTATAAATACCATGGCATCAACCTCATTCAAATCATCCAGAAATGAACCATTCTCCAAGTCTTTCCTTGCCTCTCCTACATATCTAAAACCCCTTCCCATCCATTCCTCCAAATAAACAACCATTCATACACATTTCCATTAGTTCCAAGGCTTGCAAAGAAGGAGGAGTGCTTGGAGTTGTGCTAGCCATTCCATTGGAGTTGTTGGAGCATTCTAGGTGTCTTCTACTTTGTTTCTCTATGTTTAATATCAATTGTTTTTGTTTAATTGCAAGTATGAGGAACTAAACCCTTACTTAGCTAGGGTGAAGTTCGAAGCCATGAAGATGTTTGAGATATGAATTGATTTCTTCCAATTGTGATTTAATAAGTTGTGAATGCAATTCAATTAACTACTTTCTTCAAAACTAATTCTTGTATGTGATTAAGGATGCATACTTAGTTTTCATGCATGAATTTGATGCTAGGATATAAATGAGTTTCCCCTAATCGTTACAAGTTTATATTCATTGGTAGTGAAGGTTACTAGTCACAATCGCGTTAATTGAATTCTTGGCAAACGTATCATGCATTCATAGTTACGAATGCCTCGTTAACACTTATGATTTTCATAGAACGTAATGATCTTTGATTGTATCTCTATTATGCATTCATGTAGAGGACTTTTGGAGAATAATTTGGATTGTCGTATGCATTCATCCAATTCAATAAATCAAGGAAAATCTGAGGATTAATTAGTGCATCACGGTTAATCTGGTTTGAAGAAGTGAAAGAAGAAGTTATGGCAGCGGACAATCGGACCATTAAAGAGCTTTCGGCCTCGGGGTTGACCAATGCCGCACCATTATGCATTCAATACCCCGCGGCTGCCCAAGGCAAGACCGATGAATTCGAATTGAAGTCAAACTTGTTGCACCACATTCCGAAATACCATGGGCTTTCCATGGAAGAGCCAAACAAGCATCTCAAGGAATTCGAGGTTGTTTGTTCAAGCATGACACCCATAAATGTCGACGGGAACATTCTGATGATGAAGGCTTTTCCATTCTCACTTTTGGAAAAGGCGAAGGATTGGCTTTACGAGTTAGCACCCGGAACAGTTACATCTTGGGATAGTATGAAAAGAGCTTTCTTGGAGAAGTTTTTCCCAACTTCAAGAGTCATTCTCTTGAGGAAACGGATTAGTGGCATCCAACAAGATCGAGGTGAATCATTTCCTTCTTATTATGAACGTTTTAAATCACTTGTTGCTTCTTGTCCACAGCATCAAATGAAGGAGGAGCTGCTCATTCAATACTTCTATGAAGGACTCCTTCCCATGGAACGCCAAATGCTTGATGCCTCGGGGGGAGGTGCGTTGGTGGATAAAACTCCGGAGGCTGCAAAAGTTCTAATTGCCAACCGAGCACATAATGCACAACAATACGAAGGTGTTGGACAAAGAGACCCCCCACGGCCACAAGTCAATGAGGTAAGTGCCATAACCGAACTCCAAAATCAAATGGCTAACCTTACTACTTTGCTTTCTCAGGTAGTGGAAGGTCCAAAAGTGCAAAACGTGGCAGCTTGTGGCGTGTGTTCCATGCAAGGCCACCTTACGGACAAGTGCCCACAGTTGATAGAAAATGGAGGGTGTGAGACCCTCAATGCCGTGGGATTTGGCAACCAATACCAACCAAGGAATGACCCCTTTTCCAATACTTACAATCCCGGTTGGCGTGATCATCCAAATTTCAAATGGCGAGAACCCCAACAAGGCCAACAACAAAGCGGATTTAGGCAACAACCCCCGGGTTTCTATCAAAAGCCGTTTGCACCAACTCAACCCCAAGCACAACCTGCCCAAAAATCAGGTTCGTCTATTGATAATGATCAAATTTTTAATTTACTAACTTCTATGGCGCAGGGAATGCAAAATAGGGACAAAAAGGTGGACGAGTTGGAGAAACAAGTAGGGCAAATTGTCGAGTTCATGGGGCAGTTTCGAGAGCAAGGCAAGTTGCCTAGCTCAACCATTGCAAATCCAAAAGGAGGCTTTGAATCTGCCAAGGCAATCATGTTAAAAAGCGGGAAACAAGTTGGAATAGCCCCACCACCATCCAAATCAGCCCCAAACAAGGTGGAGGAAGTGATAATTGAAGAGGAGGAACAAGGGTTGGCCACGGTAAGGAAAGAGGTTCCTTTGCCGCAAGTCTCCATGGCTCCTAAGCCATCCAATCTGCCAAATAAAGGTACAACCGTGTCCAATTCCATTCCTACTAATGATTTTCCTTTGAATGTCCCCTTTCCTAGTAGGTTCAAGCAAACAAAGAAAGAAGAAGCTGAAAAGGACATTCTAGAGACGTTCCGGAAAGTGCAAGTCAATATACCTCTCCTTGACGCAATTAAGCAGGTACCTAGGTACGCCAAGTTTTTGAAGGAACTATGTACAACAAAAAAGAGAATTTCAAACAAAGAGGTTGTCCAGGTAAGTGAGAATGTTTCCGCTGTTTTGCAAAGAAAATTACCTCCTAAATGCAAAGATCCGGGAAGTTTTACAATTCCATGTGTTATAGGCAATACCAAATTTGAACATGCTATGTTAGATCTAGGAGCCTCAATTAACGTCATGCCATACTCAATTTATGCATCAATGAACTTAGGAGAACTTAAAAACGATGGTGTTATAATTCAATTAGCCGATCGTTCTAATGCATATCCGAAAGGAGTTTTGGAGGATGTATTGGTGCAGGTGGATAACTTGATATTTCCAGCGGATTTCTACGTTTTAGAGATGGAGGACTCACCAAATGTCACCCCATTGCCGATTCTACTTGGGAGGCCATTCATGAAAACAGCACGCACCAAGATCGATGTGTTCAAAGGGACGTTGACAATGGAATTTGATGGGGAGATTATTAACTTTAACATTTCTGAAGCTATGAAATTTCCTAAAGATGATCATTCTTGTTTTTCTATTGATATATTGGATGAATTGGCGCAGGATTATCTTGATATGTTGGAAGACGATCCACTCGAAACGACAATTACACAAGGATTTGGCACGAAACCCAACATGGCCGTACCAAATGATGAACATGCCGAGCTTGTGGCTGCCTTGGAATCATTGCCAAAACATCATGGTAAGCTGTCTAACCCAATTCCAATTCCCGTTTCCACTAATACGTTGTTACCTTCTGTGATTCAGGCCCCCGTTCTTGAGCTTAAACCGTTGCCGGATCATTTAAAGTATGCATTCTTGGGAGAGGAAGAGACGTTGCCCATCATTGTCTCTTCATCACTCACGGCATTAGAGGAAGAAAAGTTGATTCGGGTGTTGAAAGAGCACAAAACAGCCATCGGATGGACATTGGCCGATATTAAGGGAATTAGCCCTACAACGTGCATGCATCGCATCTTTCTAGAGGAGGGGGCTAAACCAACTCGAGAGGCTCAACGCCGACTCAACCCTCCAATGATGGAAGTCGTGAAAAATGAGATTATAAAGCTTCTCGATTGTGGGGTGATTTATCCAATTTCGGATAGCCGTTGGGTCTCACCGGTTCAAGTTGTCCCAAAGAAATCCGGAGTCACTGTGGTGAAGAATGCCGAGGACGAGCTTGTACCAACCCGTATTCAAACAGGTTGGAGAGTATGCATTGACTATAGGAAGCTCAACAACACCACAAGGAAGGACCACTTTCCATTACCATTCATCGATCAAATGCTAGAAAGGTTAGCCGGTCATTCTTTTTATTGTTTTCTTGACGGTTATTCGGGATATAATCAAATTGTCATAGCTCCGGAAGACCAAGAAAAGACCACCTTCACGTGCCCATTTGGTACTTTTGCTTACCGCCGCATGCCATTCGGTTTATGCAATGCACCGGCCACGTTCCAACGATGCATGGTAAGTATTTTTTCAGATTTTATTGAGAAGATTATTGAGGTATTTATGGATGATTTTAGTGTCTTTGGTGATTCGTTTGATGGTTGCTTGGAAAATCTCACATTAATCTTAAAACGATGCATGGAAACTAACCTCGTTTTAAATTGGGAAAAGTGTCACTTTATGGTAAAACAAGGCATAGTTTTAGGGCATATTATCTCTGAAAACGGCATTGAGGTGGATAAATCCAAAATAGATCTAGTACGTCACTTACCTTCTCCGACTTCGGTTAGAGAGGTTCGTTCGTTTCTTGGTCATGCAGGATTTTATCGTAGGTTTATCAAAGATTTTTCGAAGATAGCACAACCTCTTTGCCGTCTCCTACAAAAAGAAGTGGCGTTTGAATTCACCAAGGAGTGCACGGCATCATTCAATCAACTCAAGGAGTTGTTAACCACGGCACCCATCATTGTTCCACCAGATTGGAGCCTACCTTTCGAGCTTATGTGCGATGCATCCGACTATGCTTTAGGGGCTGTTTTGGGACAAAGGAAGGACAAAAAGCCACACGTCATCTACTATGCCTCACGGACGTTGAATGATGCACAATTGAACTATTCCACTACAGAAAAAGAACTTCTTGCCGTTGTTTTTGCTTTAGATAAGTTTAGATCATATCTAATTGGTACTAAAATAATTGTTTTCACTGACCATGCAGCATTGAAGTACTTGCTCACCAAAAAGGAGGCCAAGCCACGGCTAATTCGGTGGATGTTGCTACTTCAAGAGTTCGACATAGAGATTCGTGATAAGAAGGGAAGTGAAAACGTGGTGGCTGACCACTTGAGCCGTATGGTGCATGAGGAGGATGTCGTGCCTATCATAGAGACATTCCCAGATGAGCAACTGATGTCCGTCAAGGTAAGTGAACCGTGGTATGCTGATTTGGTGAATTATTTGGTGTCTAAACATGTTCCTAGTGAATTACTTAAACATCAATGTGATAAATTGAAGAAAGAGGCACGGTTTTATGTATGGGATGACCCGTATTTATGGAAATATTGCCCTGACCAAGTTATACGTAGGTGTGTACACGATTCTGAGTTTAATGCAATTCTAACCTTTTGTCACACTTATGCTTGTGGGGGACACTTTGGCACTCAAAGAACAGCACTTAAGGTGTTAGAATGTGGTTTCTATTGGCCTACCATCTTTAGGGATGCTAGAACATTTTGCATGTCTTGTGATAGATGCCAAAGAACGGGCAATATTGGTCCTAAACAACAAATGCCGCAAACCCCCATTTTTAGTGTTGAAATCTTTGATGTTTGGGGTATAGATTTCATGGGTCCTTTCCCTCCATCTTTTGGTTTCACTTATATCTTGCTAGCTGTTGATTATGTTTCCAAATGGGTGGAAGCCAAAGCCACCCGAACTAACGATTCAAAGGTTGTTGCAGATTTTGTGAAAACTAATATCTTTGCTAGGTTTGGCATGCCTAGAGTTCTCATTAGTGATGGAGGCTCTCACTTTTGTAATCGAACCATTGAAGCTTTGCTCAAGAAGTACAAAGTGACGCATAAGGTATCCACCCCTTATCATCCTCAAACCAATGGGCAAGCGGAAGTTTCAAATCGGGAGATCAAGCAAATTCTTGAGAAAACTGTGGGGCCTTCAAGGAGAGATTGGAGTTTGCGCTTGGACGATGCATTGTGGGCCTATCGTACGGCCTACAAAACCCCTCTAGGTATGTCACCTTTTCGCCTCATTTATGGTAAACCATGTCATTTGCCCGTTGAATTGGAACATAGGGCGCATTGGGCTGTGAAGACCTTCAACATGGACATAGATGCAGCCGGGGTGCATAGAAAGCTCCAACTAAATGAACTCGAGGAGATTAGGCATGACGCTTATGAGAACGCTCGAATTTACAAAGACAAGACCAAGGCGTATCATGACAAGATGCTTCGTACCAAAACATTCTCCAAGGGGCAGAAAGTGCTCCTATTTGACTCTCGCCTTCGGTTATTCCCCGGTAAGTTACGTTCCAAGTGGATTGGGCCATTTATTGTTACTAATGTCTTTCCTCATGGTGCAGTCCAAGTCCAAAGCTTGAAAACAGGACATGAAATCAAGGTTAATGGGCATCGATTGAAGCCCTATTACGACCTGTTTGAAGAGCATGTGGTGGAGGATCGATCCCTCCATGCCGTGGGCACCAAAGATCATTGATGAATCATAGACGTCCGGCTGCACGACGTTAAAGAAAGCGCTTCTTGGGAGGCAACCCATGGAAATAAAGAAGACCTAGGAATTTCCGACTCCAAAACCGGGTGTTTGCGTTCTTTAACCCTCCTCTCTGTTGCTTTTACTTTGCCATGTTTATCATGTTTCCTCGTTGTTTGTTTGTTTGCTTTTGTGTGAATTTATGTTTGAAACATTGAGGACAATGTTAGATTTAAGTGTGGGGGGGGGGGGGGTAAACAAGTTGTTGTTGCATGATTTTCGTGGGATTTTATTCACCTATCACTTACAATGTTGTTTCTTGCTGTTTTAAGTGTTTTTAGTGTGTTTTAACATAAAAATCCGAAAATTTGACAAAAATTTAAAAAAAAAATTGTTTTGAAAAAGCCAAAAAGAGTTGTTTTTGTGTGTTTGTTTGCGTCTTAGGGTACCTTCCAACACAATAATGAGGATTCGGTTTGTAATTGCATAACTGTTGAAGTAAGTTACAAACATGGATGAAAGTTTGACATGCTCTTTGGTTTATGCTTAGTTGTAATTATAGTTCATGAATTCACATGTAGTCAAAAGAAAAATTAGTTTTTGTAACATGCTTGAAGGAAGAAACTCAAACTAACGCTACAACCCTGAGAGACTTGAGCTTTTAACGTTCTTTGGAGAGTTAATAATCTGTGCATTTGTTGTCTTCTAAAGTCGTTGCATGATCTCATTATTCTTTGATTGGTCACTACTTAGAAGGCGTTTTATCATGTAGTTCCAAATGCTAGAACTCATGCCCATTCCATTCAAAGCATGCTATTGATTTGCATAACACATATTCAAGATGAAGTTGTGTAGTGACCACCACCAAAGCCAAATTGTCGTGTATCCTATTTCATTATGTGTTTAAATTTAACCCCATTGAACCTTGTTTAGCTTTTTCTTTGTTAACCCACATCATCCTCACCTAGCCTAGATTAGGACTATCCATACCCTCGTTCTTAAAGTATAGTAAGCATGATTCAAATTGAATTCCTTTTGATTAATGTGGGCAGAAAATAAGTGTGGGGGAAGTGTTTATCATGTGAGTTTGTGTGCCATAGGCACGAGTAAAAAAAAAAAAAAAAAAAAAAAAAAAAAAAAAAAAGAAAAAAAGAGTTCCAAAATATTGTTTGTTGAAGAAAGGGTCCAAAACAATGAATTCGGCCCTAAGAAGTTGTTTAAATCTTCCCCTTGTGTTTTAAAGTTAATTTCTGCAATCTAAGTGAATTCTATGTCTCAAATTTACTACTTTGCTTACTAATGCTTGAAGAACGTTTGTTTTCCCTATCCTTTCTTTGTTAACCATTCCCCAAGCCCCGTTACAACCCTTAACTTCTATCTTGAGTGTTATGTATTTCAATATGTGGAGTTTGGGATTGGTTTGAGCATATGGTGTCCCTGGTTCTCGCATCTAAGTAGTAGCGTTCCATTCATGAGATCATATCTATAAATGCTTAATCATTCCAGAAAATTGCTTCTTTTATAACATGTGTGAGTGTTCGTTTCCATGTTTACATCAATCTTCTCACATATACTTAGTATAGGGAGAGTAGTTAGAAAATCTGTGTGTAAATAAGAGTGTATCCAGTAAGGAATTGAGTGGATTCTCTAAGGCATGTTACTACGTCCATAATGTTGTTTTAAACGATTAAATGTGAGCTAGTGAATGGTAACTATGATTAAGTATATGCTCAAGAGTAGGGATGACTAAAATCTGTGGGAATAATGATCTTTGGCATGTTATGTATCGTTGGAATTCCCTGTAGCAAATGTTGGAAGGTTAGGTTATGTTTTGTTTGTTTTATTTTGCTCGAGGACTAGCAAAAGCTAAGTGTGGGGGAATTTGATAGACGCATATTTATGCGACTTAGTTAACTAGTTTTCTTGCATTTACGTTATTAGTTCTTAGTTATTTTAGTACTTTAAGCCATTTTCGTGTGTTTGTAGGTCCAAAGGGCTAAGGTAGCAAGAAAGTGCATTTTTGTGCATTTTGGAGCAGTTTTGAGCTTGGAATGGATTACATATGATATGAGCAAGATGGATGGACGAATTTGAAGACAAAAGAGGCTAAGAACATGCTAAAAATCTGGTGAAACAAATACAAGTTGCAAGAAGGGATAAATTTCTAGAAGGATTGGCCAAAACTTCACTCAGAACACATCAATGCCGTGGCTTTTACTTCCACCTCTACCAGAAATTTGAGTAATGATGCAATGCTTAACTCACCATGACATGTGAGTGGATGATGCAATGCTTAGCTCACCATGACATGTGAGTGGATGATGCAATGCTTAGCTAACCATGACATGTGAGTGGATGACTCAATACCTAACCCACCAACAATTCCCACTCTTTGCCATGCTCACCTACTCAATTCCACCAACATTTTGTGTTAAACAAGTCCATCCTCTTCCTATAAATACCATGGCATCAACCTCATTCAAATCATCCAGAAATGAACCATTCTCCAAGTCTTTCCTTGCCTCTCCTACATATCTAAAACCCCTTCCCATCCATTCCTCCAAATAAACAACCATTCATACACATTTCCATTAGTTCCAAGGCTTGCAAAGAAGGAGGAGTGCTTGGAGTTGTGCTAGCCATTCCATTGGAGTTGTTGGAGCATTCTAGGTGTCTTCTACTTTGTTTCTCTATGTTTAATATCAATTGTTTTTGTTTAATTGCAAGTATGAGGAACTAAACCCTTACTTAGCTAGGGTGAAGTTCGAAGCCATGAACATGTTTGAGATATGAATTGATTTCTTCCAATTGTGATTTAATAAGTTGTGAATGCAATTCAATTAACTACTTTCTTCAAAACTAATTCTTGTATGTGATTAAGGATGCATACTTAGTTTTCATGCATGAATTTGATGCTAGGATATAAATGAGTTTCACCTAATCGTTACAAGTTTATATTCATTGGTAGTGAAGGTTGCTAGTCACAATCGCGTTAATTGAATTCTTGGCAAACGTATCATGCATTCATAGTTACGAATGCCTCGTTAACACTTATGATTTTCATAGAACGTAATGATCTTTGATTGTATCTCTATTATGCATTCATGTAGAGGACTTTTGGAGAATAATTTGGATTGTCGTATGCATTCATCCAATTCAATAAATCAAGGAAAATCTGAGGATTAATTAGTGCATCACGGTTAATCTGGGGTGTTGAGTTTCATAATCTATTGAAAAGCAATTGGAAATCAATTCATGTACAAGTGTGTCATGTGTGAAGAATGGATCTCTAGCTAATCCATAAACCATCTATTTAGTTTTACTTTTTGTTGTTATCTCAATCTCATCCAAACCAATACCTCCCATTTACTTTCTTGTATCGAAGTGTGTTTAAGTTTGTTTAGTTTGTGCCTTAAAGTGTTTTGAACTCTTTGAGTCTAGTTTAGTGTTTTAAAGCCTACTTTTGTGTTTTTAAGTTTCTTCTTATATTCTTGAGTCTTATATTTGTTGATTAGCATCCCTAGTTAATCCCCGGTCTAGAACGATCCCTACTTGCATCATTACTACAATTGTCATCAATAGGGTTTAATTTGTGTGTCAAGTAATTCTCACATCATTGATGAAGCTAGGAATGTGTTTTGAAGTTGAAGAATTGAAGGTACAAAGTTTCCTAGTTGAGGTAGGAAAGGGCTTACATGAAGGATTCCTAAACAAAGAAGGATTCCTAATCAATAAAGGAGTCCGAATTGAAGATGGATTCCTAGACGAATGAAGTTTCCTACTCAAGCAAGTATTCCTACATGAAGAATGAGAATTAAAGCCAAAGAATCAGCTCAAGATAAGGAATCTTATCCAAAACCTCATCCATAACCTTATCGTAGCTTATCTTATCCAAACAAACCTTATCCTATCCTATCTCATCCTAATCCTAAACTATCCACATTTCAGCCACTTAGGAGGGTTTCTAACTAGATTAGGACACATTAAAATTGGATTCTAGAAGCCCTTATCCACTCCTACAAAGGTGCCATACCTTATCCCTTGTTTTTCTAGAAATCAGCCACAAAACAACCTTTCTAGAAGACCTTATCCCTTGTCCTACAAAAGTGACGCCCCAAACCTTTCTAGAACTCCTAGAAACCTGATTATTCATTTCCCCCTTGGTTTCTAAAAGCCTTAGCCTTTTCCTTCAAGGATTGTATGTTATTATCCTATACAAATTAGGCTTTTAAATCCTTTTCCTTTGCTACATAGGGGCTGCGAATTTCAGCTTATAAATACCACCCTTGGCTGCACCATTTAATCACCATCCTCTACCATATTTTCACTACACCATTCACCCAAATATACCTCTTGTGCCGTGAGTTTGCAAAGGAGAACAAGGAAGAACTCTTGGAGCCGTGCATGCCATTCAAGGAGCTTGGATTGTGGAGCGTTTCTAGGTGTTTTCTATCTTTGTTTTAATGTTTAAATTTATTTATCTTTGTTTATTTGCGAGTATGAGGAACTAAACCCCCCTTGGCTAGGGGGGATTCGAAACCATGTTTATGCTTGCTATATGATTTGATTACTTCTAATTGCGTTTCATAAGTTGTGATTTCAATTTGCTTATCTATGTGAATTAAAACTTATTCTTGTATGTTGATTGAGGGTCGACACTTAGTTTGCATGCATGAATTTGATGCTAGGATATAAGGGAATTTCACCTAATCGTTATGAACTTATATTCATAAGTAGTAAAGGTTGTTGATCACAATCGTGTTAAGTAAATTCTTGGCATAAGTTTCATGCAATCATAGTAACAAGTGCTTCGTCAATGCTTATGGTTTTCATAGAACTTAATGATTCTTGCTTGTATCTCTATTATGAAATCATGTAGGGGACTTGTGGGGAATGCTTTGGGTTGTCGTATGCAATCATCCAATTCAATAACTTAAGGAAAATCTGAGGGTTAATTTAAGCGGACCTAATTAACTTGGGGCGTTGAGAATTCATGGTTTATTGAAAAGCAATTGGAAATCGTTTTATATGCAAGTGGGACATGTGTGGAGATGAACCCCTTAGCTAACCTTCCATCCATTCAATTCAATCAAATTCGTTTTAAAATCTGTTCTAGTTTACAAAGTTTCGTTTTGTTTTTAAATTCGTCCAAAATCAATCCCCCTTTACTTTGTTGAGTCATAGTAGTTAGAAATCACTTTAGTTTGTGTTTTTAAGTGTCTTGAGTCAAGTTAAAACCAATTTTCGTCCAAATTCTTCCTTAGTGTTCAAAACTGCCCAGAAAGTGTTTTTAAGACAGTTTTGAATGTTTATTTGCTGTTTTGAGTCTTTTGGTTTGTTTTAGTGTTTTAAAGTTCATTTTTGCATTCTTTGAGTCTAGTTTAGTGTTTTAAACTTGTTTTTACGTATTTGAGTCAGTTTTCAAGTGATTTAGCAATCCCTCCTAATCCCTGGCCTAGAACGATCCCTACTTACATACTTACTACAATTGATAAAAAGAGGGTTAATTTGAGTGTCAACATAATTTTCACATCAAATTTTGGCGCCGTTGCCGGGGATTAGCAAAATTGCTAATCTCCCTTTGTTTCTATTCATGTGTTTTACTTTTGATATTTGATTTAGTTTTCTTTCTTTGATTTTAGGTACTAGAGAAGCAAGATATGGCAATTGCTAACATTCAAGCTCAAATAGCGAATCTTACTTCTCAATTGTCGCAGTATGCCGAAAGGACCACAAGGCAAAGTGTCCCTACATTTGGTGCGTCTTATAGGCAAGAATATCAAGCAACTCAACATTCACAAAGAGATTGGAGTGATCATTCAAACTATATGTGGTGGGAATCTCAACAAGTTCAACACGAAGGATATTGGCAGCCGTATGAGGAGTTCTATTTAAGTCCTACGCAGCCACGACAACCTCATATACAGTATGCCCAACCGAACTCAGGTTCATCAATCGATTATAATCAAATTCTTGAGGATTTAATTTCTTTGGCGCAAGGTTCACAAAATCAAGCCAAGGAGGCTCAACAAGGAGAATATTGGCAGCCATATGAAGGGTTCTATACAACGCCATATGCACCACTACAACCTCCCCCACAATCTTCCCAAACAAATTCAGGTACGTCAATAGATAATGACCAAATTGTTCAATTACTCACCTCTTTGACACAGGAAGCAGAAAATCAAACCAAGAGGATGCAAAATCAAGCCAAAAAGATGGATGAATTAGAGAAGCAAGTTGGGCAGATTGTGGAGTTCATGGCACAAATTCAAGAGCAAAGTGAATTCTCCAACGCAAATATTGTAAATTCAATGGAAGAATTTGAAATTACTGAAGCCATCACTATGAGAAGTGCCATGGAGGTTGGAGTTGAACCAAAGGCGTCCAAACAAAGCCAAGAAGAGGACGAACAACTGCTAATTAAGGAGGAGGAAGAAGAAACACCCACGGCAAAGGAAGAGCACTCTATGCTGCAACCTTTTAAGGCTCCTATGCCACCCAATTCGAGTAAGGTTGTTTCAAATTCAATTATTTTTTACCCTATTCCACCAAATGTGCCTTTCCCTAGCAGGTTTAAGCAATCCACAAAAGATTTGGGAAAGATAGACATCTTGGAAACCTTTCCAAAGATTCAAAAGGAAAAAGTGGTTGGGGAGTATATAGAATTCATCAAAAAGCATGTATTGGCTACAACCATCCCCAAAGAAGTCGAATTTGATGACACGGGACAAATCACTGCCCTAAAGCCCACTCTGGCCGAAAGCAAGCCTAGAGAAATTGTTGAATATGCTGCTACTTTCGAGTCCTCATTGCAGCACATTGGTGAGCCACCTCTTCCAATTCCAATTCCCATTTCAATTAATAGGTTGTTACCTTCTTTCGCGCTGGTGCCCAATCGAATCCAAATTGGTGGGAGAATTTACACGGACTTTAGGAAGCTCAATGCCATAATCAGGAATGATCACTATCCCCCTCCATTCATAGATCCAATGCATGGAAGTTTTGAGGACCATGTTGTGGAGGATGTACTCGTGTTCTTGTCGCAACACACAGGTAAGTCACCTCCTCAAATTTCAAGTTCGTTTTATACTAACATGTTGTTGAGTTCAATGATCCAGGCACCCATTTTGGAATTTAAACCATTACCGGATCATTTCAAGTATCACCTTCCATTCAAAGATCAATTCCATGGTGTGGGGACCAATGGAGTTTGAAGGAAAGCATTGTCCCGCTGGAAGACGTTAAAGCAAGCGCTTCTTGGGAGGCAACCCATGCAAATAAAGAGGACCTAGGAAGCTCCGGCATCATAATCATATTTGCGTTTCTAAACCCTACTCTTTATTGCTTTTACTTTGCCATATTTGTCATGTTTGCTAGTTGTGTTATTTGCTTGTTTTTGTGAGAGTATATGTTTGAAACATTGAGGACAATGTTTGGTTTAAGTGTGGGGGGGTAAACAAAGTGTTTTTGTGTCAAAATTCGTAGGATTTTACCACCTAACATTTCAAAGGTTGTTTTTCATTGTTTTTAAGTGTTTTTAGAATGTTTTGATGTGTTTTTATGTGGCTTTACCAGAAAATCCGAAAATTCAAGAAAACAAAAATTTGAAAAAGTTTTGAAAAAACCCAAAAAGAGTCGTTTTAAAGTTGTTTTTGTGTGTTTATGTCTTAGAGTACCTTCCAACACAATGATGAGGATTTGGTTTTTAATTGCATGACCCTTAAAGAAAGTTACAAACATGGATGGAAGTTTGATATGCTCTTTTGTTTATGCTTGGTCTTCGTTGTTGTTTAGGAATTCACATGTAATCACAAAGAAAAAAAAAATCAGTTTTTGTAACATGCTTGAAGGAAGTAACTCAAACTAACGCTACAACCTTGTGAGACTTGAGCCTTAACATTCTTTGGAGAGTTAATAATCTGTGCATTGTTGTTTTCTAAAGTCGTTGCATGATCTCATCATTCTTTGCTTGGTTGCTACTTAGAAGGCGTTTTATCATTATAGATCCAAATATTAGAACTCATACCCATTTCATTCAAAGCTTAAAATTGAGTGCATAACATATAACAAGATGAAGTTGTTTAGTAGTTAGCACCAGAGCCAAAAAGCCTTCAACCCATGCATATTGTTTTTGTAGGATTAACCCCTTTGAGCCTGATTTAGCCTATTTTTGTTGTTAGCCACATTATCCTTACCTAGCCTAGATTAGGAATATCCATACCCTTGTTCTTAAAGGATAATAAAGCATGACTTAGAGGGAATTCCTTTTGATCAATGTTGTGCAGAAATATAAGTGTGGGGGAAGGGAAAGTTTGTGTGCCAAAAGAAGTAAGGAGGGCACGGGTTAGACAAAGAAAAACAAAAGAAAAAAAAAAGAAAATTCGTAGAAAAAAAAAGAAAAAAAGAGAAAAGGGTGAAAATGTGTGAAAAGAAGTTGAAAGAGCATAAAATGAGCTCTAAGTTGTTGGTTGTTGAAGCAAGGGTCCAAAAAGTTGAATTAGACCCTAAAGTGTTGCATGTGTCTTCCCCTTGGGTTTAAAAATTGATTTTGCACGCAAAAGTGAATTCTAAGTGTCAATTTCATAACTTGCTTATTATTCTTTAAGAATGTTTGTTTATCCTTACCTTTCTTTGTTAGCCAATACCTTAGCCCCGTTACAACCCTTTGCTTCTATCTTGATTGTTATGTGTTTCAATATGTGGAGTTTGGAGTTGGTATGAGCATATGATATCTCTGGTTCTCGCGTCTAAGTAGTAGCATTCCATTCTTGAGATCATATACATACATTCATAATTCCAGAAAATGCTTTTATTGTCATAACATATGTGAGCATTAGTTTTCATATTTACATCAATCTTCTCACATATAACTAGTGTAGGGTGTGTAGTCAGAAAATCTAAGTGAAAAATGAGTGCATATCTAGTGAGGAATTGAGGGATTCTCTAAGGCATGTTACTACATTCAAAACATTGTTTTAATTGATTAATTGTGAGCTAGTAAGTGA
Source organism: Malus x robusta (assembly GCA_963082935.1). Lineage (NCBI taxonomy): Eukaryota > Viridiplantae > Streptophyta > Magnoliopsida > Rosales > Rosaceae > Malus > Malus x robusta. The sequence continues at coordinate 15,441,193 of OY720325.1, read as the reverse complement.
TGACTATGATTAAGTATGTGCTCGAGAGTATGGAGGGCTAAAATCTATGTAAGTAGTAATCTTTGGCGTGTCATGTACCATTGGAAATCCCTGAGGCGATTGTTGGAAGGTTTAAGTTATGTTTTGTCTCGTTGTTTTGCTCGAGGACTAGCAAAAGCTAAGTGTGGGGGAATTTGATAGGAGCATATTTATGCGCCTTAGTTAGTTAGTTCTTATGCATTTATGTTGTGTTTTCTTAGTTAAGTTAGTCTTTTAAGCTATTTTCATGTGTTTTCAGGTTTTAGAGACAAAGTGAGCAAAAGGTTGCAATTTGGAGCATTTTGGAGCGAAATTGGGCTAAAATGGAGTTCATGCACATGAAGCACAAGGGATGGACGAATTTGAGGGATTGATGAAGCTAGGAATGTGTTTTGAAGTTGAAGAATTGAAGGTACAAAGTTTCCTAGTTGAGGTAGGAAAGGGCTTACATGAAGGATTCCTAAACAAAGAAGGATTCCTAATCAATAAAGGAGTCCTAATTGAAGATGGATTCCTAGACGAATGAAGTTTCCTACTCAAGCAAGTATTCCTACATGAAGAAGGAGAATTAAAGCCAAAGAATCAGCTCAAGATAAGGAATCTTATCCAAAACCTCATCCATAACCTTATCGTAGCTTATCTTATCCAAACAAACTTTATCCTATCCTATCTCATCCTAATCCTAAACTATCCACATTTCAGCCACTTAGGAGGGTTTCTAACTAGATTAGGACACATTAAAATTGGATTCTAGAAGCCCTTATCCACTCCTACAAAGGTGCCATACCTTATCCCTTGTTTTTCTAAAATCAGCCACAAAACAACCTTTCTAGAAGACCTTATCCCTTGTCCTACAAAAGTGACGCCCCAAACCTTTCTAGAACTCCTAGAAACCTGATTATTCCTTTCCCCCTTGGTTTCTAAAAGCCTTAGCCTTTTCCTTCAAGGATTGTGTGTTATTATCCTATACAAATTAGGCTTTTAAATCCTTTTCCTTTGCTACATAGGGGCTGCGAATTTCAGCCTATAAATACCACCCTTGGCTGCACCATTTAATCACCATCCTCTACCATATTTTCACTACACCATTCACCCAAATATACCTCTTGTGCCGTGAGTTTGCAAAGGAGAACAAGGAAGAACTCTTGGAGCCGTGCATGCCATTCAAGGAGCTTGGATTGTGGAGCGTTTCTAGGTGTTTTCTATCTTTGTTTTAATGTTTAAATTTATTTATCTTTGTTTATTTGCGAGTATGAGGAACTAAACCCCCCTTGGCTAGGGGGGATTCGAAACCATGTTTATGCTTGCTATATGATTTGATTACTTCTAATTGCGTTTCATAAGTTGTGATTTCAATTTGCTTATCTATGTGAATTAAAACTTATTCTTGTATGTTGATTGAGGGTCGACACTTAGTTTGCATGCATGAATTTGATGCTAGGATATAAGGGAATTTCACCTAATCGTTATGAACTTATATTCATAAGTAGTAAAGGTTGTTGATCACAATCGTGTTAAGTAAATTCTTGGCATAAGTTTCATGCAATCATAGTAACAAGTGTTTCGTCAATGCTTATGGTTTTCATAGAACTTAATGATTCTTGCTTGTATCTCTATTATGCAATCATGTAGGGGACTTGTGGGGAATGCTTTGGGTTGTCGTATGCAATCATCCAATTCAATAACTTAAGGAAAATCTGAGGGTCAATTTAAGCGGACCTAATTAACTTGGGGCGTTGAGAATTCATGGTTTATTGAAAAGCAATTGGAAATCGTTTTATATGCAAGTGGGACATGTGTGGAGATGAACCCCTTAGCTAACCTTCCATCCATTCAATTCAATCAAATTCGTTTTAAAATCTGTTCTAGTTTACAAAGTTTCGTTTTGTTTTTAAATTCATCCAAAATCAATCCCCCTTTACTTTGTTGAGTCATAGTAGTTAGAAATCACTTTAGTTTGTGTTTTTAAGTGTCTTGAGTCAAGTTAAAACCAATTTTCGTCCAAATTCTTCCTTAGTGTTCAAAACTGCCCAGAAAGTGTTTTTAAGACAGTTTTGAATGTTTATTTGCTATTTTGAGTCTTTTGGTTTGTTTTAGTGTTTTAAAGTTTATTTTTGCATTCTTTGAGTCTAGTTTAGTGTTTTAAACTTGTTTTTACGTATTTGAGTCAGTTTTCAAGTGATTTAGCAATCCCTCCTAATCCCCGGCCTAGAACGATCCCTACTTACATACTTACTACAATTGATAAAAAGAGGGTTAATTTGAGTGTCAACATAATTTTCACATCAAGGAGTAGTGTCGTGCCTATGCCATCTGTAACTATTAGAGTGTTTGGAATTCTTTCTTGTTTTAATTCTATGTTCATGTTTAATTTAACTTGCTGTTCAATTATGTTAAACATGTGGAACTAATTGCTTTTTAGTTAGAGGCAAATTTGAAGCCATGGACATATGTTGGTTATGATTTGATTTATTCCAGTTATGAATTCATGAACTTTAGATGTGGTTTACTTTTCTGTTTTGATTAAGAACTTGTTTATGTATGTGGGTTGAGGGTCGACACTTAATTTGCATGCCTAAACTTGATGCTAGGATATAAGGGAATTTCACCTAATCGTTATGAACTTATATTCATGAGTAGTAAATATCGCTAGTCACGATTGTGTTTAAGTAAACCCTAGGCTGGATTAACATGCGTATTCCATAGTTATGAATGCCTAGCCAATGTTTATGATTTCCGTTGAACTTAATGATCTTTGTTGAATGTCTCTATCATGCGTATTCCATAGTTAGGGACTTTGATGAGGAATAATTTGGTTGTAATGCGTATTCCATTCAATCCAATGAATCTAGGGAAATCTAAGAGTCAATTTAAGCGGACCTAATTAACTTGGAACATTGTCATTCATCGTTTGTTGAAGTCATAACTGGGAATCAAATTATATGCATATGTTCATGTGTGGATAAGGAACCCTCTAACTAGTTTCTCATCATTCTATTTCATCACAATCTGTTTTGTTTTAAGTTTGTTTTCAAAGTTTAAGTTTTAAAGTTCAATTTTTGTCAAAACAAAACCCCTTGCTTTTAAGTCTTGTTTTTAGAGTCAAAACTTGTTTCCTTTAAATCTTTTGAGTCTTTTAAAGTTATATTTTCGTCCAAATCACTTGTTAGGTCTAGAATTGAGTCTTTTTTATTGTTATTTGCTGTTTTGAGTGTTTTAAGTTAGTTTTGAGTTTATACAGTCTAGTTTAGTGTTTTTGAGTCTTATATTTGTTGATTAGCATCCCTAGTTAATCCCCGGTCTAGAACGATCCCTACTTGCATCATTACTACAATTGTCATCAATAAGGTTTAATTTGTGTGTCAAGTAATTCTCACATCAACAAGGCATTCGTAACTATGGAAAGCATGATACTCTTGCCAGGAATCTATTTAACACGATCGTGACTAGCGACCTTCACTACTTGCGAATATAAATTCATAACGATTAGGTGAAACAAACCTATATCCTAGCACCAAATTCAAGCATGCAAATTAAGCGTGCATTCTCAATCAACATACAAGAATAAGTTCTAAATCAAACGGTTAAGCAAATTGTATTCATGACTTATGCAACGATAACTGAAAGTAATCAACTTATTTTACATATATAATCATGGTTTTGAATCCCCCCCTAGCCAAAGGGGGTTTAGTTCCTCATACTCGCAAAGCAAAGATACATAAATTTAGAAATTAAAATCCAAAGAAAGAAAACACCTAGAAGGCTCCAACTTGGCAGCAAGATCATCAATGATTTCTCCTTCCTCCTTGCTGCGGCAGAGAAGTTTAGAACAGGTTTTGGGTGGTATTTAGGGTGTAGAATGGATGGGGAATGGTAGGGAACGGTTTAGGGTTGATGGGTGGTGCGGCTAGGGTTGTTTTTGGGCAGAAAGTATAGGGTATGGTGATGGAACTTTGCAGCAGAGAGCAAGGAACAAATTCTGGCGTGAATGGGAGATGATCGATCGGCCAAAAGGGTTTAATGAGTATATATAGGCACTTCAAAACCCTAGCAATCAGATTAGGGTTTCTAGAAACCCAAATCCACCAGAAAATAAGTTAACACAATCAGAATTTTAGTGGGAAAAGGGCCTAGGGTGCAGCTGGTTAGTGGGCTAAGGTTAGGGTTTCTAGAAAGTCTTGCAAGGCAAGGCAAGGTGTTTCTAGAAGGCCTAGGTGCGGCAAAGGGTGAAGATCCACAAGGAATTAGGGTTTAGGTCATCTAAAAGCCCAAAGCCAAGAATAGAAACTCTCGAAAATGGAAACCTCCAAGAATAGAAACTTCCAACTTTAGAAACTTTGGTTTCCAAATCTGAATTCTTTGTTCTTCACTTTCATTTCTTCATTTCTTAAGCTCCTTTGACCTTCAAACTCATCCATTTCTTGTGCTCCATTAGCATACACAACATTCCAGCTCAATTTTGCTCTAAAATGCTCCATTTCGCACTTCTTTGCATACTTTGTCTCTAAAACCTGAAATGGCACGAAAATGACTTTAAACACTGAAATAACTAAAGAAAAACAACATAAATGCACAAGAACAAGCCCACTAAGTCGCATAAATATGCTCCTATCAGTGTGGCGTATGTTCCATGCAAGGACACCCTACGGACAAGTGCCCACAATTGATTGAGAACGGAGGGTGGGAGACCCTCAATACCGTGGGTTTTGGGCAGCAATACCAACAAAGGAGTGATCCCTTTTCTAATACCTAAAATCCCGGTTGGCGTGATCATCCAACTTTCAAATGGCGAGAACCCCAACAAGGCCAACAACAAAGCGGATTTAGGCAACAACCCCTAGGTTTCTATCAAAAGTAGTTTGCACCAACACAACCTCAAGCACAACCTACCTAAACCAATTCAGGTTCATCCATTGATAATGATCAGATTTTTCAATTACTAACTTCTATGGCGCAGGGTATGCAAAAGAGAGACAAAAGGATGGATGAGTTGGAAAAGCAAGTAGGGCAGATTGCGGAGTTCATGGGCCAATTTCGAGAGCAAGGCAAGTTGCCAAGTTCAACTGTTGTCAATCCGAGGGGAGGAGTCGAAACTGCCAAGGCTATCACGCTAAGAAGTGGGAAAGAAGTAGGAACCGAGCCAAAACCATCCAAATCTGCCCTCAAGGAGGACGAGAAGTTGCAAATAGAAGAGGAGGAGAACCAAGTAAAGGCCAGGGCAAGGGTAGAAACACCCATGCCGCAACCACCCAAGCATTCCAATTCGGCCACCATAGGTAAGGAAGGTCCAATTCAAGTTAATTCTAATGTCATTCCTCCGAATGTACCGTTTCTTAGCAGATTTTTGCAAGCCAAGAACGAAGAAGAGGAGAAAGATGTTCTCGAGACGTTTAGGAAGGTGCATGTCAATATCCCACTCCTTGATGCTATAAAGCAAATCCCGAAGTATGCCAAGTTTTTTAAGAAGCTTTGTACAACAAGGAAACGGATACGGGAGAAAGAGGTGGTACACGTAAGTGAGAATGTATCTGCATTGTTGCAAAGAAAGTTACCACCTAAATGCAAAGATCCAGGTAGTTTCACTATCCCTTGTGTTATTGGCAATACGAGGTTTGATCATGCTATGTTAGATTTAGGTGCATCTATAAATGTCATGCCATATTCTGTTTATGCATCTATGAATATAGGAAAGCTTAAAAATGATGGTGTTATTATTCAATTAGCCGATCGATCTAATGCATATCCCAAAGGAGTGTTGGAAGATGTTTTGGTGCAGGTAGACCATTTGATTTTTCCAGCAGATTTCTATGTGCTTGATATGGAGGACTCAACCCACTCTCCACCATCACTACTCTTACTTGGACGACCATTCATGAAAACGGCTCAAACCAAGATTGACGTGGCCAAGGGAGCAGTAACTATGGCCTTTGGTGGTGATATGATTAACTTTAAGATTTCTGAATCGGTTGAGAATACTAATGATGTTCGTTCTTGTTGTGCTATTAATGTAATTGAAAATATAGGGCAGGAATGTTCAACACTAGTCAACAAGAATGTACCACAACCCACCATCGAGGAAGGAATTGGAGTGAACAACAAAGAGTGCACGGCCCCAACCTTGAAATCACCAAATCTGGCCGAGTGCACCCCTTGTGCATATGTCCATAGTGCTACCACTTCTTTGCCGTACAAAGGTAAGCCACCTATTCCAATTTCGATTCCCATTTCAACTAATAGGTTGTTACCTTGTATGGTGCAGGTACCTAATCGAAGACAACGTGGTGGGAGAGTTCATGTTGATTTAGAGAAGCAAAACATGACAATAAGAAAGGATCATTATCCCATCCCATTCAAGGACCCAAAGAATGAAGTATTTCGTAGGACAGGTTGTGGAAAAACCCCTCCATGCCGTGGGGTTCCATAAACCTTCAATGGAGCATCGTCCGGCTGCAAGACGTTAAAGAAAGCGCTACTTGGGAGGCAACCCATGCATTGAACAAAGGAAGACCTAGAGAGCACTCCAATTCCAGATTTGCGTTCCTAAACCCTTCTCTTTGTTGTTTATTTTGTTTCTGCCATGTTTGTTATGTTAGTTGTTGTTTGTTTGTTTACGTGTTATGTGTGTTAGTTTATGCTTGAAACATTGAGGACAATGTTTGATTTAAGTGTGGGGGGGGGGGTAACCAAAGTGTTTTGATGCAAATTCGTAGGGTTTTATCACTCATAACTTACAATGTTGTTCCTTGCTGTTTTTAAGTGTTTTTAAGCTGTTTTAGAGTGTTTTAGTGTGTTTTGACTTAAAAATCCGAAAATCCCATAAAAATTTGAAAAACCCAAAAATAGTTGTTTTTGTGTGTTTGTTTGTGTCTTAGGGTACCTTCCAACACAATGATGAGGATTCGGTTTGTAATTGCATGATTGTTAAAGAGAGTTATAAACATGGATAAAAGTTTGATTTACTCTTTGGTTTATGCTTGGTTGTGGTTATAACTTATGAATTCACATGTAATCATAAAGAAAAAAAATTAGTTTTTGTAACATGGTTGAAGGACGAAACTCAAACAAACGCTACAACCTTGTGAGACTTGAGCCTAAATGTTTATTTGGAGAGTTAAAATCTGTGCATTCTTGTTTTCTAAAGTCGTTGCATGATCTCATTATTCTTTGCTTGGTTACTACTTAGAAGGCGTTTCATCATTTAGTTCCAAATGCTAGAACTCATGCCAATTTCATTCAAAACATGTTATTGAATTGCATAACACATATTCAAGATGAAGTTAGTAGTTACCACCATAGCCAAAAAGCCTTCATTCCATGCATTCGTTTTTGTAGGTTTAACCCCGTTGAGCCTTGTTTAGCCTATATTGTTTGTTAACCCACATTATCCTCACCTAGCCTAGATTAGGACCATCCATACCCTTGTTCTTGAAGCATAGTAAAGCATGACTCAAAATGAATTCCTTTGATTAATGTTTGGCAGAAAACAAGTGTGGGGGAATTGATTTGTGTGTGTGTGCCAAAGTCTTTAATGAGGCAAGGAAAGAAAGAAAAAAATAATAATAATTCGTGCAAAATAAAAATAAAAAGAAAAAGTTGTGAAAAGTATGAAAAGGAGTTGGAAGAGCCTACAAATAAGCTCTTAAGTGTTGATTGTTGAAGGAATGGTCCAAAACATTGAATTAGACCCTAAGTATTGCATCAATCTTCCCTTTGTGTTTAAAAGTTGATTTATGCATTCTAGAGGGAATTCTAAGTTGATTTCATTACTTTGCTTACTATTGCATTAAGAACGTTTGTTTATCCTTATCCTTCCTTTGTAGCCATTACCCTTAGCCCCGTTACAATCCTTGACTTTAATCTTGAGTGTTATGTGTTTCAATTTGTGGAGTTTGAAATTGGTATGAGCATATGGTGTCACTGGTTCTCGCATCTAAGTAGTAGCATTCCATTCATGAGATCATATATAAACATGTTGTTAACTCCGGAAATTGTTTTCTTTGTTAGACATATATGTGAGCATTCATTTTCATAATTACATCAATCTTCTCACATATAACTAGTATAGGGTGTGTAGTCAGAAAATCTGTGTGAAAATTGAGTGAATATCTAGTAAGGAATTGAGCAATTCTCTAAGGCATGTTACTACATTCAAAACATTGTTTTAATTGATTAAATGTGAGCTAGTAAGTAGTGACTATGATTAAGTATGTGCTTAAGTATAAAGATGGCTAAATCTGTGGGAATGATGATTTTTAACATGTCATGTGCATTGGAAATCCCTGAGGCAACGTTGGAAGGTTTAGGTTGTGTTTTACATGTTTTATTTCGTTTTGTTTACTTTGTTTCGTTTTGTTTTGCTCGAGGACTAGCAAAAGCTAAGTGTGGGGGAATTTGATAGGGGCATATTTATGCACCTTAGTTAGCTTGTTCTTATGCATTTTCGTTATGTTTTCTTAGTTAAAGTAGTCTTTTAAGCTATTTCCATGTGTTTTCAAGTTTTAAGGGCAAAGCATATAAAAAGATGCAATTTGGAGCATTTTGGAGCAAAATTGAGCTAGAATGGAGTTCATGCTTATGGAGCACAAAGAATGGACGAATTTGAAGGATTGAAGAAGCTAGGAATGTGTTTCAAAGTTGAAGAATTGAAGATGCAAAGTTTCCTAATTGAAGTAGGAAAGTGCCTAATTGAAGATGAAATCCTAGTCAACAATGGATTCCTAGTTGAAGTTGGATTTCTAGAAGATTGAAGACTCCTACTCAAACAAGGTTTCCTCCTTGAAGAAGGAAAGTTAAAGCCAAAGAATCAGTTCAAGTGAAGAAACCTTATCCAAAACATTATCTATAACCTTATCTTAGCTTATCTTATCCAAACAAACCTTATCCTATCCTATCTTTCCCTAATCCTAATGCATAAAGATTTCAGCTACAAAAGGGATTTCTTTTCCTATTTGGAGACCTAATACCTGATTTCTAGAAGCCTTGTCCCTTCCTACAAAGGTGCCACACCTTATCCCTTGTTTATCTAGAAATCAGCCACAAAACATCATTTCTAAAAGGCCTTATCCCTTGTCCTACAAAAGTGACGCCCCAAACCTTTCTAGGACTTCTAGAAACCTGATTATTCCTTTCCCCCTTGTTTCTAAAAGCCTTAGCCTTTTCCTCCAAGAATTGTGTGTTATTATCCTATACAAATTAGGCTTTTAAATCCTTTTCCTTTGCTACATAGGGGCTGCGAATTTCAGCCTATAAATACCACCCTTGGCTGCACCATTTAGTCACCACCCTCTACCATATTTTCCTACATTCATACATCCCCGAAACACATTCATCTCTCTTATGCCGTGATTGCAAGGAAGGAAGGAGAAGAAGTACAACTTGGTGCCGTGCCTATGCCCTAGCATTGGGAGTGTTGGAGCGTTTCTAGGTGTTTTCTATCCTTGATTTCAATGTTTAATTTCAGTTATCTTTGCTTTGCGAGTATGAGGACGAGTATGAGGAACTAAACCCCCCTTGGCTAGGGGGGGATTCGAAACCATGATTATGCTTGCTATATGATTTGATTACTTCTAATTGCATTTCATAAGTTGTGGATTCAATTCACTTATATATATGAATTAAAACTGATTTGTGTATGGGGGGGAGGTGGTGATGGTGCTCGGCGGAGTTGCAGAGAAGAGATGGGAGGGAGAACCGGAGAAGGATCGAGTTCGAGAGACTGAGGGAGAAGAAGAAGGATGGAGAGACTGAGGGAAGGATCCAGATCGAGATCGAGATTCGAGAGAGACTGAGGTGATGAGGTGACCCAGCATATTGGACGGACTACGGAGAGACCGGACCAAGGGAGAGAAGGAGACGGAGACGGAAGGCTCTGTGTTCTCTGCTTGTTGCGTGTGCGTGTGAAGGAGACGGAGAGACCGAGGGAGAGAAGGAGAGTGATGTGGGCAAGAGAGAGAGAGAGACAATGATAGAAATTTGTGTGGTGTGGGTGCGTTTAGGGAAGAGAGAAAGATGAGTGGATGTCCCGTGCTTTTGTTGGTAAAGCAACTCTTAATTAATACATTCATCTTTTTAATGCCGCCGGTTAACAAAAAAAAATGTTTTCAACTTTTTTTCGAACTACATTATTATTCGAATTTGATATTGGGGGTGAGGTGCCATATTTATTGGACCGTCAGTTTTCATATTGGGGGTGAGGTCACCTTTCATGGTTGATATATGTACACCATGCAATTTCTTCCATGGCATAAGTCTTTGAGAAGTAATAAAATACTAATATAATTTTGTCTTTAAAACACCAAGGGGATTCGAACCCTTCCCATTTTACTCCTTCAACACCATGACCACTATATCACTTATGTTTTTGTGAAAATATGCTAAAATACATCTACTCTACACATAAAGATGATGAAGATAGTGAAAATTTTGAACCTCATAGGAACTCTATGTGGTACTAAGTCACTTACGTATCTTACCATGCAATGTATAAAGTGTAAAATATTGTACTAATTCATTATATATAAATGATTATGGTGTGTTTAGACTTCTTTCATTAATTACTACATATTTTCTACACTCACAATATTTGTCAGCTCGCTATATAATCAAGTTGATAATGTTAAATCCATCATGCAATGCATTTCCTTCTAATTTTTTGTGATAAACTAATAGATAATTGACTAAATAAACATCCTGCAAAGTTTCAATAAAAATTTCCAAGTTTTTCTTACAATTTCCGTGGTTTCCATGTAATTTTTATCGATATCGATATTATCCCGATATTTCCATCGATATTTCCGTGTTTTCGGACTACCGATATTTCCGATATTACCGATATTTTCTTCCTTGGTTGAGAGTGCACGCTTAATTTTCATGCATAAGTTTGATGCTAGAATGTAAGAGAGTTTCACCTAATCGTTATGAACTTATATTCACAAGTAGTAAAAGTTGTTGATCACATTTGTGTTAAGTGAATTCTTGGCATAAGTTTCATGCGCTTTCATAGTTACGAGTGCCTCGTCAATACTTATGATTTCCATTGAACGTAATGATCTTTGATTGTATCTCTATTATGCGCTTTCATGTAGGGAACTTTTGAGGAATAATTTGGTTGCGATGCGCTTTTTCCGTCCAATTCATTGACATTAGGGAAATCTGAGAGTTAATTTAAGCGGACCTAATTAACTTGGAGTGTTGAGTATTCATGGTTTATTGAATTGCAATTAGAAATCGTTTTGTATGCAAGTATAACATGTGTGGAGAAGAACCCCTTAGCTAGCCTTCCATCCATTCACATTCACCAAATTCGTTTTAAAATCTGTTCTAGTTTACAAAGTTTTGTTTTGTTTTCAAATTCGTCCAAAATCAATCCCCCTTTTCTTTGTTGAGTCATATTCGTTAGAAGTCAAGTTAGTTTGTGTGTTTTAAGTGTTTTGCGTCAAGTTAAAACCTAATTTCGTCCGAGTTTGTGTCTAGTGTTCAAAACTGCCCAGATTGTGTTTTTAAGGCAGTTTTGAGTGTTTTGGTGCTGTTTTGAGTCTTTTGGTTTGTTTTGGTATTTTAAAGTTTGGTTTTCATTCTTTGAGTCTAGTTTAGTGTTTTAAACTTGTTTTTACGTATTTGAGTCAGTTTTGAAGTCATTTAGCAATCCCTCCTAATCCCCGGCCTAGAACGATCCCTACTTACATACTTTGCTACAATTGATAAAAAGAGGGTTAATTTGAGAGCTACAATGGAAAAGTAGGGATCGTTCTTAAACTGGGGATTAGGAGGGATTGCTAAACACTCTAAACTGACTCAAATACGTAAAACAAAGTTTAAACACTAAACTGGACTCAAAGAATGCAAAACTAAACTTTAAAACACTAAAACAAACCAAAAGACTTAAAACAGCCCACAAACACTCAAAACTGCTTTAAAAACACTTTCTGGGCAGTTTTGAACTCTAACACTAATTTGGACGAAATTGAGTTATAACTTGAACCAAAACACTTAAAAACACAAACTAAATTACTTTCTAACTAATATGACTCAATAAAGTCAAGGGGGTTTGATTTTGGACGAAATTAAACTTGCAAAACAGATTGTAAATTGAAAACAGATTCTAGACGAATTTGGATAAAACTATGGATGATGGGCTAGCTAGAGGGTTCTTCTCCACACATGACACACTTGCATATAAACCAATTTTCAGTTGTTCTTTCGATAAATCATGAAACTCAACACCCCAGGTTAATTAGGTCCGCTTAAATTAACCTTCAAGTTCTCCTTAAGTTATTGAATTGGATGGGAAAGCGCATACAACAACTCAACACATTCTTCAAAAGTCCTTTACGTGAAAAGCACAATAAAAATACAATCAAAGATCATTAAGCAACATGAGAACTATAAGTATTGACGAGGCACTCGTTACTATGATGAGCATGAAACTTATGCCAAGAATTCATTTAACGCGATCGTTTATAAGCGACTTCCACTACTTGTGAATATAAGTTTGTAACTATTAGGTGAAACTCCCTTATATTCTAGCATCATATTCATGCATGAAAACTAAGCGTGCACTCTTAACAAACATACACGAATAAGTTATCAATCAAGCAGTTAAACGAATTGAATTCACAACTTACGAAATCACAACCAAAGGTAATCAATTCATATTGCAAGCACGTCCTAACTAAAGGGGTTTAGTTCCTCATAATCACAAAACAAAGATACATAAACTTAGATATTGAAAACAAAGAATGAAAACACCTATAAACGCTCCAACAATCCAACGTCTTGAATGGCAAGCACGTCCAATGGTCTCCTTCCTTCTTCTTTGCAGCGGCACAAGGGATGGGTGATGGTTTTTGTGGTGATTTGTGGTGGTGGATGGATATAGGTTGGTTATGGTGAAGGGTGGAGTGCTTAGAATGATCAGAAAGGAGTCTTATTTATAGGGAAAGGAAGGGCTACGAATTTATTAAATTTGGAATCAGAAATCAATGGAAAATAGGGAAGAAAGGTGCAAGAATTAAAGAGAATAGGAAAGCAAATTCGGCAACGAATGTAGGACAGATTTAGGAATGTGTTTTGAGGCATAAAATAGGTAAGAATCCTTTCCCCTTGTATGGCAAGGCTTTAGAACAAAGGGGAATGTAATTTTGGGTCAGAAAATAGGTAAGAAAGAGGGATATGTGCAGATTTTGGAAGAGAAAGGGAAAGGGAATTGCAGCAAGGAAAGATCCTTGCAGATTTGGTGTGGCATGGACATTAGGGAAGGTTTAGGGCTTCTAGAACAACCAATTAAGTGCCCTAATATATTTTGGAATCCCTTTGTGGCTGGAACATAGGTGAGGAAAGATTAGGAAACTTCCAAGCCAAGAATAGAAACTATCAAGAATGGAAACCTCCAAGAATAGAAATGATAGGAACATATTTATGCGCCTTAGTTAGCTAGTTCTTATGCATTTATGTTGTGTTTTCTTAGTTAAGTTAGTCTTTTAAGCTATTTTCATGTGTTTTCAGGTTTTAGAGACAAAGTGAGCAAGAAGATGCAATTTGGAGCATTTTGGAGCAAAATTGGGCTAGAATGGAGTTCATGCATATGAAGCACAAAGGATGGACGAAATTGAGGGATTGATGAAGCTAGAAATGTGTTTCGAAGTTGAAGAAATGAAGATACAAAGTTTCCTAGTTGAAGTAGGAAAGGGCTTCAATGAAGGATTCCTAAATGAAGAAGGATTCCTAATCAATGTAGGAGTCCTAATTGAAGATGGATTCCTAGATGATGTGAAAATTATGTTGACAAACAAATTAAACCCTATTGATGACAATTGTAGTATTTAAGCAAGTAGGGATCGTTCTAGACCGGGGATTAACTAGGGATGCTAATCAACACAAATAAGACTCAAAAACACTAAACTAGACTCTATAGACTCAAAACTAACTCAGAACACTCAAAACAACAAGAAACAATAAAAAAGACTCAATTCTAGGCCTACTAAGTGATTTGGACGAAAATAGAACTTCAAAGACTCAAAAGACTTAAAGGAAACAAGTTTTGACTCTAAAAACAAGACTTAAAAGCAAGGGGTTTGGTTTTGACGAAATTGAACTTTTAAAACATAAACTTTGTAAACAAACTTAAAGACTCACGAAATTGATGAAATAAAATGGTGAAAGGCTGGTTAGAAGGTTCCTTCTCCACACATGAAACATATGCATACAACTCGATTTCCAGTTATTCTTTCGACAAACCATGAATGACAATGCCCCAAATTAACTAGATTGCACCAATTAATTCTCAGATTTCCCTAGATTCATTGAATTGAATGGAATACGCATTACAACCAAATTATTCTTATCAAGGACCCTAACTATGGAATACGCATGATAGAGACACATATCAAAGATCATTAAGTTCAATTGAAATCATAAGCATTGACGAGGCATTCATAACTATGGAATAAGCATGTTACTCTTGCCAAGGATTTACTTAACACAATCGTGACTAGCGACTTTTACTACTTATGAATATAAGTTAATAACGATTAGGTGAAATTCCCTTATATTCTAGCATCAAATTCATGCATTCAAACTAAGTATGCATCCTTAATCAACACACAAGAACAAGTTATCAATCAAATAGATAAGTAAACCACATTAACGATTTATGAAATCATAACTGGAGGAAATCAAGTCATATAAAACATAAGATCATGGCTTCGAGTTCCCCTCTAATGATGCATAAAATAACTAACCACACAAATTAAACCCTCTTGTTGTCAAATTGTAGTAAAGATGCAAGTAGGGATCGTTCTAGACCGGGGATTAGGAGGGCTTGCTAAAACCTCTAAACTGACTTAGAAACACAAAAATAAACTTAAAAACACTTAACAAGACTCACAAGACTCAAAACAGCACAAAACAATGAAATTGACTCAAATTTGCCACCTAGAGTAAATTTGGACGAAAATTGGTTTTAACTTGACTCAAGACACTTAAAAACACAAACCAAAACAGATTTTAACTAATCTAACACTTCAAAGTAAAGGGGATTGGGTTTTTGGACGAAAATAAGCAAAACTAAACAGATTTTGGACGAAATTAAGATGAATGGATGGATGACGGATTAGCTAGAGGTCCTTCTCTACACATGACACACTTGCACATAAACCAATTTTCAGTTGTTCTTTCGATAAATCATGAAACTCAACACCCCAGGTTAATTAGGTCCGCTTAAATTAACCTTCAAGTACTCCTTAAGTTAATGAATTGGATGGGAAAGCGCATACAACAATTAATTAGGTCCGCTTGAATCATTCTTCTTGGGAAACAAAGGCCTTTGAAATATTCAACACGATCTAGAACTTGCTTTGTTGCACCAAGAATTGGAATATCCTTTTGCACCTTTGGAAGAGCTTCCACAATGTCTTTTTCACTCTCTTCTTGCTTGGGAATCAAAAACCTGCTAGGAAAAGGGACATTGGGAGGAATAACATTAGAATGAAATGAAATTGGGACGTCGTTACTTGTGGTGGGTGGGTTAGAAGGCTTAGGGGGTTGCGGCAAGGGTTGTTCTACCCTTGCCGTGTGTATGTCTTCTTCCTCCTCCTCAATCAGCAGCTCCTCATCCACTTCTAGGCAATGTTTGGACGTTTTTAGGTCAGCTCCAACCTCCATAGCACTTCCCAAAGTGATAGCATCATGGATTTCAAAATCTTCCTTCGAATTTTCAATAGTTGAGTTGGAGACTTCACTTTGCTCTTGAATTTGTGTCATGAACTCCATAATCTGCCCAATATGTTTCTCCAATTCACCCGTCTTCTTGGTTTGAATTGGCATCTCTTTGTTTCGATTTTCTACTTCCTGGTACAAAGAGGTGAGTAACTTATTAAACATATCATTATCCAAAGACGTACCTGAATTGAATTGGGCAAATTGTTGTGATGGATGTGATAGTTCATATGGCCAATGATAGAACTCCTCAGATGGCTGTGAGTGTTCTTCTTGTTGTGAGCCCTGCGTCAAAGAGGTTAGTACATCAAGAATTTCATCATAACTCATAGGCATACTTGAATTCGATTGGATTTGTTGTGGGGGAGGCGGTGGTGGCTGCATAGGCGTGGTGTAAAACTCCTCATATGGTTGCCAATATGCATCATGTTGAGCCTCTTTGGCTTGATTTTGTGAGCCCTGCACCAAAGAATTTAATTCGTTAAGAATTTGATTATAATCTATTGACGAACCTGAGTTTGATTGAGCATATTGCATAGGTCTTGAATAGAACTCCTCATATGGCTGCCAATATCCTTCGTGTTAAGCTTGTTGAGATTCCCACCACATAGAAGTTGAATGATCATTCCAATATCTTTGTGGACATTGATTGGCTTGATATCCTTGCCCATAAGACACACCACATAAGACACTTTGCATTGTGGTCCTTTTGGCAATCTGTGACAATTGAGAAGTAAGATTCGCCAATTGAGCTTGAATGCTAGAAAAATCCATGTCCTACTTCTCTAGTACCTTAAATCAAAGAAAGAGAATAAATCAAATATCAAAAGTAAAATAAACAAAACAAAACCAAATAAGAAACTAAAAACTAAAGACACAAAAAGAAACAAAGTCAGTAACTAAAACAAAAACAAAAACAAACTAACCGAAAGGAAAAGAACCAAGGGATTAGCAAAGTTGCTAATCCCCGGCAACGGCGCCAAAATTTGATGAGTAAAATAACTAAACACACAAATTAAACCCTCTTGTTGTCAAATTGTAGTAAAGATGCAAGTAGGGATCGTTCTAGACCGGGGATTAGGAGGGCTTGCTAAAACCTCTAAACTGACTTAGAAACACAAAAATAAACTTAAAAACACTTAACAAGACTCACAAGACTCAAAACAGCACAAAACAATGAAATTGACTCAAATCTGCCACCTAGAGTAAATTTGGACGAAAATTGGTTTTAACTTGACTCAAGACTATTAAAAACACAAACCAAAACAGATTTTAACTAATCTAACACTTCAAAGTAAAGGGGATTGGGTTTTTGGACGAAAATAAGCAAAACTAAACAGATTTTGGACGAAATTAAGATGAATGGATGGATGACGGATTAGCTAGAAGGTCCTTCTCTACGCATGACACACTTGCACATAAACCAATTTTCAGTTGTTCTTTCGATAAATCATGAAACTCAACACCCCAGGTTAATTAGGTCCGCTTAAATTAACCTTCAAGTTCTCCTTAAGTTAATGAATTGGATGGGAAAGCGCATACAACAATTCAAAGCATTCTTCAAAAGTCCTTTACGTGAAAAGCACAATAAAGATACAATCAAAGATCATTAAGCATCATGAAAACTATAAGTATTGACGAGGCATTCGTTACTATGATGAGCATGAAACTAGTGCCAAGAATTCATTTAACGCGATCGTTTATAAGCGACCTCCACTACTTGTGAATATAAGTTTGTAACTATTAGGTGAAACTCCCTTATACTCTAGCATCATATTCATGCATGCAAACTAAGTAGGCCTCCTTAATCAACATACACGAATAAGTTATCAATCAAGCAGTTAAACAAATTGAATTCACAACTTATGAAATCACAACTGAAGGTAATCAATTCATATTGTAAATATAATCATGGTTTCGAAATTCCCCCTAGCCAAGAGGGGTTTAGTTCCTCATACTCGCAAAACAAAGATACATAAATTTAGATATTGAAAACAAAGAATGAAAACACCTAGAAACGCTCTAACAATCCAACGTCTTGAATGGCAAGCACGTCCAAGGGTCTCCTTCCTTCTTCTTTGCTACGGCACAAGGGATGGGTGATGGTTTTTGTGGTGATTTGTGGTGGTGGATGGATATAGGTTGGTTATGGTGAAGGGTGGAATGGTGGATGATTAGAAAAGAGAAGAGAGCCCCCAGAACTTGCGGCAAAGGGGTTTATATAGGCTAAGGCAGGGCTAGGGTTTAGGGCAATTGAATGAAACTTAGCTATTTTTGTCCCAAGAGAATTAAGGGTCAGAAATTAATTAAAACAAGTAAGAAAGGTGCAGGAATTAGAGAGAAAAGGAAAGGAAATTTCGGCAGAATTTATAGGGCAGATTTTAGGAATGTGTTTTGGGCACAAAATAGGTAAGAAACCTTTCCCCTTGCATGGCAAGGCTTTAGAACAAAGGGAATGTAATTTTTGGGTCAGAAATTAGGCAAGGAGATGATCCCTTGTGCAGCAAGGCTTGAAACAAAACAGGAATATGATTTAGGTGCAGAAAATAGGAAAGAAAAGTCATGTCTTGTGCGGCAAAGAACAAAGGAGAAAGGGAAAGGGGAAGGCACGGTTTGGGACTGAAATTGGCTAAGTTTAGATCTCCAAATCCTCCAAGAAAAGGTAAGAAATCAGATTTAAAAGGAGAAAAGGTAAGGTGATGTGCGGCAAAGACTAGAAAATAAAGGGAATGTGGTTTTCTTGCAGATTTGGTGCGGCAACTTCCTAGGCAAGGATTAGGGATAAGTCTAGGTCTCCTAAAATCATATAATTAAGTGTCCTAAATCATTTAGGAACCCCTTTTGTGGCTGGAACATATGTGACTTAGGATTAGGAAAGTGTAGAGCCAAAGATGGAAACCTTCACAAATGGAAACCTCCAAGAATAGAAACTTCCAACTTTAGAAACTTTGGCTTCCAATTTTGAACTCTTCATTCTTCATTTGTCTTGAATCCAATTCTTCACATCTTCATTCAATCCTAAGCTCATTTGATCTTCAATTTCGTCCATCTCCTTAGCTCCAAGCATGTGCAATCCATTTGATGCCCAAAACTGCTCCAAAAGGCTCCAAAATACACTTCTTTGCCACTTTAAACCATTGGACCTACAAACACACGAAAATAGCTTAAAATACTAAAATAACTACGAACTAACAACGTAAATGCACAAGAACAAGCTAACTAAGTGGCATAAATATGCTCCTATCATCTAACTATAAAGAAATTAGTTCCTCATGGTAGCAAATAAACAAAGATAAATAAATTTAAACATTAAAACAAAGATAGAAAACACCTTGAAACGCTCCAACAATCCAAGCTTCTTGAATGGCAAGCACGGCTCCAGATTTCTTCCTTCTTCTCCTTGCAAAACTCACGACACAATGAGGGTGAATGGTGTAGTAAATTATGGTAGAGGATGGTGACTAAATGGTGCAGCAAGGGATGGTATTTATAGGCTGAAATTCACAGCCCCTATGTAGCAAAGGAAAAGGCTAAGGCTTTTAGAAACCAAGGGGGAAAGGAATAATCAGGTTTCTAGAAGTTCTAGAAAGGTTTGGGGCGTCACTTTTGTAGGACATGGGATAAGGCCTTCTAGAAAGGTTGTTTTGTGGCTGATTTCTAGAAAAACAAGGGATAAGGTGTGGCACCTTTGTAGGAGTGGATAAGGGCTAGAAACCAATTTTAATGTGTCCTAATCTGAAAATAAATCCCCATGCAGCTGGAATTAAATTAGGATAGGATTAGGATAAGATAAGATAAGGTAAGGTTTTAGATAATGTTCCTTCTTTTGAGCTGATTTCTTATCTTCCTTGACTTGGATTTATTTCTTCACTCTTTTCAGCACATTCCTAGCCTCTTGAACTTCAAATTCGTCCATCCATCTTGCTCCATTCATAAGCTATCCATTTGGTGCCCAAAACTGCCTAAAAATGCTCCAAAATGCACTTTCTTGCCAACTTTGTCATATCAACCTACAAACCCACGAAAATAGCTTAAAACACTATAATAAACATAAACAAACTATGAAATTGCAAGAAAACAAGCTAACTAAGTCGCATAAATATGCTCCTATCACTAGACGAATGAAGTTTCCTACTCAAGCAAGTATTCCTACATGAAGAAGAAGAGTTAAAGCCAAAGAATCAGCTCAAGTGAAGGAATCTTATCCAAAACCTTATCTTAGCTTATCTTATCCAAACCCTATCCTATCTTATCCTAATCCTAAACTATCCACATTTCAGCCACTTAGGAGGGTTTCTAACTAGATTAGGATGCTTAAAATCAGATTTCTAGAAGACCTAATCTTATCCTACAAAAATGGCGCCTAGGAACCTTTCTAGAAGCCTAAAATTCTGCCTTGTATTTCTTTCTAGAACCCTAGCTTTGTGCCGCACCCTATACCTTATTTCCCTTGGAATTTCAGATTTCTAGAAGCCTTACCCTCTCCTAATTTGGTGCCGCACATTATCTCCTATTTCCTTTGGATTTCTGACTTGTTTTCCTTAAAGGATTGTATGTTATTGTCCTATGTAGATTAGGACTTTAAAACCTTGTCCTTTGCTACCTAGGAGTTGGGATTTTCAGCCTATAAATACAAGCTTATGCCGCACCCTTCACTCACCACTCTCTACCATATTTTCACTACACCTTTCACCCAAAAACCCCTCATTGTGCCGTGAGTTTGCAAGGAGAAGAAGGAAGAAATCTGGAGCTGTGCATGCCATTCAAGAAGCTTGGATTGTCGGAGCGATTCTAGGTGTTTTCAATCTTTATGTCAATGTTTAAATTTATTTATCTTTGTTTATTTGCAAACATGAGGAACTAATTTCTTTATAGTTAGAGGGGAATTCAAAGCCATGATCATATGTTTTATATGACTTGATTTCTTCCAATTATGATTTCATGAATCGTGAATGTGGTTTACTTATCTATTTGATTGATAACATGTTTATGTATGTTGATTGAGGGTCGACACTTAGTTTGCATGCATGAATTTGAAGCTAGAGTATAAGGGAATTTCACCTAATCGTTATTAACTTATATTCATAAGTAGTAAAAGTCGCTAGTCACGATTGTGTTAAGTAAATCCTAGGCAAGAGTAACATGTGTATCCCATAGTTATGAATGCCTCGTCAATGCTTATGATTTCCATTTGATATCTGTCTCTATCATGCGTATTCCATAGTTAGGGTCCTTGATAAGAATAATTTGGTTGTAATGCGTATTCCATTCAATTCAATGAATCTAGGGAAATCTGAGAGTTAATTGGTGCAATCTAGTTAATTTGGGGCATTGTCATTCATGGTTTGTTGAAAGAGTAATTGGAAATTGAGTCGTATGCATATGTTTCATGTGTGGAGAAGGAACCTTCTAACTAGCCTTTCACCATCTTAATCTACATCAAATCGTTTTTGTCAAGTTTGTTTTCAAAGTTTCTGTTTTAAAAGTTAAATTCGTCCAATTCAACCCCCTTGCTTTTAAATCTTGTTTTTAGAGTCAAAACTTGTTTCTTTTAAGTCTTTTGAGTCTTTGAAGTTCTATTTTCGTCCAAATCACTTGTTAGGTCTAGAATTGAGTCTTTTTGATTGTTTCTTGCTGTTTTTAGTGTTTTAAGTTAGTTTTGAGTCTATAGAGTCTAGTTTAGTGTTTTTGAGTCTTGTTTGTGTTGATTAGCATCCCTAGTTAATCCCCGGTCTAGAACGATCCCTACTTGCATCATTACTACAATTGTCATCAATAGGGTTTAATTTGTGTGTCAACATAAGTTTCACATCAAGAAACTTCCAACTTTTAGAAACTTTGGCTTCCAATTTTGAACTCTTTGTTCTTTATTTGTCTTGAATCCCATTCTTCACATCTTCATTCAATCCTACGCTCATTTGATCTCCAATTTCGTCCATCTTCTTAGCTCCAAGCATATGCAATCCATTTGATGCCCAAAACTGCTCCAAAAGGCTCCAAAAGGCTCCAAAATGCATCTTTTTGCATATTTTGTCCTTAGAACCTGAAAACACAAAAAAATGGCATTAAAGACTAAAATAACTATGAAATAACAATGTAAATGCACAAGAACAAGCCAACTAAGTCGCATAAATATGCTCCTATCAAATTCCCCCACACTTAGCTTTTGCTAGTCCTCGAGCAAAACAAAACAAACAAAACAAAACAAAGTAAAACCTAGACCTTCCAACAATTCTCTTAGGGATTTCCAATGCACATGACATGCTAAAAATCATTACTTACACAGATTTTAGTCATCCTTACCCTCGAGCACATACTTAATCATAGTCACCATTTACTAGTTCGCATATAATCAATTAAAACATGGTTTTGAATGTAGTAACATGCCTTAGAGAATTCCCTCAATTCCTTACTAGATATGCACTCAATTTTCACTCAGATTTTCTGACTACACTCCCTACACTAGGTATATGTGAGAAGATTGATGTAAACATGAATACTAGTACTCACATATGTTATAGCAAAGAAATCACTTTTCTGGAATTATAATGCATGTATATATATGATCTCATGAACGGAATGCTACTACTTAGAAGCGAGAACCAGTGATATCATATGCTCATACCAATTCCAAACTCCACATATTGAAATACACAACACTCAAGATTGAAGTCTAAGGGTTGTAACGGGGCTAAGGGTATTGGCTAACAAAGAAAGGTAAGGAAAACAAACGTTCTTAAAGAAATAGTAAGCAAAGTAATGAAATTGATACTTAGAATTCATTTTTGAATGCAACAATCAACTTTTAAACACAAGGGAAGATTCATGCGACACTTAGGGTCAAATTCAAACTTTTGGACCCTTTCTTCAACAACCAACACATGTGAATTCATTTTCACTTATTTTCAACTCTTTTTCTTTCCTTTCATACACTTTTCTTCTCTCTTTTTCTTTTTCCACGAAATTTTTTATTTTTTATTTATTTTTTATTCCGTGCCTTTTTCTCTCTTTTTGGCACACAAAACACAAAATTCCCTTCCCCCACACTTGTTTTTCAGCATAATGTTGATCAAAAGGAATTCACTCTAAGTCATGCTTCACTATTCTTTAAGAACAAGGGTGTGGACAGACCTAATCTAGGCTAGGTAGGGATAATGTGGTTAACAAAGAAAATAGGCTAACAAAGGCTCAAAGGGGGTTAAACTTACAAAACATATGACAAAAGGGATAGGCTTTTTGGCTTTGGTGGTAACTAAACAACTTCATCTTGAATATGTGTTATGCATTCAATATCATGCTTTGAATGGAACGGGCATGAGTTCTAGTATTTGGATCTATAATGATGAAACGCATTCTAAGTAGCAACCAAGCAAAGAATGATGAGATCATGCAACGACTTTAGAAAACAAGAATGCACAGATTAATAACTCTCCAAATAATATTTAGGCTCAAGTCTCACAAGGATGTAGCGTTAATTTGAGTTCCTTCCTTCAAGCATGTTACAAAAACTGATTTTTTCCTTTTGTGATTACATGTGAATTCGTAAACTATAACTACAACCAAGCATAAACCAAAGAGGTTATCAAACTTCCATCCATGTTTATAACTTCCTTTAACAGTCATGCACTTAAAAACCAAATCCTCATCATTGTGTTGGAAGGTACCCTAAGACACAAACAAACACACAAAAACAACTCTTATTGGCTTTTTCAAAACAATTTTTCAAATTTTTATCAAATTTTCGGATTTTTACTTCAACACACACCAAAACAGCTCAAAATGCATTAAAAACACTTAATGTTATGCTCCTATCATTAAAAACACTTAAAGAGAATAGGAAAGCAAATATGCTCCTATCACTTCTATTAATGTTATGCCATATTCCATTTATGCGTCAATGAACCTTGGTGAGTTAAAACAAGATGGCGTTATAATTCAATTGGCCGATCGTTCTAACGCTTATCCCAAGGGAGTCTTTGAGGATGTTCTAGTGCAGGTCAATCATCTTATCTTTCCTGCAGATTTTTATGTCTTAGAAATGGAGGATTCGAGACATGCTCCATCATTGCCAATCTTGCTAGGCCGACCATTCATGAAAACAGTGAGAACAAAGATAGACGTGTTTATAGGAACATTAACCATGGAGTTTGATGGAGACATTATTCGTTTTAATCTTTCTGAAACCATTAAATATCCAATGGAGGACCATTCTTGTTTCGCTATTGACATTGTTGATTCTTTGGCACAGGTACATTTGGATCGAATGAACGACGATGCACTTGAAATAGCCTTAGTGCACGGCTTAGGAGCAAGAAACAAGGGTGGGGGAATCCATGCAACCCACGGCATGGAATCTGACCATATTGCCGTGCCCCCTTGTGGTGAAGTGTTTGAAATGGTCGCGGCCCTCGAGTCATTGCCATCACATTCTGGTAAGTCTCCACTCTCAATTTTAGATTCGGTTTTGGCTAACAAGTTACTTCCATCCATTGTGCAGCCACCTACACTTGAGTTGAAGCCATTACCTAGTCACTTGAAGTATGTTTTCTTGGGAGAAGATCAAACACTACCCGTCATCATATCTAGCTCACTCACGGCCCAAGAAGAAGACAAGTTGATAAGGGTGTTAAAGGAGCACAAATCTACCATTGGATGGACCTTGGCGGATATTAAAGGCATTAGTCCCACCACGTGCATGCATCGCATCCTTTTGGAGGAGGGAGCTAAGCCATCTTAGGAGGCTCAACGTCGCCTTAATCCACCCATGTTGGAAGTAGTAAAGAAGGAGGTTATAAAATTGCTTGACTGTGGTGTTATATACCCAATTTCTGATAGTCGTTGGGTGTCTCCCGTGCAGGTTGTTCCAAAGAAGTCCGGAGTCACGGTGGTGAAGAATGAAGAACAAAAGCTTGTACCCACTCGTGTGGTGACTGGTTGGCGTGTTTGTATTGATTACAGGAAGTTAAATGCCATGACAAGGAAGGATCACTTTCCGTTGCCATTCCTGGACCAAATGTTAGAAAGGTTAGCCGGCTATCAATTTTATTGCTTTCTTGATGGATATTCCGGATATAACCAAATTGTGATAGCTCCGGAGGACAAAGAAAAGACAACGTTCACGTGTCCCTTTGGCACCTTTGCATACAGGCGCATGCCATTTGGTTTGTGCAATGCCCCTGCGACATTTCAACGATGCATGGTGAGTATCTTTTCTGATTATGTGGAGAAAATTATTGAGATATTCATGGATGATTTTAGCGTGTTTGGTAATTCATTCGATCATTGCTTGAGTAATCTGACCTTAATTTTGAAACGTTGTGTTGAAACGAATCTTGTGCTTAATTGGGAAAAATGTCACTTCATGGTTAAGCAAGGTATTGTTCTAGGACATATTATTTCTGAAGAAGGCATTGAAGTGGATAAATCTAAGGTAGACCTTGTTTGTCACTTACCTTCTCCAAATTCGGTTAGAGAGGTTCGTTCGTTTCTTGGTCACGCAGGTTTTTGTAGGCGTTTCATAAAGGATTTCTCCAAGATTGCACAACCATTATGCCAATTGCTTCAAAAAGAGGTGGCTTTCGAGTTTGAAGATGCATGCTCCACGGCATTCAAGCAATTAAAAGAAGCTCTTACTTTGGCTCCCATTATCACACCTCCAGATTGGAGCCTTCCATTCGAGTTGATGTGCGATGCTTCGGACTATGCGATTGGTGTTGTTTTGGGGCAGCGAAAGAACAAACAACCTCATGTTATTTATTATGCCTCTAGGACACTAAATGATGCTCAATTAAATTACTCCACCACTGAAAATGAATTACTTGCTGTGGTATTTGCATTAGATAAGTTCCGACTATACTTGGTACTAAAGTTATTATTTTTACTGATCATGCAGCTCTCAAGTATTTACTCACGAAAAAGGAGGCCAAGCCTAGACTAATTCGATGGATGTTGCTTCTACAAGAGTTTGACATTGAGATTCGGGATAAGAAGGGCGTGGAGAATGTGGTGGCTGACCACCTAAGTTGAATGGTGCATGAGGAAGCATCTCCAATTTCTGAAACCTCCCCCGATGAGCAATTAATGTCTATTCAGGTAAGTGAGCCTTGGTATGCAGATTTGGTGAACTGCCTGGTGTCTAAACATATCCCTAGCACACTTAATAGGAATCAACGTGATAAGCTTAAAAAGGATGCTAGGTTTTATGTTTGGGATGATCCATACCTTTGGAAATTTTGTCCCGATCAGATTGTACGCTGTTGTGTGAATGAATATGAGTTTCAATCTATTTTAACATTCTGTCATTCATATGCATGTGGGGGACATTTTGGCACCCAACGCACTGCCCTTAAAGTCTTAGAATGTGGGTTTTATTGGCCAACCATTTTTAGGGATGCTAGGACATTTTGCCTTACATGTGATCATTGTCAACGAATGGGTAATATAAGTGCTAAGGATCAAATGCCACAAAACCCTATACTTTCTGTTGAAATATTTGATGTGTGGGGAGTTGATTTTATGGGTCCTTTTCCATCATCACATGGTTTTCTCTATATCTTGTTGGCGGTGGATTATGTTTCCAAATGGGTGGAAGCAAAAGCCACCCGGACTAACGATTCCAAAGTGGTTGCAGAATTTGTGAAATCTAACATTTTTGCTAGGTTTGGAATGCCTCGAGTTCTTATAAGTGATGGAGGTTCACATTTTTGTAATCGAACAATCAAGGCACTGCTTAAGAAGTACAACATTACACATAGGGTTTCGACACCCTATCATCCTCAAACAAGCGGGCAAGCCGAGGTGTCGAATCGGGAGATAAAACAGATTCTGGAGAAGACAGTTGGGCCAACAAGAAAAGATTGGAGATTGAGGTTAGAAGATGCATTGTGGGCTTATAGGACCGCCTACAAAACACCCATAGGAAAGTCCCCCTTTTGGCTTGTGTATGGAAAACCATGTCACTTACCTGTGGAGTTGGAGCACAAGGCCCATTGGGCCGTGAGGAAGTTCAACATGGATGTAGATGCGGCGGGAATTCATCGTAAGCTTCAATTGAATGAACTTGAGGAAATACGGAATGAAGCTTACGAGAATGCTTGACTTTACAAGGAAAAGACGAAGGCCTTTCATGACAAGATGATTCGCACCAAGTCCTTCTCTGTTGGACAAAAAGTGTTGTTGTTTAATTCTCGTCTTCGTCTATTTCCGGGTAAGCTACGTTCACGTTGGATTGGACCCTTTGTTATTACTAATATTTTTCCTCATGGTGCAGTCCAAGTTCGTTGTTTCAAAATAGGTCAAGAGTTCAAGGTGAATGGGCATCGTGTGAAGCCTTACTACGAAAGCTTTGTAGAACATGATGTGGAGGAGACAACCCACTATGTCGTGGGTTCCCATGAAGGTTGATCAATGTGGCATCGTCCGGCTGGAAGACGTTAAAGCAAGCGCTTCTTGGGAGGCAACCCATTTATTCTGCCATGATTGTCAATATTATTGCTTGTTTAATTATTTTTGGGTATGGTTTTCTATTTTGAAACATTAACAAATATGCAAAGGATTTTAACATTAAACTTCATGGAAATGAACAGGAAACTGGGAAATAAAGAAACACAGCATAATACAAGAGGGAGCCTTCACAAAGGCTGCTTAGGAGAAGTCTCAGTAGTCAGCGGAGTCTCAGCCGTCGATGGAGCCACAGAAGGAGGAGGTATCGGAGGTTGATCATTTGGAGCTTCACTACGCGGTACAGCCCCAGAAGACGAAGGCAAATGCTGTTGGAACAAACCCACAAACCTCCAATGATCAAGTAAAATCTGACCATCAGATTCCTGTATCTGGTCAATTTTCCTCTTCATGTTTGTGGCATAGTTGTGTGCGAGCTTGTGCAACTGTTTATTCTCATGCTTGAGTCCTCTAATCTCCTGTTTGAGACTCATTACTTCAGCCACCAACGATTCAACTTGACGGATTCGAGCAAATAGGCGTTGGGTCATGTTGGACACAGAACCCGCACACTGCACGCTAAGAGCCAGAGACTCCTTAACAACCAACTCATCAGACCGTCTGGAAAGCAGTCTGTTATCTCTAGGGGTGACAAGGTTCCGGGCCACCACCGCAATGGTCATGTCATTCTTCATCACCGAATCCCCAACGGTAAGAGGACCAGTAGGGGATATGAAGGACGGGCGCCATATGTTGTCTAGAGAAGGCGGGGCTACCTCTTCACCAAGGTTCAAGTCAAAACGACGGTTGGAAGGGCCAGACATATTTCAGAGGTTTTGGAGAAAGAAGAGATGGGCTAAATCCAGAGGTTAGAAGTGCAAAGGGGAGTTTACAAGCGGAATTTCAATGCACTTTGAAATGAACTACGCACCTCTATAAAAAAACAGCATTCGATGAGGCCGATTCCAGTTATCAAGGAGGCACTCGCTTTCTCAAAAGTTGGGCTTGAAACTACGAGCCAATCTTCCTTTTCTAGAATTGTTCGCACTTGTCACATGCAATCTCTGCCCTCAACGAAGCTCAGAACTCGAAGCGCAAATTCTGAATATTAAAGAGGCATCTGCTTTATCAAGACGTATCAGCATCTGTCAAATTGCACATCTGCGTTGCGTAAATCACGCGCAATCTGTCGAAGATTTCTGGAGAAGAGGAATGCATGTCAAGTTTACTGTTAAATTATCCCAGGCTTGCCGACACGAGTAATGGAACAATGCCTTCCCAGCCATTAAGAAAATTCTATAAATGTTGAACTTCATAGTGAGGCAGCCTCACCCAACTTTCAGCCTCACTTAACCTTTCATCCTCTCTGAAATGGCTTTCCAACAAACCCTCTCGAGTCACTCTGTATTCCTCATTCCTTGGGATACTCCTGCGAACAACCCATTCAAAGCAAAAGTATTTCATATCATGAAGGTTGAAAGCAAGAGTATCTCATATCATGCTTTCTCCCTGTCCTTCTCCTTGTCTTTGTTTTAGGACAAGGAGAAAGAGAGCAATCAGCCAGCACTTGGTATCAATCTTCCGATCTGGAACCCCTTCCTGATTGCTTACCTAGCCTTGCTCTCGAGTACTCATCTCCATCATCTTGTGCTTCCTCTTCGTCTGCCACATCTGCCTGGGGAACAGATAAGGGAAGTGAAAATGATACCTCGAAGCATGTGGAGACAATTTGCCAATTCATACTCAGCTAGGGACAAGGAGAAAGAAAGCAAGAGGTGGGCACTTGGAAAGATTGAAGAAAGAAACAGACCAACACCTTTACCTCGTGCCTGCCCGCCGTGCAGAGGAAACAAGCAGAGAAGAATGCAGACTGCACAATCAAATCATCCCAGCAGAAGGAGTCTGACTTGAAACCAAGGCACTCTGATATTCCTCGCTCAGAATTCCAAACCAGTTCGAGATCAAAGCTGTGGATAGTCAACAAGATCATCTATCTCAAAAACCAGATTTGCGTTCTTAACCTCTTCTCTGTCTATTTGTTGTTTACTTTGCTAAACTTGTCATGTTTATTCGTTGTTGTTTATTTGCTTGTTTTTGTGTGAGTAAGCTTGAAACATTGAGGACAATGTTTGATTTAAGTGGGGGGGGGGGGGGTAACCGTTGTTTTGCATGAAATTCGTAGGAGTTTATCACCCATTACTTCTAATGTTCCTTGCTCTTTTAAGTGTTTTCAAGCTGTTTTGGAGTGTTTCAGTGTGTTTTGACATAAAAATCCAGAAATCTCATAAAAATTTGAAGAAAAAAAAAATTGTTTTGAAAAACCCAAAAAGAGTTGTTTTTGTATGTTTATTTGTGTCTTAGGGTACCTTCCAATACAATGATGAGGATTTGGTTTTTAATTACATGACTGTTAAAGAGAGTTATAAACATGGATGAACATTTGATTTACTCTTTGGTGTATGCTTGGTTGAGGTTATAATTTATGAATTCACATGCAATCATAAAGGAAAAACTAGTTTTTGTAACATGCTTGAAGGAATGAACTCAAACAAACGCTACAACCTTGTGAGACTTGAGCCTAAACGTTATTTGGAGAGTTGATAATCTGTGCATTATTGTTTTCTAAGTCGTTGCATGATCTCATTATTCTTTGCTTGGTTACTACTTAGAAGGCGTTTCATCACTTAGTTCCAAATGCTAGAACTCATGTCCATTTCATTAAAAACATGCTATTGATTTACATAGCACATATTCAAGAAGAAGTTGTGTAGTGACCACCACCTTAGCCAAATTGCCATGTATACTACTTCATTATATGTTCAAGTGTAAACCCCGTTAAGCCTTCTTTAGCCTGTTTTTCTTTGTTAATCACATCATCTCCACCTAGCCTAGATTAGGATCATCCATACCCTTGTTCTTAAAGCATGGTAAAGCATGATTCAAATTGAATTCCTGTTGAGTAATGTTTGGCAGAAAACAAGTGTGGGAGAAGTGTTTCTCATGTAAGTAGTGAGCCATAGGCACGGGTGATTAAAAAAAAAAAAGTTGTGAAAATGTATGAAAAAGAGTTCTAAAGTGTTGTTTGTTGAAGAAAGGGTCCAAAACATTGAATTCGGCCCCAAGTGTTGCTCAAATCTTTCCTTTGTGTTAAAAGTTGATTTCTGCATTCTAAAGTGAATTCTAAGTTTCAATTTCATTACTTTGCTTGCTATTGCCTTAGGAACGTTTGTTATCCCTATCTTTCCTTTGTTAACCATTACCCCAAGCCCCGTTGCAACCCTTGACTTCTATCTTGAGTGTTATGTGTTTCAATTTGTGGAGTTTGAATTTGGTATGAGCATATGGTGTCACTGGTTCTCGCATCTAAGTAGTAGCATTCCACTCATGAGATCATATCTAAACATGCTTATTAACTCCAGAAATTGCGTTCCTTGTGATACATATATGTGAGTGTTCATTTTCATATCTACATCAATCTTCTCACATATGACTAGTATAGGGTGTGTAGTTAGAAAATCTGAGTAAAAATTGATTGCATACTTTGTAAGGATTTGAGTAAATTCTCTAAGGCATGTTACTACATCAAAAACATTGTCTTAATCGATTAATTGTGAACAAGTAAGTGGTGACTATGATTAAGTATGAGCTTAAGTGTAAAGATGATTCAAATCTGTGGGGGATAATGATTTTAACATGACATGTGCATTGGAAATCCCTGAGGCAAACGTTGGAAGGTTGATAGGAGCATATTTATGCGCCTTAGTTAGCTAGTTCTTATGCATTTTTGTTATGTTTTCTTAGTTTAAAGTAGTCTTTTAAGCTACTTTCATGTGTTTTCAGGTTTTAAGGGCATATTACATTAAATGATGCAATTTGGTGTCTTTTGGAGCAAAATGGAGCTTGGAATGGAAGTCACATACTTGGAGCCAAGGGAATGGACGAGAATGAAGATTTGAGGATTCCTAATTGAAGAAGGATTCCTAATCAACGGAGGAGTCCTAGTCAAAGATGGATTCCGAGAAGAATGAGGATTCCTACTCGAGCAAGGTTTCCTACTTTACGAAGGAGAGTTAAAGTCAAAGAATAAGCTCAAGTGAAGAAATCTTATCCAAAACATCATCCATAACCTTATCTTAGCTTATCTTATCCAAACAAACCTTATCCTATCCTATCTTATCCAAATCTGAATCCATTGATATTTTAGCTGCAAAGGGGGGTTCCTAACTAGATTAGAATGCTTAAAATTAGATTTCTAGAAGCCTTATCCCTGCACACATGATAGGAGTATATTTATGCGACTTAGTTGACTTGTTCTTAAGCATTTATGTTGTTTTTCTTTAGTTATTTTAGTGTTTAAAGTCATTTTCGTGCAATTTCAGGTTTAGAGACGAAGTATGCAAAGAAGTGCAAAACGGAGCATTTTAGAGCAAAATTGAGCTGGAATGGAGTGTATGCTAATGGAGCACCAGGAATGGACGAGTTTGAAGGTCAAAGGAGCTTAAGAAATGAAGAAATGAAAGTGAAGAACAAAGAATTCAGATTTGGAAACCAAAGTTTCTAAAGTTGGAAGTTTTTATTCTTAGAGGTTTCCATTTTCGAGAGTTTCTATTCTTGGCTTTGGGCTTTTAGATGACCTAAACCCTAATTCCTTGTGGACCCTAACCCTAGCCGCACCTTAGGCCTTATTCCCACTAAAAATCTGATTGTTTTAACCTAATTTCTGGTGGATTTGGGCTTCTAGAAACCCTAATCTGATTACCCTAGAGTTTTGGATGCCTATATATACTCATTATAACCCTTAGATCAGATCATCATCTCCCATACACAATCATTCACGCCAGAAATCTGCCCTTGATTTCTGCCGCACCTTCCCATCACCAAAGTCCCAAAATTCTGCCCAAAATCATCCCTAGCCGTACCCCCATCAACCCTAAACCTTCCCATACCATTCCCCATCCATTCTACACCACAAATAACCCCAAAAACCTGTTCTAAAGTTCTCTGCCGCAGCAAGGAGGAAGGAGAATTCGTTGATGAGCTTGCTGCCAAGTTGGAGCGTTCTAGGTGTTTTCTTTCTTTGGATTTTAATTTCTAAATTTATGTATCTTTGCTTTGCGAGTATGAGGAACTGAACCCCCTTGGCTAGGGGGGATTCGAAATACATGTTTATGCTTGCTATATGATTTGATTACTTCTAATTGCGTTTCATAAGTTGTGAATTCAATTTACTTATCTACAAGAATTAAAACTGATTTGTGTATGTTGGTTGAGGGTCGACACTTAATTTGCATGCATGAATTTGATGCTAGGATATAAGGAAATTTCACCTAATCGTTATGGACTTATATTCACAAGTAGTACAGGTTGATGATCTCAATCGCGTTAAGTAAATTCTTGGCATAAATTTCATGCAATCATAGAAACAAGTGCTTCGTCAATGCTTATGGTTTTCATAGAACTTAATGATTCTTGCTTGTATCTCTATTATGCAATCATGTAGGGGACTTGTGCGGAATGCTTTGGGTTGTCGTATGCAATCATCCAATTCAATAACGTTAGGAAAATTTGAAGGTTAATTTAAGCGGACCTAATTAACTTGGGGCGTTGAGAATTCATGGGTTATTGAAAAGCAATTGGAAATCGTTTTGAATGCAAGTATAACATGTGTGGAGATGAACCCCTTAGCTAGCTTTCTATCCATTCAATTCAATCAAATTCGTTTTAAAATCTGTTTTGATTTACAAGTTTATGTTTTGTTTTCAATTTCGTAAAAACCAAATCCCCCTTTGTTTTCAAGTGTCAAATTAGTTAGAGAGTGTGTTAGTTTGTGTTTTTAAGTGTTTTGAGTCAAGTTAAAACCTATTTTCGTCAAAATCTTGTTTCGAGTTCAAAACTGCCCAGAAAGTGGTTTTAAGGCAGTTTTGAGTGTTTTTGTGTTATTTTGAGTCTTTTGGTTTGTTTTAGTGTTTTAAGTTATAGTTTTACATTCTTTGAGTCTAGTTAGTGTTTTAAACTTTGTTTTTACGTTTTTGAGTCAGTTTTCAAGTGATTTAGCAATCCCTCCTAATCCCCGGCCTAGAACGATCCCTACTTACATACTTACTACAATTGATAAAAAGAGGGTTAATTTGAGTGCTAGTTAATATCATATCAACACATAAGGTGCCGCACCTAGCCTTCTAGAAACCCCTAGTTCCTTGCCTTGCAAGGCATTCTAGTAGCCTTATCCTTCCTCTCCCTATCCAGTCACACCTTGGTGGACCTTTTCCCTTGTGGATTCTGATTTCTAAGCCTATTTCCTTGTGGATTTGGGTTATTCAAGTCCATATCTGATTCCCCTAGGGTTTTAAGTGCCTATATATACTCATATCAACCCCTAGATCAGATCACCACCTCTCATACACAACCATTCAAGACAGAAATCAATCCTTGATTTCTGGCGCACCTTCCCATCACCAAAGTCCATAATTTGATGTGAAAATTGACTTGACACACAAATTAAACCCTATGGATGACAATTGTAGTATATGAGCAAATAGGGATCGTTCTAACCGGGGATTAACTAGGGATGCTAATCACTGTAAAACTGAGTCAAGAACATAAAAATATACTGTAGAACACTAAACTAGACTCAATTAATGCAAAACTAGGGTTTAAAACACCTAGACAAACTAAAAACTCAAAACAGCAACTAAAAGGCTCAAAACTGCCTTAAAACCACTTTCTGGGCAGTTTTGAGTACCTAACACTAGTTTGGACGAATTTGGACTAAGACTTGACTCAAAACACTTAAAAACACAACTAAATGGATTTCTAACTAATCTAACACTTTGAAATAAATGGGGGAATGATTTTGACGAAATTAAAACTTTAAAACTCAAACTTTAAAAACAAATGTAAAGCAAAACAGATTGTGATTAAATAGAATGGTGAGAAGCTAGTTAGAGGGTTCCTTATCCACACATGAACATATGCATACAACTCAATCTCCAATTACTCTTCCAACAAACTATAAATGACAATGCCCCAAATTAACTAGATTGCACCAATTAATTCTCAGATTTCCCTAGATTCATTGAATTGAATGGAATACGCATTACAACCAAATTATTCTTATCAAGGACCCTAACTATGGAATACGCATGATAGAGACACATATCAAAGACCATTAAGTTCAATGGACATCATAAGCATTGACGAGGCATTCATAACTATGGGATACGCATGTTACTCTTGCCTAGGATTTACTTAACGCAATCGTGACTAGCGACTTTCACTACATATGAATATAAGTTAATAACGATTAGGTGAAATTCCCTTATATCCTAGTATCAAGTTTAGGCATGCAAATTAAGTGTCGACCCTCAACCCACATACATAAACAAGTTATCAATCAAATAGATAAGTAAATCACATTCACAATTTCTGAAATCATAATTGGAAGAAATCAAATCATATAAAACATATGTCCATGGCTTCAAATTCACCTCTAACTAAAAAGAAATTAGTTCCACATGTTTAACATAATTGAAAAGCAAATTAAATTAAACATGAAAACAGAAACAAGAGAAGAAAGAACTCCAAACACTCCACTAATGGCAGATTGCATGTGCAAGGCTTCTCCCTCCTTTGGACTGCACGGCACTACTTCTTCCTCCTCCAATGGTGGC
Organism: Malus x robusta; assembly: GCA_963082935.1. Classification (NCBI taxonomy): domain Eukaryota; kingdom Viridiplantae; phylum Streptophyta; class Magnoliopsida; order Rosales; family Rosaceae; genus Malus; species Malus x robusta. The sequence goes on along the minus strand of OY720325.1, from coordinate 15,406,352 downwards.
TGCACAAGGTGTTGATGGTGGTGGGAAGGCACGGCAAGGATGAATTTAGGGCAGAAAGTTTGGGGTTTGGAGATGGAAGGCTGCGGCAAGGAAGAAAAATGGCTAGAATTGTGTTTTTGGGATTTTTGGATGTGTAGAATGGTGTGGCTGGAAGGATGGACGAAAATTAGGTGATTCAACCCTAAAATATGTATTTATAGGCACCACAAAACCCTAGAGAAATCAGCACAAGTAATGGGCTAGGGTTTAGGGTGCGGCTAGGGTTAGGAAATCCACCAAAAACTAGGGTTTCTAGAACATTAGGTGCGGCATGGGCTTAGGGTTAGGTAATCAGATTTTTTTCATGTGAACAAGGCCTAGGTGTGGCTGATTAAATGGGCTAGGGTTAGGGTTAGGTGCAGCATAGGTCCAAGAGGCAATGATGGGTCATCCAAAAGCCCAAAGCCAAGAATAGAAACCCTCGAAAATGGAAACCTCCAAGAATAGAAACTTCCAACATTAGAAACTTTGGTTTCCAATTCCGGATTCTTAGTTCATCACTTTCATTTCTTCATTCTTAAGCTCCTTTTGACCTTCAAACTCGTCAATTCCTTGTGCTCCATTTGCATACACCACATTCCAGCTCACTTTTTGCTCCAAAAGCTCCAAATTGCATCATTTCGTGTAATATGTCCTTTAACCCTGAAAACACATGAAAGTAGCTTAAAAGACTACTTTGACGAAGAAAACATAACAAAAATGCATAAGAACTAGCTAACTAAGGCGCATAAATATGCTCCTATCAAATTCCCCCACACTTAGCTTTTGCTAGTCCTCGAGCAAAACAAACAAGAGAAAGAAAACAAAACGAAACAAACTAACCAAAACAAAACCTAAACCTTCCAACGTTTGCCTCAGGGATTTCCAATGCACATGACATGTTAAAGATCATCATTCCCACAGATTTTAGCCATCTTTACACTTAAGCACATACTTGATTATAGTCGCCACGTACTAGTTCACATTTAACCAATTAAAACATGATTTTGAGTGTAGTAACATGCCTTAGAGAATTTGCTCAATTCCTCACTAGATATGCACTCAATTTTCACACAGATTTTCTGACTACACACCCTATACTAGTTATATGTGAGAAGATTGATGTAGATATGAAAACGAACGCTCACATATGTTATAACACGGAAAGCTTTTTCTGAAATTAACAAGCATGTATATGATCTCATGAAAGGAATGCTACTACTTAGACGCGAGAACCAGTGACACCATATGCTCATACCAATCCCAAACTCCACAAATTGAAACACATAACACTCAAGATAGAAGTTAAGGGTTGTAATGGGGCTTGGGGTGTTGGTTAACAAGGAAAGGATAAGGAAAACAAACGTTCTTCAAGCGATAGTAAGCAAAGTAATGAAATTGAGACTTAGAATTCACTTCGATTGCAGAAATTAACTTTAACACACAAGGGGGAGACTTAAACAACTCCTTAGGGTCAAATTCATTGTTTTGGACCCTTACTTCAACAAACAATACTTTGGAGCTCTTTTCTCAACTTTTCAACTCTTTTTTTCATACTCTTCATACTTTTTTTTTATTTTTTATTTTTTCTCTTTTCTTTTCTTTTCCGTGCCTATGGCACACAATTCCTCATGAAAAATACTTCCCCCACACTTGTTTTCTGCTAACATAGATCAAAAGGAATTCAATTCGAATCATGCTTTACTATGCTTTAAGAACAAGGGTAAGGATGATCCTAATCTAAGCTAGGTAAGGATAATGTGGGTTAACAAACAACATAGGCTAAACAAGGCTCAACGGGGTTAAACTTAAACATAAAATGATATGGGATACACGGCAGTTTGGCTAAGGTGGTGGTAACTACACAACTTTATCTTGAATATGTGTTATGCAAATCAATAACATGCTTTGAATGAAATGGGCATGAGTTCTAGCATTTGGAACTAAATGATGAAACGCCTTCTAAGTAGCAGCCAAGCAAAGAATAATGAGATCATGCAACGACTTTAGAAAACAAAGAATGCACAGATTTTAACTCTCCAAATAAACGTTTAGGCTCAAGTCTCACAAGGTTGTAGCGTTAGTTTGAGTTCCTTCCTTCAAGCATGTTACAAAAACTGATTTTTTTCTTTTATGATTGCATGTGAATTCATAAGTTATAACCACAACCAAGCATAAACAAAGAGTAAATCAAACTTTCCTCCATGTTAATCCTTCTCTTTAACAGTCATGCAATTACAAACCGAATCCTCATCATTGTGTTGGAAGGTACCCTAAGACACAAACAAACACACAAAAACAACTCTTTTTGGTTTTTTCAAAACAATTTTTCAAATGTTTATGGGATTTTCGGATTTTAAGTCAAAACACACTAAAATGCATCAAAACAGCCTAAAAACACCTAAAAACAGCAAGAAACAACATTGGAAGTTATGAGTGAGAAAACCCTACGAATTTGCATCAAAACACTTTGGTTACCCCCCCCACACTTAAATCAAACATTGTCCTCAATGTTTCAAGCATAGACTCACACAAACACACATAAACAAACACACAAACACTAACAACCGAAACATGGAAGAAACGAAATAAACAACAAAGAGAAGGGTTTAGGAACGCAAATCTGGAATTGGAGTGCTCTCTAGGTCTTCCTTTGTCGAATGCATGGGTTGCCTCCAAAGAAGCGCTTGCTTTAACGTCTTCCAGCCGGACGGTACCTCCGTTTAAGCTTGACTAGGTGCTACGGCATGGAGGGGTACCTCCTCCACGACATGCTCCTCAAACATCTCGTAATAGGGCTTCAATCGATGCCCGTTCACCTTGAATTCTTGCTGCGTCCTTGAACTCTTGATTTGCACTGCACCATGAGGGAAAACATTAGTGACAATAAAAGGACCAACCCATTTGGAACGCAACTTACCCGGAAACAACCGAAGACGAGAATTGAACAACAACACTTTCTGCCCAATAGAGAACGTCTTGGCACGAATCATCTTGTCATGGAATGCCTTCGTTTTCTCCTTGTAAATCCGGGCATTCTCATATGCTTCATTGCGGATTTCCTCAAGCTCACACAATTGGAGCTTCCTACGTAAACCTGCGGCATCAAGGTCCATGTTAAATGTTTTGATGGCCCAATGTGCACGATGCTCTAACTCGACGGGAAGATGGCATGGTTTCCCATAGATGAGCCGAAAAGGTGACATCCCAATGGGGGTTTTGTAGGCAGTGCGATCGCCCACAATGCATCGTTTAAGCGCAAACTCCAATCCTTCCTCGTAGGCCCCACGGTCTTCTCAAGAATCTGCTTGATTTCCCTATTCGAAACCTCGGCTTGCCCGCTCGTTTGAGGATGATAAGATGTGGCCACCTTATGCTTGACATTGTATTTCTTGAGCAACGACTCGATAGTTCGATTACAAAAATGGGAACCGCCATCACTGATTAGCACTCGTGGCATTCCAAACCTTGCAAAAATGTTAGTTTTCACAAAATCTGCCACCACTCGAGAATCATTAGTTCTGGTGGCTTTTGCTTCCACCCATTTCGATACATAATCCACAGCAAGCAATATATAAAGAAATCCATGTGACGAAGGAAAGGGACCCATAAAATCAATACCCCAAACATCAAAGATTTCAACACTAAAAATGGGGGTTTGCAGCATTTGTTGTTTAGGACCAATATTGCCCGTTCTTTGGCATCTATCACAAGACATGCAAAATGTTCTAGCATCCCTAAAGATGGTAGGCCAATAGAAACCACATTCTAACACCTTAAGTGCTGTTCTTTGAGTGCCAAAGTGTCCCCCACAAGCATAAGTGTGACAAAAGGTTAGAATAGCATTAAACTCATAATCGTGCACACACCTACGTATAACTTGGTTAGGGCAATATTTCCATAAATACGGGTCATCCCACACATAAAACCGTGCCTCTTTCTTCAATTTATCACCTTGGTGTTTAAGTAATTCGCTAGGAACATGTTTAGACACCAAATAATTCACCAAATCAGCATACCACGGTTCACTTACCTTGACGGACATCAGTTGCTCATCTGGGAATGTTTCTATGATAGGCACGGCATCCTCCTCATGCACCATACGGCTCAAGTGGTCAGCCACCACGTTTTCACTTCCCTTCTTGTCCCAGATTTCGATATCGAACTCTTGGAGAAGAAGCATCCAACGAATGAGTCGTGGTTTGGCCTCCTTCTTGGTGAACAAATACTTCAATGCTGCATGGTCAGTATAAATAATAACTTTAGTACCAAGCAAATAAGAACGGAATTTATCTAAAGCAAATACAACAGCAAGAAGTTCTTTCTCAGTGGTAGAATAATTCAATTGTGCATCATTTAAAGTCCGAGAGGCATAATAGATAGCATGCGGCCTCTTTTCCTTCCTTTGCCCCAAAACAGCTCCTAATGCATAATCAAAAGCGTCGCACATAAGCTCAAAAGGAAGGCTCCAATCCGGTGGAACTATGATAGGTGCCGAAGTTAGCATTTCCTTGAGGTGATTGAATGCCTTCTCACACTCCTCGTTGAAGTCAAACGCCACATCTTTCTGGAGGAGACGGCACAGAGGGTTTGAGATCTTGGAGAAGTCCTTGATAAATCGCCTATAAAATCCTGCATGACCAAGAAACGAACGAACCTCTCGAACCGAAGTAGGAGAGGGTAAGTAGCGTACAAGATCTATTTTCGATTTATCCACTTCAATTCCTCTTTCTGACACAATATGCCCTAGAACTATGCCTTGTCTAACCATAAAGTGACATTTTTCCCAATTAAGCACAAGGTTAGTTTCTACACATCGTTTCAAAATTAGTGTGAGATTTTCCAAACAACCATCAAATGAATCACCAAACACACTGAAATCATCCATAAATACCTCAATAATTTTTTCCACAAAATCTGAAAAGATACTTACCATACACCTTTGAAAAGTGGCCGGAGCATTGCATAAACCGAAAGGCATGCGACGATAAGCAAAAGTACCAAAGGGGCATGTGAAAGTTGTCTTTTCTTGGTCATCTGGCGCTATGACAATCTGATTATATCCAGAATAACCATCAAGGAAACAGTAAAAAGAATGACCGGCTAACCTTTCAAGCATTTGATCAATGAACGGCAAAGGGAAGTGGTCCTTCCTTGTGGTGGCGTTGAGCTTCCTATAATCAATGCACACTCGCCAACCTGTTTGGATACGGGTTGGCACAAGCTCATTCTCGGCATTCTTCACCACTGTCACTCTGGACTTCTTTGGAACACATTGCACTGGTGACACCCAACGACTATCAGAGATCGGATAAATCACTCCACAATCAAGAAGTTTGATAATCTCCTTTTTCACAACTTCCATCATTGGAGGGTTGAGACGGCGCTGAGCCTCTCGAGTGGGTTTAGCCCCCTCCTCTAGAAGTATGCGATGCATGCACGTAGTCGGGCTAATTCCCCTAATATCGGCCAAAGTCCACCCAATGGCCGTCTTGTGCTCTTTCAACACTCGGATCAACTTCTCCTCTTCTATGGCCGTGAGTGATGAGGAGACAATGACGGGTAATGTCTCGTTGTCTCCCAGAAAGACGTACTTTAAATGATCGGGCAACGGTTTAAGCTCAAGTACGGGTGCCTGAATCACTGAGGGTAACAACTTATTAGTGGAAACTGGAATTGAAATTGGGTTAGAAGGCTTACCATGGTGTTGAGGTAGGGACTCAAGGGCAGCCACTATCTCGGCCTCCTCCTCACTTCTAGGCACGGCAAAACCAGATGTTTGCCCAATTCCTTGTGCAATTGTCGTTTCAAGGGTATCCCTCTCCAAACAATCGAGAAAATCCTGCGCCAAATCATCAATTATATCAATAGAAAAGCAAGAATGATCGTCCTTAGGAAATTTAATACTTTCAGAAAGATTGAAATCAATGACTTCCCCATCAAATTCCATCGTTAATTTTCCTTTAAACACATCTATCTTGGTGCGGGCTGTTTTCATGAAGGGCCTCCCTAATAGAATCGGCAATGGGGTGGAATGGGGGGAATCCTCCATGTCAAGCACGTAGAAATCCGCTGGAAAAATCAAGTTACCAACCTGCACCAAAACATCTTCCAAAACACCCTTTGGATATGCATTAGAACGATCGGCTAATTGAATTATCACACCATCATTTTTAAGCTCACCTAAGTTCATCGATGCATAAATAGAGTATGGCATAACATTAATCGAAGCCCCTAAGTCTAACATGCATTGTTCAAACTTAGTATTACCAATAACGCAAGGAATTGTAAAACTACCCGGATCTTTGCATTTAGGGGGTAATTTCCTTTGTAACACAGCAGAGACATTTTCACTTACTTGAACCACCTCTTTGTTCGAAATCCGTCTCCTTGTTGTACAAAGTTCTTTTAAGAACTTAGCATACCTCGGGACTTGCTTAATCGCATCAAGGAGCGGGATATTGACTTGAACTTTCCGAAAGGTCTCTAGAATGTCCTTCTCAGCTTCTTCCTTCTTTGATTGCCTAAACCTGCCAGGAAAGGGCACATTTAGTGGAATGGAACTAGAAAGAGTCGAATTAGGACTTACCTTGGTGGTTGGGGACGGTTTAGGAGGACTAGGTGGTGGCGGCAAGGTTTGGTCATCCTTGGCCGTGGGCTTTGCTCCCTGTGCTTCCTCTTTCAGCAACTTGTCCTCCTCGTCTTGACTTGATTTGGATGTATTTGAGTCCGCTCCAACCTGTTTACCACTTCTCAACATAATGGCCTTAGCGGTTTCAAATCCTCCCTTCGGGTTTACAACTGTTGAACTAGGCAATCTGCCTTGTTCTCTAATTTGCCCCATAAACTCGGCAATTTGACCCATTTGCTTCTCCAAATTGTCCACCCGTTTGTCTTGGATTTGTCTCTCCTTATTTTGAGTTTGTACTTCCTGCGTCAAAGTAGTAAGTAACTTAACAACTTGATCATTATCCAAAGACGTACCTGAGGTTGGTGGGACAGATTACACTTGGTTTTGATTGGGGACGAATGGCTTTGTATAAAAGCCCGGTGGTTGCTGCCTAAATCCTCCTTGTTGTTGGGATTGTTGAGGATCCCGCCATTTGAAATTTGGATGGTCCCTCCACCCCGGATTGTAGGTATTAGAGTATGGATCATGGCGTGGTTGATTTTGGTTCCCAAAACCCATGGCATTGGCAGATTCCCAACCCCCATTCTCAATCAACTGAGGGCATTGATCGTTGGCATGTCCTTGCATAGAGCACACGCCACACACACTTGGTCCATGAATCTTCATTCCCTCGGCCAACTCATTCACTTGTGGCTGTGGGGGGTCTCTTTGTCCAACACCTTCGTATTGTTGTGCATTATGTGCTCGGTTGGCAATTAGAAGTTTTGCAGCCCCTGGAGTTTTATCCACCAACGCACCTCCTGCCGAGGCATCAAGCATTTGGCGTTCCATGGGAAGGAGTCCTTCGTAGAAGTATTGAATGAGCAACTCCTCCTTCATTTGATGCTGTGGACAAGAAGCAACAAGTGATTTAAAACGTTCATAATAAGAAGGAAACGATTCACCTTGATTTTGTTGGATGCCACTAATCTGTTTCCTCAAGAGAATGACTCTTGAAGTTGGGAAAAACTTCTCTAAGAAAGCTCCTTTCATACTATCCCAAGATGTAACCGTTCCGGGTGCTAACTCGTAAAGCCAATCCTTCGCCTTTTCCAAAAGTGAGAATGGAAAAGCCTTCATCATCAAAATGTTCCCGTCGACATTTATTGGTGTCATGCTCGAACAAACAACCTCGAACTCCTTGAGATGCTTGTTGGGGCTTTCCATGGAGAGCCCATGGTATTTCGGAATGTGGTGCAACAAGCTTGACTTCAACTCGAATTCAGCGGTCTTGCCTTGGGCAGCCACGGGGTATTGAATGCATAATGGTGCGGTATTGGCCAACCCCGAGGCCGAAAGCTCTTTAATGGTCCGATTGTCCGCTGCCATAACTTGTTCTTCCACTTCCTCAAACTCAGATTCGGCCTCTAAACTTGAACTAGGTTCACTAGGTTCGGGATGCCTCCTCTTTCTTCTCAAATCACGTTCAAAATCGTCGTTAAAGTCCAAGATATGTGCATGCACAGTTTGAGAACTCCGTGTCATGCACTAGTACCTAAACCAAGAAAACAAAACAAAATAAGAAAATTAGGTAAATTACACTAAAACACACAGTAAAAACACAAGGGATTAGCAATTTTGCTAATCCCCGGCAACGGCGCCAAAATTTGATGTGAAAATTGACTTGACACACAAATTAAACCCTATGGATGACAATTGTAGTATATGAGCAAATAGGGATCGTTCTAACCGGGGATTAACTAGGGATGCTAATCACTGTAAAACTGAGTCAAGAACATAAAAATATACTGTAGAACACTAAACTAGACTCAATTAATGCAAAACTAGGGTTTAAAACACCTAGACAAACTAAAAACTCAAAACAGCAACTAAAAGGCTCAAAACTGCCTTAAAACCACTTTCTGGGCAGTTTTGAGTACCTAACACTAGTTTGGACGAATTTGGACTAAGACTTGACTCAAAACACTTAAAAACACAACTAATCGTTATAAACTAATATTCAAAAGTAGTAAAGGTTGTTGATCACAATCGTGTTAAGTAAATTCTTGGCATAAGTTTCATGCAATTCATAGTAACAAGTGCCTCGCCAATGCTTATGGTTTTCACAGAACTTAATGATTTTCGCTTGTATCTTTGTTATGCAATTCATGCAGGGAACTTGTGAGGAATGCTTTGGGTTGTCGTATGCAAATCATCCAATTTGATAACTTTAGGAAAATCTGAGAGTTAATTAGTGCAATTCACGGTTAATCTGGGGCGTTGGGAATTCATAATCTCTTGAAAAGCAATTGGAAATCGTTTTGTATGCAAGTATAACATGTGTGGAGAAGAACCCTTTAGTTAGCCTTCCATCCATTCAATTCAATCAAATTCGTTTTAAAAATCTTTTCCAGTTTACAAAGTTTTGTTTTGTTTTTAAATTCGTCCAAAATCAATCCCCCTTTACTTTGTGAGTCATAGTAGTTAGAAATCACTTTAGTTTGTGTTTTTAAGTGCCTTAGGTCAAGTTAAAACCAATTTTCGTCCAAGTTTGTGTCTAGTGTTCAAAACTGCCCAAATTGTGGTTTTAAGGCAGTTTTGAGTGTTTCTGGGCTGTTTTGAGTCTTTGGGTTTGTTTTGGTGTTTTAAAGTTTAGTTTTGCATTCTTTGAGTCTAGTTTAGTGTTTTATACACTTTTTTACGTATTTGAGTCAGTTTTCAAGTGATTTTGCAATCCCTCCTAATCCCCGGCCTAGAACGATCCCTACTTACATACTTTGCTACAATTGATAAAAAGAGGGTTAATTTGAGTGCTTCTATATTTCACATCAAATTTTGGCGCCGTTGCCGGGGATTAGGAACTTTGCTAATCCCTTGGATTGTTTTATTTCAGTTTGTTTAATTTGTTATAGATTGTGACCATTGTTTTGTTTTCTTGTTCTTAGGTACTAGTTTATGACTCGGAGTTCTTGATAGGAGCATATTTTATGCGCCTTAATTAGCTAGTTCTTATGCATCTTTGTTATGTTTTCTTCGTTAAAGTAGTCTTTTAAGCTACTTTCATGTGTTTTCAGGTTTAAAGGACATATTACATGAAATGATGTAATTTGGAGCTTTTGGAGCAAAATGTGAGCTTGGATTGAAAAGGACATGCTTGGAACACAAGGTTGGGATGGAATTGAAGAGTTGAAGATTTGAGGTTTCCTACTTGAAGTAGGAAAGCTAAGCCTAAAAGTTTCCATTTTGGGTTGATCTTTCCTAAATCGGAATTGGCAACCAAAGTTTCTAAAGTTGGAAGTTTCTATTCTTGGAGGTTTCCATTTTCGTGAGTTTCTATTCTCGGCTTTGGGCTTTTGGATGACCCATCCTTACCTCTTGGACCTATGCCGCACCTAAACCCTAACCCTAGCCCACTTATTCAGCCGCACCTAGGCCTTGTTCACATGCAAAAATCTGATTAGTTACCCTAAGCCCATGCCACACCTTTCCATCCTAGAAGCCGTATTTTACAAATCTAAACCCTAGCCCATTGTTTAAATCTGATTTCATTAGGGTTTTAGGTGCCTATATATATGTGTTTTACTCCTTTGGCCGAATATCTTCCCCTCCATAATTCAGAAATTCATAAAACCCTACTCCCATTCCTTGCCGCAGCCTTCATCCTTTCCAGCCAATTCCCATCCTTGCCGCAGCCACCATCCATCTCCAGCCACCATTAGACACCTCCATACACCTTGCCGCACCACCATACCATCCTAACTCCCTTCGTAAACCAAAACCACATCCAAAAACCCCCAAAACCATCTCTGCCGCAGCAAGGAGAAGAGAAGAGGAGCTTGACGTGCAGAAATTCAAGTTGGAATTCTTGGGCGTTTTAGGTGTAATCTTTCTTATGTCTTCGATGTTTCAATTCAACAAACTTTATGTTGTGAGTATGAGGAACTAAACCCCCTTAGTTGGGGGGTAAATCGAAACCATGTACATGCTTGCAATTTGATTCGATTACATTCAATTGTTATTTCATAAGTTGTGGATTCAATTCGTTCATCTATTTGATTGATAACTTATTTGTGTATGTTGATTGAGAGTGCACGCTTAGTTTTCATGCATGAATATGATGCTAGATTATGAGGGAGTTTCACCTAATAGTTACAATCTTATAATCACAAGTAGTGAAGGTCGCTTGAAAACGATCGCGTTGAATGAATTCTTAGCATAAGTTTCATGCAATTCATAGTAACGAATGCTTTGTCAATGCTTATGTTTTTCATAGAAATTAATGATTCTTGCTTGTATCTCTATTATGCAATTCATGTAGGGAACTTGTAGGGAATGTTTTGGGTTGTCGTATGCAATCATCCAACTTAATAACTTGTGGAAAAACTGAAGGTTAATTAGTGCAATTCACGGTTAATTTGGGGCGTTGAGTATTTATAATTTATTGGAAGAACAACTGAGAATCGTTTTGTTTGCAAGTGTGACATGTGTGGAGAAGAACCTCCTAACTAGCCTTTTACCCATCTATTTCACCAAAATCGTTTTTACAATCTGTTTAGTTTCAAAGTTTCTGATTTGTTTTAAAAATTCGTTCAAAACAAATCCCCCTTTAATTTGAAGTCTTAGATTAGTTAGAAAGTGTTTTGATTTGTGTTTCTAAGTATTTTGATTCAAGTTTTCATCAAATTTCGTCCAAATTAGTGTAGGTGCTCAAAACTGCCCAGAAAGTGGTTTTTAGGCAGTTTTGAGCCTTCTAGTTGCTGTTTTGGTTTTTAGGTTTGTTTAAGTGTTTTAACCTTTACTTTTGCATTCTTTGAGTCTAGTTTAGTGTTTTAAACTTTGTTTTTGAGTTTTTAAGTCAGTTTCCAAGTGTTTAGCAATCCCTCCTAATCCTCGGCAACGGCGCCAAAATTTGATAGGTGGTTCCCATCGTTGGTGCAGGTACCCAAGAAAATCCCTGATGGTGGGCGCATGAACATGAACCTTAGGCAACACAATGCACCCATCAACAAACATCACTATCCATTTCCGTTCAAGGATGCAATGTACAAGAACTTTGTGGGGCAGGTTGTGGAGGAGATCCCACTCCGTGCCGTGGGCTCCATTGAGGAGTGCCTGAGCTCTTTGTCCGGCTGTACGACGTAAAAGAAAGCGCTACTTGGGAGGCAACCCATGCAATTCAACAAAGGAAGACCAAGGAATCACTCCAATTCCAGATTTGCGTTCCTAAACTCTTCACTTTGTTGTTTATTTCGAATCTGCTTATGTAGTTGTTTTACTTACTGTTTGTGTGTTTCTTTTTGTTTAGTGTAGTTTTATGCTTGAAACATTGAGGACAATGTTTGATTTAAGTGTGGGGGGGTAACTAAGTGTTTTAGATGCAAATTCGTGGGATTTTATCACCCTTAACTTGGAGACTTGTTCCTTGCTGTTTTTAAGTGTTTTTGAGCAGTTTTGGTGTGTTTTAGTGTGTTTTGAAGTAAAAATCCGAAAATCACATAAAAATTTGAAAAATTTGTTTTAAAAACCCAAAAAGAGTTGTTTTTGTGTGTTTGTTTGTGTCTTAGGGTAACTTCCAACACAATGATGAGGATTCGGTTTGTAATTACATGGCTGTTAAAGAGAGTGATTAACATGGATGAAAGTTTGATTTACTCTTTGTTTATGCTTAGTTGTGGTTATAACTTATGAATTCACATGCAATCATAAAAAAAAAAAAATCAGTTTTTGTAACATGCTTGAAGGAAGGAACTCAAACTAACGCTATAACCTTGTGAGACTTGAGCCTAAACGTTTATTTGGAGAGTTAAAATCTGTGCATTCTTTGTTTTCTAAAGTCGTTGCATGATCTCATTATTCTTTGCTTGGTTGCTACTTAGAAGGCGTTTCATCATTTAGTTCCAAATGCTAGAACTCATGCCCATTTCATTCAAAGCATGTTATTGATTTGCATAACACACATTCAAGATGAAGTTGTGTAGTGACCATCACCTTAGCCAAAAAGCCGTGTGCCCTATGTCATTATGTTTTGTAGGTTTTTAACCCCATTGAGCCTTGTTAGCCTTCGTTATTTGTTAACCCACATTACTCTCACCTAGCCTAGTTTAGGACCATCCATACCTTGTTCTTAAAGCATAGTAAAGCATGATTCAAATTGAATTCCTTTTGATTTATGTTGGCAGAAAACAAGTGTGGGGGAAGTATTTCTTTTGTGATTTTGTGTGCCATAGGCACGGCAAAGAAAAGAAAAGAAAAGAAAAATAAATAAATAAAAGAAAAAAAAAATATATGAAGAAAAAAAGTATGAAAAGTTTGAAAAAAGAGTTCCAAAGTATTGTTTGTTGAAGTAAGGGTCCAAAACAATGAATTCGGCCCTAAGGAGTTGTTTAAGTCTCCCCCTTGTGTGTTAAAGTTAATTTCTGCAATCTAAGTGAATTCTAAGTCTCAATTTCATTGCTTTGCTTACTATCGCTTGAAGAACGTTTGTTTTCCCTATCCTTCCTTGTTAACCAACACCCCAAGCCCCATTACAACCCTTAACTTCTATCTTGAGTGTTATGTGTTTCAATTTGTGGAGTTTGAATTTGGTATGAGCATATGGTGTCACTGGTTCTCGCATCTAAGTAGTAGCATTCCATTTTGTGTGCCATAGGCACGGCAAAGAAAAGAAAAGAAAAGAAAAAAAAATAAATAAAAGAAAAAAAAAATATATGAAGAAAAAAAGTATGAAAAGTTTGAAAAAAGACCGAGGAATTCGAATTGAAGTCAAGTTTGCTACACCACATTCCGAAGTACCATGGGTTGTCCATGGAAGATCCTAACAAGCACTTGAAAGAGTTCGAGGTGGTGTGTTCAAGCATGACTCCAATCAATGTCGATGGGAGCATATTAAAAATGAAGGCCTTTCCCTTTTCTCTCTTGGAAAAGGCGAAAGATTGGTTGTATGAATTAGCTCCCGGAACGGTCACATCTTGGGAGAGCATGAAACGGGCTTTCTTAGAGAAGTTTTTTCCAACTTCTCGAGTCATTCTCCTACGAAAAAGGATAAGTGGAATTCAACAAGAAGAAGGTGAGTCTTTTCCTACATATTATGAACGTTTTAAATCTCTTGTTGCTTCTTGTCCACAGCATCAAATGAAGGAGGAGCTTCTTCTACAATACTTCTACGAGGGACTTCTACCAATCGAACCACAAATGCTAGATGCCTCGGCGGGAGGAGCGTTGGTGGACAAGACCCCCACGGCAGCAAAGACCTTGATTGCCAATCGAGCGTTGAACGCTCAACAATACGAAGTTGTTGGACAAAGAGGCACCCCACGGCTAACCTTACTACTTTGCTTTCTCAAGTTGTGGAAGGGCCAAAAGTTCAAAATGTAAGTTCGTGTGGCGTATGTTCCATGCAAGGACACCCTACGGACAAATGCCCACAATTGATCGAGAACGGAGGGTGGGAAACGCTTAATGCCGTGGGTTTTGGGCAACAATACCAACAAAGGAATGATCCCTTTTCTAACACCTACAATCCCGGTTGGCGTGATCATCCAAATTTCAAATGGCGAGAACCCCAACAAAGCCAACAACAAAGCGGATTTAGGCAACAACCCCCGGGTTTTTATCAAAAGCCGTTTGCACCAACTCAACCCCAAGCGCATCCTGCCCAAAAATCATGTTCTTCGATTGATAATGATCAGATTTTTAATTTACTAACTTCTATGGCGCAGGGCATGCAAACTAGGGACAAGAAGGTGGACGAATTGGAGAAGCAAGTGGGGCAAATTGCCGAGTTTATGGGGCAGGTTCGAGAGCAAGGCAAGTTGCCTAGCTCAACTGTGGTGAATTGATGCGAAATATATTAAGCACACAAATTAAACCCTCTTTTGTCAAATTGTAGTCAAGATGTAAGTAGAGATCGTTCTAGACCGGGGATTAGGAGGGATTTCTAAACACTTGAAAACTGACTTAAAAACATAAAACCAAAGTTTAAAACACTAAACTAGACTCAAAGAATGCAAAACTAAAGTTTAAAACACTTAAACAAACATAAAACTCAAAACAGCAACCTATGACTCAAAACTGCCTAAAAACCACTTTCTGGGCAGTTTTGACAACCTAACAAGAACTTGGACGAAATTGGATGAAAACTTGAATCAAAACACTTAGAAACACAAATCAAAACACTTTCTAACTAATCTAAGACTTCAAAATAAAGGGGGATTTGTTTTGGACGAAAATTGAAAACAAAACAGAAACTTTAAGACAAAACAGATTGTAAAACGTTTTTGGATGAAAATGATAGATAAAAGGCTAGTTAGGAGGTTCTTCTCCACACATGTCACACTTGCAAACCAAAAGATTTTCAGTTGTTCTTCCAATAAATTATGAAACTCAACAGCCCAAGTTAATTAGATACGCTTAAATTAACCTTCAAGTTCTCCTTAAGTTAATGAATTGGATGGGAAAGCGCATACAACAATTCAAAGCATTCCTCAAAGGTTCCTTACGTGATGAGCACAATAAAGATACAATCAAGAATCATGAAGCACAATGAGAACTATAAGTGTTGACGAGGCATTCGTTACTATGATGAGCATGAAACTAGTGCCAAGAATTCATTCAACGCGATCGTTTTCAAGCGACCTTCACTACTTGTGATTATAAGATTGTAACTATTACGTGAAACTCCCTCATAATCTAGCATCATATTCATGCATGAAAACTAAGCGTGCACTCTCAATCAACATACACAAATAAGTTATCAATCAAGTAGATGAACGAATTGAATCCACAACTTATGAAATAACAACTGAATGTAATCAAATCATATTGCAAGCATGTACATGGTTTCGAATCACCCCCCAACTAAGGGGGTTTAGTTCCTCATACTCACAACACAAAGTTTATTGAATTGAAACATTGAAAACATAAGAAAGATTACACCTAAAAGTTCCAGCAATCTGCAATAGACTAGCAAGCACATTCAAGAGCACTCCTTCTTCCTTCTTGCTGCGGCACAAGGTATGCAGATGGTTTGGATGGGTTTTGGATGAGGTAGAATGGTGGAAAAGTGTCTAGGATGGGTGTATGGCTCGGCTAGGGGGGTTTGAGTTCAGAAAATATGGATTTGGGTGAAGGTTAGGTGCGGCTAGGGATGCTAGATGAATTCTGGCGTGAATCAAAGTGTATGGACGTGAATGGAATGTTTTGTAGCTGCAACAAAGAGGTTTATTTAAAGGGAAACAGAAATTAAAACCCTAGGTTGATTAGGAAATCAGAAATTAAGTCTAAGGATTCTAGAATTAGGAAACAAATTAGAAAATAAAAGGAAAGGTCAAGGAAATATGCGGCTAGGGTTTAAAACATATTAGGAATGTGTTTTAATGCTCAAAATCAGGAAAGGACCCTCTCCCTTGCACGGCAAGGAAGAGGAAAGTGTGGAAAGGGTATGTAAGGTGCGGCAAGGGTGATCATGGTGCAAGGAAGGTGTATTTGATATCCTAAAATGCTTAGGAGGCCTTCATAATTGCTGGAACTTTTAGGGACATTTAGGAAAAATCAAGCCAAAGTAGGAAACTTTGGCTTAACTTTCCTATTTCAAGTAGGAATCCTTGTTGGAGTAGGAATCCTTATTCTTCTAGGAATCCTCATGTGATTAGGAATCCATCTTCAATTAGGAATCCTTCGTTGATTAGGAATCCTTCGTCGATTAGGAATCCTTCGTCGATTAGGAATCCTCCTTCAGGTAAGCACTTTCCTACTTCAACTAGGAAACCTTGTTCAAGTAGGAATCATCATCTTCAAGTCCTCAAATTCGTCCAAACCTTGGCTCCAATTATGTGATAATCATTCCAAGCCCAATTTTGCTCCAAAAAGCTCCAAAATGCATCTTCTTGCATCCTTTGGCCTTAAAACCTGAAAACACATAAAACTAGCTTAAAAGACTACTTTAACTAAGAAAACACCATGGAAATGCATAAGAACTAGCTAACTAAGGCGCATAAATACGCTCCTATCATGAATCCAAAAGGTGGGTTCGAATCTGCAAAAGCTATAACGTTGCGGAGTGGAAAAAAAAAAGGATCCAACCCCCAACCATCCACATCACGTTCCAACGAGGTGGAAGAGTTGATGATTGAAGAGGAAGAACAAGGGCCACCCACGGCAAGAAAGGAGCATCCTTTGCCGCAAGCACCCATAGCCTCTAAGCCATCCAATCTGTCCAATAAGGGTAAAAACGTGTCAAATTCCATTCCTACTAATGATTTCCCTTTGAATGTTCCTTTTTCTAGTAGATTCAAGCAAACAAAGAAGGAGGAAGCCGAAAAGGACATTCTAGAGACGTTTAGAAAAGTTCAAGTCAATATCCCTCTTTTGGATGCAATTAAGCAAGTACCAAGGTATGCTAAATTTTTGAAAGAACTTTGCACTACTACGAAGAGGATTTCGACCAAGGAGGTTGTCAAGGTAAGTGAAAACGTCTCTGCCATCTTACAACACAAATTGCCCCCTAAATGCAAAGATCCGGGCAGTTTTACAATTCCTTGTGTCATTGGTAAGACTAGGTTCGAATCTGCCATGTTAGATCTAGGTGCATCCATAAATGTTATGCCATATTCAATTTATGCATCCATGAACCTAGGAGAGTTAAAACATGATGGAGTAATCATACAATTGGCCGATAGATCTAATGCATATCCAAAGGGAGTTTTGGAAGATGTTTTAGTGCAGGTTAATCATTTGATCTTTCCGGCGGATTTTTACGTACATGAGATGGACGAGTCAGACCATGCCCCTTCATTGCCCATCCTACTTGGAAGGCCATTCATGAAAACGGCTCGGACAAAGATTGACGTGTTTAACGAAACTTTGACCATGGAGTTTGATGGGGAAGTTATTAATTTCAATCTTTCTGATTCTATGAAATATCCTAGTGAAAATCATTCATGTTTTGCTATTGATGTCATTGACTCTATGGTGCAGGACCATTTCGACAATTTGAACGACGATACACTTGAATTGGTCATCGCACGTGGAATGGACAAGCAAAACGTTGAAGCTAGCACCATGGAAACCCACGGCATGCATATAACCTCCTTGGCCGTGTGATAGAAGCATATTTATGCGCCTTAGTTAGCTAGTTCTTATGCATCTTTGTTACGTTTTCTTCGTTAAAGTAGTCTTTTAAGCTACTTTCATGTGTTTTCAGGTTTAAAGGACATATTACATGAAATGATGCAATTTGGAGCTTTTGGAGCAAAATGTGAGCTTGGATTGAAAAGGACATGCTTGGAACACAAGGATGGGATGGAATTGAAGAGTTGAAGATTTGAGGTTTCCTACTTGAAGTAGGAAAGCTAAGCCTAAAAGTTTCCATTTTGGGTTGATCTTTCCTAAATCGGAATCGGCAACCAAAGTTTCTAAAGTTGGAAGTTTCTATTCTTGGAGGTTTCCAATTTCGAGAGTTTCTATTCTCGGCTTTGGGCTTTTGGATGACCCATCCTTACCTCTTGGACCTATGCCGCACCTAAACCCTAACCCTAGCCCATTGTTTCAGCCGCATCTAGGCCTTGTTCACATGCAAAAATCTGATTATAAACCCTAAGCCCATGCCGCACCTTTCCATCCTAGAAGCCCTATTTTACAAACCTTAACCCTAGCCCATTGTTCTAATTTGATTTGCTAGGGTTTTTAAGTGCCTATATATATGTTTCTACACCCTAGCCGCACATATCTCCCTTGCCACAAATCAGAAATTCATAAAACCCTATTCCTCATCCTTGCCGCAGCCTTCAATAATTCCAGCAACCTTTCCCACACCTTGCCGCAGCCTTCATCCATTCCAGCACCATTCCACACATCCCTACACCATTCTCCACCTCCATAAACCATTCCCACACCTTGTCGCACCACCATACTATCCTATCTACCTTTCAAAACCCAAAAACACATCCAGAAAACTCCATTCACGCCAGAACCTGTCCCTCACCTTTGCCGAGCCCAACCTTCACCCAACTCCATATTTTCTGACCCCAAACTTTCCTAGCCGTGCCCTACACCTATCCTAAACATTTGTCCACCATTCTCCCTCATCCAAAATCATCCAAAACTACCCAAAAATCCCCTAAACCCTCTCTGCCACAGCAAGCAGAAGAAGAAAGATGAGCTTTCTGTGCAGAATTCAAAGTGGAATTCTTTGGCGTTTTAGGTGTAATCTTTCTTATGTCTTCGATGTTTCAATTCAATAAACTTTATGTTGTGAGTATGAGGAACTAAACCCCCTTAGTTGGGGGGTGATTCGAAACCATGTACATGCTTGCAATTTGATTCGATTACATTCAGTTGTTATTTCATAAGTTATGGATTCAATTCGTTCATCTATTTGATTGATAACTTATTTGTGTATGTTGATTGAGAGTGCACGCTTAGTTTTCATGCATGAATATGATGCTAGATTATGACGGAGTTTCACCTAATAGTTACAATCTTATAATCACAAGTAGTGAAGATCGCTTGAAAACGATCGCGTTGAATGAATTCTTAGCATAAGTTTCATGCAATTCATAGTAACAAATGCTTCGTCAATGCTTATGTTTTTCATAGAACGTAATGATTCTTGCTTGTATCTCTATTATGCAATTCATGTAGGGAACTTGTAGGGAATGTTTTGGGTTGTCATATGCAATCATCCAACTTAATAACTTGTGGAAAAACTGAGGGTTAATTAGTGCAATTCACGGTTAACTTGGGGCGTTGAGTATTCATAGTTTATCGGAAGAACAACTGAAAATCGTTTTGTTTGCAAGTGTGACATGTGTGGAGAAGAACCTCCTAACTAGCCTTTTACCCATCTATTTCACCAAAATCGTTTTTACAATCTGTTTAGTTTCAAAGTTTCTGTTTTGTTTTCAAAATTCGTTCAAAACAAATCCCCCTTTAATTTGAAGTCTTAGATTAGTTAGAAAGTGTTTTGATTTGTGTTTCTAAGTATTTTGATTCAAGTTTTCATCAAATTTCGTCCAAATTAGTGTAGGTGCTCAAAACTGCCCAGAAAGTGGTTTTTAGGCAGTTTTGAGTCATTAGGTTGCTGTTTTGAGTTTTAGGTTTGTTTAAGTGTTTTAACCTTTAGTTTTGCATTCTTTGAGTTTAGTTTAGTGTTTTAAACTTTGTTTTTGAGTTATTAATTTCAATCTTTCTGATTCTATGAAATATCCTAGTGAAAATCATTCATGTTTTGCTATTGATGTCATTGACTCTATGGTGCAGGACCATTTCGACAATTTGAACGACGATACACTTGAATTGGTCATCGCACGTGGAATGGACAAGCAAAACGTTGAAGCTAGCACCATGGAAACCCACGGCATGCATATAACCTCCTTGGCCGTGCCCCCTAGTGATGAGGTTATTGAGATGGTGGCTGCCCTTGAGTCATTGCCATCACAAACTGGTAAGTTTTTGGACCCAATTTTAAGTTCAGTTTCGGCTAATAAGATGCTTCCCTCAGTTGTGCAGCCACCTACGCTTGAACTAAAGCCATTGCCCAGTCACTTGAAGAATGTTTTCTTGGGAGAGGATGAGACGTTGCTCGTCATCATCTCAACCTCACTCACGACTTGTATGCATCACATATTTCTTGAGGAGGGGGCCAAACCAACTAGAGAGCCTCAACGCCGTCTCTGAAGGAATTATTTTGTGAAAACATGTTCATTTAAGCAACATCAATAGCATGCTAATAACAATTAAAAGGCGGAATCATGCTTGCATGTACTTAAAAACAAAACATAAACCAAGAAATTCAAAGCCTAGTAGATTGGTGAACCAATAATCAACTCAAAACAAAGTGAGTTGAAATTAATACCTTTGTAGATTCCTCTTTGCATAAGCAAAGGCTAATCACCCAAAGAGATAGGGCCTTCATTCCTTGCTTCTTAGATCCATGGATTTGGATGGAAGAATAGGTTCTCCAAGTTCCCAAAATTGAGAACCTCTAAGTCTCTTCACCAAGGTTAGATTGTAGAAGAAATGAGTGATCTTGGAGTAGTAGGATTGCTAGATGTACCCTCCAAGGTGTTGGCCTATTTAGAGAGAAAAATGGAGAGACAATTCTCACCCATTTTCCCCAAAAATAAACCCTTATTTTCACTTAATGAATTTTTAGCTATAAAGTCATTTATATAGTCACTTCTTTAAGTGACCTAAACAACCAAAACCCTAATTCATCTTCATGGCCATATTGGGATTTTTGGGCTTTTGGGCTTTAATGAATCTTTATTCATTAAATTGTCATACAACTTAAGTTAATGGGCTTGACGTTCGAAGCCCATTGGGCCTTAAGGTCCAAAACTATCCCGAGGTTTTTAACGAACTTATTCGTTTGATTAATTAACATATTAATTAATCCTTGCCATAAATAAATGATTAAACCATTTAATCATTCTTACTCATTTCCGTTTAATCTTCAATCTCCACCTCTTACGGTGTGCGATCCATTAGGTTCCTTTTAGCGAGGTAGTGGGCGATTAAAACCATTTTACATCGATTGTGAATTGAAACTATTTTCAATTCTCCCTTTAGTGATTACACACGTTTAGGGCTTCCACAAACCATGAGTGACACCTAGCAGCATATCATGGTTACCCAAGCTAATCAGAAGAGGTTAGAGAACCTATTCAGTTCGGGATTACAAATGCAATACGGTCTTTCTCTAATCTAATACTCTTGACCACATTGTTTGGTTTGATAGTTTATTTGATCATGTCTACTATCCAATGTGTGTCTTGTGCTTATATGATTACCTTGAATGTGATTCGGAACGCATTCCCAAATCTCATTCATACTCTGGCCAGAGATTCAAATCATATCATAGAGTATTCTCCCTCAAACGGTTTGAAGGTTAGAGATCCCTTGTTGCGCATTCACTTGTCTCCATAGCTAAGTGGCTTGACCCCAACGATGCCGTGGACACCCTCCTGATGGAGTGACTTTGACATAATCAAAGATCAAGGACTTAACCACAAGACAACTATGATGCCTCAGGTCAAATGACTACTTTGCATTATCCCAACCATGAGTTCTCATGTGACATGGAGTATGAGAACTCTTCGTTAATCGCGTTCAGTGAACTCATTCTCTATTGAGCACCTACCGTACTTGTCTTGATGTCACACACACCAATGACTCGAGACTAATCACTCTCCCTGAGAGAAGACATAGTACGTACTGATCTTAACGGACTGTCAACGCCCAATTGGCAATCCTATGATCATGAACGTTTAGGATGTGTCTATGAAAGAATGGTCTCATGAATCTAACTTCATTAGATTACATTCTCCCAATCACATATTCCTTGGACTTTATCGTTTAAGCATATAACATTTATATGAGACGGCTCAAACAATAATCTTTGCCCTTTATATGCAAAACTAGATTAGTTTAACATGTGAAATGTCCGTAAAGTATCATCACATGATTGGCTTTAGGGCACATTTCCAACAGTCTCAACCCTCCGATGATGGAAGTTGTGAAAAAGGAGATCATAAAGCTTCTAGATTGTGGGGTTATCTATCCAATCTCGGATAGTAGGTGGGTTTCGCCCGTTCAATGCGTACCAAAGAAATCCGGAGGAGGACCAAGAAAAAACCACTTTTACATGCCCGTTTGGTACATTTGCATATCGTCGCATGCCTTTTGGTTTATGTAATGCACCTGCTACATTTCAAAGATGCATGATGAGCATATTTTCTGATCACGTAGAAAAGATAATTGAAGTGTTTATGGATGATTTTAGCGTATTTGGTGATTCGTTTGATAGTTGCTTGCATAATCTAAGTTTAATCCTAAAACGTTGCGTTGAAACTAACCTTGTTCTTAATTGGGAAGAGTGTCATTTTATGGTTAAACAAGGCATCGTTTTAGGTCATATAATCTCTGAAAAGGGTATTGAGGTTGATAAGTCGAAAATAGATCTTGTACGTCACTTATCCTCTCCGACTTCGGTTAGAGAGGTTCGTTCGTTTCTTGGCCATGCAGGATTTTATCGTAGGTTCATCAAAGATTTCTCGAAGATAGCACAACCTCTTTGCCGACTCCTACAAAAAGAAGTGGCGTTTGAATTCACCAAGGAGTGCACGGCAGCATTCAACCAACTCAAGGAGTTGTTGACCACGGCACCCATCATTGTTCCACCGGATTGGAGTCTACCTTTCGAGCTCATGTGTGATGCGTCCGACTATGCTTTAGGAGCTGTTTTAGGACAAAGAAAGGACAAGAGGCCACATGTCATTTGCTACGCCTCACGGACGTTGAACGATGCACAATTGAACTACTCCACTACTGAAAAAGAACTCCTTGCCGTTGTCTTTGCTTTAGATAAATTTCGATCATATCTAATTGGAACTAAAGTAATTGTTTTCACTGATCATATAGCTCTGAAGTACTTGCTCACCAAAAAAGAGGCCAAGCCACGGCTCATTCGATGGATATTGCTACTTCAAGAGTTCGACATAGAGATTCGGGACAAGAAGGGAAGTGAAAACGTGGTGGCTGACCACCTAAGCCGAATGGTGCATAATGAGGAGTCTTTGCCGATTTTGGAGACATTCCCCGATGAACAATTGCTGTCCATTAAGGTTATTGCACCTTGGTATGCCGATATTGTTAATTTTTTGGTGTCAAAACGTATTCCAAGTGAGTTCACTAGGCACCAACGTGATAAACTTAGGCATGATGCACGGTTTTATGTATGGGATGATCCGTACTTATGGAAATTTTGCCCCGATCAGATTATACGTCGTTGTGTGCACGATTCTGAATGTCATTCAATTTTGAGTTTTTGTCACACATATGCATGTGGAGGGCACTTTGGCACACAACGCACAGCCCTTAAGGTGTTACAATGTGGATTCTATTGGCCTAGTATTTTTAAAGATGCTAAAACTTTTTGCTTAACATGTGATAAATGCCAACGAATGGGTGGTATTAGTGCAAAGGACCAAATGCCGCAGGTTTCTATCCTAAATGTTGAAATTTTTGATGTTTGGGGTATTGATTTTATGGGTCCCTTCCCTTCATCGTATGGTTTCATGTATATTTTGCTTGCGGTTGATTATGTGTCGAAATGGGTGGAAGCCAAGGCCACCCGAACTAATGATTCTAAAGTGGTTGCAATTTTATTAGAACTAACATTTTTGCAAGGTTCGGAATGCCACGAGTGATCATTAGTGACGGAGGGTCACACTTTTGCAATCGGACCATTGAAGCGTTATTGAGGAAATACAGTGTCACCCATAAGGTTTCTACACCTTACCATCCTCAAACTAATGGGCAAGCCGAGGTTTCCAACCGTGAGATCAAGCAAATCCTAGAGAAGACCGTTCGGCCAATGAGGAAGGATTGGAGTCTACGACTTGATGACGCACTTTGGGCGTATCGTACGGCGTACAAAACACCCATTGGGATGTCCCCCTTCCGACTTGTCTATGGCAAGGCGTGCCATCTTCCTGTTGAATTGGAGCACAAAGCACTTTGGGCCATCAAGAAGTTTAACATGAACCTCGAGGAAGCAGGAAGTCAAAGGAGATTGCAATTGACCAAAGCTTTCCATGACAACATGATCCGTGGGAAATCATTCTCAATTGGGCAGAAAGTGCTATTGTTCAATTCCCGTTTACGTTTGTTTCCCGGTAAGTTACGTTCTAAGTGGATTGGACCGTTTGTTATTACTAACATATCTTCTTATGGTGCCATCAAGATTCAAAGTCTCAAAACAGGTCATGAATTCCAAGTGAACGGACACCGTTTGAAGCCATATTATGAGAACTTTGTTGAACAAACCGTGGATGATATTTCTTTGGGTGCCGTGGGCACAAATGGAGAATGAATGGGCTTTTCGTCCGGCTGTACGACGTAAAAGAAAGCGCTACTTGGGAGGCAACCCATGCAATTCAACAAAGGAAGACCAAGGAATTACTCCAATTCCAGATTTGCGTTCCTAAACTCTTCATTTTGTTGTTTATTTCGAATCTGCCTATTTAGTTGTTTTAGTTGCTGTTTGTGTGTTTCTTTTTGTTTAGTGTGTGATTTTATGCTTGAAACATTGAGGACAATGTTTGATTTAAGTGTGGGGGGGGGGGGTAACTAAGTGTTTTAGATGCAAATTCGTGGGATTTTATCACCCTTAACTTGGAGACTTGTTCCTTGCTGTTTTTAAGTGTTTTTGAGCAGTTTTGATGTGTTTTAGTGTGTTTTGATGCAAAAATCCGAAAATCACATAAAAAATTGAAAAATTTGTTTTAAAAACCCAAAAAGAGTTGTTTTTGTGTGTTTGTTTGTGTCTTAGGGTACCTTCCAACACAATGATGAGGATTCGGTTTGTAATTACATGGCTGTTAAAGAGAGTGATTAACATGGATGAAAGTTTGATTTACTCTTTGTTTATGCTTAGTTGTGGTTATAACTTATGAATTCACATGCAATCATAAAAGAAAAAAATCAGTTTTTGTAACATGCTTGAAGGAAGGAGCTCAAACTAACGCTACAACCTTGTGAGACTTGAGCCTAAACGTTTATTTGGAGAGTTAAAATTTGTGCATTCTTTGTTTTCTAAAGTCATTACATGATCTCATTATTCTTTGCTTGGTTGCTACTTAGAAGGCGTTTAATCATTTAGTTCCAAATGCTAGAACTCATGCCCATTTCATTCAAAGCATGTTATTGATTTGCATAACACACATTCAAGATGAAGTTGTGTAGTGACCACCACCTTAGCCAAAAAGCCGTGTGCCCTATGTCATTATGTTTTGTAGGTTTTTAACCCCATTGAGCCTTGTTAGCCTTCGTTATTTGTTAACCCATGTTTTCCTCACCTAGCCTAGATTAGGACCATCCATACCTTGTTCTTAAAGCATAGTAAAACATGATTCAAATTTGACCCTAAGGAGTTGTTTAAGTCTCCCCCTTGTGTGTTAAAGTTAATTTCTGCAATCTAAGTGAATTCTAAGTCTCAATTTCATTGCTTTGCTTACTATCGCTTGAAGAACGTTTATTTTCCTTATCCTTTCCTTGTTAACCAATACCCCGAGCCCCATTACAACCCTTAACTTCTATCTTGAGTGTTATGTGTTTCAATTTGTGGAGTTTGAATTTGGTATGAGCATATGGTGTCACTAGTTCTCGCATCTAAGTAGTAGCATTCCATTCATGAGATCATATCTAAACAGGCTTCTTAACTCTAGAAATTGCGTTCTTTGTGATACATTTATGTGAGCATTCGTTTTCATATCTACATCAATCTTCTCACATATGACTAGTGTAGGGTGTGGAGTTCGAAAATCTGAGTGAAAATAGAGTGTATATTTATGCGCCTTAGTTAGCTAGTTCTTATGCATTTTCGTTATGTTTTCTTCGTTAAAGTAGTCTTTTAAGATACTTTCATGTGTTTTCAGGTTTAAAGGACATATTACATGAAATGATGCAATTTGGAGCTTTTGGAGCAAAAAGTGAGCTTGGATTGAAAAGGACATGCTTGGAACACAAGGTTGGGATGAAATTGAAGAGTTGAAGATTTGAGGTTTCCTACTTGAAGTAGGAAAGCTAAGCCTAAAAGTTTCCATTTTGGGTTGATCTTTCCTAAACCGGAATGGCCTTGCGTTTGAGCGATATTAGAAGGTTCCGAAGCGTTGGAAGACACAAAGAAAGGTGTTAGAATATTTTCTCATCCTTGCCGTGGGTTAGGGCTTAGTTTCTCTTGGTTTGGGGCTTTTTAGAAGCCCTATCCACACTCCCACTAACCAGCCGCACCTTTCCCTTCTAGAACACCTATTTCCTTGCCTTGCAAGGCTTTCTAGAAGCCCTAACCCTAGCCCACTTAATTGCCGCACCCTAGGCCCTTTTCTCACCAAAAATTCTAATTGTTTAACCTATTTTTCTGGTGGATTTGGGTTTCTAGAAACCCTAATCTGATTTGCTAGGGTTTTTAAGTGCCTATATATATATTTCTACACACTAGCCGCACATATCAACCTTTTCCACCATTCTGAAATTCATCCAACCTTATTCCCACTCCTTGCCGCAGCCACTGATATGATATTAAATAGCACTCAAATTAACCCTCTTTTTATCAATTGTAGTATGGAATGTAAGTAGGGATCGTTCTAGGCCGGGGATTATGAGGGATTGCTAAATCACTTGAAAACTGACTCAAATACGTAAAAACAAGTTTAGAACACTAATTTAGACTCAAAGAATGCAAAACTAACCTTTAAAACACTTAAACAAACCAAAGGACTCAAAACAGCAAGTAAACACTCAAAACTGTCTTAAAACACTTTCTGGGCAGTTTTGGACACTAAGGAAGAATTTGGACGAAAATTGGTTTTGACTTGACTCAAGACACTTAAAAACACAAACTAAATTGATTTCTAACTAATTTGACACTTGAAAACAAAGGGGGATTTGGTTTTGACGAATTTGAAAACAAAACAAAAACTTTGTAAAACAAAACAAATTGTAAAACGAATTTGGTTTAAATGAATGGATGGAAGGCTAGCTAAGGGGTTCATCTCCACACATGTTATACTTGCATACAAAACGATTTGCAATTGCTTTTCAATAACCCATGAATTCTCAACGCCCCAACTTAATTAGGTCCGCTTAAATTAACCTTCAGATTTTCCTAATGTTATTGAATTGGATGATTGCATACAACAACCCAAAGCATTCCCCACAAGTCCCCTAGATGATTGCATAATAGAGATACAAGCAAGAATCATTAAGTTCTATGAAAACCATAAGCATTGACGAAGCACTTGTTACTATGATTGCATGAAACTTATGCCAAGAATTTACTTAACGCGATTGAGATCATCAACCTTTACTACTTGTGAATATAAGTCCATAACGATTAGGTGAAATTTCCTTATATCCTAGCATCAAATTCATGCATGCAAATTAAGTGTCGACCCTCAACCAACATACACAAATCAGTTTTAATTCTTGTAGATAAGTAAATTGAATTCACAACTTATGAAACGCAATTAGAAGTAATCAAATCATATAGCAAGCATAAACATGGTTTCGAATCCCTCCCTAGCCAAGGGGGGGTTTAGTTCCTCA
Source organism: Malus x robusta (assembly GCA_963082935.1). Taxonomy (NCBI): domain Eukaryota; kingdom Viridiplantae; phylum Streptophyta; class Magnoliopsida; order Rosales; family Rosaceae; genus Malus; species Malus x robusta. The sequence goes on along the minus strand of OY720325.1, from coordinate 15,378,619 downwards.
TACTCGCAAAGCAAAGATACATAAATTTAGAAATTAAAATCCAAAGAAAGAAAACACCTAGAAGGCTCCAACTTGGCAGCAAGATCATCAACGAATTCTCCTTCCTCCTTGCTGCGGCAGAGAACTTTAGAACAGGTTTTGGGTGGTATTTAGGGTGTAGAATGGATGGGGAATGGTAGGGAAAGGTTTAGGGTTGATGGGTGGTACGGCTAGGGTTGATTTTGGGCAGAAAATATGGAATATGGTGGTGGAAAGGTGCGGCAAAGAGGGCCTCTTTGTTTCTGACGTGAATGATGTATATGGGAGGTGATAATCTGATCTAGGGGTTATAATGAGTATATATAGGCATCCAAAACCCTAGGGTAATCAGATTAGGGTTTCTAGAAGCCCAAATCCACCAGAAATTAGGTTAAAACAATCAGATTTTTAGTGGGAATAAGGCCTAAGGTGCGGCTAGGGTTAGGGTTTAGAGATGGGCCTTCTAGAATGCCTTGCAAGGCAAGGAAATCAGATATTCTAGAGGCCTAGATGCGGGTAGGGTTAGGGTCCACAAGGAATTAGGGTTTAGGTCATCTAAAAGCCCAAAGCCAAGAATAGAAACTTTCGAAAATGGAAACCTCCAAGAATAGAAACTTCCAACTTTAGAAACTTTGGTTTCCAAATCTGAATTCTTTGTTCTTCACTTTCATTTCTTCATTTCTTAAGCTCCTTTGACCTTCAAACTTGTCCATTCCTTGTGCTCCATTAGCATACACTCCATTCCAGCTCAATTTTGCTCTAAAATGCTCCGTTTTTCACTTCTTTGCATACTTCGTCTCTAAACCTAAAATTGCACGAAAATGACTTTAAACACTAAAATAACTAAAGAAAAACAACATAAATGCTTAAGAACAAGCCAACTAAGTCGCATAAATATGCTCCTATCAAATTCCCCCACACTTAGCTTTTGCTAGTCCTCGAGCAAAACAAAGAAACAAAACAAAACAAAAACACAGTCTAAACCTTCCAACATTTGTCTCAGGGATTTCCAATGCACATGACATGTTAAAAATCATCACTCCCACAGATTTTAGTCATCTTCACACTTAAGCACATACTTAATGATAGTCACCACGTACTAGTTCACATTTAACCAATTAAAACATGATTTTGAATGTAGTAACATGCCTTAGAGAATTTGCTCAATTCCTTACTAGATATGCACTCAATTTTCACTCAGATTTTCTGACTACACACCCTATACTAGTTATGTGAGAAGATTGATGTAAATATGAAAATGAATGCTCACATATATGTATGACAAAGAAAGCACTTTTGCGGAGTTAATAAGCATGTTTAGATATAATCTCATGAATGGAATGCTACTACTTAGATGCGAGAACCAGTGACACCATATGCTCATACCAATTTTAAACTCCACAAATTGAAACACATAACACTCAAGATTAAAGTCAAGGGTTGTAACGGGGCTAGGGGAGTTGGCTAACAACGAAAGGATAGGGAAAACAAACGTTCTTTAAGCAATAGTAAGCAAAACAATGAAATCGTACTCAGAATTCCCATTAGCATGCAGAAATTAACTTTTAAACACAAAGGGAAGATTCAACAACAATTAGGGCCGAAGTCACTGTTTTGGACCCTTCCTTCAACAAACAACACTTAAGAACTCTTTTTCACATCTTTTCAACTCCTTTTCATTCTTTTCACAACTTTTTCTTTCTGTTTTTTTTTCTTTTTAATTTCCACGAAATTTTTCTTTCTCTTTTCTTTTTCGTGCCTCATTCAAGACTTTGGCACACCCACAACAAAACTCACTTCCCCCACACTTGTTTTCTGCCAACAATGACCAAAAGGAATTCATTTTGAGTCATTCATTACTATGCTTCAAGAACGAAGGTATGGATGGTCCTAATCTAGGCTAGGTGAGGATAATGTGGGTTAACGAAGAAAACATAGGCTAAACAAGGCTCAACGGGGTTAAAACCTACAAAAACGACTGCATGGAATGAAGGTTTTTTGGCTATGGTGGTAACTACTAACTTCATCTTGAATATGTGTTATGTAATTCAATAACATGTTTTGAATGAAATTGACATGAGTTCTAGCATTTGGAACTAAATAATGAAACGCCTTCTAAGTAATAACCAAGCAAAGAATAATGAGATCATGCAACGACTTTAGAAAACAACAATGCACAGATTTTAACTCTCCAAATAAACGTTTAGGCTCAAGTCTCACAAGGTTGTAGCGTTTGTTTGAGTTCCTTCCTTCAAGCATGTTACAAAAACTAATTTTTTTTTCTTTATGATTACATGTGAATTCATAAGTTATAACCACAACCAAGCATAAACAAAGAGTAAATCAAACTTTCATCCATGTTAATCATTCTCTTTAACAGTCATGCAATTACAAACCGAATCCTCATCATTGTGTTGGAAGGTACCCTAAGACACAAACAAACACTCGGATTTTTATGTAAAACACACTAAAATGCATCAAAACAGCCTAAAAACACCTAAAAACAGCAAGGAACAACATTGGAAATTATGGGTGATAAAACCCTACGAATTTGCATCAAAACACTTTGGTTACCCCCCCCCACACTTAAATCAAACATTGTCCTCAATGTTTCAAGCATAAACTAACACACATAACACGTAAACAAACAAACAGCAACTAACATAACAAACATGGGAAAAACGAAATAAACAACAAAGAGAAGGGTTTAGGAACGCAAATCTGGAATTGGAGTGCTCTCTAGGTCTTCCTTTGTTGAATGCATGGGTTGCCTCCCAAGTAGCGCTTTCTTTAACGTCTTGCAGCTGGACGATGCTCCATTGAAGGTTTATGGAACCCCACAGCATGGAGGGGTTTTCCCACAACCTGCCCTATGAAATACTTCATTCTTTGGGTCTTTGAATGGGATGGGATAATGATCCTTTCTTATTATCGTGTTTTGCTTCTCAAAATCAACACGAACTCTCCCACCGCGTTCTCTTTGATTAGGTACCTGCACCATACAAGGTAACAACCTATTAGTTGAAATGGGAATCGAAATTGGAATAGGTGGCTCACCTTTGTACGGCAAAGAAGTGGTAGCACTATGGACAGATGCACAAGGGGTGCACTCGGCCAGATTTGGTGATTTCAACGTTGGAGCCGTGCACTCTTTGTTGTTCACTCCAATTCCTTCCTCGATGGTGGGTTGTGGTACATTCTTCTTGACTAGTGTTGAACATTCCTGCCCTATATTTTCAATTACATTAATAGCACAACAAGAACGAACATCATTAGTATTCTCAACCGATTCAGAAATCTTAAAGTTAATCATATCACCACCAAAGGCCATAGTTACTGCTCCCTTGGCCACGTCAATCTTGGTTTGAGCCGTTTTCATGAATGGTCGTCCAAGTAAGAGTGGTGATGGTGGAGAGTGGATTGAGTCCTCCATATCAAGCACATAGAAATCTGCAGGAAAAATCAAATGGTCTACCTGCACCAAAACATCTTCCAACACTCCTTTGGGATATGCATTAGATCGATCGGCTAATTGAATAATAACACCATCATTTTTTCAGCTTTCCTAGATTCATAGATGCATAAACAGAATATGGCATGACATTTATAGATGCACCTAAATCTAACATAGCATGATCAAACCTCGTATTGCCAATAACACAAGGGATAGTGAAACTACCTGGATCCTTGCATTTAGGTGGTAACTTTCTTTGCAACAATGCAGATACATTCTCACTTACGTGTACCACCTCTTTCTCCCGAATCCGTTTCCTTGTTGTACAAAGCTTCTTCAAAAACTTGGCATACTTCGGGATTTGCTTTATAGCATCAAGGAGAGGGATATTGACATGCACTTTCTAAACGTCTCAAGAACGTCTTGTTCCTCTTCTTCGTTCTTGGCTTTCAAAAATCTGCTAGGAAAGGGTACATCCGGAGGAATAACATTAGAATTAACTTGAATTGTACCTTCCTTACCCTTATTGGCCGAATTAGATGACCTAGGTGGTTGCGGCAAGGATTGCTCCTCCTCTTCTATTTGCAACTTCTCGTCCTCCTTGAGGGCAGATTTGGATGGTTTTGGCTCGGTTCCTACTTCTTTTCTGCTCCTTAGCATGATGGCCTTGGCAGTTTCCACTCCTCCCCTCGGATTGACAACAGTTGAACTTGGCAACTTGCCTTGCTCTCGAAATTGGCCCATGAACTCCGCAATCTGCCCTACTTGCTTCTCCAACTCATCCATCCTTTTGTCTCTATTTTGCATACCCTGCGCCATAGAAGTTAGTAATTGAAAAATCTGATCATTATCAATGGACGAACCTGAATTGGTTTGGGTAGGTTGTGCTTGAGGTTGTGTGGGTGCAAACGGCATTTGATAAAAACTCGGGGGTTGTTGCCTATATGTGCTTTGTTGTTGGCCTTGTTGGGGTTCTCGCCATTTGAAGTTTGGATGATCTCTCCAACCGGGATTGTAGGTATTAGAGAAGGGGTCATTCCTCGGTTGGTATTGGTTGCCAAATCCCACGGCATTGAGGGTCTCCCACCCTCCATTTTCTATCAATTGTGGGCACTTGTCCGTAAGGTGTCCGTGCATGGAACACACGCCACAAACTGCCATGTTTTGCACTTTTGGACCTTCCACCACCTGAGAAAGCAAAGTAGTAAGGTTAGCCATTTGATTTTGAAGTTCGGATATGGCACTTACCTCATTGTCCAACACCTTCGTATTGTTGAGCGTTCAACGCTCGATTGGCAATCAAAGTCTTTGCTGCCGTGGGGGTCTTGTCCACCAAAGCGCCTCCCGCCGAGGCATCTAGCATTTGACGTTCGATTGGTAGAAGTCCCTCGTAGAAGTATTGTAAAACAAGCTCATCCTTCATTTGATGCTGTGGACAAGAAGCAACAAGAGATTTAAAATGTTCATAATACGTAGGAAAAGACTCACCTTCTTCTTGTTGAATTCCACTTATCCTTTTTCGTAGGAGGATGACTCGAGAAGTTGGGAAAAACTTCTCCAAGAAAGCTCGTTTCATGCTCTCCCAAGATATGACAGTTCCGGGAGCTAATTCATACAACCAATCTTTCGCCTTCTCCAAGAGAGAAAAGGGAAAGGCCTTCATCTTCAATATGCTCCCATCGACGTTAATTGGAGTCATGCTTGAACACACCACCTCGAACTCTTTCAAGTGCTTGTTAGGATCCTCCATGGACAATCCATGGTACTTCGGAATGTGGTGTAGCAAACTTGACTTCAATTCGAATTCTTCGGTCTTTCCTTGGGCAGCCGCGGGGTATTGGATGCATAGGGGGCGGCATTGTCCAATCCCGAAGCCGAAAGCTCCTTGATTGTTCGGTTGTCCACTGCCATGCCTTGTTCTTCTTCACCCACTCTTGCCGTGGGTTACTCTTCCTCAGACTCAACTTCGGCTTCTGAATTTGAACTTGATTCACTAGGTTCTGGATTCTTCCTTTTTCGTCTCAATTCTCGCTAAAAATCGTCGTCAAAGTCCAAGATGTGTTCACGAATCGGATTAGAACTCCGAGTCATAAACTAGTACCTAAAACAAGAAAACAAAACAAACTCAGAATCTGGAACGAATTAAAACAGAAATAAAACAATCCAAGGGATTAGCAAAGTTGCTAATCCCCGGCAACGGCGCCAAAATTTGATATGATATTAAATAGCACTCAAATTAACCCTCTTTTTATCAATTGTAGTATGGAATGTAAGTAGGGATCGTTCTAGGCCGGGGATTATGAGGGATTGCTAAATCACTTGAAAACTGACTCAAATACGTAAAAACAAGTTTAGAACACTAATTTAGACTCAAAGAATGCAAAACTAACCTTTAAAACACTTAAACAAACCAAAGGACTCAAAACAGCAAGTAAACACTCAAAACTGCCTTAAAAACACTTTCTGGGCAGTTTTGGACACTAAGGAAGAATTTGGACGAAAATTGGTTTTGACTTGACTCAAGACACTTAAAAACACAAACTAAATTGATTTCTAACTAATTTGACACTTGAAAACAAAGGGGGATTTGGTTTTGACGAATTTGAAAACAAAACAAAAACTTTGTAAAACAAAACAGATTGTAAAACGAATTTGGTTTAAATGAATGGATGGAAGGCTAGCTAAGGGGTTCATCTCCACACATGTTATACTTGCATACAAAACGATTTCCAATTGCTTTTCAATAACCCATGAATTCTCAACGCCCCAAGTTAATTAGGTCCGCTTAAATTAACCTTCAGATTTTCCTAATGTTATTGAATTGGATGATTGCATACAACAACCCAAAGCATTCCCCACAAGTCCCCTACATGATTGCATAATAGAGATACAAGCAAGAATCATTAAGTTCTATGAAAACCATAAGCATTGACGAAGCACTTGTTACTATGATTGCATGAAACTTATGCCAAGAATTTACTTAACGCGATTGAGATCATCAACCTTTACTACTTGTGAATATAAGTCCATAACGATTAGGTGAAATTTCCTTATATCCTAGCATCAAATTCATGCGTGCAAATTAAGTGTCGACCCTCAACCAACATACACAAATCAGTTTTAATTCTTGTAGATAAGTAAATTGAATTCACAACTTATGAAACGCAATTAGAAGTAATCAAATCATATAGCAAGCATAAACATGGTTTCGAATCCCCCCTAGCCAAGGGGGGTTTAGTTCCTCATACTCGCAAAGCAAAGATACATAAATTTAGAAATTAAAATCCAAAGAAAGAAAACACCTAGAAGGCTCCAACTTGGCAGCAAGATCATCAACGAATTCTCCTTCCTCCTTGCTGCGGCAGAGAACTTTATAACAGGTTTTGGGTGGTATTTAGGGTGTAGAATGGATGGGGAATGGTAGGGAAAGGTTTAGGGTTGATGGGTGGTACGGCTAGGGTTGATTTTGGGCAGAAAATATGGAATATGGTGGTGGAAAGGTGCGGCAAAGAGGGCCTCTTTGTTTCTGACGTGAATGATGTATATGGGAGGTGATAATCTGATCTAGGGGTTATAATGAGTATATATAGGCATCCAAAACCCTAGGGTAATCAGATTAGGGTTTCTAGAAGCCCAAATCCACCAGAAATTAGGTTAAAACAATCAGATTTTTAGTGGGAATAAGGCCTAAGGTGCGGCTAGGGTTAGGGTTTAGAGATGGGCCTTCTAGAATGCCTTGCAAGGCAAGGAAATCAGATATTCTAGAGGCCTAGATGCGGGTAGGGTTAGGGTCCACAAGGAATTAGGGTTTAGGTCATCTAAAAGCCCAAAGCCAAGAATAGAAACTTTCGAAAATGGAAACCTCCAAGAATAGAAACTTCCAACTTTAGAAACTTTGGTTTCCAAATCTGAATTCTTTGTTCTTCACTTTCATTTCTTCATTTCTTAAGCTCCTTTGACCTTCAAACTTGTCCATTCCTTGTGCTCCATTAGCATACACTCCATTCCAGCTCAATTTTGCTCTAAAATGCTCCGTTTTTCACTTCTTTGCATACTTCGTCTCTAAACCTAAAATTGCACGAAAATGACTTTAAACACTAAAATAACTAAAGAAAAACAACATAAATGCTTAAGAACAAGCCAACTAAGTCGCATAAATATGCTCCTATCAAATTCCCCCACACTTAGCTTTTGCTAGTCCTCGAGCAAAACAAAGAAACAAAACAAAACAAAAACACAGTCTAAACCTTCCAACATTTGTCTCAGGGATTTCCAATGCACATGACATGTTAAAAATAATCATCACTCCCATAGATTTTAGTCATCTTCACACTTAAGCACATACTTAATGATAGTCACCACGTACTAGTTCACATTTAACCAATTAAAACATGATTTTGAATGTAGTAACATGCCTTAGAGAATTTGCTCAATTCCTTACTAGATATGCACTCAATTTTCACTCAGATTTTCTGACTACACACCCTATACTAGTTATGTGAGAAGATTGATGTAAATATGAAAATGAATGCTCACATATATGTATGACAAAGAAAGCACTTTTGCGGAGTTAATAAGCATGTTTAGATATAATCTCATGAATGGAATGCTACTACTTAGATGCGAGAACCAGTGACACCATATGCTCATACCAATTTTAAACTCCACAAATTGAAACACATAACACTCAAGATTAAAGTCAAGGGTTGTAACGGGGCTAGGGGAGTTGGCTAACAACGAAAGGATAGGGAAAACAAACGTTCTTTAAGCAATAGTAAGCAAAACAATGAAATCGTACTCAGAATTCCCATTAGCATGCAGAAATTAACTTTTAAACACAAAGGGAAGATTCAACAACAATTAGGGCCGAAGTCACTGTTTTGGACCCTTCCTTCAACAAACAACACTTAAGAACTCTTATGCATTTCCATGGTGTTTTCTTAGTTTGTGTCTAGTTTGTGCCTTAGGTCAAGTTAAAACCAATTTTCGTCCAAGTTTGTGTCTAGTGTTCAAAACTGCCCAGATTGTGGTTTGATAGGAGCATATTTATGCGCCTTAGTTAGCTAGTTCTTATGCATTTCCATGGTGTTTTCTTAGTTAAAGTAGTCTTTTAAGCTAGTTTTATGTGTTTTCAGGTTTTAAGGCCAAAGGATGCAAGAATTGCATTTTGGAGCTTTTTGGAGCAAAATGGAGCTTGGAATGCATGTCACATATTTGGAGCCAAGGTTGGACGAATTTGAAGACTTGAAGATGATGATTCCTACTTGAACAAGGTTTCCTAGTTGAAGTAGGAAAGTGCTTACATGACGAAGGATTCCTAATCAACGAAGGATTCCTAATTGAAGATGGATTCCTAATCACATGAGGATTCCTAGAAGAACAAGGATTCCTACTCCAACAAGGATTCCTACTTGAAGTAGGAAAGTTAAGCCAAAGTTTCCTACTTTGGTTTGATTTTTCCTAATTGTCCCTAAAAGTTCCAGCAATTATGAAGATTTTCTAAGCACTTTGGGACACCAAACAAAGGCCCTAAACCACTCTAGGACATGTGCCGCACTTCCCTCACCCTTTCCTCTTCCTTGCCGTGCAAGGGAGAGGGTTTCTTTCCCAAAATCTGATTTAAAACACCTTCCTTTTTATGCTTTAAAATCCTGGCCGAATTTCCCTTGCTATTTCCTTTAATTTCTGATTTGATTTCCTATTTTTGGAAGCCCTTGACTTAAATTTCTGTTTACCTAATTAGCCTAGGGTTTTTAATTTCCTAATCCCTTTAAATAAACATGTGTGTGCAGCCACAAAGATAGCCATTCATCCAGAAAATAACCTTTCACGCCAGAAATCATTCTCCATCTTCAACAGCCCCATTCCTTCACCATTCACCATATTTTCTGACCTAAAACCACCCTAGCCGTCCCATACACCTATCCCAGCCATAAACCCATCATTCTACACCATCCATAAGCCCTCAAACTCACCCACTTGTGCGTTGCAGCAAGGAGGAAGAAGGAAGGATCCTTGGATGTTCAAGCTTCATCGTTGGTGCATTCTAGGTGTAATTCGTTTCATAATTTCAATGTGTAATTTCTTTCTCTTTCGTTTTGCTATGAACATGAGTGGCTAAACCCCTATTGGTTAGGGGTGATTTCGAAGCCATGACTATGTGTACAATTTGATTTGATAAATTCCAGTTATGAATTCTTGAATCGTGAATGCAATTGGCTTAACTGTGCGAATAATAACTTATTTGTGTTTGTTAATTAGGGGTCGACACTTAATTGGCTTGCATGAATATGATGCTAGAATATAAGGTTGTTTCACATAATCGTCACACACTTATATTCATATGTAGTGAAGGTCGCTAGTCACGATCGCGTTAAGTCCAATTCGTAGCATGAGTGACATGATGTCATAGTTGCAAGTGCTTTGTCAATGCTTATAGTTTTCATTGAACGTAATGATCTTTGATCGTATCTTTATTATGATGTCATGTAGGGAACTTTTAAGGAATGCTTCGGGTTGTCGAATGATGTCATCCAATCCGATAACACAAGGAAAACTTGAGAATTAACTAGTGATGTCACGGTTAATTTGGGGCATTGTCATTCATAATTCTATGAAGGAATAACTGGAAATTGAGTCGTTTGCATACTTGTCATGTGTGGAAAAAGAACCCCTACCTAATCCATCATCCATCGTTTCATCTGTTTTGAATTTGCGATCTGTTTTGTTAGTTAATTTTCGTCCAAAACAAATCCCCCTTTATTTTGAAGTCTTAGATTAGTTAGAAAGTCTTTTGGTTTATGTTTTTAAGTGTTTTGAGTCAAGTTTTCAACCAATTTCGTCCAAATTAGTGTAGGTGCTCAAAACTGCCCAGAAAGTGGTTTTTAGGCAGTTTTGAGTCTTCTAGTTGCTGTTTTGAGTTTTTGGTTTGTTTTAGTGTTTTAAACTTTAGTTTTTCATTCTTTGAGTCCAAATTAGTGTTTTAAACTTTGTTTTTAAGTTTTTAAATCAGTTTTCAAGTGTTTAGCAATCCCTCCTAATCCCCGGTCTAGAACGATCCCTACTTACATACTTTGCTACAATTGTCAAAAGAGGGTTTAATTTGTGTGCTTAATATATTTCGCATCAAATTTTTGACGCCGTTGCCGGATTAGCAACTTTGCTAATCCCTTGGATTTTTTTTTGTTTCTTTTATTTCACTTTGTTTCTGATTTTGTTTAAGTTTTTGACCTAATTTTGTTTCTTGTTTCTTAGGTACTAGTGTATGACTAGAAGCTCTCAAACGATTCGTGCGAACATCTTGGATTTTGACGACGACTTTGAGAGGAATTTGAGAAGAGCTAGAAACCAGCAAGAACACCATCCACCCAACTCCGAATCTGACCTTGAAGAAAACGTACAAGAAGAGGAGGAGGAGGCCACGGCAGGGATATTTGAAGAAGTCCAAGGCATGGCGGTGGACAACCGTACACTCAAAGAGCTTTCCGCCTCAGGTTTGGATAATGCCGCACCCTTGTGCATTCAATACCCCAAGGCTGCCCAAGGTAAGACGGACGAGTTTGAATTAAAGTCAAGTTTGCTTCATCATATTCCTAAATACCATGGCTTGTCCATGGAAGATCCTAACAAACATTTGAAAGAATTTGAAGTAGTTTGCTCTAGTATGACTCCCGTCAATGTTGACGGAAATATCTTGAAGATGAAGGCTTTTCCATTCTCTTTGATGGATAAAGCCAAGGATTGGTTATACGAGTTAGCTCCCGGCACTGTCACTTCTTGGGAGAGTATGAAGAGAGCATACTTGGATAAGTTCTTTCCAACTTCTCGCATCATCCTCTTACGCAAAAAGATAAGCGCAATTCAGCAAGAAGAAGGTGAGTCTTTTCCTACATATTATGAACGATTTAAATCACTTGTTGCTTCTTGTCCACAACATCAGATGAAGGAGGAGTTGCTTTTGCAATATTTCTACGAGGGTCTCCTACCTCTAGAACGTCAAATGCTTGATGCTTCCGCAGGGGGAGCATTGGTGGACAAAACACCCATGGCTGCCAAGATCTTGATCTCTAATCGAGCGTTGACTGCTCAACAATATGAGGGAGTAGGCCAAAGGGGACCCCCACGGCACCAAGTACATGAGGTAAGTACAACTTCCGATCTTCACTCACAATTGGCTAATCTTACTTCTCTTGTGTCTCAGATTGCCGAGGGCATGAAGATGCAAGGACCAATTGTATGTGGCGTATGTTCCATCCAAGGACATGTCTCTGAAAAATGTCCACAGTTGATTGAAAATGGTGGATGGGAAAGCGCTCATGCAATTGGGTTTCAAGGTCAAAACCAACCCAGGAACGATCCATATTCAAACACATATAATCCCGGTTGGAGAGACCACCCAAATTTCAAGTGGAAGGAGCCCCAACAACCTCAACACCAAGGAGGCTTTAGGCAACAACCCCCGGGGTTCTTTCCCAAAACCTATGGCCCACCCCAAAATCAAGCCCAATCCGGCCCAAGTGCCTCAGGTACGTCTCTTGACAATGATGCACTTCTTAAGATACTAACTAAGTTGTCTAATGGGCAGGAAGATCAAGCTAAGGCTATGCAAAATCAAGACAAAAGGGTGGATCAACTTGAGAAACAAATTGGGCAGATTGCCGAGTTTGTAGGTAAGTTTCGAGATCCCGGGCAACTTCCTACTTACATACTTTGCTACAATTGATAAAAAGAGGGTCAATTTGAGTGCTTCTATATTTCACATCAAAGGTTTAGGTTGGGTTTTGTTCATTTTGTTGGTTTTGTTTTGTTTAGTTATTTTGTTTTGCTCGAGGACTAGCAAAAGCGAAGTGTGGGGGAATTTGATAGGAGCATATTTATGTGATAGGAGCATATTTATGCGCCTTAGTTAGCTAGTTCTTATGCATTTATGTTGTGTTTTCTTAGTTAAGTGAGCAAAAAGATGCAATTTGGAGTATTTTGGAGCAAAATTGGGCTAGAATGGAGTTCATGCATGAGAAGCACAAAGAATGGACGAATTTGAAGGATTGAAGAAGCTAGGAATGTGTTTCAAAGTTGAAGAATTGAAGATACAAAGTTTCCTCGTTAAAGAAGGAAATGGCTTGAATGAAGGATTCCTAAATGAATTAGGATTCCTAATCAATGAAGGAGTCCTAGTTGAAGATGGATTCTTAGACGTATGAAGTTCCCTACTCAAGCAAAGTTTCCTACATGAAGAAGGAAAGTTAGAGCCAAAGAATCAGCTCAAGTGAAGGAGTCTTATCCAAAACATCATCCATAACCTTATCTTAGCTTATCTTATCCAAACAAACCTTATCCTATCCTATCTTATGCTAATCTTAATCTACCTACATTTCAGCTGCAAGGGAGGGTTTCTAACTATATTAGGATGCTTAAAATCAGATTTCTAGAAGACCTAATCTTGTCCTACAAAGATGGCGCCTAGAACCTTTCTAGAAGTCTAAAAATTTGCCTTGTATTGTCTTTCTAGAACCCTAGCTTTGTGCCGCATCCTACATCCTATTTCCCTTGGGATTTCAGATTTCTAGAAGCCTTACCCTCTCCTAGTTTGATGCCGCACTTCATCTCCCCATTCCTTTTGGATTTCTGATTTGTTTTCCTTCTAGGATTGTATGTTATTGTCCTATGCAGATTAGGCCTTTCAAACCTTTTCCTTTGCTACCTAGGGGTTGTGATTTTCAGCCTATACCACCTTATGCCGCACCATTCATTCACCACTCTCTACCATATTTTCACTACACCATTCACCTAAAAACCCCTCTTGTGCCGTGAGTTTTGCAAGGAAAAGAAGGAAGGGATCTGGAGCCGTGCATGCCATTCAAGGAGCTTGGATTGTTGGAGCGATTTTAGGTGTTTTCTATCTTTATGTCAATGTTTAAATTTATTTATCTCTGTTTATTTGCGAACATGAGGAACTAATTTCTTTATAGTTAGAGGGGAATTCAAAGCCATGATCATATGTTTTATATGACTTGATTACTTCCAGTTATGATTTCATGAATCGTGAATGTGGTTTACTTATCTATTTGATTGCTAACATGTTTATGTATGTTGATTGAGGGTCGACACTTAGTTTGCATGCATGAATTTGATGCTAGAGTATAAGGTAATTTCACCTAATCGTTATTAACTTATATTCATAAGTAATAAAAGTCGCTAGTCACGATTGTGTTAAGTAAATCCTTGGCAAGAGTAAGTTTGAATTACTCTTTTCTTATGCTTGGTTGTGGTTATAGCTTATGAATTCACATGCAATCACAAAGGATAAAAATTAGTTTTTGTAACATGCTTGAGGGAAGGAACTCAAACAAATGCTACAACCTTGTGAGACTTGAGCCTAAACGTTTATTTGGAGAGTTAAAATATGTGCATTGTTGTTTTCTAAAGTCGTTGCATGATCTCATTATTCTTTGCTTGGTTATTACTTAGAAGGCGTTTCATCATTTAGTTCCAAATGCTAGAACTCATGCACATTTCATTCAAAGCATGTTATTGATTTGCATAACACATATTCAAGATGAAGTTGTGTAGTTACCACCACCTTAGCCAAACTGCCGTGTATCCCATATCATTTTATGTTTAAGTTTAACCCCTTCGAGCCTTGTTAGCCTACATTCTTTGTTAACCACATTATCCTCACCTAGCCTAGTTTAGGACCATCCATACCCTTGTTCCCAAAGCATAGTAAAGCATGATTCAAAACGAATTCCTTTTGATTAATATATGGCAGAAAACAAGTGTGGGGGAGGTGTTCTCATGTGAGTTAGTGTGCCATAGGCACGACATTGAAAAAAAAAAAAAAAAGAGAAAACAAAAAAAAAACGAGTTGAAAAGATGTGAAAAAGAATTCTAAAAATGTTGTTTGTTGAAAAAAGGGTCCAAAACATTGAATTCGGCCCTAAATATTGCTTGAATCTTCCCTTCGTGTTTAAAAGTTGATTTCTGCAATCTAAGTTAATTCTAAGTTTCAATTTCATTACTTTGCTTGCTATTGCTTTAAGAACGTTTGTTATCCTTTTCCTTCATTTGTTAACCAACACCCCAAGCCCCGTTACAACCTTTGACTTCAATCTTGAGTGTTATGTGTTTCAATTTGTGGAGTTTGAATTTGGTATGAGCATATGGTGTCACTGGTTCTCGCGTCTAAGTAGTAGCATTCCATTCATGAGATCATATCTAAACATGCTTATTCACTCCAGAAATTGCTTTCTTTGTGATACATATATGTGAGCATTCGTTTTCATATCTACATCAATCTTCTCACATATAACTAGTATAGGGTGTGTAGTTAGAAAATCTGAGTAAAAATTGAGTGCATATCTTGTAAGGAATTGAGTGAATTCTCTAAGGCATGTTACTACATTCAAAACATTGTTTTAATTGATTAATTGTGAACAAGTAAGTAGTGACTATGATTAAGTATGTGCTTAAATGTAGAGATGACTCAAATCTATGGGGATAACGATTTTTAACATGTCATGTTCATTGGAAATCCCTGAGACAAATGTTGGAAGGTTTAGATTGTGTTTTATTTGTTTTGTTTCGTTTTATTTCTTTGTTTTGCTCAAGGACTAGCAAAAGCTAAGTGTGGGGGAATTTGATAAGAGCATATTTATGCAACTTAATTGGCTTGTTCTCGTGCGTTTACGTTGTGTTTCCTTAGTTATTTTAGCGTTTAAAGTCATTTTCGTATATTTGTAGGTCTTAATAACAACGTTGGCAAGAAAAGTGCATTTTGGTGCATTTTGAATCAATATTGGGCTGAAATGGATTGCATGCATGAGGATGGACGTTTTGGGCATTGATAGGAGCATATTTATGCTAGTCTATCGCAGATTGCTGGAACTTTTAGGTGTAATCTTTCTTATGTTTTCAATGTTTCAATTCAATAAACTTTGTGTTGTGAGTATGAGGAACTAAACCCCCTTAGTTGGGGGGTGATTCGAAACCATGTACATGCTTGCAATATGATTTGATTACATTCAGTTGTTATTTCATAAGTTGTGGATTCAATTCGTTCATCTACTTGATTGATAACTTATTTGTGTATGTTGATTGAGAGTGCACGCTTAGTTTTCATGCATGAATATGATGCTAGATTATGAGGGAGTTTCACCTAATAGTTACAATCTTATAATCACAAGTAGTGAAGGTCGCTTGAAAACGATCGCGTTGAATGAATTCTTGGCACTAGTTTCATGCTCATCATAGTAACGAATGCTTCGTCAACACTTATAGTTCTCATTGTGCTTCATGATTCTTGATTGTATCTTTATTGTGCTCATCACGTAAGGAACCTTTGAGGAATGCTTTGAATTGTTGTATGCGCTTTCCCATCCAATTCATTAACTTAAGGAGAACTTGAAGGTTAATTTAAGTGAATCTAATTAACTTGGGGTGTTGAGTTTCGTAATTTATTGGAAGAACAACTGAAAATCGTTTTGTTTGCAAGTGTGTCATGTGTGGAGAAGAACCTCCTAACTAGCCTTCTACCCATCTATTTCACCAAAATCGTTTTTACAATCTGCCCTATTTCCAATCTGTTTTCTTTATTTTAATTTTCGTCAAAACAAAATCCCCCTTTATTTTAGAGTCCTAGATTAGTTAGAAAGTGTGTTAGTTTATGTTTTCTAGTGTTTTGAGTCAAGTTATAACATAAATTCGTCCAAATTTGTGTTAGTACTCAAAACTGCCCAGATTGTGCTTCTAAGGCAGTTTTGAGTGTTTATTTGCTGTTTTGGTTCCTTTGCTTTGTTTTGGTGTTTTAACTTTTAATTTTACATTCTTTGAGTCTAGTTTAGTGTTTTAAACTTTGTTTTTACATTATTGAGTCAGGTTTCAAGAGTTTAGCAATCCCTCCTAATCCCCGGTTTAGAACGATCCCTACTTACATCTTTACTACAATTTGACAAAAGAGGGTTTAATTTGTGTGCTTATCTATTTCGCATCAAATTTTTGGCGCCGTTGCCGGGGATTAGCAATTTTGCTAATCCCTTGGATTGTTTTTGTTTCTTTTTTGCTAATCCCTTGGATTGTTTTTGTTTCTTTTATTTTACTTTGCTTCAGATTTTGTTAAGTTTCTGACCTATTTTGTTCTTGTTTCTTAGGTACTAGTTTATGACTAGAAGTTCTCAAAAGGTTCGTGAGAACATCTTGGACTTTGACGACGACTTTGAGAGGAATTTGAGAAGAGCTAGAAATCAACAAGAGCCCATTCCCGAACCTGACCTTGAAGAAGAAGTCCTAGAAGAGGAGGAGGAGCCCACGACAGGGATATTTGAAGAAGATCAAGGCATGGCGGTGGACAACCGTACACTCAAAGAGCTTTCGGCCTCGGGATTGGATAATGCCGCACCCTTGTGCATCCAATACCCCACAGCTGCCCAAGGTAAGACGGAAAAGTTTGAATTAAAGTCAAGTTTGCTTCATCATATTCCTAAATACCATGGCTTGTCCATGGAAGATCCTAACAAACATTTGAAAGAATTTGAAGTAGTTTGCTCTAGTATGACTCCCGTCAATGTTGACGGAAGTATTTTGAAGATGAAGGCTTTTCCATTCTCTTTGATGGATAAAGCCAAGGATTGGTTATATGAGTTAGCTCCCGGCACTGTCACATCTTGGGAGAGTATGAAGAGAGCGTTCTTGGAGAAGTTCTTTCCAACTTCTCGCATCATCCTCCTACGCAAAAAGATAAGCGGAATCCAGAAAGAAGAAGGTGAGTTTTTTCCTACATATTATGAACGATTTAAATCACTTGTTGCTTCTTGTCCACAACATCAGATGAAGGAGGAGTTGCTTTTGCAATACTTCTACGAGGGTCTCCTACCTCTAGAACGTCAAATGCTTGATGCTTCGGCGGGGGGAGCATTGGTGGACAAAACACCCATGGCTGCCAAGATCTTGATCTCTAATCGAGCGTTGAACGCTCAACAATACGAGGGAGTAGGCCAAAGGGGACCTCCACGGCACCAAGTACATGAGGTAAGTTCAACTTCCGATCTTCATTCACAATTGGCTAATCTTACTTTTATTGTGTCTCAGATGGCCGAGGGCATGAAGATGCAAGGACCAATTGTATGTGGCGTATGTTCCATCCAAGGACATGCCTCTGAAAAGTGTCCACAGTTGATTGAAAATGGTGGATGGGAAAGCGCCCATGCAATTGGGTTTCAAGGTCAAAACCAACCAAGGAACGATCCATATTCAAACACATATAATCCCGGTTGGAGAGACCACCCAAATTTCAAGTGGAGGGAGCCCCAACAACCTCAAATTAACCAAGGAGGCTTTAGGCAACAACCCCCGGGGTTCTTCACCAAGCCGTACACACCCAATCAAAACCAACCACAATCTGACCCAAATGCTTCAGGTACGTCCCTAGACAATGATGCACTTCTTAAGATACTAACCAAGTTGACTCATGGGCAGGAAAAGCAAACCCAAGCAATGCAAAGCACGAACATTAGGGTAGATCAATTGGAGAAACAAATTGGGCAGATTGCGGCGTTTGTTGGGCAGTTTAGAGAACAAGGAAAGCTTCCTAGTTCAACCATTGCAAATCCAAAAGGAGGCTTTGAAACCGCAAATGCAATCATGCTAAGGAGTGGAAAAGAAGTTGGGGCAGGTCCTACACCACCAAAATCAGGTCCCAAAGAGGATGAAACGTTGAAATCTGAAGAAGAGACACCAAGTCCACTCACGGCAAAGGTAGCACCATGATAGGAGCATATTTATGCGCCTTAGTTAGCTAGTTCTTATGCATTTTTGTTATGTTTTCTTCGTCAAAGTAGTCTTTTAAGCTACTTTCATGTGTTTTCAGGGTTAAAGGACATATTACACGAAATGATGCAATTTGGAGCTTTTGGAGCAAAAAGTGAGCTGGAATGTGGTGTATGCAAATGGAGCACGAGGAATTGACGAGTTTGAAGGTCAAAAGGAGCTTAAGAATGAAGAAATGAAAGTGATGAACTAAGAATCCGGAATTGGAAACCAAAGTTTCTAATGTTGGAAGTTTCTATTCTTGGAGGTTTCCATTTTCGAGGGTTTCTATTCTTGGCTTTGGGCTTTTGGATGACCCATCATTGCCTCTTGGACCTATGCTGCACCTAACCCTAACCCTAGCCCATTTAATCAGCCACACCTAGGCCTTGTTCACATGAAAAAAATCTGATTACCTAACCCTAAGCCCATGCCGCACCTAATGTTCTAGAAACCCTAGTTTTTGGTGGATTTCCTAACCCTAGCCGCACCCTAAACCCTAGCCCATTACTTGTGCTGATTTCTCTAGGGTTTTGTGGTGCCTATAAATACATATTTTAGGGTTGAATCACCTAATTTTCGTCCATCCTTCCAGCCACACCATTCTACACATCCAAAAATCCCAAAAACACAATTCTAGCCATTTTTCTTCCTTGCCGCAGCCTTCCATCTCCAAACCCCAAACTTTCTGCCCTAAATTCATCCTTGCCGTGCCTTCCCACCACCATCAACACCTTGTGCAGCCACCATTGGAGGAGGAAGAAGTAGTGCCGTGCAGTCCAAAGGAGGGAGAAGCCTTGCACATGCAATCTGCCATTAGTGGAGTGTTTGGAGTTCTTTCTTCTCTTGTTTCTGTTTTCATGTTTAATTTAATTTGCTTTTCAATTATGTTAAACATGTGGAACTAATTTCTTTTTAGTTAGAGGTGAATTTGAAGCCATGGACATATGTTTTATATGATTTGATTTCTTCCAATTATGATTTCAGAAATTGTGAATGTGATTTACTTATCTATTTGATTGATAACTTGTTTATGTATGTGGGTTGAGGGTCGACACTTAATTTGCATGCCTAAACTTGATACTAGGATATAAGGGAATTTCACCTAATCGTTATTAACTTATATTCATAAGTAGTGAAAGTCGCTAGTCACGATTGCGTTAAGTAAATCCTAGGCAAGAGTAACATGCGTATCTCATAGTTATGAATGCCTCGTCAATGCTTATGATGTCCATTGAACTTAATGGTCTTTGATATGTGTCTCTATCATGCGTATTCCATAGTTAGGGTCCTTGATAAGAATAATTTGGTTGTAATGCGTATTCCATTCAATTCAATGAATCTAGGGAAATCTGAGAATTAATTGGTGCAATCTAGTTAATTTGGGGTATTGTCATTTATAGTTTGTTGGAAGAGTAATTGGAGATTGAGTTGTATGCATATGTTCATGTGTGGATAAGGAACCCTCTAACTAGCTTCTCACCATTCTATTTAATCACAATCTGTTTTGCTTTACATTTGTTTTTAAAGTTTGAGTTTTAAGGTTTTAATTTCGTCAAAATCATTCCCCCATTTATTTCAAAGTGTTAGATTAGTTAGAAATCCATTTAGTTGTGTTTTTAAGTGTTTTGAGTCAAGTCATAGTCCAAATTCGTCCAAACTAGTGTTAGGTACTCAAAACTGCCCAGAAAGTGGTTTTAGGGCAGTTTTGAGCCTTTTAGTTGCTGTTTTGAGTTTTTAGTTTGTTTAGGTGTTTTAAACCCTAGTTTTGCATTAATTGAGTCTAGTTTAGTGTTCTACAGTATATTTTTATGTTCTTGAGTCAGTTTTACAGTGATTAGCATCCCTAGTTAATCCCCGGTTAGAACGATCCCTATTTGCTCATATACTACAATTGTCATCCATAGGGTTTAATTTGTGTGTCAAGTCAATTTTCACATCAAATTTTGGCGCCGTTGCCGGGGATTAGCAAAATTGCTAATCCCTTGTGTTTTTACTGTGTGTTTTAGTGTAATTTACCTAATTTTCTTATTTTGTTTTGTTTTCTTGGTTTAGGTACTAGTGCATGACACGGAGTTCTCAAACTGTGCATGCACATATCTTGGACTTTAACGACGATTTTGAACGTGATTTGAGAAGAAAGAGGAGGCATCCCGAACCTAGTGAACCTAGTTCAAGTTTAGAGGCCGAATCTGAGTTTGAGGAAGTGGAAGAACAAGTTATGGCAGCGGACAATCGGACCATTAAAGAGCTTTCAGCCTCGGGGTTGGCCAATACCGCACCATTATGCATTCAATACCCCGTGGCTGCCCAAGGCAAGACCGCTGAATTCGAGTTGAAGTCAAGTTTGTTGCACCACATTCCCAAATACCATGGGCTCTCCATGGAAAGCCCCAACAAGCATCTCAAGGAGTTCGAGGTTGTTTGTTCGAGCATGACACCAATAAATGTCGACGGGAACATTCTGATGATGAAGGCTTTTCCATTCTCACTTTTGGAAAAGGCGAAGGATTGGCTTTACGAGTTAGCACCCGGAACGGTTACATCTTGGAATAGTATGAAGGGAGCTTTCTTGGAGAAGTTTTTCCCAACTTCAAGAGTCATTCTCTTGAGGAAACGGATTAGTGGCATCCAACAAAATCAAGGTGAATCGTTTCCTTCTTATTATGAACGTTTTAAATCACTTGTTGCTTCTTGTCCACAGCATCAAATGAAGGAGGAGTTGCTCATTCAATACTTCTACGAAGGACTCCTTCCCATGGAACGCCAAATGCTTGATGCCTCGGCGGGAGGTGCGTTGGTGGATAAAACTCCGGGGGCTGCAAAACTTCTAATTGCCAACCGAGCACATAATGCACAACAATACGAAGGTGTTGGTCAAAGAGACCCCCCACGAGCACAAGTGAATGAGGTAAGTTCTATGCCCGAAATTCAATCCCAATTAGCTAACCTTACTTCTATTGTTTCTCAGTTGGCCAAGGGAATGAAGATTCATGGACCAAGTGTGTGTGGCGTGTGCTCTATGCAAGGACATGCCAACGATCAATGCCCTCAATTGATTGAGAATGGGGGTTGGGAATCTGCCAATGCCGTGGGTTTTGGGAACCAAAGTCAACCCCGCCATGATCCATACTCTAATTCCTACAATCCGGGGTGGAGGGACCATCCAAATTTCAAATGGCGGGATCATCAACAACCCCAACAACAAGGAGGATTTAGGCAGCAACCACCGGGTTTTTATACAAAGCCATTCGTCCCCAATCAAAACCAAGTGCAATCTGTCTCACCAAACTCAGGTATGTCTTTGGATAATGATCAAGTTGTTAAGTTACTTACTACTTTGACGCAGGAAGTACAAACTCAAAATAAGGAGAGACAAATCCAAGATAAACGGGTGGACAATTTGGAGAAGCAAATGGGTCAAATTGCCGAATTCATGGGGCAAATTTGAGAACAAGGCAGATTGCCTAGTTCAACAGTTGTAAACCCGAAGGGAGGATTTGAAACCGCTAAGGCCATCATGTTGAGAAGTGGTAAACAGGTTGGAACGGACTCAAATACATCCAAATCAAGTCAAGACGAGGAGGACAAGTTGCTGCAAGAAGAAGCACAGGGAGCAAAGCCCACGGCAAAGGATGACCAAACCTTGCCGTCACCACCTAGCCCTCCTAAACCGTCCCAAACTACCAAGGTAAGTCCCAATTCGACTTTTTCTAGTTCTATTCCACTAAATGTGCCCTTTCCTGGCAGGTTTAGGCAATCAAAGAAGGAAGAGGCCGAGAAGGACATTCTAGAGACCTTTCGGAAAGTTCAAGTCAATATCCCGCTCCTTGATGCGATTAAGCAAGTCCCGAGGTATGCTAAGTTCTTAAAAGAACTTTGTACAACAAGGAGAAGGATTTCGAACAAAGAGGTGGTCCAGGTAAGTGAAAATGTCTCTGCTGTGTTACAAAGGAAATTACCCCCTAAATGCAAAGATCCGGGTAGTTTTACAATTCCGTGCGTTATTGGTAATACTAAGTTTGAACAATGCATGTTAGACTTAGGGGCTTCGATTAATGTTATGCCATACTCAATTTATGCATCTATGAACTTAGGTGAGCTTAAAAATGATGGTGTGATAATTCAATTAGCAGATCGTTCTAATGCATATCCAAAGGGTGTTTTGGAAGATGTTTTGGTGCAGGTTGGTAACTTGATTTTTCCAGCGGATTTCTACGTGCTTGACATGGAGGATTCCCCCCATTCCACCCCATTGCCGATTCTATTAGGGAGGCCCTTCATGAAAACAGCCCGTACCAAGATAGATGTGTTTAAAGGAACTTTAACGATGGAATTTGATGGGGAAGTCATTGATTTTAATCTTTCTGAAAGTATTAAATTTCCTAAGGACGATCATTCTTGTTTTTCTATTGATATACTTGATGATTTGGCGCAGGATTTTCCCGATTGTTTGGAGAGGGATACACTTGAAACAGCAATTGCACAAGGAATTGGGCAAAAATCTGGTCTTGCCGTGCCTAGAAGTGAGGAGGAGGCCGAGATAGTGGCTGCTCTCGATTCACTACCTCAACACCATGGTAAGCCTTCTAACCCAATTCCAATTCCAGTTTCCACTAATAAGTTGTTACCCTCAGTGATTCAGGCACCCGTACTTGAGCTTAAACCGCTGCCCGATCATTTAAAGTACGTCTTTCTGGGAGACAACGAGACATTGCCCGTCATTGTCTCCTCATCACTCACGGCCATAGAGGTGGAGAAGTTGATCCGAGTGTTGAAAGAGCACAAGACGGCCATTGGGTGGACTTTGGCCGATATTAGGGGAATTAGCCCGACTACGTGCATGCATCGCATACTTCTGGAGGAGGGGGCTAAACCCACTCGAGAGGCTCAACGCCGTCTCAACCCTCCAATGATGGAAGTTGTGAAAAAGGAGATTATCAAACTTCTTGATTGTGGAGTGATTTATCCGATCTCTGATAGTCGTTGGGTGTCACCGGTGCAATGTGTTCCAAAGAAGTCCGGAGTGACCGTGGTGAAGAATGCCGAGAATGAGCTTGTGCCAACCCGTATCCAAACAGGTTGGCGAGTGTGCATTGATTATAGGAAGCTCAACGCCACCACAAGGAAGGACCACTTCCCTTTGCCGTTCATTGATCAAATGCTTGAAAGGTTAGCCGGTCATTCTTTTTACTGTTTCCTTGATGGTTATTCTGGATATAATCAGATTGTCATAGCGCCAGATGACCAAGAAAAGACAACTTTCACATGCCCCTTTGGTACTTTTGCTTATCGTCGCATGCCTTTCGGTTTATGCAATGCTCCGGCCACTTTTCAAAGGTGTATGGTAAGTATCTTTTCAGATTTTGTGGAAAAAATTATTGAGGTATTTATGGATGATTTCAGTGTGTTTGGTGATTCATTTGATGGTTGTTTGGAAAATCTCACACTAATTTTGAAACGATGTGTAGAAACTAACCTTGTGCTTAATTGGGAAAAATGTCACTTTATGGTTAGACAAGGCATAGTTCTAGGGCATATTGTGTCAGAAAGAGGAATTGAAGTGGATAAATCGAAAATAGATCTTGTACGCTACTTACCCTCTCCTACTTCGGTTCGAGAGGTTCGTTCGTTTCTTGGTCATGCAGGATTTTATAGGCGATTTATCAAGGACTTCTCCAAGATCTCAAACCCTCTGTGCCGTCTCCTCCAGAAAGATGTGGCGTTTGACTTCAACGAGGAGTGTGAGAAGGCGAATCACCTCAAGGAAATGCTAACTTCGGCACCTATCATAGTTCCACCGGATTGGAGCCTTCCTTTTGAGCTTATGTGCGACGCTTTTGATTATGCATTAGGAGCTGTTTTGGGGCAAAGGAAGGAAAAGAGGCCGCATGCTATCTATTATGCCTCTCGGACTTTAAATGATGCACAATTGAATTATTCTACCACTGAGAAAGAACTTCTTGCTGTTGTATTTGCTTTAGATAAATTCCGTTCTTATTTGCTTGGTACTAAAGTTATTATTTATACTGACCATGCAGCATTGAAGTATTTGTTCACCAAGAAGGAGGCCAAACCACGACTCATTCGTTGGATGCTTCTTCTCCAAGAGTTCGATATCGAAATTTGGGACAAGAAGGGAAGTGAAAACGTGGTGGCTGACCACTTGAGCCGTATGGTGCATGAGGAGGATGCCGTGCCTATCATAGAAACATTCCCAGATGAACAACTGATGTCCGTCAAGGTAAGTGAACCGTGGTATGCTGATTTGGTGAATTATTTGGTGTCTAAACATGTTCCTAGCGAATTACTTAAACACCAAGGTGATAAATTGAAGAAAGAGGCACGGTTTTATGTGTGGGATGACCCGTATTTATGGAAATATTGCCCTGACCAAGTTATACGTAGGTGTGTGCACGATTCTGAGTTTAATGCTATTCTAACCTTTTGTCACACTTATGCTTGTGGGGGACACTTTGGCACTCAAAGAACAGCACTTAAGGTGTTAGAATGTGGTTTCTATTGGCCTACCATCTTTAGGGATGCTAGAACATTTTGCATGTCTTGTGATAGATGCCAAAGAACGGGCAATATTGGTCCTAAACAACAAATGCTGCAAACCCCCATTTTTAGTGTTGAAATCTTTGATGTTTGGGGTATTGATTTTATGGGTCCCTTTCCTTCGTCACATGGATTTCTTTATATATTGCTTGCTGTGGATTATGTATCGAAATGGGTGGAAGCAAAAGCCACTCGAACTAATGATTCTCGAGTGGTGGCAAATTTTGTGAAAACTAACATTTTTGCAAGGTTTGGAATGCCACGAGTGCTAATCAGTGATGGCGGTTCCCATTTTTGTAATCGAACTATCGAGTCGTTGCTCAAGAAATACAATGTCAAGCATAAGGTGGCCACACCTTATCATCCTCAAACGAGCGGGCAAGCCGAGGTTTCGAATAGGGAAATCAAGCAGATTCTTGAGAAGACCGTGGGGCCTACGAGGAAGGATTGGAGTTTGCGCTTAAACGATGCATTGTGGGCGTATCGCACTGCCTACAAAACCCCCATTGGGATGTCACCTTTTCGGTTCATCTATGGGAAACCATGCCATCTTCCCGTCGAGTTAGAGCATCGTGCACATTGGGCCGTCAAAACATTTAACATGGACCTTGATGCCGCAGGTTTACGTAGGAAGCTCCAATTGTGTGAGCTTGAGGAAATCCGCAATGAAGCATATGAGAATGCCCGGATTTACAAGGAGAAAACGAAGGCATTCCATGACAAGATGATTCGTGGCAAGACGTTCTCTATTGGGCAGAAAGTGTTGTTGTTCAATTCTCGTCTTCGGTTGTTTCCGGGTAAGTTGCGTTCCAAATGGGTTGGTCCTTTTATTGTCACTAATGTTTTCCCTCATGGTGCAGTGCAAATCAAGAGTTCAAGGACGCAGCAAGAATTCAAGGTGAACGGGCATCGATTGAAGCCCTATTACGAGATGTTTGAGGAGCATGTCGTGGACGAGGTACCCCTCCATGCCGTAGCACCTAGTCAAGCTTAAACGGAGGTACCGTCCGGCTGGAAGACGTTAAAGCAAGCGCTTCTTGGGAGGCAACCCATGCATTCGACAAAGGAAGACCTAGAGAGCACTCCAATTCCAGATTTGCGTTCCTAAACCCTTCTCTTTGTTGTTTATTTCGTTTCTTCCATGTTTCGGTTGTTAGTGTTTGTGTGTTTGTTTATGTGTGTTTGTGTGAGTTGATATGATATTTAACTAGCACACAAATTAAACCCTCTTTTTGTCAAATTGTAGTGAAGATGTAAGTAGGGATCGTTCTAGACCGGGGATTAGGAGGGATTGCTAAACACTTGGAAACTGACTTAAACACAAAAACTAAACTTAAAGACTCTAATTAGACTACTAAGATTCAAAACAGATTTGAAACACTCAAATCTGCCCAAAACTGACTAAACAAGCTAATTGACTCAAACAACAACTAAGACAAGATCTGACTTAAAAACTCAAAAACAAAGTTTAAAACACTAAGCTAGACTCAAAGAATGCAAAACTAAAAGTTAAAACACTTAAACAATCCAAAAGATCAAAACAGCAACTAGAAGGCTCAAAACTGCCTAAAAACCACTTTCTGGGCAGTTTTGAGCACCTACACTAATTTGGACGAAATTTGATTTCCTAATGACCTAAAACACCTAAAAACATATTCTAAGACAAGTTCTAAGTAAAATGACTCAAAGAAATAAGGTGGGATTTGATTTGGACGAAAATAGATTAAATGGCAGATTATAAACGAAACAGATTGTAAAACAAGTTTTGATGAAAAGAATGGATAAAAGGCTAGTTAGGAGGTTCTTCTCCACACATGTCACACTTGCAAGCAAAACGATTTTCAGTTGTTCTTCCAATAAATTACGAATACTCAACGCCCCAAATTAACCGTGAATTGCACTAATTAACCCTCAGTTTTTCCACAAATTATTAAGTTGGATGATTGCATACGACAACCTAAAACATTCCCTACAAGTTCCCTACATGAATTGCATAATAGAGATACAAGCAAGAATCATTACGTTCTATGAAAAACATAAGCATTGACGAAGCATTCGTTACTATGAATTGCATGAAACTTATGCTAAGAATTCATTCAACGCGATCGGTTTCAAACGACCTTCACTACTTGTGATTATAAGATTATAACTATTAGGTGAAACTCCCTCATAATCTAGCATCATATTTATGTATGAAAACTAAGCGTGCACTCTCAATCAACATACACAAATAAATCATCAATCAAATAGATGAACGAATTGAATCCATAACTTATGAAATAACAACTGAATTTAATCGAATCAAATTGCAAGCATGTACATGGTTTCGAATCACCCCCCAACTAAGGGGGTTTAGTTCCTCATACTCACAACAATAAGTTTATTGAATTGAAACATCAAAGACATAAGAAAGATTACACCTAAAATGCCAAAGAAGTCCACTTTGAATTTCTGCACAGAAAGCTCTCTTTCTTCTTCTCCTTGCTGCGGCAGTGAGGGTTTAGGGGCTGTGTGGGTGTGTTTTCTGTTTAGGGATGGATTTGGGATGATATGGTGGTTCGGGAAAGGGTAAGGGTGGTGTAGGGTGGTGCGGCAAGGTGTGGAATGGTGCTGGAATGGATGGAAGGCTGCGGCAAGGAGGGTTTTGGGTGCTGGAATGGGTGAATGGTGGTGCGGCAAGGTGGGGAAGTGAGGGGAGATGATTTCTGATTTTTAGAATGGGAAGATGGTGCGGCTGGAATGGGTTTAGGGTTGTGTGATTTTCTGAATTTTTGTGGAGAATGAATATGTCTTTGGCTGCAAGCATTAGGAGCAAATATATAGGCCTTTCAAAACCCTAATGAAATCAGAATTTTAACAATGGGCTAGGGTTAGGTGCGGCTTGGGTTTAGGAGAAATGGGCTAGGGTTTAACATGGCAGATTTTAGGTAATTAGGCCCTAGGGTTCGGCATGGGTTGAAGGTCCACAAGGAAATTTGGGTTTAGGTCATCTAAAAGCCCAACGCCGAGAATAGAAACTCTCGAAATTGGAAACCTCCAAGAATAGAAACTTCCAACTTTAGAAACTTTCGTTACCAATTCCGATTTAGGAAAGATCGGCCCAAAATGGAAACTTTTAGGCTTAGCTTTCCTACTTCAAGTAGGACACCTCGAATCTTTCAACTCTTCAATTCCGTCCCAACCTTGTGTTCCAAGCATGTCCTTTTCAATCCAAGCTCACGTTTCGCTCCAAAAGCTCCAACTTGCATCATTTCGTGTAATACGTCCTTTAACCCTGAAAACACATGAAAGTAGCTTAAAAGACTACTTTAACGACGAAAACAAAACAAGAATGCATAAGAACTAGCTAACTAAGGCGCATAAATATGCTCCTATCAAATTCCCCCACACTTAGCTTTTGCTAGTCCTCGAGCAAAACAAACAAAACAAAGAAAACAAAACGAAACAATCTAACCAAAACATAACCTAAACCTTCCAACGTTTGCCTCAGGGATTTCCAATGCACATGACATGTTAAAGATTGTTATCCCCACAAATTTGAGTCATCATTACACAAGCACATACTTAATTAAAGCCACCACTTACTAATTCACAAGTAATCAAGTAAAACAATGCTTTGAATGTAGTAACATGCCTTAGAGAATTCCCTCAATTCCTTACAAGATATACACTCTCTTTTTACTCAGATTTTCTAACTCCACACCCTACACTAGTCATATGTGAGAAGATTGATGTAGATATGAAAACGAATGCTCACATGTATGTATCACAAAGAACGCAATTTCTAGAGTTAAGAAGCATGTTTAGATATGATCTCATGAATGGAATGCTACTACTTAGATGCGAGAACCAGTGACACCATATGCTCATACCAAATTCAAACTCCACAAATTGAAACACATAACACTCAAGATAGAAGTTAAGGGTTGTAATGGGGCTAGGGGTGATTGGCTAACAATGGAAGGTAAGGAAAACAAACATTCTTAAAGCATAATAAGCAAAGTAATGAAATTAATGCTTAGAATTCCTTTAGATTGCAGAATTTATCTTTGACACACAAGGGAAAGATTTAAACAACTCCTTAGGGCCGAATTCATTGTTTTGGACCCTCACTTCAACAAACAATACTTTGAAACTTTATTTTTTTATTATTTTTTTTTTCAAACTTTTCATACTTTTTTTTTTCTTCATATTTTTTTTCTTTTTCTTTTCTTTTTTTTTTTTTCTTTGCCGTGCCTATGGCACACAATTCCTCATGAAAAATACTTCCCCCACACTTGTTTTCTGCCAACATAGATCAAAAAGGAATTCAATACGAATCATGCTTTACTATGCTTTAAGAACACGGGTATGGATGGTCCTAAACTCGGCTAGGTGAGGAAAACATGGGTTAACAAAGAATAGGCTAACAAGGCTCAACGGGGTTACAACCTACAAATCACAATGACATAGGCACACGGCTTTTTGGCTAAGGTGGTGGTAACTACACAACTTCATCTTGAATATGTGTTATGCAAATCAATAACATGCTTTGAATGAAATGGGCATGAGTTCTAGCATTTGGAACTAAATGATGAAACGCCTTCTAAGTAATAACCAAGCAAGAATAATGAGATCATGCAACGAATTTAGAAACCAACAATGCACAGATTTTAACTCTCCAAATAAACGTTTAGGCTCAAGTCTCACAAGGTTGTAGCGTTAGTTTGAGTTCCTTCCTTCAAGCATGTTACAAAAACTGATTTTTTTCTTTATGATTGCATGTGAATTCATGAGTTATAACCACAACTAAGCATAAACAAAGAGTAAAACAAACTTTCATCCATGTTAATCACTCTCTTTAACAGCCATGTAATTACAAACCGAATCCTCATCATTGCGTTGGAAGGTACCCTAAGACACAAACAAACACATAAAAACAACTCTTTTTGGGTTTTTAAAACAAATTTTTCAAATTTTTATGGAATTTTCGGATTTTTAGAACAACCTATACTAAAACACACTAAAACTGCTCAAAAACACTTAAAAACAGCAAAGAACAAGTCTCCAAGTTAAGGGTGATAAAATCCCACAAATTTGCATCTAAAACACTTAGTAACCCCCCCACACTTAAATCAAACATTGTCCTCAATGTTTCAAGCATTAAATCACACTAAACAAAAAGAAACGCATAAACAGCAACTAAAACACTATATAGGCAGATTCGAAATAAATAACAAAGTGAAGAGTTTAGGAACGCAAATCTGGAATTGGAGTTATTCCTTGGTCTTCCTTTGTTGAATTGCATGGGTTGCCTCCCACGTAGCGCTTTCTTTAACGTCGTATAGCCGGACGAAAAGCCCATTCATTCTCCATTTATGCCCACGGCACCCAAAGAAATGTCCTCCACGGTTTGTTCAACAAAGTTCTCATAATATGGCTTCAAACGGTGTCCGTTCACTTGGAATTCATGACCTGTTTTGAGACTTTGAATCTGGATGGCACCATAAGAAGATATGTTAGTAATAACAAACGGTCCAATCCACTTAGAACGTAACTTACCGGGAAACAACCGTAAACGGGAATTGAACAATAGCACTTTCTGCCCAATTGAGAATGATTTCCCACGGATCATGTTGTCGTGGAAAGCTTTGGTCTTTTGCTTGTAAATGCTTGCATTATCGTACGCCTCGCGACGTATCTCATCAAGCTCATTCAATTGCAATCTCCTTTGACTACCTGCTTCCTCGAGGTTCATGTTAAACTTCTTGATGGCCCAAAGTGCTTTGTGCTCCAATTCAACCGGAAGATGGCACGCCTTGCCATAGACAAGTCGGAAGGGGGACATCCCAATGGGGGTTTTGTACGCCGTACGATACGCCCAAAGTGCATCATCTAACCGTAAGCTCCAATCCTTCCTCGTTGGCCCAACGGTCTTCTCTAGGATTTGCTTGATCTCCCGGTTGGAAACCTCGGCTTGACCATTCGTTTGAGGATGGTAAGGTGTAGAAACCTTATGTGTGACACTGTATTTCCTCAATAACGCGTCAATGGTCCGATTGCAAAAGTGTGTCCCTCCGTCACTAATGATCACTCGTGGCATTCCGAACCTTGCAAAAATGTTAGTTCTAATAAAATCTGCAACCACTTTGGAATCATTAGTCCGGGTGGCCTTGGCTTCCACCCATTTTGATACATAATCAACCGCAAGCAAAATATATGTAAAACCATACGAAGAAGGAAAAGGACCCATAAAATCAATACCCCAAACATCAAAAATTTCAACATTTAGGACAGAAACCTGCGGCATTTGGTCCTTTGCACTAATACCACCCATTCGTTGGCATTTATCACATGTTAAGCAAAAAGTTTTAGCATCTTTAAAAATACTAGGCCAATAAAATCCACATTGTAACACCTTAAGGGCTGTGCGTTGTGTGCCAAAGTGCCCTCCACATGCATATGTGTGGCAAAAACTCAAAATTGAATGACATTCAGAATCATGCACACAACGACGTATAATCTGATCGGGGCAAAATTTCCACAAGTACGGATCATCCCACACATAAAACCGTGCATCATGCCTAAGTTTATCACGTTGGTGTCTAGTGAACTCACTCGGAATACGTTTTGACACCAAAAAATTAACAATATCGGCATACCAAGGTGCACTAACCTTAATGGACAGCAATTGTTCATCCGGGAATGTCTCCAAAATCGGCAAAGACTCCTCATTATGCACCATTCGGCTTAGGTGGTCCGCCACCACGTTCTCACTTCCCTTCTTGTCCCGAATCTCAATGTCAAACTCTTGAAGTAGCAATATCCATCGAATTAGCCGTGGCTTGGCCTCCTTTTTGGTGAGCAAGTACTTCAGAGCTGCATGATCAGTAAAAACAATTACTTTAGTTCCAATAAGATATGATCGAAATTTATCTAAAGCAAAGACAACGGCAAGAAGTTCTTTTTCCGTAGTGGAGTAGTTCAATTGTGCATCGTTCAACGTCCGGGAGGCGTAGTAAATGACATGCGGCCTCTTGTCCTTTCTTTGTCCTAAAACAGCTCCTAAAGCATAATCGGATGCATCGCACATGAGCTCGAAAGGTAGACTCCAGTCCGGTGGAACAATGATGGGTGCCGTGGTCAACAACTCCTTGAGTTGTTTGAATGATTCTGTGCACTCCTTGGTGAATTCAAACGCCACTTCTTTTTGTAGGAGTCGGCAAAGAGGTTGTGCAACCTTTGAAAAATCTTTGATAAACCTGCGATAAAATCCTGCATGGCCAAGAAACGAACGAACCTCTCTAACCGAAGTCGGAGAGGGTAAGTGACGTACAAGA
Organism: Malus x robusta; assembly: GCA_963082935.1. Lineage (NCBI taxonomy): Eukaryota > Viridiplantae > Streptophyta > Magnoliopsida > Rosales > Rosaceae > Malus > Malus x robusta. The sequence goes on along the minus strand of OY720325.1, from coordinate 15,346,468 downwards.
TCTATTTTCGACTTATCAACCTCAATACCCTTTTCAGAAATTATATGACCTAAAACGATGCCTTGTTTAACCATAAAATGACACTTTTCCCAATTAAGTACAAGGTTAGTTTCAACACAACGTTTTAGGATCACACTTAGATTATGTAAGCAGCTATCAAACGAATCACCAAATACGCTAAAATCATCCATAAACACTTCAATTATCTTCTCTACATAATCAGAAAATATACTCATCATGCATCTTTGAAATGTAGCAGGTGCATTACATAAACCAAAAGGCATGCGACGATATGCAAATGTACCAAACGGGCATGTAAAAGTGGTTTTTTCTTGGTCTTCAGGTGAAATGACAATTTGATTATACCCAGAATAACCATCCAGAAAACAATAAAAAGCATAACCCGCTAACCTCTCAAGCATTTGGTCGATGAACGGCAATGGGAAGTGGTCCTTCCTCGTGGTGGTGTTTAGCTTCCTATAGTCAATGCATACCCTCCAACCAGTTTGAATACGTTGAGGGACAAGCTCATTCTCGGCATTAGCTACCACCGTCACTCCGGATTTCTTTGGTACACATTGAACCGGCGAAACCCACCTACTATCCGAGATTGGATAGATAACCCCACAATCTAGAAGCTTTATGATCTCCTTCTTCACTACTTCCATCATAGGAGGGTTGAGACGGCGTTGAGCCTCTCTAGTTGGTTTGGCCCCTTCCTCAAGAAATATGTGATGCATACAAGTCGTAGGGCTGATACCTTTGATGTCGGCCAATGTCCAACCTAGGGCAGATTTGAACTCCTTCAAAACTCGACGCAACTTCTCTTCCTCTTGTGCCGTGAGGGAGGAGGAAATGATGGCAGGTAGTGTTTCATTTTCTCCCAAGAAAATGTACTTCAAATGGCTTGGCAACGGTTTGAGTTCAAGGACAGGTGCCTGAATTATAGATGGAAGCAATTTGTTAGTCGAAATGGGAATGGACTCACGGTTAGTATACTTACCATCAAGCTTAGGTGAGGACTCAAGGGCAGCCACAACTTCAAGTAATTCCTCACTAGGGGGCACGGCATGGAATGAATCTTGTATGCCGTGGGCATGCCTGCAATCTGCTCCCTTTGTTTTGAGTTCCATGCCTCGTGTAATGACTTTTTCAAGCGCATCGTCATTCAAATCGTCGAGATATCCCTGCGCCAAAGAGTCAATTATATCAATAGAAAAGCATGAATGGTCATCACTAGGGTATTTAATGGAATCAGAAAGATTAAAATTAACAACGTCCCCATCGAATTCCATGGACAAAGTTCCACTATACACGTCAATCTTCGTCCGGGCCGTCTTCATGAATGGCCTTCCAAGTAGAATGGGCAGCGAAGGAGCATGGTCCGATTCATCCATTTCAAGGACATAGAAATCCGCCGGGAAAACCAAATTATTAACCTGCACAAGAACATCTTCCAAAACTCCCTTTGGATAGGCGTTAGATCTATCGGCCAATTGTATTATTACCCCATCATTTTTCAATGCTCCTAAGTTCATAGATGCATAAATGGAATATGGCATAACATTTATAGAAGCACCTAAATCAAGCATGGCAGATTCAAATCTAGTATTCCCAATAACACAAGGAATGGTAAAGCTACCTGGATCTTTACATTTGGGAGGTAATTTGCGTTGCAAAATGGCAGACACATTCTCACCTACCTTGACCACTTCCTTGGTCGACATCCTCTTCCTCGTGGTACACAACTCCTTCAAGAACTTAGCATACCTCGGAACTTGTTTGATTGCATCTAACAAAGGTATGTTAACTTGCACTTTCCTAAAGGTTTCAAGGATATCCTTTTCTGCCTCTTCTTTCTTCGTTTGCATGAACCTACTAGGAAAAGGCACATTTGAAGGGAAAACATTAGTATGAACCGAATTTGACACATTTTTACCTTTGGGGGACAAATTGGGCAGATTTGGGACCATAGGGACTTGCGGCAAAGGTGGAACCACCTTTGCCGTGGGCTGCTTTGGCTCCTCCTCTTCCATTTGCAAAAGTTCATCCTCGTTATGATCTGTTTTTGATGAAGAACCTGCCCCAACTTCCCTACCACTTCTTAGGGTGATAGCTTTGGCACTTTCGAAACCTCCCTTCGGATTTGGAATGGTGGAACTAGGGAGTTGTCCGGGATCTCGAAACTTACCTACAAACTCGGCAATCTGCCCAATTTGTTTCTCAAGTTGATCCACCCTCTTATCTTGGTTCTGCATAGCCTTAGCTTGATCTTCCTGCCCATTAGACAACTTAGTTAGTATTTTAAGAAGTGCATCATTGTCAAGAGACGTACCTGAGGCACTTGGGCCGGATTGGGCTTGACTTTGAGGTGGGCCGTAGGGTTTGGGAAAGAACCCCGGGGGTTGTTGCCTAAAGCCTCCTTGGTTTTGATGTTGTTGTGCCTCTCTCCATTTGAAGTTTGGATGGTCTCGCCACCCCGGATTATATGTGTTGGAGTATGGATCATGGCGTGGCTGATTTTGGCTCTGAAACCCAATGGCATTCGCACTCTCCCATCCGCCATTCTCGATGAGTTGAGGACACTTTTCGGAAGCATGTCCTTGAATAGAACATACGCCACACACCACAGGTCCTTGTATCTTCATTCCCTCGGCCATCTGTGAGACAATAGAAGTAAGGTTAGCCAATTGTGAATGAATATCGGAAGTTGAACTTACCTCATGTACTTGGTGTCGTGGGGGTCCTCTTTGGCCTACACCCTCGTACTGTTGAGCGTTCAACGCTCTATTAGCAATCAAGACCTTAGCAGCCATGGGTGTTTTGTCTACCAATGCTCCTCCCGCCGAAGCATCGAGCATTTGACGTTCTAGAGGTAAGAGACCCTCGTAGAAATATTGCAAGAGCAACTCCTCCTTCATCTGATGCTGTGGACAAGAAGCAACAAGTGATTTAAATCGTTCATAATATGTAGGAAAAGACTCACCTTCTTCTTGCTGGATTCCGCTTATCTTTTTGCGTAGGAGGATGATACGAGAAGTTGGAAAGAACTTCTCCAAGAACGCTCTCTTCATACTCTCCCATGATGTAACAGTGCCGGGAGCTAACTCATATAACCAATCCTTGGCTTTATCCATCAAAGAGAATGGAAAAGCCTTCATCTTCAAAATATTTCCGTCAACATTGACGGGAGTCATACTAGAGCAAACTACTTCAAATTCTTTCAAATGTTTGTTAGGATCTTCCATGGACAAGCCATGGTATTTAGGAATATGATGAAGTAAACTTGACTTTAATTCAAACTCATCTGTCTTACCTTGGGCAGCCCTAGGGTATTGAATGCACAAGGGTGTGGCATTATCCAAACCTGAGGCGGAAAGCTCCTTGAGTGTACGGTTGTCCACCGCCATGCCTTGGACTTCTTCAAATATTCCTGCCGTGGCTTCCTCCTCCTCTTCTTGTACGGATTCTTCAAGGTCAGATTCGGAAGTTGGTGGATGATGTTCTTGCTGGCTTCTAGCTCGTCTCAACTTCCTCTCAAAATCGTCGTCAAACTCCAAGATGTTTGCACGAATCGTTTGAGAGCTTCTAGTCATACATTAGTACCTAAGACACAAGAAACAAAATTAGGTCAGAACTTAAACAAAATCAGCAACAAAGTGAAATACAAGAAACAAAAACAATCCAAGGGATTAGCAAAATTGCTAATCCCCGGCAACGGCGCCAAAATTTGATATGATATTTAACTAGCACACAAATTAAACCCTCTTTTTGTCAAATTGTAGTGAAGATGTAAGTAGGGATCGTTCTAGACCGGGGATTAGGAGGGATTGCTAAACACTTGGAAACTGACTTAAACACAAAAACTAAACTTAAAGACTCTAATTAGACTACTAAGATTCAAAACAGATTTGAAACACTCAAATCTGCCCAAAACTGACTAAACAAGCTAATTGACTCAAACAACAACTAAGACAAGATCTGACTTAAAAACTCAAAAACAAAGTTTAAAACACTAAGCTAGACTCAAAGAATGCAAAACTAAAAGTTAAAACACTTAAACAATCCAAAAGATCAAAACAGCAACTAGAAGGCTCAAAACTGCCTAAAAACCACTTTCTGGGCAGTTTTGAGCACCTACACTAATTTGGACGAAATTTGATTTCCTAATGACCTAAAACACCTAAAAACATATTCTAAGACAAGTTCTAAGTAAAATGACTCAAAGAAATAAGGTGGGATTTGATTTGGACGAAAATAGATTAAATGGCAGATTATAAACGAAACAGATTGTAAAACAAGTTTTGATGAAAAGAATGGATAAAAGGCTAGTTAGGAGGTTCTTCTCCACACATGTCACACTTGCAAGCAAAACGATTTTCAGTTGTTCTTCCAATAAATTACGAATACTCAACGCCCCAAATTAACCGTGAATTGCACTAATTAACCCTCAGTTTTTCCACAAATTATTAAGTTGGATGATTGCATACGACAACCTAAAACATTCCCTACAAGTTCCCTACATGAATTGCATAATAGAGATACAAGCAAGAATCATTACGTTCTATGAAAAACATAAGCATTGACGAAGCATTCGTTACTATGAATTGCATGAAACTTATGCTAAGAATTCATTCAACGCGATCGGTTTCAAACGACCTTCACTACTTGTGATTATAAGATTATAACTATTAGGTGAAACTCCCTCATAATCTAGCATCATATTTATGTATGAAAACTAAGCGTGCACTCTCAATCAACATACACAAATAAATCATCAATCAAATAGATGAACGAATTGAATCCATAACTTATGAAATAACAACTGAATTTAATCGAATCAAATTGCAAGCATGTACATGGTTTCGAATCACCCCCCAACTAAGGGGGTTTAGTTCCTCATACTCACAACAATAAGTTTATTGAATTGAAACATCAAAGACATAAGAAAGATTACACCTAAAATGCCAAAGAAGTCCACTTTGAATTTCTGCACAGAAAGCTCTCTTTCTTCTTCTCCTTGCTGCGGCAGTGAGGGTTTAGGGGCTGTGTGGGTGTGTTTTCTGTTTAGGGATGGATTTGGGATGATATGGTGGTTCGGGAAAGGGTAAGGGTGGTGTAGGGTGGTGCGGCAAGGTGTGGAATGGTGCTGGAATGGATGGAAGGCTGCGGCAAGGAGGGTTTTGGGTGCTGGAATGGGTGAATGGTGGTGCGGCAAGGTGGGGAAGTGAGGGGAGATGATTTCTGATTTTTAGAATGGGAAGATGGTGCGGCTGGAATGGGTTTAGGGTTGTGTGATTTTCTGAATTTTTGTGGAGAATGAATATGTCTTTGGCTGCAAGCATTAGGAGCAAATATATAGGCCTTTCAAAACCCTAATGAAATCAGAATTTTAACAATGGGCTAGGGTTAGGTGCGGCTTGGGTTTAGGAGAAATGGGCTAGGGTTTAACATGGCAGATTTTAGGTAATTAGGCCCTAGGGTTCGGCATGGGTTGAAGGTCCACAAGGAAATTTGGGTTTAGGTCATCTAAAAGCCCAACGCCGAGAATAGAAACTCTCGAAATTGGAAACCTCCAAGAATAGAAACTTCCAACTTTAGAAACTTTGGTTACCAATTCCGATTTAGGAAAGATCGGCCCAAAATGGAAACTTTTAGGCTTAGCTTTCCTACTTCAAGTAGGACACCTCGAATCTTTCAACTCTTCAATTCCGTCCCAACCTTGTGTTCCAAGCATGTCCTTTTCAATCCAAGCTCACGTTTCGCTCCAAAAGCTCCAACTTGCATCATTTCGTGTAATACGTCCTTTAACCCTGAAAACACATGAAAGTAGCTTAAAAGACTACTTTAACGACGAAAACAAAACAAGAATGCATAAGAACTAGCTAACTAAGGCGCATAAATATGCTCCTATCATGAGTCTATGCTTGAAACATTGAGGACAATGTTTGATTTAAGTGTGGGGGGGTAACCAAAGTGTTTTGATGCAAATTCGTAGGGTTTTCTCACTCATAACTTCCAATGTTGTTTCTTGCTGTTTTTAGGTGTTTTTAGGCTGTTTTGATGCATTTTAGTGTGTTTTGACTTAAAATCCGAAAATCCCATAAAAATTTGAAAAATTGTTTTGAAAAAACCACAAAGAGTTGTTTTTGTGTGTTTGTTTGTGTCTTAGGGTACCTTCCAACACAATGATGAGGATTCGGTTTGTAATTGCATGACTGTTAAAGAGAAGGATTAACATGGAGGAAAGTTTGATTTACTCTTTGTTTATGCTTGGTTGTGGTTATAACTTATGAATTCACATGCAATCATAAAAGAAAAAAATCAGTTTTTGTAACATGCTTGAAGGAAGGAACTCAAACTAACGCTACAACCTTGTGAGACTTGAGCCTAAACGTTTATTTGGAGAGTTAAAATCTGTGCATTCTTTGTTTTCTAAAGTCGTTGCATGATCTCATTATTCTTTGCTAGGCTGCTACTTAGAAGGCGTTTCATCATTTAGTTCCAAATGCTAGAACTCATGCCCATTTCATTCAAAGCATGTTATTGATTTGCATAACACATATTCAAGATAAAGTTGTGTAGTTACCACCACCTTAGCCAAACTGCCGTGTATCCCATATCATTTTATGTTTAAGTTTAACCCCGTTGAGCCTTGTTTAGCCTATGTTGTTTGTTAACCCACATTATCCTTACCTAGCTTAGATTAGGATCATCCTTACCCTTGTTCTTAAAGCATAGTAAAGCATGATTCGAATTGAATTCCTTTTGATCTATGTTAGCAGAAAACAAGTGTGGGGGAAGTATTTTTCATGAGGAATTGTGTGCCATAGGCACGGAAAAGAAAAGAAAAGAGAAAAAATAAAAAATAAAAAAAAAGTATGAAGAGTATGAAAAAAAGAGTTGAAAAGTTGAGAAAAGAGCTCCAAAGTATTGTTTGTTGAAGTAAGGGTCCAAAACAATGAATTTGACCCTAAGGAGTTGTTTAAGTCTCCCCCTTGTGTGTTAAAGTTAATTTCTGCAATCGAAGTGAATTCTAAGTCTCAATTTCATTACTTTGCTTACTATCGCTTGAAGAACGTTTGTTTTCCTTATCCTTTCCTTGTTAACCAACACCCCAAGCCCCATTACAACCCATTACAACCCTTAACTCCTAATCAACGAAGGATTCCTAATCAAATGAGGAGTCCTAGAAGAACAAGGATTCCTACTCCAATAAGGATTCCTACTCCAACAAGGATTCCTATTTGAAGTAGGAAAGTTAAGCCAAGGTTTCCTACTTTGGTTTGATTTTTCCTAATTGTCCCTAAAAGTTCCAACAATTATGAAGATTTTCTAAGCATTCTAGGACACAAAACAAAAGCCTAAACCACTCTAGGACATGTGCCGCACTTCCCTCACCCTTTCCTCTTCCTTGCCGTGCAAGGGAGAGGGTTTCTTTCCCAAAAATCTGATTTAAAACACCTTCCTTGTTTTGCTTTAAAACCTGGCCGAATTTCCCTTCACCTTTCCTTTTATTTTCTGATTTGATTTCCTATTTTTAGAAGCATTTGACTTAAATTTCTGTTTACCTAATTAGCTAGGGTTTTTAATTTCCTAATCCCTTTAAATAAACAAGTGTGTGCAGCCACAAAATATCCCATTCAGCCACACACTCTCCCAAATTCGTCAAAACCCATCCACAACCTCAGAAACCACTTCTCCTTCATTCCAGCCGATTTCCACCACCATTCTTCATCTCCACACCTTCCACCCAACATCCACACACCATCCCCAAGCCTTGCCGTGCCTCTATACCACCCATAATCCATTCTACATCACAAAAACAGCCCAGAAACCACATCATTCCAATCTGCCGCAAGGGGAAGAGAAGGAGACAGTTCACAAAGTTGTTTGGCTTCTTCAATCTGAGTTGTTGAACAATTTTAGGTGTATTCTATCTTATATTTCAATGTCTACTTCTTGTAATCTTTGTTTTTCATTGAGTATGATTGGCTAAATTCGTTTTGGCTAAGGGTGTATTCGAAACCATGTTTATTTATGTGAAATAAGTTGATTACTTCCAGTTATCGTTTCATAAGTCGTGAATACAATTTGCTTAACCGTTTAATTCAAAACTTGTTCTTGTATGTTGATTGAGAGTGCACGCTTAATTTGCATGCTTGAATTTGGTGCTAGGATATAAATTTGTCTCACCTAATCGTTATGAATTTATATTCGCAAGTAGTGAAGGTTGCTAGTCACAATCATGTTAAGTAGATTCCTGGCAAGAGTATCATGCTTTTCATAGTTACGAATGCCTTGTCGATGCTTATGATTTCCAAAGAACTTAATGATTCTAACCTGTATCTTTATCGTGCTGTTCATATAGAGAACTTGTTAGGAATAATTTGTTTGCGATGCATATTCATCCAATTCAATGATTCTAGGGAAATCTGAAAGTTAATTTAAGCGAACCTAATTAACTTGGAGTGTCGAGGTTCATAACTTATTGAATTGATAACTGGAAATCGATTTACGTTGCATAAATTTCATGTGTGGAGAAGAACCCCTTAGCCATTCCATCACCCATTGATTCATCACATTTAGTTTACAATCTGTTTTAAATTACAATCTGTGCATTTAGTTCAAATTCGTCCAAACACAATTCCCCCATATTTTGTTAAGTTTGAGTCTTCATAATCTGTCCTCTTTGGTGTTTTTAAGTGTTTTGAGTCATAAGTTTTGCCAAATTCGTCCAAATTAGTGTAGGTGCTCAAAACTGCCCAGAAAGTGGTTTTTAGGCAGTTTTGAGTCTTCTAGTTGCTGTTTTGGGTTTTAGGTTTGTTTAAGTGTTTTAACTTTTAGTTTTGTGTTCTTTGAGTCTAGTTTAGTGTTTTAAACTTTGTTTTTTGAGTTTTTAAGTCAGATCTTGTCTTAGTTGCTGTTTGAGTCAATTAGCTTGTTTAGTCAGTTTTGGGCAGATTTGAGTGTTTCAAATCTGTTTTGAATCTTAGTAGTCTAATTAGAGTCTTTTAAGTTTAGTTTTTGTGTTTCTAAGTCGATTTGTATTAGATTAGCACCCCTAGTTAATCCCCGGTTAGAACGATCCCTACTTACATCATTACTACAATTGTCACAAATAGGGTTTAATTTGTGTGTCAAGTTAATTTTCACATCAGTAAGTGAGAATGTGTCTGCCATGATACAACGTAAACTACCTCCTAAATGCAAAGATCCGGGTAGTTTCACCATTCCTTGTGTCATTGGTAATACTAGGTTCAAATCTGCCATGTAAGACTTAGGTGCATCCATAAATGTTATGCCATATTCAATTTATGCATCTATGAACCTAGGCAAGTTAAAAAATGATGGTGTAATCATACAATTGGCCGATAGATCTAATGCCTATCCAAAGGGAGTTGTGGAAGATGTTTTGGTGCAGGTTAATCATTTGATCTTTCCGGCGGATTTCTATGTTCTTGAGATGGATGAATCGGATCATGCTCCTTCATTGCCCATTCTCCTTGGACGGCCTTTCATGAAAACGGCTCAAACCAAGATTGATGTAGCCAAAGGAGAAGTAACTATGACATTTGGTGGTGATATGATTTGTTTTAAAATTTCTGAATCCATTGAGACTCCTAACGTTGTTTGTTCTTGTTGTGTTATTGATACAATAGAAAAGATAGGGACGGATCATTCAGCCCCTAACACAAAGGTTGCTTCAAGAACCATGCAAGATGAGGGAATTGGAGTGGAGCATAAGGACCCCACGGCCACTGCCCATAAGATACCCAATGTGGCCGAGAACACCATGAGGAAAAAAGCTCATGTTGCTGCCACTTCATCACAACACCAAGGTAAGGCACCTAGTCCAAATCCAATTCCCATTAAAATTAAGAGGTGGTTTCCTTCTTGGGTGCAGGTACCCGCGCACATTCCCGATGGTGGCCTAATTCACATGGATTGTAGGATGCTCAACGTCCCAATCAAGGAGGATTACTATCCTCTTCCATTCATATAGTTAGAGGATGAGATCCCACTAGATGCTGTGGGCTCCAATGGGGCATGATCATGTTCTTCGTCCGGCTGCAAGACGTTAAAGAAAGCGCTACTTGGGAGGCAACCCATGCAATTCAACAAAGGAAGCCCTAGGAATCACTCCAATTCCAGATTTGCGTTCCTAAAACCCTTCACTTTGTTGCATGTTTCTAATCTGCCCAGTTTTGTTATTTACTTGCTGTTTGTGTGTTTCTTTTTGTTTAGTGTGGTTTTATGCTTGAAACATTGAGGACAATGTTTGATTTAAGAGTGGGGGGGGGGGGGGTAACTAAGTGTTTTAGATGCAAATTCGTGGGATTTTATCACCCTTAACTTGGAGACTTGTTCCTTGCTATTTTTAAGTGTTTTTGAGCAGTTTTGGTGTGTTTTAGTGTGTTTTGATGCAAAAATCCGAAAATCACATAAAAATTTGAAAAATTTGTTTTAAAAACCCAAAAAGAGTTGTTTTTGTGTGTTTATTTGTGTCTTAGGGTACCTTCCAACACAATCATGAGGATTCGGTTTGTAATTACATGGCTGTTAAAGAGAGTGATTAACATGGATGAAAGTTTGATTTACTCTTTGTTTATGCTTGATTGTGGTTATAACTTATGAATTCACATGCAATCATAAAGAAAAAAATCAGTTTTTGTAACATGCTTGAAGGAAGGAACTCAAACTAACGCTACAACCTTGTGAGACTTGAGCCTAAACGTTTATTTGGAGAGTTAAAATCTGTGCATTCTTTGTTTTCTAAAGTCGTTGCATGATCTCATTATTCTTTGCTTGGTTGCTACTTAGAAGGCGTTTCATCATTTAGTTCCAAATGCTAGAACTCATGCCCATTTCATTCAAAGCATGTTATTGATTTGCATAATACATATTCAAGATGAAGTTGTGTAATGACCACCACCTTAGCCAAAAAGCCGTGTGCCCTATGTCATTGTGATTTGTAGGTTTTAACCCCATTGAGCCTTGTTAGCCTTTTCTTTGTTAACCCACATTACCCTCACCTAGCCTAGATTAGGACTATCCATACCCTTGTTCTTGAAGCATAGTAAAGCATGATTCAAATTGAATTCCTTTTGATTTATTTTGGCAGAAAACAAGTGCGGGGGAAGTGTTTTTCATGAGGAATTGTGTGCCATAGGCACGGCAAAGAAAAGAAAAGAAAAAAAAATTTCGTGGAAAAAGAAAAAAATTGAAGAAAAAAGTATGAAAAGTTTGAAAAAAGAGTTGAAAAGTTGAGAAAAAGAGTTCCAAAGTATTGTTTGTTGAAGTAAGGGTCCAAAACAATGAATTCGGCCCTAAGGAGTTGTTTAAGTCTTCCCCTTGTGTTTTAAAGTTAATTTATGCAATCTAAGTGAATTCTAAGTCTCAATTTCATTGCTTTGCTTACTATTGCTTGAAGAACGTTTGTTTTCCCTATCCTTTCCTTGTTAGCCAATACCCCAAGCCCCATTACAACCCTTAACTTCTATCTTGAGTGTTATGTGTTTCAATTTGTGGAGTTTGAATTTGGTATGAACATATGGTGTCACTGGTTCTCGCATCTAAGTAGTAGGATTCCATTCATGAGATCATATCTAAACATGCTTCTTAAACTCTAGAAACTGCGTTCTTTGTGTGAGCATTCGTTTTCATATCTACATCAATCTTCTCACATATCACTAGTATAGGGTGTGTAGTTAGAAAATCTGAGTGAAAATAGAGTGTATATCTTGTAAGGAATTGAGGGAATTCTCTAAGGCATGTTACTACATTCAAAGCATTGTTTTAATTGATTACTTGTGAACTAGTAAGTTGTGGCTTTAATTAAGTATGTGCTTATGTGTAAAGATGACTCAAATCTGTGAGGATAACAATCTTTAACATGTCATGTGCATTGGAAATCCCTGAGGCAAACGTTGGAAGGTTTAGGTTTTGTTTTGGTTAGTTTGTTTCGTTTCGTTTTCTTTCTTTTGTTTGTTTTGCACGAGGACTAGCAAAAGCTAAGTGTGGGGGAATTTGATAGGAGCATATTTATGCTACTTAATTGGCTTGTTCTCGTGCATTTAAGTTGTGTTTACTTAGCTATTTTAGTGTTTAAAGTCACTTTTGTGTGTTTTCAGGTTCTAAGGCCAAAGTGTGCAAAAAGAAGCAAATTGGAGCCTTTTGGAGCAAAAGGAATGGATGAATTGTGATATGATATTTTACTAGCACACAAATTAACCCTCTTTTTGTCAAATTGTAGTGAAGATGTAAGTAGGGATCGTTCTAGACCGGGGATTAGGAGGGATTGCTAAACACTTGGAAACTGACTTAAAACACAAAAACTAAACTTAAAGACTCAAATTAGACTACTAAGATTCAAAACAGATTTGAAACACTCAAATCTGCCCAAAACAAGCTAATTGACTCAAACAGCAACTAAGACAAGATCTGACTTAAAAACTCAAAAACGAAGTTTAAAACACTAAACTAGACTCAAAGAATGCAAAACTAAAAGTTAAAACACTTAAACAAACCTAAAGATCAAAACAGCAACTAGAAGGCTCAAAACTGCCTAAAAACCACTTTCTGGGCAGTTTTGAGCACCTACACTAATTTGGACGAAATTTGATTTCCTAATGACCTAAAATACCTAAAAACAAATTCTAAGACAAGTTCTAAGTAAAATGACTCAAAGAAATCAGGTGGGATTTGATTTGGACGAAAATAGATTAAATGGCAGATTATAAAAGAAACAGATTGTAAAACAAATTTTTATGAAAAGAATGGATAAAAGGCTAGTTAGGAGGTTCTTCTCCACACATGTCACACTTGCAAACGAAACGATTTTCAGTTGTTCTTCCAATAAATTACGAATACTCAACGCCCCAAATTAACCGTGAATTGCACTAATTAACCCTCAGTTTTTCCACAAATTATTAAGTTGGATGATTGCATACGACAACCTAAAACATTCCCTACAAGTTCCCTACATGAATTGCATAATAGAGATACAAGCAAGAATCATTACGTTCTATGAAAAACATAAGCATTGACGAAGCATTCGTTACTATGAATTGCATGAAACTTATGCTAAGAATTCATTCAACGCGATCGGTTTCAAACGACCTTCACTACTTGTGATTATAAGATTATAACTATTAGGTGAAACTCCCTCATAATCTAGCATCATATTTATGTATGAAAACTAAGCGTGCACTCTCAATCAACATACACAAATTAATCATCAATCAAATAGATGAACGAATTGAATCCATAACTTATGAAATAACAACTGAATTTAATCGAATCAAATTGCAAGCATGTACATGGTTTCGAATCACCCCCCAACTAAGGGGGTTTAGTTCCTCATACTCACAACAATAAGTTTATTGAATTGAAACATCAAAGACATAAGAAAGATTACACCTAAAATGCCAAGAAGTCCACTTTGAATTTCTGCACAGAAAGTCCTCTTTCTTCTTCTCCTTGCTGCGGCAATGAGGGTCTAGGGCTGTTTGGGTGTGATTTTGGTTTAGGGATGGATGTGGGATGATAGGGTGGTGCGGCAAGGGTAAGGGAGGTGTATGGTGGCTCGGCAAGGTGGTGAAAGGTTGCTGGAATTGATGGAATTGCTGCTGGAATGAATTAATGGCTGCGGCAAGGTGGGGTTTTGGGTGATGGGTTTCTGATTTTTAGAATGAAAGATGTGTGCGGCTAGGGGATGGGGGACTAGGGTTTTAGACTAATTTCTGAATATGGAGAGTGAATGAATCGGCTGCAAGCATTAGGAGTATATATATAGGCCTTTCAAAACCCTAATGAAATCAGATTTTTAACAATGGGCTAGGGTTTAACATGGCAGATTTTAGGTAATTAGGCCCTAGGGTTCGGCATGGGTTGAAGGTCCACAAGGAAATTTGGGTTTAGGTCATCTAAAAGCCCAACGCCGAGAATAGAAACTCTCGAAATTGGAAACCTCCAAGAATAGAAACTTCCAACTTTAGAAACTTTGGTTACCAATTCCGATTTAGGAAAGATCGGCCCAAAATGGAAACTTTTAGGCTTAGCTTTCCTACTTCAAGTAGGACACCTCGAATCTTTCAACTCTTCAATTCCGTCCCAACCTTGTGTTCCAAGCATGTCTTTTGCAATCCAAGCTCACGTTTTGCTCCAAAAGCTCCAACTTGCATCATTTTGTGTAATACGTCCTTTAACCCTGAAAACACATGAAAGTAGCTTAAAAGACTACTTTAACGACGAAAACATAACAAGAATGCATAAGAACTAGCTAACTAAGGCGCATAAATATGCTCCTATCAAATTCCCCCACACTTAGCTTTTGCTAGTCCTCGAGCAAAACAAACAAAACAAAGAAAACAAAACGAAACTAACCAAAACAAAACCTAAACCTTCCAACGTTTGCCTCAGGGATTTCCAATGCACATGACATGTTAAAGATTGTTATCCCCACAGATTTGAGTCATCTTTACACAAGCATATACTTAATTAAAGCCACCACTTACTAATTCACAAGTAATCAAGTAAAACAATGTTTTGAATGTAGTAACATGCCTTAGAGAATTCCCTCAATTCCTTACAAGATATACACTCTATTTTCACTCAGATTTTCTAACTCCACACCCTACACTAGTCATATGTGAGAAGATTGATGTAGATATGAAAACGAATACTCACATATATGTATCACAAAGAACGCAATTTCTAGAGTTAAGAAGCATGTTTAGATATGATCTCATGAATGGAATGCTACTACTTAGATGCGAGAACCAGTGACACCATATGCTCATACCAAATTCAAACTCCACAAATTGAAACACATAACACTCAAGATAGAAGTTAAGGGTTGTAATGGGGCTAGGGGTGATTGGCTAACAATGGAAGGTAAGGAAAACAAACATTCTTAAAGCATAATAAGCAAAGTAATGAAATTAATGCTTAGAATTCCTTTAGATTGCAGAATTTATCTATGACACACAAGGGAAAGATTTAAACAACTCCTTAGGGCCGAATTCATTGTTTTGGACCCTCACTTCAACAAATAATACTTTGAAACTTTATTTTTTTTTTCAAACTTTTCATACTTTTTTTCTTCAATTTTTTTTTTCTTGTTCTTTTTCTTTTTTTTTTCTTTCTTTTTTTTTTTCTTTCTTTTCTTTTCTTTGCCGTGCCTATGGCACACAATTCCTCAAGAAAAATACTTCCCCCACACTTGTTTTCTGCCAACATAGATCAAAAAGGAATTCAATACGAATCATGCTTTACTATGCTTTAAGAACAAGGGTATGGATGGTCCTAAACTAGGCTAGGTGAGGAAAACATGGGTTAACAAAGAATAGGCTAACAAGGCTCAACGGGGTTACAACCTACAAATCACAATGACATAGGGCACACGGCTTTTTGGCTAAGGTGGTGGTAACTACACAACTTCATCTTGAATATGTGTTATGCACATCAATAACATGCTTTGAATGAAATGGGCATGAGTTCTAGCATTTGGAACTAAATGATGAAACGCCTTCTAAGTAATAACCAAGCAAGAATAATGAGATCATGCAACGAATTTAGAAACCAACAATGCACAGATTTTAACTCTCCAAATAAACGTTTAGGCTCAAGTCTCACAAGGTTGTAGCGTTAGTTTGAGTTCCTTCCTTCAAGCATGTTACAAAAACTGATTTTTTCTTTATGATTGCATGTGAATTCATAAGTTATAACCACAACTAAGCATAAACAAAGAGTAAAACAAACTTTCATCCATGTTAATCACTCTCTTTAACAGCCATGTAATTACAAACCGAATCCTCATCATTGTGTTGGAAGGTACCCTAAGACACAAACAAACAAACAAAAACAACTCTTTTTGGGTTTTTAAAACAAATTTTTCAAATTTTTATGTGATTTTCGGATTTTTGCATCAACACACACTAAAACACACTAAAACTGCTCAAAAACACTTAAAAACAGCAAAGAACAAGTCTCCAAGTTAAGGGTGATAAAATCCCACAAATTTGCATCTAAAACACTTAGTAACCCCCCCACACTTAAATCAAACATTGTCCTCAATGTTTCAAGCATTAAATCACACTAAACAAAAAGAAACGCATAAACAGCAACTAAAACACTATATAGGCAGATTCGAAATAAATAACAAAGTGAAGAGTTTAGGAACGCAAATCTGGAATTGGAGTGATTCCTTGGTCTTCCTTTGTTGAATTGCATGGGTTGCCTCCCAAGTAGCGCTTTCTTTAACGTCGTATAGCCGGACGAAAAGCCCATTCATTCTCCATTTATGCCCACGGCACCCAAAGAAATGTCCTCCACGGTTTGTTCAACAAAGTTCTCATAATATGGCTTCAAACGGTGTCCGTTCACTTGGAATTCATGACCTGTTTTGAGACTTTGAATCTGGATGGCACCATAAGAAGATATGTTAGTAATAACAAACGGTCCAATCCACTTAGAACGTAACTTACCGGGAAACAACCGTAAACGGGAATTGAACAATAGCACTTTCTGCCCAATTGAGAATGATTTCCCACGGATCATGTTGTCATGGAAAGCTTTGGTCTTTTGCTTGTAAATGCTTGCATTATCGTACGCCTCGCGCCGTATCTCATCAAGCTCATTCAATTGCAATCTCCTTTGACTACCTGCTTCCTCGAGGTTCATGTTAAACTTCTTGATGGCCCAAAGTGCTTTGTGCTCCAATTCAACCGGAAGATGGCACGCCTTGCCATAGACAAGTCGGAAGGGGGACATCCCAATGGGGGTTTTGTACGCCGTACGATACGCCCAAAGTGCATCATCTAACCGTAAGCTCCAATCCTTCCTCGTTGGCCCAACGGTCTTCTCTAGGATTTGCTTGATCTCCCGGTTGGAAACCTCGGCTTGACCATTCGTTTGAGGATGGTAAGGTGTAGAAACCTTATGTGTGACACTGTATTTCCTCAATAACGCGTTAATGGTCCGATTGCAAAAGTGTGTCCCTCCGTCACTAATGATCACTCGTGGCATTCCGAACCTTGCAAAAATGTTAGTTCTAATAAAATCTGCAACCACTTTGGAATCATTAGTCCGGGTGGCCTTGGCTTCCACCCATTTTGATACATAATCAACCGCAAGCAAAATATATGTAAAACCATACGAAGAAGGAAAAGGACCCATAAAATCAATACCCCAAACATCAAAAATTTCAACATTTAGGACAGAAACCTGCGGCATTTGGTCCTTTGCACTAATACCACCCATTCGTTGGCATTTATCACATGTTAAGCAAAAAGTTTTAGCATCTTTAAAAATACTAGGCCAATAAAATCCACATTGTAACACCTTAAGGGCTGTGCGTTGTGTGCCAAAGTGCCCTCCACATGCATATGTGTGGCAAAAACTCAAAATTGAATGACATTCAGAATCATGCACACAACGACGTATAATCTGATCGGGGCAAAATTTCCACAAGTACGGATCATCCCACACATAAAACCGTGCATCATGCCTAAGTTTATCACGTTGGTGTCTATTGAACTCACTCGGAATACGTTTTGACACCAAAAAATTAACAATATCGGCATACCAAGGTGCACTAACCTTAATGGACAGCAATTGTTCATCCGGGAATGTCTCCAAAATCGGCAAAGACTCCTCATTATGCACCATTCGGCTTAGGTGGTCAGCCACCACGTTCTCACTTCCCTTCTTGTCCCGAATCTCAATGTCAAACTCTTGAAGTAGCAATATCCATCGAATTAGCCGTGGCTTGGCCTCCTTTTTGGTGAGCAAGTACTTCAGAGCTGCATGATCAGTAAAAACAATTACTTTAGTTCCAATAAGATATGATCGAAATTTATCTAAAGCAAAGACAACGGCAAGAAGTTCTTTTTCCGTAATGGAGTAGTTCAATTGTGCATCGTTCAACGTCCGGGAGGCGTAGTAAATGACATGCGGCCTCTTGTCCTTTCTTTGTCCTAAAACAGCTCCTAAAGCATAATCGGACGCATCGCACATGAGCTCGAAAGGTAGACTCCAGTCCGGTGGAACAATGATGGGTGCCGTGGTCAACAACTCCTTGAGTTGTTTGAATGATTTCGTGCACTCCTTGGTGAATTCAAACGCCACTTCTTTTTGTAGGAGTCGGCAAAGAGGTTGTGCAACCTTTGAAAAATCTTTGATAAACCTGCGATAAAATCCTGCATGGCCAAGAAACGAACGAACCTCTCTAACCGAAGTCGGAGAGGGTAAGTGACGTACAAGATCTATTTTCGACTTATCAACCTCAATACCCTTTTCAGAAATTATATGACCTAAAACGATGCCTTGTTTAACCATAAAATGACACTTTTCCCAATTAAGCACAAGGTTAGTTTCAACACAACGTTTTAGGATCACACTTAGATTATGTAAGCAGCTATCAAACGAATCACCAAATACGCTAAAATCATCCATAAACACTTCAATTATCTTTTCTACGTGATCAGAAAATATACTCATCATGCATCTTTGAAATGTAGCAGGTGCATTACATAAACCAAAAGGCATGCGACGATATGCAAATGTACCAAACGGGCATGTAAAAGTGGTTTTTTCTTGGTCTTCAGGTGAAATGACAATTTGATTATACCCAGAATAACCATCCAAAAAACAATAAAAAGCATAACCCGCTAACCTCTCAAGCATTTGGTCGATGAACGGCAATGGGAAGTGATCCTTCCTCGTGGTGGTGTTTAGCTTCCTATAGTCAATGCACACCCTCCAACCAGTTTGAATACGTTGAGGGACAAGCTCATTCTCGGCATTAGCTACCACCGTCACTCCGGATTTCTTTGGTACGCATTGAACCGGCGAAACCCACCTACTATCCGAGATTGGATAGATAACCCCACAATCTAGAAGCTTTATGATCTCCTTCTTCACTACTTCCATCATAGGAGGGTTGAGACGGCGTTGAGCCTCTCTAGTTGGTTTGGCCCCTTCCTCAAGAAATATGTGATGCATACAAGTCGTAGGGCTTATACTTTTGATGTCGGCCAATGTCCAACCTAGGGCAGATTTGAACTCCTTCAAAACTCGAAGCAACTTCTCTTCTTCTTGTGCCGTGAGGGAGGAGGAAATGATGGCAGGTAGTGTTTCATTTTCTCCCAAGAAAATGTACTTCAAATGGCTTGGCAACGGTTTGAGTTCAAGGACAGGTGCCTGAATTATAGATGGAAGCAATTTGTTAGTCGAAATGGGAATGGACTCACGGTTAGTATACTTACCATCAAGCTTAGGTGAAGACTCAAGGGCAGCCACAACTTCAAGTAATTCGGGGCACGACATGGAATGAATCTTGTATGTCGTGGGCATGCATGCAATCTGCTCCCTTTGTTTTGAGTTCCATGCCTCGTGTGATGACTTTTTCAAGCGCATCGTCATTCAAATCGTCGAGATATCCCTGCGCCAAAGAGTCAATTATATCAATAGAAAAGCATGAATGGTCATCACTAGGGTATTTCATGGAATCAGAAAGATTAAAATTAACAACGTCCCCATCGAATTCCATGGACAAAGTTCCACTATACACGTCAATCTTCGTCCGGGCCGTCTTCATGAATGGTCTTCCAAGTAGAATGGGCAGCGAAGGAGCATGGTCCGATTCATCCATTTCGAGGACATAGAAATCCGCCGGGAAAACCAAATGATTAACCTGCACAAGAACATCTTCCAAAACTCCCTTTGGATAGGCGTTAGATCTATCGGCCAATTGTATTATTACCCCATCATTTTTCAATGCTCCTAAGTTCATAGATGCATAAATGGAATATGGCATAACATTTATAGAAGCACCTAAATCAAGCATGGCAGATTCAAATCTAGTATTCCCAATAACACAAGGAATGGTAAAGCTACCTGGATCTTTACATTTGGGAGGTAATTTGCGTTGCAAAATGGCAGACACATTCTCACCTACCTTGACCACTTCCTTGGTCGACATCCTCTTCCTCGTGGTACACAACTCCTTCAAGAACTTAGCATACCTCGGAATTTGTTTGATTGCATCTAACAAAGGTATGTTAACTTGCACTTTCCTAAAGGTTTCAAGGATATCCTTTTCTGCCTCTTCTTTCTTCGTTTGCATGAACCTACTAGGAAAAGGCACATTTGAAGGGAAAACATTAGTATGAACCGAATTTGACACATTTTTACCTTTGGGGGACAAATTGGGCAGATTTGGGACATTAGGGACTTGCGGCAAAGGTGGAACCACCTTTGCCGTGGGCTGCTTTGATTCCTCCTCTTCCAATTCCAAAAGTTCATCCTCATTATGACCTGTTTTTGATGTAGTACTTGCCCCAACTTCCTTACCACTTCTTAGGGTGATAGCTTTGGCACTTTCGAAACCTCCCTTCGGATTTGGAATGGTGGAACTAGGGAGTTGTCCGGGATCTCGAAACTTACCTACAAACTCAGCAATCTGCCCAATTTGTTTCTCAAGTTGATCCACCCTCTTATCTTGGTTCTGCATAGCCTTAGCTTGATCTTCCTGCCCATTAGACAACTTAGTTAGTATTTTAAGAAGTGCATCATTGTCAAGAGACGTACCTGAGGCACTTGGGCCGGATTGGGCTTGATTTTGGGGTGGGCCGTAGGGTTTGGGAAAGAACCCCGGGGGTTGTTGCCTAAAGCCTCCTTGGTTTTGATGTTGTTGTGGCTCTCTCCATTTGAAGTTTGGATGGTCTCGCCACCCCGGATTATATGTGTTGGAGTATGGATCATGGCGTGGCTGATTTTGGCTTTGAAACCCAATGGCATTTGCACTCTCCCATCCGCCATTCTCGATAAGTTGAGGACACTTTTCAGACGCATGTCCTTGAATAGAACATACGCCACACACCACGGGTCCTTGTATCTTCATTCCCTCGGCCATCTGTGAAACAATAGAAGTAAGATTAGCCAATTGTGAATGAATATCGGAAGTTGAACTTACCTCATGTACTTGGTGCCGTGGGGGTCCTCTTTGGCCTACACCCTCGTACTGTTGAGCGTTCAACGCTCTATTAGCAATCAAGACCTTAGCAGCCATGGGTGTTTTGTCTACCAATGCTCCTCCCGCCGAAGCATCGAGCATTTGACGTTCTAGAGGTAAGAGACCCTCGTAGAAATATTGCAAGAGCAACTCCTCCTTCATCTGATGCTGTGGACAAGAAGCAACAAGTGATTTAAATCGTTCATAATATGTAGGAAAAGACTCACCTTCTTCTTGCTGGATTCCGCTTATCTTTTTGCGTAGGAGGATGATACGAGAAGTTGGAAAGAACTTCTCCAAGAAAGCTCTTTTCATACTCTCCCAAGAAGTGACAGTGCCGGGAGCTAACTCATATAACCAATCCTTTGCTTTATCCATCAAAGAGAATGGAAAAGCCTTCATCTTCAAGATATTTCCGTCAACGTTGACGGGAGTCATACTAGAGCAAACTACTTCAAATTCTTTCAAATGTTTGTTAGGATCTTCCATGGACAAGCCATGGTATTTAGGAATATGATGAAGTAAACTTGACTTTAATTCAAACTCATCCGTCTTACCTTGGGCAGCCCTAGGGTATTGAATGCACAAGGGTGTGGCATTATCCAAACCTGAGGCGGAAAGCTCTTTGAGTGTACGGTTGTCCACCGCCGCCATGCCTTGGACTTCCTCAAATATCCCTGCCGTGGCCTCCTCCTCCTCTTCTTGTACGTTTCCTTCACAATCAGATTCGGAGTTGGGTGGATAGTGTTCTTGCTGGCTTCTAGCTCTTCTCAACTTCCTCTCAAAATCGTCGTCAAACTCCAAGATGTTTGCACGAATCGTTTGAGAGCTTCTAGTCATACATTAGTACCTAAGACACAAGAAACAAAATTAGGTCAGAAACAAAGTGAAATAAAAGAAACAAAAACAATCCAAGGGATTAGCAAAATTGCTAATCCCCGGCAGCGCCGCCAAAATTTGATATGATATTTTACTAGCACACAAATTAACCCTCTTTTTGTCAAATTGTAGTGAAGATGTAAGTAGGGATCGTTCTAGACCGGGGATTAGGAGGGATTGCTAAACACTTGGAAACTGACTTAAAACACAAAAACTAAACTTAAAGACTCAAATTAGACTACTAAGATTCAAAACAGATTTGAAACACTCAAATCTGCCCAAAACAAGCTAATTGACTCAAACAGCAACTAAGACAAGATCTGACTTAAAAACTCAAAAACGAAGTTTAAAACACTAAACTAGACTCAAAGAATGCAAAACTAAAAGTTAAAACACTTAAACAAACCTAAAGATCAAAACAGCAACTAGAAGGCTCAAAACTGCCTAAAAACCACTTTCTGGGCAGTTTTGAGCACCTACACTAATTTGGACGAAATTTGATTTCCTAATGACCTAAAATACCTAAAAACAAATTCTAAGACAAGTTCTAAGTAAAATGACTCAAAGAAATCAGGTGGGATTTGATTTGGACGAAAATAGATTAAATGGCAGATTATAAAAGAAACAGATTGTAAAACAAATTTTTATGAAAAGAATGGATAAAAGGCTAGTTAGGAGGTTCTTCTCCACACATGTCACACTTGCAAACGAAACGATTTTCAGTTGTTCTTCCAATAAATTACGAATACTCAACGCCCCAAATTAACCGTGAATTGCACTAATTAACCCTCAGTTTTTCCACAAATTATTAAGTTGGATGATTGCATACGACAACCTAAAACATTCCCTACAAGTTCCCTACATGAATTGCATAATAGAGATACAAGCAAGAATCATTACGTTCTATGAAAAACATAAGCATTGACGAAGCATTCGTTACTATGAATTGCATGAAACTTATGCTAAGAATTCATTCAACGCGATCGGTTTCAAACGACCTTCACTACTTGTGATTATAAGATTATAACTATTAGGTGAAACTCCCTCATAATCTAGCATCATATTTATGTATGAAAACTAAGCGTGCACTCTCAATCAACATACACAAATTAATCATCAATCAAATAGATGAACGAATTGAATCCATAACTTATGAAATAACAACTGAATTTAATCGAATTAAATTGCAAGCATGTACATGGTTTCGAATCACCCCCCAACTAAGGGGGTTTAGTTCCTCATACTCACAACAATAAGTTTATTGAATTGAAACATCAAAGACATAAGAAAGATTACACCTAAAATGCCAAGAAGTCCACTTTGAATTTCTGCACAGAAAGTCCTCTTTCTTCTTCTCCTTGCTGCGGCAATGAGGGTCTAGGGCTGTTTGGGTGTGATTTTGGTTTAGGGATGGATGTGGGATGATAGGGTGGTGCGGCAAGGGTAAGGGAGGTGTATGGTGGCTCGGCAAGGTGGTGAAAGGTTGCTGGAATTGATGGAATTGCTGCTGGAATGAATTAATGGCTGCGGCAAGGTGGGGTTTTGGGTGATGGGTTTCTGATTTTTAGAATGAAAGATGTGTGCGGCTAGGGGATGGGGGACTAGGGTTTTAGACTAATTTCTGAATATGGAGAGTGAATGAATCGGCTGCAAGCATTAGGAGTATATATATAGGCCTTTCAAAACCCTAATGAAATCAGATTTTTAACAATGGGCTAGGGTTTAACATGGCAGATTTTAGGTAATTAGGCCCTAGGGTTCGGCATGGGTTGAAGGTCCACAAGGAAATTTGGGTTTAGGTCATCTAAAAGCCCAACGCCGAGAATAGAAACTCTCGAAATTGGAAACCTCCAAGAATAGAAACTTCCAACTTTAGAAACTTTGGTTACCAATTCCGATTTAGGAAAGATCGGCCCAAAATGGAAACTTTTAGGCTTAGCTTTCCTACTTCAAGTAGGACACCTCGAATCTTTCAACTCTTCAATTCCGTCCCAACCTTGTGTTCCAAGCATGTCCTTTGCAATCCAAGCTCACGTTTTGCTCCAAAAGCTCCAACTTGCATCATTTTGTGTAATACGTCCTTTAACCCTGAAAACACATGAAAGTAGCTTAAAAGACTACTTTAACGACGAAAACATAACAAGAATGCATAAGAACTAGCTAACTAAGGCGCATAAATATGCTCCTATCAAATTGAAGTCTTGAAGAAAGTTGGTTTCCTAATCCAAGAAGGATTCCTAATCAACAAAGGATTCCTAATTGAAGAAGGATTCCTACTCATTTGAGGATTCCTAGAAGAACAAGGATTCCTACTCCAACAAGGATTCCTACTTGAAGTAGGAAAGTTAAGCCAAGGTTTCCTATTTTGGTTGACCTTTCCTATTCCTAAATGTCCTTAATTTCCAGCCACTTTGAATACCTTTTAAGCACTTTGGGACACCAAACAAAGGCCCTAAACCACTCTAGGACATGTGCCGCACATTCCTTTTGTGTTTTAAGTAATTGCCGCATATCCTTGCCTATTTCCTTTAAGTTTCTGATTTTATTTCCTAATTCTAGAATCCTTAGACTTAATTTCTGTTTTCCTTTAAATAAACCTCCTTGTTGCAGCCACAAAACATTCCACACACATCCATACAACTCCATTCACGCCAGATTTCATCTCTCACCTCTTGCCGTGCCCATCCTTCACCCAAATCCATATTTTCTGAACCCAAACCCCCCTAGCCGTGCCATACACCCATCCTAGACACTTTTCCACCATTCTACCTCATCCAAAACCATCCCAAACCATCTCCATACCTTGTGCCGCAACAAGAAGGAAGGAGTGCCCTTGAATGTGCTTGCTAGTCTATTGCAGATTGCTGGAACTTTTAGGTGTAATCTTTCTTATGTTTTCAATGTTTCAATTCAATAAACTTTGTGTTGTGAGTATGAGGAACTAAACCCCCTTAGTTGGGGGGTGATTCGAAACCATGTACATGCTTGCAATATGATTTGATTACATTCAGTTGTTATTTCATAAGTTGTGGATTCAATTCGTTCATCTACTTGATTGATAACTTATTTGTGTATGTTGATTGAGAGTGCACGCTTAGTTTTCATGCATGAATATGATGCTAGATTATGAGGGAGTTTCACCTAATAGTTACAATCTTATAATCACAAGTAGTGAAGGTCGCTTGAAAACGATCGCGTTGAATGAATTCTTGGCACTAGTTTCATGCTCATCATAGTAACGAATGCTTCGTCAACACTTATAGTTCTCATTGTGCTTCATGATTCTTGATTGTATCTTTATTGTGCTCATCACGTAAGGAACCTTTGAGGAATGCTTTGAATTGTTGTATGCGCTTTCCCATCCAATTCATTAACTTAAGGAGAACTTGAAGGTTAATTTAAGCGAATCTAATTAACTTGGGGTGTTGAGTTTCATAATTTATTGGAAGAACAACTGAAAATCGTTTTGTTTGCAAGTGTGTCATGTGTGGAGAAGAACCTCCTAACTAGCCTTCTACCCATCTATTTCACCAAAATCGTTTTTACAATCTGCCCTATTTCGAATCTGTTTTCTTTATTTTAATTTTCGTCAAAACAAAATCCCCCTTTATTTTAGAGTCCTAGATTAGTTAGAAAGTGTGTTAGTTTATGTTTTCTAGTGTTTTGAGTCAAGTTATAACATAAATTCGTCCAAATTTGTGTTAGTACTCAAAACTGCCCAGATTGTGCTTCTAAGGCAGTTTTGAGTGTTTAGTTGCTGTTTTGGTTCCTTTGCTTTGTTTTGGTGTTTTAACTTTTAATTTTACATTCTTTGAGTCTAGTTTAGTGTTTTAAACTTTGTTTTTACATTATTGAGTCAGGTTCCAAGAGTTTAGCAATCCCTCCTAATCCCCGGTGTAGAACGATCCCTACTTACATCTTTACTACAATTTGACAAAAGAGGGTTTAATTTGTGTGCTTATCTATTTCGCATCAAATTTTTGGCGCCGTTGCCGGGGATTACCAATTTTGCTAATCCCTTGGATTGTTTTTGTTTCTTTTATTTTACTTTGCTTCAGATTTTGTTAAGTTTCTGACCTATTTTGTTCTTGTTTCTTAGGTACTAGTTTATGACTAGAAGTTCTCAAAAGGTTCGTGAGAACATCTTGGACTTTGACGACGACTTTGAGAGGAATTTGAGAAGAGCTAGAAATCAACAAGAGCCCATTCCCGAACCTGACCTTGAAGAAGAAGTCCTAGAAGAGGAGGAGGAGCCCACGACAGGGATATTTAAAGAAGATCAAGGCATGGCGGTGGACAACCGTACACTCAAAGAGCTTTCGGCCTCGGGATTGGATAATGCCGCACCCTTGTGCATCCAATACCCCACGGCTACCCAAGGTAAGACGGAAGAGTTTGAATTAAAGTCAAGTTTGCTTCATCATATTCCTAAATACCATGGCTTGTCCATGGAAGATCCTAACAAACATTTGAAAGAATTTGAAGTAGTTTGCTCTAGTATGACTCCCGTCAATGTTGACGGAAGTATTTTGAAGATCAAGGCTTTTCCGTTCTCTTTGATGGATAAAGCCAAGGATTGGTTATATGAGTTAGCTCCCGGCACTGTCACATCTTGGGAGAGTATGAAGAGAGCGTTCTTGGAGAAGTTCTTTCCAACTTCTCGCATCATCCTCCTACACAAAAAGATAAGCGGAATCCAGCAAGAAGAAGGTGAGTCTTTTCCTACATATTATGAACGATTTAAATCACTTGTTGCTTCTTGTCCACAGCATCAGATGAATGAGGAGTTGATTTTGCAATACTTCTACGAGCGTCTCCTACCTCTAGAACGTCAAATGCTTGATGCTTCGGCGGGGGGAGCATTGGTGGACAAAACACCCATGGCTGCCAAGATCTTGATCTCTAATCGAGCGTTGAACGCTCAACAATACGAGGGAGTAGGCCAAAGGGGACCTCCACGACACCAAGTACATGTGGTAAGTTCAACTTCCGATCTTCATTCACAATTGGCTAATCTTACTTTTATTGTGTCTCAGATGGCCGAGGGCATGAAGATGCAAGGACCAATTGTATGTGGCGTATGTTCCATCCAAGGACATGCCTCTGAAAAGTGTCCACAGTTGATTGAAAATGGTGGATGGGAAAGCGCCCATGCAATTGGGTTTCAAGGTCAAAACCAACCAAGGAACGATCCATATTCAAACACATATAATCCCGGTTGGAGAGACCACCCAAATTTCAAGTGGAGGGAGCCCCAACAACCTCAAATTAACCAAGGAGGCTTTAGGCAACAACCCCCAGGGTTCTTCACCAAGCCGTACACACCCAATCAAAACCAACCACAATCTGACCCAAATGCTTCAGGTACGTCCCTAGACAATCAGGCATATGTGTGTGCAAGTGTGTGTGTGCAAATGCAAGGGTAAACAATGACAACTCATACACATGCAAACTCACGGCAAAGGGGAAGGAATTGTGCTTGTTTTGTGGCTGAAATGATGCAAAGAACATGTGTGTGTGCAAGTGTAATAGCTAGGATGATAACATGGCAGCAAACACATGGCAAAGAAAAGAACATGGCAGCAAACACATGGGGCACACGGCATGGTGATAGGAGCATATTTATGCGCCTTAGTTAGCTAGTTCTTATGCATTCTTGTTAGGTTTTCGTCGTTAAAGTAGTCTTTTAAGCTACTTTCATGTGTTTTCAGGGTTAAAGGACGTATTACACGAAATGATGCAAGTTGGAGCTTTTGGAGCGAAACGTGAGCTTGGATTGAAAAGGACATGCTTGGAACACAAGGTTGGGACGGAATTGAAGAGTTGAAAGATTCGAGGTGTCCTACTTGAAGTAGGAAAGCTAAGCCTAAAAGTTTCCATTTTGGGCCGATCTTTCCTAAATCGGAATTGGTAACCAAAGTTTCTAAAGTTGGAAGTTTCTATTCTTGGAGGTTTCCAATTTCGAGAGTTTCTATTCTCGGCGTTGGGCTTTTAGATGACCTAAACCCAAATTTCCTTGTGGACCTTCAACCCATGCCGAACCCTAGGGCCTAATTACCTAAAATCTGCCATGTTAAACCCTAGCCCATTTCTCCTAAACCCAAGCCGCACCTAACCCTAGCCCATTGTTAAAAATCTGATTTCATTAGGGTTTTGAAAGGCCTATATATATACTCCTAATGCTTGCAGCCGATTCATTCACTCTCCATATTCAGAAATTAGTCTAAAACCCTAGTCCCCCATCCCCTAGCCGCACACATCCTTCATTCTAAAAATCAGAAAATCACTCAACCCTTTTCCCCTCTCCTTGCCGCAGCCACCATCACCAAATTCCTTCCTTGCCGCAACCAATCATCCATTCCAGCAGCCACCATCCATTCCAGCAACCTTCCACCACATTGCCGAGCCACCATAGACCTCCCTTACCCTTGCCGCACCACCCTATCATCCCAAATCGATCCCTAAACCAAAATCACACCCAAACAGCCCTAGACCCTCATTGCCGCAGCAAGGAGAAGAAGAAAGAGGACTTTCTGTGCAGAAATTCAAAGTGGACTTCTTGGCATTTTAGGTGTAATCTTTCTTATGTCTTTGATGTTTCAATTAAATAAACTTATTGTTGTGAGTATGAGGAACTAAACCCCCTTAGTTGGGGGGTGATTCGAAACCATGTACATGCTTGCAATTTGATTCGATTAAATTCAGTTGTTATTTCATAAGTTATGGATTCAGTTCGTTCATCTATTTGATTGATAATTTATTTGTGTATGTTGATTGAGAGTGCACGCTTAGTTTTCATACATAAATATGATGCTAGATTATGAGGGAGTTTCACCTAATAGTTATAATCTTATAATCACAAGTAGTGAAGGTCGTTTGAAACCGATCGCGTTGAATGAATTCTTAGCATAAGTTTCATGCAATTCATAGTAACGAATGCTTCGTCAATGCTTATGTGTTTCATAGAACGTAATGATTCTTGCTTGTATCTCTATTATGCAATTCATGTAGGGAACTTGTAGGGAATGTTTTAGGTTGTCGTATGCAATCATCCAACTTAATAACTTATGGAAAAACTGAGGATTAATTAGTGCAATTCACGGTTAATTTGGGGCGTTGAGTATTCGTAATTTATTGGAAGAACAACTGAAAATCGTTTTGCTTGCAAGTGTGACATGTGTGGAGAAGAACCTCCTAACTAGCCTTTTATCCATTCTTTTCACCAAAATTTGTTTTACAATCTGTTTGAATTTAAGTTTCTGTTTTGTTCTAAATTTTCGTCCCAAAACAAATCCCCCTTTAGGTTAGAGTCTTAGATTAGTTAGAAAGTGTTTTGATTTGTGTTTCTAGGTGTTTTGATTCAAGTTTTCATTCAAATTCGTCCAAATTTGTGTAGGTGCTCAAAACTGCCCAGAAAGTGGTTTTTAGGCAGTTTTGAGCATTCTAGTTGCTGTTTTGATCTTTAGGTTTGTTTAAGTGTTTTAACTTTTAGTTTTGCATTCTTTGAGTCTAGTTTAGTGTTTTAAACTTCGTTTTTGAGTTTTTAAGTCAGATCTTGTCTTAGTAGTCTAATTTGAGTCTTTAAGTTTAGTTTTTGTGTTTTTAAGTCAGTTTCCAAGTGTTTAGCAATCCCTCCTAATCCCCGGTCTAGAACGATCCCTACTTACATCTTCACTATAATTTGACAAAAAGAGGGTTTAATTTGTGTGCTAGTAAAATATCATATCAAATTTTGGCGCCGTTGCCGGGGATTAGCAATTTTGCTAATCCCTTGGATTGTTTTTGTTTCTTTTATTTCACTTTGTTTCTGACTTTGTTTAAGTTTCTGTTTTAATTTTGTTTCTTGTTTCTTAGGTACTAATGTATGACTAGAAGCTCTCAAACGATTCGTGCAAACATCTTGGAGTTTGACGACGATTTTGAGAGGAAGTTGAGAAGAGTTAGAAACCAGCAAGCACATTATCCACCCAACTCCGAATCTGATTGTGAAGGAAACGTACAAGAAGAGGAGGAGGAGGCCACGGCAGGGATATTTGAAGAAGTCCAAGGCATGGCGGCGGTGGACAACCGTACACTCAAAGAGCTTTCCGCCTCAGGTTTGGATAATGCCACACCCTTGTGCATTCAATACCCTAGGGCTGCCCAAGGTAAGACGGATGAGTTTGAATTAAAGTCAAGTTTACTTCATCATATTCCTAAATACCATGGCTTGTCCATGGAAGATCCTAACAAACATTTGAAAGAATTTGAAGTAGTTTGCTCTAGTATGACTCCCGTCAATGTTGACGGAAATATATTGAAGATGAAGGCTTTTCCATTCTCTTTGATGGATAAAGCAAAGGATTGGTTATATGAGTTAGCTCCCGGCACTGTTACATCATGGGAGAGTATGAAGAGAGCGTTCTTGGAGAAGTTCTTTCCAACTTCTCGTATCATCCTCCTACGCAAAAAGATAAGCGGAATCCAGCAAGAAGAAGGTGAGTCTTTTCCCACATATTATGAACGATTTAAATCACTTGTTGCTTCTTGTCCACAGCATCAGATGAAGGAGGAGTTGCTTTTGCAATACTTCTACGAGGGTCTCCTACCTCTAGAACGTCAAATGCTTGATGCTTCGGCGGGGGGAGCATTGGTGGACAAAACACCCATGGCTGCCAAGGTCTTGATTGCTAATAGAGCGTTGAACGCTCAACAGTACGAGGGTGTAGGCCAAAGAGGACCCCCACGGCATCAAGTCCATGAGGTAAGTTCGACTCCCGACATTCATTCACAATTGGCTAATCTTACTTCTATTGTGTCTCAGATGGCCGAGGGCATGAAGATGCAAGGACCAATTGTATGTGGCGTATGTTCCATCCAAGGACATGTCTCTGAAAAGTGTCCACAGTTGATTGAAAATGGTGGATGGGAAAGCGCCCATGCAATTGGGTTTCAAGGTCAAAACCAACCAAGGAACGATCCATATTCAAACACATATAATCTCGGTTGGAGAGACCACCCAAATTTCAAGTGGAGGGAGCCCCAGCAACCTCAGAACCAAGGAGGCTTTAGGCAACAACCCCCGGGGTTTTTTCCCAAAACCTACGGCCCACCCCAAAATCAAGCCCAATCCGGCCCAAATGCCTCAGGTACGTCTCTTGACAATGATGCACTTCTTAAGATACTAACTAAGTTGTCTAATGGACAGGAAGATCAAGCTAAGGCTATGCAAATCCAAGACAAAAGGGTGGATCAACTTGAGAAACAAATTGGGCAGATTGCCGAGTTTGTTGGGCAGTTTAGAGAACAAGGAAAGCTTCCTAGTTCAACCATTGCGAATCCAAAAGGAGGCTTTGAAACCGCAAATGCAATCATGCTAAGGAGTGGAAAAGAAGTTGGGGCAGGTTCTACACCACCAAAATCAGGTCCCAAAGAGGATGAAATGTTGAAATCTGAAGAGGAGACACCAAGTCAACCCACGGCAAGGGTGGTTCCACCTTTGCCGCAAGTCTCCAATGCCCCTAAACCTTCAAATCTGTCCAATAAGGGTAAGAATGCGTTAAATTCAAGTCCTACTAATGATTTTCCTTTTAATGTCCCCTTTCCTAGTAGATTTTTGCAATCCAAGAATGAAGATGAGGAAAAAGATGTTCTAGAGACATTTAGGAAGGTTCAAGTTAACATACCTCTCTTGGATGCAATCAAGCAAATTCCGAAGTACGCCAAGTGTTTGAAGAAGCTTTGTACAACAAAGAAACGTTTTCGGGAGAAAGAAGTGGTACAGGTAAGCGAGAATGTCTCTGCCATCTTGCAAAGAAAACTACCCCCCAAATGTAAAGATCCGGGTAGTTTTACAATTCCGTGTGTCATTGGTAATACCCGTTTCAAATCTGCCATGCTAGATTTAGGAGCATCTATTAATGTTATGCCATATTCTGTTTATGCATCTATGAATCTAGGAGCACTTAAAAATGATGGGGTAATAATACAATTGGCCGATAGATCTAACGCCTATCCAAAGGGAGTTTTGGAAGATGTTCTTGTGCAGGTTAATCATTTGGTCTTCCCGGCGGATTTCTATGTCCTCGAAATGGATGAATCAGACCATGCCCCTTCATTGCCCATCCTCCTTGGAAGGCCATTTATGAAAACGGCTCAAACGAAGATTGATGTGGCCAAAGGAGAAGTAACTATGGCATTTGGTGGTGATATGATTTGTTTTAAAATTTCTGAATCCATTGAGACTCCTAACGTTGTTCGTTCTTGTTGTGTTATTGATACAATAGAAAAGATAGGGACGGATCATTCAGCCCCTAACACAAAGGATGCATCAAGAACCATGCAAGACGAAGGAATTGGAGTGGAGAACAAGGACCATACGGCCACTGCCCTCACAGTGCTCGAATTGGCCGAAAGGACCATGGGGAAGAACGTTTACCTAGCTGCCACTTCATCACATCACATAGGTAAGCCACCTAATCCAAATCCAATTCCCATTAAAGTTGATAGGTGGTTCCCTTCTATGGTGCAGGTACCCAAGCAAATCCCCGATGGTGGGCACATGTACATGAACCATAGGCAACACAACGCACCCATCAACAAACATCACTATCCATTACCGTTCAAAGATGCAATGTATGAGGGTGTCGTGGGGCAGGTTGTGGAGGAGATCCCACTCCTTGCCGTGGGCTTCAATGGGGCATGATTGTGTTCTTCGTCCGGTTGCAAGACGTAAAAGAAAGCGCTACTTGGGAGGCAACCCATGCAATTCAACAAAGGAAGCCCAAGGAATCACTCCAATTCCAGATTTGCGTTCCTAAACCCTTCTCTTTGTTGTTTATTTCTAATCTGCCTATTTAGTTGTTTTAGTTGCTGTTTGTATGTTTCTTTTTGTTTAGTGTGATTTTATGCCTTAAAACATTGAGGACAATGTTTGATTTAAGTGTGGGGGGGTAACCAAAGTGTTTTCTTGCAAATTCGTAGGGTTTTGTCACCCATATTTTCAAATGTTGTTTCTTGCTGTTTTTAGGTGTTTTTGAGCAGTTTTGGTGTGTTTTAGTATAGGTTGTTCTAAAAATCCGAAAATTCCATAAAAACTTGAAAAATTTGTTTTAAAAACCCAAAAAGAGTTGTTTTTGTGTGTTTGTTTGTGTCTTAGGGTACCTTCCAACACAATGATGAGGATTCGGTTTGTAATTGCATGACTGTTAAAGAGAGTGATTAACATGGATGAAAGTTGTTTTACTCTTTGTTTATGCTTAGTTGTGGTTATAACTTATGAATTCACATGCAATCATAAAGGAAAAAATTAGTTTTTGTAACATGCTTGAAGGAAGGAACTCAAACTAACGCTACAACCTTGTGAGACTTGAGCCTAAACGTTTATTTGGAGAGTTAAAATCTGTGCATTCTTTGTTTTCTAAAGTCGTTGCATGATCTCATTATTCTTGCTTGGTTATTACTTAGAAGGCGTTTCATCATTTATTTCCAAATGCTAGAACTCATGCCCATTTCATTCAAAGCATGTTATTGATTTGCATAACACACATTCAAGATAAAGTTGTGTAGTGATCACCACCATAGCCAAAAAGCCGTAAATCTCCTCTGTTATTATGTTTTGTAGGTTTTTAACCCTGTTGAGCCTTGTTTAGCCTTTTCTTTGTTAACCCACATTACCCTCACCTAGCCTAGATTAGGATCATCCATACCCTTGTTCTTAAAGCATAGTAAAGCATGATTCGTATTGAATTCCTTTTTGATCTATGTTGGCAGAAAACAAGTGTGGGGGAAGTATTTTTCATGAGGAATTGTGTGCCATAGGCACGGCAAAGAAAAGAAAAGAAAGAAAAAAAAAAAGAAAAGAAAAAAGAAAAAAAAAAAATATGAAGTTTCAAAGTATTGTTTGTTGAAGTGAGGGTCCAAAACAATGAATTCGGCCCTAAGGAGTTGTTTAAATCTTTCCCTTGTGTGTCAAAGATAAATTCTGAAATCTAAAGGAATTCTAAGCATTAATTTCATTACTTTGCTTATTATGCTTTAAGAATGTTTGTTTTCCTTACCTTCCATTGTTAGCCAATCACCCCTAGCCCCATTACAACCCTTAACTTCTATCTTGAGTGTTATGTGTTTCAATTTGTGGAGTTTGAATTTGGTATGAGCATATGGTGTCACTGGTTCTCGCATCTAAGTAGTAGCATTCCATTCATGAGATCATATCTAAACATGCTTCTTAACTCTAGAAATTGCGTTCTTTGTGATACATATATGTGAGCATTCGTTTTCATATCTACATCAATCTTCTCACATATGACTAGTGTAGGGTGTGGAGTTAGAAAATCTGAGTGAAAATAGAGTGTATATCTTGTAAGCAATTGAGGGAATTCTCTAAGGCATGTTACTACATTCAAAGCATTGTTTTACTTGATTACTTGTGAATTAGTAAGTGGTGGCTTTAATTAAGTATATGCTTGTGTAAAGATGACTCAAATCTGTGGGGATAACAATCTTTAACATGTCATGTGCATTGGAAATCCCTGAGGCAAACGTTGGAAGGTTTAGGTTTTGTTTTGGTTAGTTTCGTTTTGTTTTCTTTGTTTTGTTTGTTTTGCTCGAGGACTAGCAAAAGCTAAGTGTGGGGGAATTTGATAGGAGCATATTTATGCGCCTTAGTTAGCTAGTTCTTATGCATTCTTGTTAGGTTTTCGTCGTTAAAGTAGTCTTTTAAGCTACTTTCATGTGTTTTCAGGGTTAAAGGACGTATTACACGAAATGATGCAAGTTGGAGCTTTTGGAGCGAAACGTGAGCTTGGATTGAAAAGGACATGCTTGGAACACAAGGTTGGGACGGAATTGAAGAGTTGAAAGATTCGAGGTGTCCTACTTGAAGTAGGAAAGCTAAGCCTAAAAGTTTCCATTTTGGGCCGATCTTTCCTAAATCGGAATTGGTAACCAAAGTTTCTAAAGTTGGAAGTTTCTATTCTTGGAGGTTTCCAATTTCGAGAGTTTCTATTCTCGGCGTTGGGCTTTTAGATGACCTAAACCCAAATTTCCTTGTGGACCTTCAACCCATGCCGAACCCTAGGGCCTAATTACCTAAAATCTGCCATGTTAAACCCTAGCCCATTTCTCCTAAACCCAAGCCGCACCTAACCCTAGCCCATTGTTAAAAATCTGATTTCATTAGGGTTTTGAAAGGCCTATATATATACTCCTAATGCTTGCAGCCGATTCATTCACTCTCCATATTCAGAAATTAGTCTAAAACCCTAGTCCCCCATCCCCTAGCCGCACACATCCTTCATTCTAAAAATCAGAAAATCACTCAACCCTTTTCCCCTCTCCTTGCCGCAGCCACCATCACCAAATTCCTTCCTTGCCGCAACCAATCATCCATTCCAGCAGCCACCATCCATTCCAGCAACCTTCCACCACATTGCCGAGCCACCATAGACCTCCCTTACCCTTGCCGCACCACCCTATCATCCCAAATCGATCCCTAAACCAAAATCACACCCAAACAGCCCTAGACCCTCATTGCCGCAGCAAGGAGAAGAAGAAAGAGGACTTTCTGTGCAGAAATTCAAAGTGGACTTCTTGGCATTTTAGGTGTAATCTTTCTTATGTCTTTGATGTTTCAATTAAATAAACTTATTGTTGTGAGTATGAGGAACTAAACCCCCTTAGTTGGGGGGTGATTCGAAACCATGTACATGCTTGCAATTTGATTCGATTAAATTCAGTTGTTATTTCATAAGTTATGGATTCAGTTCGTTCATCTATTTGATTGATAATTTATTTGTGTATGTTGATTGAGAGTGCACGCTTAGTTTTCATACATAAATATGATGCTAGATTATGAGGGAGTTTCACCTAATAGTTATAATCTTATAATCACAAGTAGTGAAGGTCGTTTGAAACCGATCGCGTTGAATGAATTCTTAGCATAAGTTTCATGCAATTCATAGTAACGAATGCTTCGTCAATGCTTATGTGTTTCATAGAACGTAATGATTCTTGCTTGTATCTCTATTATGCAATTCATGTAGGGAACTTGTAGGGAATGTTTTAGGTTGTCGTATGCAATCATCCAACTTAATAACTTATGGAAAAACTGAGGATTAATTAGTGCAATTCACGGTTAATTTGGGGCGTTGAGTATTCGTAATTTATTGGAAGAACAACTGAAAATCGTTTTGCTTGCAAGTGTGACATGTGTGGAGAAGAACCTCCTAACTAGCCTTTTATCCATTCTTTTCACCAAAATTTGTTTTACAATCTGTTTGAATTTAAGTTTCTGTTTTGTTCTAAATTTTCGTCCCAAAACAAATCCCCCTTTAGGTTAGAGTCTTAGATTAGTTAGAAAGTGTTTTGATTTGTGTTTCTAGGTGTTTTGATTCAAGTTTTCATTCAAATTCGTCCAAATTTGTGTAGGTGCTCAAAACTGCCCAGAAAGTGGTTTTTAGGCAGTTTTGAGCATTCTAGTTGCTGTTTTGATCTTTAGGTTTGTTTAAGTGTTTTAACTTTTAGTTTTGCATTCTTTGAGTCTAGTTTAGTGTTTTAAACTTCGTTTTTGAGTTTTTAAGTCAGATCTTGTCTTAGTAGTCTAATTTGAGTCTTTAAGTTTAGTTTTTGTGTTTTTAAGTCAGTTTCCAAGTGTTTAGCAATCCCTCCTAATCCCCGGTCTAGAACGATCCCTACTTACATCTTCACTATAATTTGACAAAAAGAGGGTTTAATTTGTGTGCTAGTAAAATATCATATCACATGGACAGAAAATGTGGGTGTTTGGGTGGTTGAGATGATGAAACATGTGTGTGTAAATGTAAAGCAAACACATGGTAGAAAATGTGTGTGTTTTGTGGTTGAAATGATGAAGCATGTGTGTGTAAAT
The DNA here is from genome assembly GCA_963082935.1 of Malus x robusta. NCBI lineage: Eukaryota > Viridiplantae > Streptophyta > Magnoliopsida > Rosales > Rosaceae > Malus > Malus x robusta. The sequence continues at coordinate 15,309,701 of OY720325.1, read as the reverse complement.
GTAAAGGCGAAACATGACAACACACACCCACACAAGCTGCACATGCAAAGGAACACATGGGGCACACGGCACATTGCAGAAAATGTGTGTGTTTTGTGGTTGAAATGATGAAGCATGTGTGTGTAAATGTAAAGCAAACACATGGCAGAAAATGTGTGTGTTTTGTGGTTGAAATGATGAAGCATGTGTGTGTAAATGTAAAGGGGAAACATGACAACACACACCCACACAAGCTGCACATGCAAAAGAAATGGAGTGATCCTCTCTCAAGCCTATAAATACCACCTCCCATATTCATCAAAGAGTACAGATTTTATCCTTGTCTTTGCCGTGAGTTCTCCACCACCATTCTCTCCAAATTCAGCTAAAAATCACCCCTAGCCACACCACCCATCAACCCTAAACCTTTCCATACCATTCCCCATCCATTCTACACCATAAAAACCACCCAAACCCTGTCCAAAACCTCTCTGCCGCAACAAGGAAGAAGGAGGAACTTTGGATGCACCTGCTGCCAAGTTGGAGTGTTTTAGGTGTTCTCTTTCTTCAAATTTTAATGTCCAATTTTATGTATCTTTGCTTTGCAAGTATGAGGAACTAAACCCCGCTTGGCTAGGGGGGGATTCAAAACCATGTTTATGCTTGCTATATGATTTGATTACTTCCAATTGCGTTTCATGAATTGTGAATTTAATTTACTTATCTCTATGAATTAAAACTAATTTGTGTATGTTGGTTGAGAGTGCACGCTTAATTTTCATGCATAAGTTTGATGCTAGGATATGAGGGAGTTTCACCTAATCGTTATGAACTTATATTCATAAGTAGTAAAGGTTGTTGATCACAATCATGTTAAGTAAATTCTTGGCATAAGTTTCATGCAATTCATAGTAACAAGTGCCTCACCAATGCTTATGGTTTTCATAGAACTTAATGATTCTTGCTTGTATCTCTATTATGCAATTCATGTAGGGGACTTGTGAGGAATCCTTTGGGTTGTCGTATGCAATTCATCCAATTCAATAACTTTAGGGAAATCTGAGGGTTAATTAGTGCAATTCACAGTTAATCTGGGGCGTTGGGAATTCATGGTTTATTGAGAAGCAATTGGAAATCGTTTTGTATGCAAGTATAACATGTGTGGAGAAGAACCCCTTAGCTAGCTTCTCATCCATTCAATTTAATCAATCTCGTTTTACAATCTGCTAGTTTTTAAAAGTTTTTGTTTAGTGTTAAATCTCGTCGAGAACCAATCTCCCATTTATTTCAAAGTGTTATATTAGTTAGTAATCACTTTAGTTTGTGTTTTTAAGTGTTTTGATTCAAGTGGTAGACCAATTTCGTCCAAATTTGTGTTTGTGCTCAAAACTGCCCAGAAAGTGTTTGTAAGGCAGTTTTGAGTCTTTTGGTTGCTGTTTTGAATCTTTTTGTTTATCTTAGTGTTTTAAACTTTAGTTTTGCATTCTTTGAGTCTAGTTTAGTGTTTTAAACTTTGTTTTTAAGTTTGGAGTCATTTTTCAAGTGATTTGGCAATCCCTCCTAATCCCCGGCCTAGAACGATCCCTACTTACATACTTGCTACAATTGATAAAAAGAGGGTTTAATTTGTGTTAAGTTAATTTTCGCATCAGAATACAAGGCAAATGCATCAGAAATTGAAGAATGAAGGCACATGGACAGCTACAAAGGAGTTGAATTAGCAAAAGTGGAATGATTGCCTTTTGTTAAAGGCAAGACACAATGATAAAAGAGCATGTAAACTAGCTGTCTTTGCATCATTTTGGTCTTTGTTTGTATTGTTTATTGAAGCCACTTGAGTGATACTTTGCTTTGGAGCTTCTATAAATAGGAGTGAAGGGAAGAACACTACACATTACACTACATCAAAAACATAATCAACCACACCACCCCTCCATATTCAGAATTTTCGCCAGAAATCATTCCCTCTCTTTGCCGCAGACTTCCTTCACCATTCTTCCATATTTTTCTGATTTTTTTTACCCTAGTCGTACCCCCCATCAATCCTAAACCCTTCCATACCATTCCCTACCCATTCTCCCATACAAATACCACCCTAGAACCTGACTTTTGACCAAGTGCCACAGCAAGGAGGAAAGAAGACTTGTGGATGCACCTGCTGTCCAAGTTGGATCATCTAGGTGTTTTCTTTCTTTGGATTTTAATGTCTAAATTTATGTATCTTTGCTTTGTGAGTATGACGAACTAAACCCCCCTTGGCTAGGGGGGGAATTCGAAACCATGTTTATGCTTGCTATATGATTTGATTACTTTCAATTGCGTTTCATAAGTTGTGAATTCAATTTACTTATCTACATGAATTAAAACTGATTTGTGTGTGTTGGTTGAGAGTGCACGCTTAGTTTTCATGCATAAGTTTGATTCTAGGATATAAGGGAGTTTCACCTAATCGTTATGAACTTATATTCAAAAGTAGTAAAGGTTGTTGATCACAATCGTGTTAAGTAAATTCTTGGCATAAGTTTCATGCAATTCATAGTAACGAGTGCCTCGCCAATGCTTATGATTTTCATAGAACTTAATGATCTTTGCTTGTATCTTTGTTTTGCAATTCAAGCAGGGAACTTGTGAGGAATGCTTTGGGTTGTCGTATGCAATTCATCCAATTCGATAACTTTAGGAAAATCTGAGGGTTAATTAGTGCAATTCACGGTTAATTTGGGGCGTTGGGAATTCATGGTTTATTGAGAAGCAATTGGAATCGTTTTCTATTCAAGTGTGACATGTGTGGAGATGAACCCCTTAGCTAGCTTTCCATCCATTCACTTTTATCAAATTCGTTTTAGAATCTGTTCAATTTACAAAGTTTGTTCTTGTTTTCCATTTTCGTCAAAACTCAATCCCCATTTATTTTGAAGTGTTAGATTAGTTAGAAGTCAATTTAGTTTGTGTTTTTAAGTGTCTTGAGTCAAGTCATAACCGAATTTCGTCCAATTTAGTGTTAGGTGTTCAAAACTGCCCAGAAAGTGTTTTTAAGGCAGTTTTGAGTGTTTATTTGCTGTTTTGAGTCTTTTGGTTTGTTTTGGTGTTTTATAGTTTAGTTTTGCATTCTTTGAGTCTTGTTTAGTGTTTTAAACTCTGTTTTTACGTTTTGAGTCAGTTTCAAGTGATTTGGCAATCCCACATAATCCCCGGCCTAGAACGATCCCTACTTACATACTTTGCTACAATTGATAAAAAGAGGGTTTAATTTGTGTGCTTATATATTTCGCATCAGTGAGCCTTGGTATGCCGATTTGGTGAACTTTTTGGTGTCAAAACGAATTCCAAGCACTTTCACTAGGCACCAACGTGATAAACTTAGGCATGATGCACGGTTTTATGTATGGGATGATCCATATTTGTGGAAATTTTGCCCGGATCAGATTGTATGTCGATGTGTGCATGATTCTGAATTTCGTTCAATTAGCAGCTGTTCGTCCTCCCCTTGGATTTGTTTGGACGCCCTTGGTTCAGCTCCAACATCCATGGCACTTCCCAAAGTGATGGCTCCAGTAGTTTCAAAATCTTCCCTTGAATTTACAATGTTTGCGTTGGAGAATTCACTTCGTTCTTGAATTTGTGTCATGAACTCCACAATCTGCCCAACTTGCTTCTCTAATTCATCCATCTTGTTGGCTTGATTTTCTGCTTCATGTATCAAAGAGGTGAGTAATTGAACAATTTGGTCATTATCCATTGACGTACCTGAATTTGTTTGGGAAGATTGTGGGCGAGGCTGTGGTGGTGCATATGGCCACTGATAGAACTCCTCAGATGGCTGTGAGTATTCTTCTTGTTGTGAGTGGTGCCGAATTAAATAAGCACACAAATTAAACCCTCTTTTGTCAAATTGTAGTAAAGATGTAAGTAGGGATCGTTCTAAACCGGGGATTAGGAGGGATTGCTAAACTCTTGAAAACTGACTCAATAATGTAAAAACAAAGTTTAAAACACTAAACTAGACTCAAAGAATGTAAAATTAAAAGTTAAAACACCAAAACAAAGCAAAGGAACCAAAACAGCAAATAAACACTTCAAAACTGCCTTAGAAGCACAATCTGGGCAGTTTTGAGTACTAACACAAATTTGGACGAATTTATGTTACGACTTGACTCACAACACTAGAAAACATAAACTAACACACTTTCTAACTAATCTAGGACTCTAAAATAAAGGGGGATTTTGTTTTGACGAAAATTAAAATAAAGAAAACAGATTCGAAATAGGGCAGATTGTAACAACGATTTTGGTGAAATAGATGGGTGATAGGAGCATATTTATGCGCCTTAGTTAGCTAGTTCTTATGCATTTATGTTGTGTTTTCTTAGTTAAGTTAGTCTTTTAAGCTATTTTCATGTGTTTTCAGGTTTTAGAGACAAAGTGAGCAAAATGATGCAATTTGGAGCATTTTGGAGCAAAATTGGGCTAAAATGGAGTTCATGCACTTGAAGCACAAAGGATGGACGAATTTGATTGATGATAGGAGCATATTTATGCGCCTTAGTTAGCTAATTCTTATGCATTTATGTTGTGTTTTCTTAGTTAAGTTAGTCTTTTAAGCTATTTTCATGTGTTTTCAGGTTTTAGAGACAAAGTGAGCAAAATGATGCAATTTGGAGCATTTTGGAGCAAAATTGGGCTAAAATGGAGTTCATGCACTTGAAGCACAAAGGATGGACGAATTTGATTGATGATAGGAGCATATTTATGCGCCTTAGTTAGCTAGTTCTTATGCATTTATGTTGTGTTTTCTTAGTTAAGTTAGTCTTTTAAGCTATTTTCATGTGTTTTCAGGTTTTAGAGACAAAGTGAGCAAAATGATGCAATTTGGAGCATTTTGGAGCAAAATTGGGCTAAAATGGAGTTCATGCACTTGAAGCACAAAGGATGGACGAATTGGATTGATGATAGGAGCATATTTATGCGCCTTAGTTAGCTAGTTCTTATGCATCTTTGTTATTTTTCTTCGTTAAAGTAGTCTTTTAAGCTACTTTCATGTGTTTTCAGGTTTAAAGGACATATTACATGAAATGATGCAATTTGGAGCTTTTGGAGCGAAAAAGTGAGTTTGGATTGAAAAGGACATGCTTGGAACACAAGGTTGGGATGAAATTGAAGAGTTGAAGATTTGAGGTTTCCTACGTGAAGTAGGAAAGCTAAGCCTAAAAGTTTCCATTTTGGGTTGATCTTTCCTAAATCGGAATTGGCAACCAAAGTTTCTAAAAGTTGGAGGTTTCTATTCTTGGAGGTTTCCATTTTCGTGAGTTTCTATTCTTGGCTTTGGGCTTTTAGATGACCTAAACCCAAATTCCTTGTGGACCTTCATCCTATGCCGCACCTGGGCCCTCTAGAATCACTTTGCCTTGCCTTGTTAGGGTTTCTAGAAACCCTAACCTTAGCCCACATACCAGCCGCACCCTAGGCCCTTTTTCCCACTAATTTTCTAATTGTTTCAACCTAATTTTTGATGGATTTGTGTTTTAGAGGCCCTAATCTGATTTGCTAGGGTTTTTAAGTGCCTATATATATATTTCTACACCCTAGCCGCACATCATCACCCACTCTACAAATCAGAAATCGCCTACACCCTATTCCTCATCCTTGCCGCAGCCACCATTCATTCCAGCCCCATCCATACCCTTTTGTCGCAGCTTCCATCCATTCCAGCACCATTCCACACATCCATACACCATTCTCCACCTCCATAAACCATTCCCACACCTTGCCGCACCACCATACTATCCTATCCACCTTTCAAAACCCAAAAACACATCCAGAAAACTCCATTCACGCCAGAACCTGTCCGTCACCTTTGCCGAGCCCAACCTTCACCCAACTCCATATGTTCTGACCCCAAACCTTCCTAGCCGTGCCCTACACCCATCCTAAACATTTTTCCACCATTCTCCCTCATCCAAAACTACCCAAAAATCCCCTAAACCCTCTCTGCCACAGCAAGGAGAAGAAGAAAGAGGAGCTTTCTGTGCAGAATTCAAAGTGGAATTCTTTGGCGTTTTAGGTGTAATCTTTCTTATGTCTTCGATGTTTCAATTCAATAAACTTTATGTTGTGAGTATGAGGAACTAAACCCCCTTAGTTGGGGGGTGATTCGAAACCATGTACATGCTTGCAATTTGATTCGATTACATTCAGTTGTTATTTCATAAGTTATGGATTCGATTCGTTCATCTATTTGATTGATAACTTATTTGTGTATGTTGATTGAGAGTGCACGCTTAGTTTTCATGCATGAATATGATGCTAGATTATGAGGAAGTTTCACCTAATAGTTACAATCTTATAATCACAAGTAGTGAAGATCGCTTGAAAACGATCGCGTTGAATGAATTCTTAGCATAAGTTTCATGCAATTCATAGTAACAAATGCTTCGTCAATGCTTATGTTTTTCATAGAACGTAATGATTCTTGCTTGTATCTCTATTATGCAATTCATGTAGGGAACTTGTAGGGAATGTTTTGGGTTGTCGTATGCAATCATCCAACTTAATAACTTGTGGAAAAACTGAGGGTTAATTAGTGCAATTCACGGTTAACTTGGGGCGTTGAGTATTCATAGTTTATCGGAAGAACAACTGAAAATCGTTTTGTTTGCAAGTGTGACATGTGTGGAGAAGAACCTCCTAACTAGCCTTTTAACCATCTATTTCACCAAAATCGTTTTTACAATCTGTGTTAATTAAAGTTTCTGTTTTGTTTTCAATTTTCGTCCAAAACAAATTCCCCTTTATTTTGAAGTCTTAGATTAGTTAGAAAGTGTTTTGATTTGTGTTTCTAGGTGTTTTGATTCAAGTTTTCAACCAATTTCGTCCAGATTAGTGTAAGTGCTCAAAACTGCCCAGAAAGTGGTTTTTAGGCAGTTTTGAGTCTTCTAGTTGCTGTTTTGGGTTTTATGTTTGTTTAAGTGTTTTAACCTTTAGTTTTGCATTCTTTGAGTTTAGTTTAGTGTTTTAAACTTTGTTTTTGAGTTTTTAAGTCAGTTTCCAAGTGTTTAGCAATCCCTCCTAATCCCCGGTTTAGAACGATCCCTACTTACATCTTCACTACAATTTGACAAAAAGAGGGTTTAATTTGAGTGCTTGTTAATATCATATCAATTGAGGGTCGACACTTAGTTTGCATGCATGAATTTGATGCTAGAGTATAAGGGAATTTCACCTAATCGTTATTAACTTATATTCATAAGTAGTAAAAGTCGCTAGTCACGATTGTGTTAAGTAAATCCTAGGCAAGAGTAACATGCGTATCCCATAGTTATGAATGCCTCGTCAATGCTTATGATTTCCATTGAACTTAATGATATTTGATATGTGTCTCTATCATGCGTATTCCATAGTTAGGGTCCTTGATAAGAATAATTTGGTTGTAATGCGTATCCCATTCAATTCAATGAATCTAGGGAAATCTGAGAATTAATTGGTCAATCTAGTTAATTTGGGGCATTGTCATTCATGGTTTGTTGAAAGAGTAATTGGAAATCGAGTCGTATGCATATGTTTCATGTGTGGAGAAGGAACCTTCTAACTAGCCTTTTACCATCTTAATTTACCTAAAATCGTTTTTGTCAAGTTTGTTTTCAAAGTTCTTGTTTTAAAAGTTAAATTCGTCCAAAATCAATCCCCCTTTACTTGGTTGAGTCATAGTAGTTAGAAATCACTTTAGTTTGTGTTTTTAAGTGTCTTAGGTCAAGTTAGAACCAATTTTCGTCCAAGTTTGTGTCTAGTGTTCAAAACTGCCCAGATTGTGGTTTTAAGGCAGTTTTGAGTGTTTCTGGGCTGTTTTGAGTCTTTTGGTTTGTTTTGGTGTTTTAAAGTTTAGTTTTGCATTCTTTGAGTCTTGTTTAGTGTTTTAAACTTGTTTTTACGTATTTGAGTCAGTTTTCAAGAGATTTTACAATCCCTCCTAATCCCCGGTTTAGAACGATCCCTACTTACATACTTTGCTACAATTGATAAAAAGAGGGTTAATTTGATGTCAACATCATTTTCACATCAATGGGTAGAAGGCTAGTTAGGAGGTTCTTCTCCACACATGACACACTTGCAAACAAAACGATTTTCAGTTGTTCTTCCAATAAATTATGAAACTCAACACCCCAAGTTAATTAGATACGCTTAAATTAACCTTCAAATTCTCCTTAAGTTAATGAATTGGATGGGAAAGCGCATACAACAATTCAAAGCATTCCTCAAAGGTTCCGTACGTGATGAGCACAATAAAGATACAACCAAGAATCATGAAGCACAATGAGAACTATAAGTGTTGACGAGGCATTCGTTACTATGATGAGCATGAAACTAGTGCCAAGAATTCATTCAACGCGATCGTTTTCAAGCGACCTTCACTACTTGTGATTATAAGATTGTAACTGATGTGAGAAATAAGTTAACACAAAAAATTAAACCCTCTTTTTATCAATTGTAGCAAAGTATGTAAGTAGGGATTGTTCTAAACCGGGGATTAGGAGGGATTGCTAAACACTTGAAAACTGACTTAGAAATGTAAAAACAAAGTTTAAAACACTAGATTAGACTCAAAGAATGCAAAACTCACTTTTAAAATACTAAAACAAACCAATAACTCAAAACAGCAACTAGAAGACTCAAAACTGCCTTAAAAACACTTTCTGGGCAGTTTTGAACACAAAGTACCAATTTGGACGAATTTGGGTTTTAACTTGTACCAACACACTTTCTAACTAATCTAGGACTTCAAAATAAATGGGGAATTGATTTGGACGAAAATGAACTAAATGGACAGATTGCAAGGAAAACAGATTGTAACACAAAGTTATGAATAATCAATGGATGATGGAATGGCTAAGGGGTTCTTCTCCACACATGAAATATATGCAACCTAAATCAATTTTCAGTTATCAATTTAATAAGTTATGAATCTCGACACTCCAAGTTAATTAGGTCCGCTTAAATTAACCTTCAGATTTCCCTAAAATCATTGAATTGGATGAATATGCATTGCAAACAAATTATTCCCAACAAGTTCTTTATATGAACAGCATGATAAAGACACAAGTTAGAATCATTACGTTCTTTGGAAAGCATAAGCATCGACAAGGCATTCGTAACTATGAAAAGCATGATTTGGTGGTGGTAACTACACAACTTCATCTTGAATAAGTGTTATGCGAATCAATAGCATGCTTTGAATGAAATGGGCATGAGTTCTAGCATTTGGAACTAAATGATGAAATGCCTTCTAAGTAATAACCAAGCAAAGAATAATGAGATCATGCAACGACTTTAGAAAAACAATAATGCACAGATTTTAACTCTCCAAATAAACGTTTAGGCTCAAGGCTCACAAGGTTGTAGCGTTAGTTTGAGTTCCTTCCTTCAAGCATGTTACAAAAACTAATTTTTCTTTTATGATTACATGTGAATTCATAAGTTATAACCACAACCAAGCATAAACAAAGAGTAAATCAAACTTTCATCCATGCTTATAACTCTCTTTAACAGTCATGCAATTACAAACCGAATCCTCATCATTGTGTTGGAATGTATCCTAAGACACAAATAAGCACACAAAAACAACTCTTTTTGGGTTTTTCAAAACAATTTTTTTTTTAAAATTTTTTTTTAAAATTTTTGGATTTTTATGTCAAAACACACTGAAACACTCCAAAACAGCTTAAAAATACTTAAAACAGCAAGGAACAACACTAGAAGTAATGGGTGATAAATTTCTACGAATTTCATGCAAAACAATGGTTACCCCCCCGACACTTAAATCAAACATTGTCCTCAATGTTTCAAACATATACTCACAAAAAAACAAGCAAATAAACAAACAACAAATAACATAACAAATATAGCAAGATGAAAACAAGAAAGAGTAGAGTTTAGGGACGCAAATCTGGTTATGGAGGTAGATGATCTTGGTGACTTTCCACAGCTTTGATCTTGAACTGGTTTGGAATTCTGGGCAAGAAATATGAGAGTTCCCTGATTTGATGGTGCAGTCAGCATTCTTCTCTTTTTGTTCCCTCTGCACGGCGGGCAGGCACGAGGTAGAGGTGTTGGTCTGTTTCTTTCTTCAATCTTTCCAAGTGCCCACCTCTTACTTTCTTTCTCCTTGTCCCTAGCTGAGGATGAATTGGCAAATTGTCTCCACATGCTTCGAGGTATCATTTTCACTTCCCTTATTTGTTCCCCAGGCAGATGAAGAGACGAAGAGGAAGCACAAGATGTTGAAGATGAGTACTCGAGAGCAAGGCTAGGTAAGCAATCAGGAAGGGGTTCCAGCTCGGAAGAGTGATACCAAGGGCTGGCTGATTGCTCTCTTTCTCCTTGTCCTAAAACAAAGACAAGGAGAAGGACAGGGAGAAAGCAATGAATATGAGATACTCTTGCTTTCAACCTTCATGATAGGAAATACTTTTGCTTTGAATGGGTTGTTCGCAAGAGTATCCCAAGGAATGAGGAATACAGAGTGACTCGAGAGGGTTTGTTGGAAAGCCATTTCAGAGAGGATGAACGGTTAAGTGAGGCTGAAAGTTGGGTGAGGCTGCCTCACTTTGAAGTTCAACATTTATATAATTTGCTTAATGGCTGGGAAGGCATTGTTCCATTACTCGTGTCGGCAAGTCTGGGATAATTTAACAGTAGTTTTCACGTGCATTCCGCTTCTCCAGAAATTTTCGACAGATTACGCGTGATTTACGCAACGCAGATGTGCAATTTGACAGATGCTGACACGTCTCGATAAAGCAGAGGCCTCTTTAATATCCGGAATTTGCGCTTCGAGTTCTGAGCTTCGTTGAGGGCAGAGATTGCATGTGACAAGTGCTGACGAGGCTGAGAGAGACAGATGGTTGGAATCGGTGCTTTGACAGACTGCCCTTGATTTTCGCCAAGCTGAGTTTGTGTGTGACGGGTGCTGATGAGGCTGAGAAAGCTGACACTCTTCGATATCTGGAATTGGCGGTTTGTGAGCAAGCCCAACTTTTGAGAAAGCTGGCGCCTTTTCAATCTCTGAAATCCCATCACATGTTGATTTTTATAGAGGTGCGTAGTTCATTTCAAAGTGCATTGAAATTCCGCTTGTAAAACTCCCCTTTGCACTTCTAACCTCTGGATTTAGCCATCTCTTATTTCTCCAAAACCTCTTAAATATGTCTGGCCCTTCCGACCGTCGTTTTGACTTGAACCTTGGTGAAGCGGCAGCCCCACCTTCTCCAGACAACATATGACGCCCTTCCTTCATATCCCCTACTGGTCCTCTTACCGTTGGGGATTCGGTGATGAAAAATGACATGACTGCTGCGGTGGTGGCCCGGAACCTTGTCACCCCTAGAGATAACAGACTGCTCTCTAGACGGTCTGATGAGTTAGCTGTGAAGGAGTCTCTGGCTCTTAGCGTGCAGTGTGCGGGTTCTGTGTCTAACATGGCCCAACGCCTATTTGCTCGAACCCGTCAAGTTGAATCGTTGGCGGCTGAAGTAATGAGTTAGGAGATTAGAGGACTCAAGCATGAAAATAAACAATTGCACAAGCTTGCACACAATTATGCCACAACCATGAAGAGGAAAATTGACCAGATGCATGAATCTAATGGTCAGATTTTACTTGATCATCGGAGGTTTGTGGGTTTGTTCCAACAACATCTGCCTTCGTTTTCTGGGGCGGCACCGCGTAATGAAGCTCCAAATGATCAACCTTCGATACCTCCTCCTTCCGCGGCCCCACCAACTGCTGAGATTCCGCCAACTACTGAGACTCTGCCGACTACTGCGACCTCTCCCAAGCAGCCTTTGTGAAGGCTCCCTCTTGTATTATGCTATTTTTCTTTATTTCCCAGTTTCCTGTTCATTTCCATGAATTTTAATGTCAAAATCCTTTGCATATTTGTTAATGTTTCAATATAGAAAATCATAACCAAAAATAATTAAACAAGTAATAAAATTGACAATCAAGCAGAATAAATGGGTTGCCTCCCTTAAAGTGCTTGCTTTAACGTCTTCCAGCCGGACGATGAACACTTTCACTTCTCCTTGGAACCCACGGCATGCAGTGGGATATCCACCACAACATGCTCCACAAAGTTCTCGTAGTATGGCTTCAAGCGATGTCCATTTACCTTAAATTCTTGCCCGGTTCTCACGCTCTTAATTTGGACTGCACCATGCACAAAAAGATTAGTAACAACAAACGGGCCAACCCACTTGGAACGTAACTTTCTGGGCAGTTTTGAGCACCTACACTAATTTGGACGAAATTTGATGAAAACTTGAACCAAAATACTTAGAAACACAAATCAAAACACTTTCTAACTAATCTAAGACTTCAAATTAAAGGGGGATTTGTTTTGAACGAATTTTGAAAACAAAACAGAAACTTTGAAACTAAACAGATTGTAAAAACGATTTTGGTGAAATAGATGGGTAAAAGGCTAGTTAGGAGGTTCTTCTCCACACATGTCACACTTGCAAACAAAACGATTTTCAGTTGTTCTTCCGATAAACTATGAATACTCAACGCCCCAAATTAACCGTGAATTGCACTAATTAACCCTCAGTTTTTCCACAACTTATTAAGTTGGATGATTGCATACGACAACCCAAAACATTCCCTACAAGTTCCCTACATGAATTGCATAATAGAGATACAAGCAAGAATCATTACGTTCTATGAAAAACATAAGCATTGACGAAGCATTTGTTACTATGAATTGCAAGAAACTTATGCTAAGAATTCATTCAACGCGATCGTTTTCAAGCGATCTTCACTACTTGTGATTATAAGATTGTAACTATTAGGTGAAACTCCCTCATAATCTAGCATCATATTCATGCATGAAAACTAAGCGTGCACTCTCAATCAACATACACAAATAAGTTATCAATCAAATAGATGAACAAATTGAATCCATAACTTATGAAATAACAACTGAATGTAATCGAATCAAATTGCAAGCATGTACATGGTTTCGAATCACCCCCCAACTAAGGGGGTTTAGTTCCTCATACTCACAACATAAAGTTTATTGAATTGAAACATCGAAGACATAAGAAAGATTACACCTAAAACGCCAAAGAATTCCACTTTGAATTCTGCACAGAAAGCTCCTCTTTCTTCTTCTCCTTGCTGTGGCAGAGAGGGTTTAGGGGATTTTTGGGTAGTTTTGGATGATTTTGGATGAGGGAGAATGGTGGAAAAATGTTTAGGATGGGTGTAGGGCACGGCTAGGAAGGTTTGGGGTCAGAAAATATGGAGTTGGGTGAAGGTTGGGCTCGGCAAAGGTGAGGGACAGGTTCTGGCGTGAATGGAGTTTTCTGGATGTGTTTTTGGGTTTTGAAAGGTGGATAGGATAGTATGGTGGTGCGGCAAGGTGTGGGAATGGTTTATGGAGGTGGAGAATGGTGTAGGGATGTGTGGAATGGTGCTGGAATGGATGAAGGCTGCGGCAAGGTGTGGGAAAGGTTGCTGGAATTATTGAAGGCTGCGGCAATTAAATGGGGAACTAGGGTTGTATCAATTTCTGAATTATGGAGAGGGAGATCATGTGCGGCTAGGGTTAGAAATATATATATAGGCACTTAAAACCCTACCAAATCAGATTAGGGCCTCTAAAACACAAATCCATCAGAAATTAAGTTGAAACAATTAGAAATTTAGTGGGAAAAAGGGCCTAGGGTGCGGCTGGGATGTGGGCTAAGGTTAGGGTTTCTAGAAACCCTAACAAGGCAAGGCAAAGTGATTCTAGAGGGCCCAGGTGCGGCATAGGATGAAGGTCCACAAGGAATTTGGGTTTAGGTCATCTAAAAGCCCAACGCCAAGAATAGAAACTCTCGAAATTGGAAACCTCCAAGGATAGAAACTTCCAACTTTAAAAACTTTGGTTGCCGATTCCGATTTAGGAAAGATCAACCCAAAATGGAAACTTTTAGGCTTAGCTTTCCTACTTCAAATAGGAAACCTCAAATCTTCAACTCTTCAATTCCATCCCATCCTTGTGTCCCAAGCATGTCCTTTTCAATCCAAGCTCTCTTTTTGCTCCAAAAGCTCCAAATTGCATCATTTCATGTAATATGTCCTTTAAACCTGAAAACACACGAAAGTAGCTTAAAAGACTACTTTAACGAAGAAAACATAACAAAGATGCATAAGAACTAGCTAACTAAGGCGCATAAATATGCTCCTATCAGCTTGGCCATTGGTTTGGGGATGGTAAGGTGTGGAAACCTTATGCGTCACATGGTACTAGAAAAGATATTAGTTTTCACAAAATCTGCCACAACTTTAGAATCGTTAGTTCGAGTGACTTTCGCTTCCACCCACTTTGAAACATAATCAACAGCAAGTAATATGTAAGTGAAACCAAAAGATGAAGGAAAAGGACCCATAAAATCAATACCCCAAACATCAAAGATTTCAACAACAAAGATGGGTACCTGCGGCATTTGATCTTTTTGGCTAATATTACCTGTCCTTTGGCAGCGATCACATGTTAAACAAAAGGTTCTAGCATCTTTAAAAAAAGTAGGCCAATAAAAACCACATTCAAGAACCTTAAAAGCTGTCCTTTGGGTGCCAAAGTGACCCCCACATGCATATGTGTGACAAAAACTTTAAATTGAGTGAAAATCTGATTCATGCACACATCTTCTTATAACCTGATCTGAACAATATTTCCACAAGTATGGGTCATCCCAAACATAAAATCTAGCATCCTTTTTAAGTTTGTCACGTTGGAATTTGTTTAGGGTGCTAGGAACTTGTTTAGTCACCAAATAATTCACCAAATCTGCGTACCAAGGAGCACTTACCTGAACGGACAAGAGTTGTTCATCCGGAAATGTTTCGGAAATGGGAAGATCCTCTTCTTCACACACCAACCTGCTTAGGTGGTCGGCCACCACGTTTTCACATCCTTTCTTGTCCCTAATTTCAATATCGAACTCTTGAAGTAAGAGCATCCAACGAATGAGCCTCGGTTTGGCCTCCTTTTTGGTGAAAAGATATTTCAAGGCTGCATGGTCAGTGAAAACAATTACTTTAGTACCAATTAGATATGATCTAAATTTATCTAAAGCAAATACAACCGCCAAATGTTCTTTTTCGGTTGTGGAATAATTCAATTGAGCATCATTCAGAGTGCGTGAAGCATAATAAATAACATGTGGCTGTTTATTTTTTCTTTGACCCAAAACAGCTCCAAGCGCATAATCCGATGCATCACACATCAATTCAAAGGGAATGGACCAATCCGGTGGAGTTATGATGGGTGCCGTGGTGAGAAGGTCCTTGAGATGCTTGAATGCCTTCTCACATGCCTCGTTGAACTCAAATCACACATCCTTTTGTAGGAGACGGCATAGGGGTTGTGCAATCTTGGAAAAATCCTTGATAAATCGTCTATCGAATCCTGCATGACCAAGAAAAGAACGGACCTCTCTCACCGAAGTAGGAGAGGGTAAGTAGCGTACAAGATCTATTTTAGACTTATCCACCTCAATTCCTCGTTCAGAAATTATATGACCCAAAACAATACCTTGTTTAACCCTAAAATGGCATTTCTCCCAATTTAACACAAGGTTTGTTTCAACACAACGTTTCAAGATTAAAGTGAGATTATCCAAGCAATTATCAAATGAATTACCAAACACACTGAAATCATCCATGAATATCTCAATAATCCTCTCAACATAATTAGAAAAGATGCTAATCATACACCTTTGAAACGTGGCAGGGGCATTGCACAAACCGAATGGCATGCGTCGATATGCAAACGTTCCAAAGGGACAAGTAAAAGTGGTCTTTTCTTGATCATCCGGGGCAATAACAATTTGATTATAACCGGAGTATCCATCAAGAAAGCAATAAAAAGAGTGACCTGCTAACCTTTCGAGCATTTGATCTAGGAACGGCAATGGGAAGTGATCTTTCCTTGTGGTTGCGTTTAGCTTCCTATAATCAATGCACACTCGCCACCCAGTTTGAATTCGGGTGGGCACAAGCTCATTCTCTGCATTCTCCACAACCGTCACTCCAGATTTCTTGGGTACACATTGGATAGGTGAAACCCAACAGCTATCGGAGATGGGATAAATCACCCCACAATCTAGAAGTTTGATTATCTCCTTTTTCACAACTTCCATCATCGGAGGGTTGAGACGGCGTTGAGCCTCTCTAGCTGGTTTGGCCCCCTCCTCAAAAAATATGTGATGCATGCAAGTCGTAGGGCTTATACCTTTAATATCGGCCAATGTCCAACCTAGGGCAGATTTGAACTCCTTGAAAACTCGAACTAGTTTCTCCTCTTCTTGTGCCGTGAGGGATGAAGAGATGATGGCAGGTAATGTCTCGTTTTCCCCCAAAAAGATGTACTTCAAATGGCTTGGTAAGGGTTTGAGATCAAGGATCGGTGCCTGAACGATGGATGGAAGCAACTTGTTAGTCGAAATTGGAATCGACTCAAAGTTAGGAGACTTACCACTATGCTTAGGTAATGACTCAAGGGCAGCAACCAACTCAAGAATTTCCTCACTAGGAGGCACGACATGGCCTAGTTCATGTGTGCCGTGGGGTAGCTTGAAATCTGCCCCTCTTGGTTGTGAGTGCCATGCTTCGTGAAATGACTTTTTCAAGCGTATCGTCATTCAAATCTTCAAGATATCCCTACGCCAAAGAGTCAATTATATCAATAGAGAAACATGAATGGTCCTCACTAGGGTACTTAATGGAATCAGAAAGATTAAAATTAACAACTTCCCCATCAAATTCCATGGACAAAGTTCCACTATACACGTCAATCTTCGTCCGGGCCGTCTTCATGAATGGCCTTCCAAGGAGGATGGGCAATGACGGAGCATGATCCGATTCAACCATTTCGAGCACATAAAAATCCGCTGGGAAGACTAAATGATCAACCTGCACCAAAACGTCTTCCAAAACTCCCTTTGGATAAGCGTTAGATCTATCGGCCAATTGTATGATTACACCATCATGTTTCAACTCACCTAAGTTCATAGATACATAAATGGAATATGGCATGACATTTATAGGGCTCCTAAATCTAGCATGGCAGATTTGAAACGGGTGTAACCAATGACGCACGGAATTGTAAAGCTACCCGGATCTTTGCATTTGGGGGGTAGTTTGCGTTGCAAGATGGCGGAGACATTTTCACCTACCTTCACAACCTCCTTGGTTGAAATCCTCTTCCTAGTAGTGCACAGCTCCTTTAAAAACTTAGCGTATCTCGGGACTTGCTTAATGGCATCCAACAAGGGTATGTTGACTTGAACTTTCCTAAGTGTCTCAAGGATGTCCTTTTCAGCTTCATCCTTCTTCGTTTGCGCAAACCTGCTAGGAAAAGGAGCATTCTGATGTGAAAATTATGTTCACACACAAATTAAACCCTATTTGTGACAATTGTAGTAACGATGTAAGTAGGGATCGTTCTAACCGGGGATTAACTAGGGGTACTAATCACTTGAAAAACTGAATTAGAAACGTAAAAACAAAGTTTAGAATACTAGATTAGACTCAAAGAATGTAAATTTAAAAGTTAAAACACCAAAACAAAGCAAAGGAACCAAAACAGCAAATAAACACTCAAAACTGCCTTAGAAGCACAATCTGGGCAGTTTTGAGTACTAACACAAATTGGGACGAATTTATGTTATAACTTGACTCAAAACACTAGAAAACATAAACTAACACACTTTCTAACTAATCTAGGACTCTAAAATAAAGGGGGATTTTGTTTTGACGAAAATTAAAATAAAGAAAACAGATTGGAAAATAGGGCAGATTATAAAACAAAAACAGATTGTAAAATAAAATTGTAATGAATCAATGGATGATGGACTAGCTAAGGGGTTCTTCTCCACACATGAAATATATGCAACCTAAATCAATTTCTAGTTATCAATTTAATAAGTTATGAATCTCGACACTCCAAGTTAACTAGGTCCGCTTAAATTAACCTTCAGATTTCCCTAGAATCATTGAATTGGATGAATATGCATCGCAAACAAATTATTCCTAACAAGTTGTCTATATGAACAGCATGATAAAGATACAAGTTAGAATCATTACGTTCCTTGGAAATCATAAGCATCGACAAGGCATTCGTAACTATGAAAAGCATGATACTCTTGCCAGGAATCTACTTAACACGATCGTGACTAGCGACCTTTACTACTTGCGAATATAAATTCATAACGATTAGGTGAAACAAACTTATATCCTAGCATCAAATTCAAGCACGCAAATTAAGCGTGCACTCTCAATCAACATACAAGAATAAGTTCTAAATCAAACAGTTAAGCAAATTGTATTCACGACTTATGGAACGATAACTGGAAGTAATCAACTTATTTCACATATATAATCATGGTTTTGAATCCCCCCTAGCCAACGGGGGTTTAGTTCCTCATACTCGCAAAGCAAAGTTTATTGAATTGAAACATTGAAAACATAAGAAAGATTACACCTAAAAGTTCCAGCAATCTGCAATATACTAGCAAGCACATTCAAGAGCACTCCTTCCTTCTTGTTGCGGCACCAGGTATGGAGATGGTTTGGATGGGTTTTGGATGATGTAGAATGGTGGAAAAGTGTCTAGGATGGGTGTATGGCACGGCTAGGGGGTTTGGGTTCAGAAAATATGGATTTAGGTCAAGGTTGGGCACGGCAAAGGTAGTGGTGATGGTTCTGGCGTGAATGGGACTGAATAGAGATGTTTGTGGCTGCACAAGAATGTTTATTTAAAGGGATTAGGAAATTAAAACCCTAAGTTATTTTTGGTAAACAGAAATTAAGTCTAAAACTTATCTAAATAGGAAATAGAATCAGAAAATTCAAGGGAATTAGGCTAAGAGGTGCGGCTAGGTTTAGGGAAAGGTGTGAATGACCTAAAATTGATGGGAAAGAGGATCCCTTGCACGGCAAGGGTGTGTGAGAAAGGGTAACCCACGGCAAAGGAAGGGGAAACAAGGAGAAGGTGCGGCAAGGGTCCAAAGGTGGTTTAGAGCCTTTGTCTTATGTCCCAAAGTGCATAAAAGGTAACCAAAGTGGCTGGAAATTAAGGACATTTAGGAATAGGAAAGGTCAACCAAAATAGGAAACCTTGGCTTAACTTTCCTACTTCAAGTAGGAATCCTTGTTGGAGTAGGAATCCTTGTTCTTCTAGGAATCCTCAAATGAGTAGGAATCCTTCTTCAATTAGGAATCGTTTGTTGATTAGGAATCCTTCTGGGATTAGGAAACCAACTTTCTTCAAGACTTCAATTCATCCATTCCTTTTGCTCCAAAAGGCTCCATTTTGCTTCTTTTTGCACACTTTGACCTTAGAACCCGAAAACACACAAAAGTGACTTTAAACACTGAAATAGCTAAGTAAACACAACTTAAATGCACGAGAACAAGCCAATTAAGTAGCATAAATATGCTCCTATCAAATTCCCCCACACTTAGCTTTTGCTAGTCCTCGAGCAAAACAAACAAAAGAAAGGGAAGAAAACGAAACAAACTAACCAAAACAAAACCTAAACCTTCCAACATTTGCCTCAGGGATTTCCAATGCACATGACATGTTAAAGATTGTTATCCCCACATATTTGAGTTCTCTTTACTCGTAAGCACATACTTAATTAAAGCCACTACTTACTAGTTCACAAGTAATCAATTAAAACAATGCTTTGAATGTAGTAACATGCCTTAGAGAATTCCCTCAATTCCTTACAAGATATACACTCTATTTTCACTCAGATTTTCGAACTCCACACCCTACACTAGTCATATGTGAGAAGATTGATGTAGATATGAAAACGAATGCTCACATATATGTTTCACAAAGAACGCAATTTCTAGAGTTAAGAAGCATATTTAGATATGATCTCATGAATGGAATGCTACTACTTAGATGCGAGAACCAGTGACACCATATGCTCATACCAAATTCAAACTCCACAAATTGAAACACATAACACTCAAGATAGAAGTTAAGGGTTGTAATGGGGCTTGGGGTGTTGGTTAACAAGGAAAGGATAAGGAAAACAAACGTTCTTCAAGCGATAGTAAGCAAAGTAATGAAATTGAGACTTAGAATTCACTTAGATTGCAGAAATTAACTTTAACACACAAGGGGGAGACTTAAACAACTCCTTAGGGTCAAATTCATTGTTTTGGACCCTTACTTCAACAAACAATACTTTGGAACTCTTTTTCTCAACTTTTTAACTCTTTTTTCTTTTTCCTCGAATTTTTTTTTTCTTTTTTTTGTTCTTTTCTTTGCCGTGCCTATGGCACACAATTTCTCACGAAAAAATACTTCCCCCACACTTAGTTTCTGTCAACATAGATCAAAAGGAATTCAATTCGAATCATGCTTTACTATGCTTTTAAGAACAAGGGTATGGATGGTCCTAAACTAGGCTAGGTGAGGAAAACATGGGTTAACAAATAATGAAGGCTAACAAGGCTCAATGGAGTTAAAACCTACAAATCACAATGACATAGGGCACACGGCTTTTTGGTTAACGTGGTGGTCACTACACAACTTCATCTTGAATGTGTGTTATGCAAATCAATAACATGCTTTGAATGAAATGGGCATGAGTTCTAGCATTTGGAACTAAATGATGAAACGCCTTCTAAGTAGCAACCAAGCAAAGAATAATGAGATCATGCAACGACTTTAGAAAACAAAGAATGCACAGATTTTAACTCTCCAAATAAACGTTTAAGCTCAAGTCTCACAAGGTTGTAGCGTTAGTTTGAGTTCCTTCCTTCAAGCATGTTACAAAAACTGATTTTTTTTCTTTATGATTGCATGTGAATTCATAAGTTATAACTACAACTAAGCATAAACAAAGAGTAAATCAAACTTTCATCCATGTTAATCACTCTCTTTAACAGCCATGTAATTACAAACCGAATCCTCATCATTGTGTTGGAAGGTACCCTAAGACACAAACAAACACACAAAAACAACTCTTTTTGGGTTTTTAAAACAAATTTTTCAAATTTTTATGTGATTTTCGGATTTTTACTTCAAAACACACTAAAAGACACCAAAACTGCTCAAAAGCACTTAAAAACAGCAAAGAACAAGTCTCCAAGTTAAGGGTGATAAAATCCCACGAATTTGCATCTAAAACACTTATTTACCCCCCCCCCCCCACACTTAAATCAAACATTGTCCTCAATGTTTCAAGCATAAAACCACACTAAACAAAAAGAAACACACAATCAGCAAGTAAATAAATAAACTGGCAGATTATAAACAACAACAAAGAGAAGGGTTTTAGGAACGCAAATCTGGAATTGGAGTGATGCCTATGGCTTCCTTTGTTGTATGCATGGGTTGCCTCCCAAGTAGCGCTTTCTTTAACGTCGTAAAGCCGGACGAAAAGCCTATTCACTCTCCATTTGTGCCCACGGCACCCAAAGAAATATCATCCACGGTTTGTTCAACAAAGTTCTCATAATATGGCTTCAAACGGTGTCCGTTCACTTGGAATTCATGACCTGTTTTGAGACTTTGAATCTGGATGGCACCATAAGAAGATACGTTAGTAATAACAAACGGTCCAATCCACTTAGATCGTAACTTACCGGGAAACAACCGTAAACGAGAATTAAATAGCAACACTTTCTGCCCAATTGTGAATGTTTTCCCTCTAATCATCTTGTCATGAAATGCCTTGGTCTTCTCTTTATAAATTCGAGCATTCTCATAAGCATCATGCCTAATCTCTTCAAGCTCGTTCAATTGAAGCGTTCGATGATTTCCAGCCATGTCCACATCCATATTGAAAGTCTTGACTGCCCAATGGGCCTTGTGTTCAAGCTCCACGGGTAGATGGCATGGTTTGCCATAGACTAGCCGAAATGGGGACATGCCAATGGGCGTCTTGTAAGCCGTTCGATATGCCCATAATGCATCGTCTAACCGTAAGCTCCAATCCTTCCTTGTAGGCCCAACAGTCTTCTCAAGAACTTGTTTGATCTCACGGTTGGAAACCTCGGCTTGGCCATTTGTTTGAGGATGGTAAGATGTGGATACTTTATGATTGAGATTGTACTTCCTCAACAACGCCTCAATGGTCCGGTTGCAAAAGTGAGACCCCCCATCACTAATGATCACACGTGGCATGCCAAACCTTGCAAAGATGTTAGTTCCAATAAAATCTGCAACCACTTTAGAATCATTAGTCCGGGTGGCTTTTGCTTCCACCCACTTTGACACATAATTAACCGCAAGTAATATATACATGAAACCATACGAAGAAGGAAAGGGACCCATAAAATCAATACCCCAAACATCAAAAATTTACACATTTAGGATAGAAACTTGCGGCAATTGGTCCTTGGCACTTATATTTCCGGTTCTTTGACATTTATCACATGTCAAGCAAAAAGTTCTAGCATCCTTAAAGATACTAGGCCAATAAAATCCACATTGTAACACTTTATGAGCTGTTCTTTGCGTGCCAAAATGTCCCCCACATGCATATGAATGACAAAATGTTAAAATAGATTGAAATTCAGATTCATTCACACAACGTCGTACAATCTGATCGGGACAAAATTTCCAAAGGTATGGATCATCCCAAACATAAAACCTAGCATCCTTTTTAAGCTTATCACTTTGATTCCTATTAAGTGTGCTAGGGATATGTTTAGATACCAAAAAGTTCACCAAATCTGCATACCAAGGCTCACTTACGTGGATAGCCATTAGTTGCTCATCGAGGAAGGTTTCAGAAATTGGCGATGCGTCCTCATGCACCATTCGACTTAGGTGGTCAGCCACTACATTCTCCACGCCCTTCTTATCCCGAATCTCAATGTCAAACTCTTGTAGAAGCAACATCCATCGAATTAGTCTAGGCTTGGCCTCCTTTTTCGTGAGCAAATACTTGAAAGCTGCATGATCTAGAGATAATAACTTTAGTACCAAGTAAATATGATCGGAACTTATCTAATGCAAATACCACAGCAAGTAATTCTTTTTCAGTGGTTGAGTAATTTAATTGAGCATCATTTAGTGTCCTAGATGCATAATAAATAACATGAGGTTGTTTGTTCTTTCGCTGCCCCAAAACAGCACCAATCGCATAGTCCAAAGCATCGCACATCAACTCGAATGGAAGGCTCCAATCTGGAGGTGTGATAATGGGAGCCGAAGTGAGAGCTTCCTTTAAGTGCTTGAATGCCGTGGAGCATGCCTCATCAAACTCAAAAGTCACCTCTTTCTGAAGTAATCTGCAAAGTGGCTGTGCAATCTTGGAGAAATCCTTTATGAAACGCCTATAAAAACCTGCGTGACCAAGAAACGAACGAACCTCTCTAACCGAAGTTGGAGAGGGTAAGTGACGAACAAGGTCTACCTTAGATTTATCCACTTCAATGCCTTTTTCAGAAATAATATGTCCTAGAACAATACCTTGCTTAACCATGAAGTGACATTTTTCCCAATTAAGCACAAGATTCGTTTCAACACAACGTTTCAAAATTAAGGTCAGATTATTCAAGCAACGATCAAATGAATTACCAAACATGCTAAAATCATCCATGAATATCTCAATAATCTTCTCCACATAATCAGAAAATATACTTACCATGCAACGTTGAAATGTCGCAGGGGCATTGCACAAACCAAATGGCATGCGCCTATATGCAAAGGTGCCAAATGGGCACGTGAAAGTTGTCTTTTCCTGGTCCTCCGGAGCTATCACAATTTGGTTATATCCAGAATATCCATCAAGAAAGCAATAAAATTGATAACCGGCTAACCTTTCTAACATTTGGTCCAAGAATGGCAAAGGAAAGTGATCCTTCCTTGTCATGGCATTTAACTTCCTGTAATCAATACAAACACGCCAACCGGTCACAACACGAGTGGGTACAAGCTCTTGTTCTTCATTCTTCACCACCGTGACTTCGGACTTCTTTGGAACAACCTGCACAGGTGACAGCCAACGACTATCAGAAATAGGATATATAACACCACAATCAAGCAATTTTATAACCTCATTTTTGACTACTTCCAACATAGGCGGATTAAGGCGACGTTGAGCCTCGTGAGATGGTTTGGCTCCCTCCTCCAGTAGGATGCGATGCATGCACGTGGTGGGACTAATGCCTTTAATATCCGCCAAGGTCCATCCAATGGCAGATTTGTGCTCCTTTAACACCCTTATCAGCTTTTCTTCTTCTTGGGCCGTGAGTGAGCTAGATATGATGACGGGTAGTGTTTGATCTTCTCCCAAGAAAACATACTTCAAGTGACTAGGTAATGGCTTCAACTCAAGTGTAGGTGGCTGCACAATGGATGGAAGTAACTTGTTAGCCAAAACCGAATCTAAAATTAAGAGTGGAGACTTACCAGAATGTGATGGCAATGACTCGAGGGCCGCGACCATGACACACACTTCACCACAAGGGGGCACGGCCATATTGTCAAATTCTATGCCGTGGGTTGCATGGATTCCCCCACACTTGTTTCTTGCTCATATGCCGTGCACTAAGGCCATTTCTAGTGCATCGTCGTTCATTCGATCCAAGTGTACCTGTGCCAAAGAATCAACAATGTCAATAGCAAAACAAGAGTGGTCCTCCATTGGGTATTTAATGGTTTCAGAAAGATTAAAACAAATAATGTCCCCATCAAACTCCATGGTTAGTGTTCCCATAAACACGTCTATCTTTGTTCTCGCTGTTTTCATGAATGGGCGGCCTAGCAAGACTGGCAATGATTGAGCATGGCTCGAATCCTCCATTTCTAAGACATAAAAATCTGCAGGAAAGATAAGATGATTTACCTGCACTAAAACATCCTCAAGGACTCCCTTGGGATAAGCGTTAGAACGATCGGCCAATTGAATTATAACGCCATCTTGTTTTAACTCACCAAGGTTCATTGATGCATAAATGGAATATGGCATAACATTAATAGAAGCACCTAAATCTAACATGCATTGTTCAAATCTAGTGTTTCCAATTACGCATGGGATAGTAAAGCTCCCTGGATCCTTACACTTTGGAGGTAACTTTCGTTGCAAAACCGCGGATACATTTTCACTTACTTTCACAACTTCTTTGTTTGAAATTCTTTTCCTAGTTGTGCATAACTCTTTTAAAAACTTTGCGTACCTGGGCACTTGCTTAATAGCATCAAGTAAAGGAATGTTTACTTGGACTTTTCGAAAGGTATCCAAAATGTCCTTTTCGCTTTCTTCCTTCTTCGATTGTGCAAATCTGCGAGGGAAAGGTACATTGGGCAAATTAGTGTTCGAAATCACAACATTTGGGACACACTTACCTGAGGTGGACGGATGGGATGTCTTAGATGGCTGCGGCATGGGTGATGGTACCCTTGTCGTGGGGTAGGTGTGCTCCTCTTCTTCGAGTTGTATCTTCTCATCTTCCTTGTTTCTCACCTCTTTTCCACTTCGTAGTGTGATAGCCTTCGCAGATTCGAAACCACCCTTGGGATTGACCACCGTAGTGCTTGGTAACATACCATTTTCACGGAATTGTCCCAAAAACTCGGCCATTTGGCCCATTTGCTTCTTTAGCACATTAACCTCCTTTGCTTGGTTCTGCATTCCCTGCGCCATGGTGGTTAGTAACTGATATGTTTTATCGTCATTCATAGACGTACCTGGGTTGGTTTGGGATGATTGTGCCTGAGGAGGTGGTTGTGGTGCCATTGGCCTTGGAAAGAAACCCGGGGGTTGTCGGAATCCACTTTGTTGGCCATATTGTGGTGCCTCTCTCCATCTGAAATTGGGGTGGTCATGCCATCCCTGATTGTATGTGTTGGAGAAAGGATCCCCCCTTGGTTGGTTTTGATTCCCATAACCCACAGCATTGGCAGATTCCCACCCTCCATTCTCAATTAATTGAGGGCATTGATCAGATTGGTGTCCTTGAATGGAGCATACACCACAAATTGTAGCTCCTTGCGTTTTTGGGCCTTCAACCAATTGCGATAACATAGACGTAAGGTTAGCCATTTGGGATTGTAACTCAGAAATAGAACTTACCTCATTTACATGATGTGGCCGTGGGGTGTCTCTTTGCCCAACACCTTCATATTGTTGTGCATTGAGTGCTCGATTCACAATGAGAGTTTTGGCATCCCTTGGTGTCTTGTCCACTAGAGCTCCTCCCGCGGACGCATCCAACATTTGTCGTTCAAGTGGTAAAAGACCTTCGTAAAAGTATTGAAGAAGTAGCTCCTCCTTCATCTGATGCTGTGGACAAGAAGCAACAAGTGATTTAAATCGTTCATAATAAGATGGAAAATATTCACCTGGGCTTTGCTGAATTCCACTAATCTTCTTGCGAAGAAGAATGACTCGTGATGTCGGGAAGAACTTCTCTAAGAAAGCTCGCTGCATGCTCTCCCATGATGTGACAGTGCCGGGAGCCAACTCATACAACCAATCCTTTGCCTTCTCCAACAAAGAAAAGGGAAAGGCCTTCATCTTCAATATGTTGTTGTCCACGTTCACAGGTGTCATACTCGAGCATACTACTTCGAACTCCTTTAAATGCTTATTGGGGTCCTCCATTGATAACCCATGGAACTTGGGTATATGATGTAGCAAACTTGACTTCAACTCAAATTCATCGGTCTTATCAGGGGCTGCCCTAGGGTATTGGATGCAAAGAGGGGCTGCATTGGCCAAACTCGAGGCAGAAAGCTCCTTGATGGTTCGATTGTCGGCTGCCATGGTTGGTACTTCTTCTTCAACTCTTGCCGTGGCCTCTTCTTCAACCTCAACTTCTTGCTCTTCTAATTCAGGTTCGGGACTAGGAGGATTAGACTTGTGCAATTGCTTTTTCCTTCTCAACGTCCTCTCAAAATCACCGTCAAAGTCGAAGATATGCTCACGAACAGGTTGTGAGCTACGGGTCATAAACTAGTACCTACACACAAGAGCAAACAAGGTTAGTAACCAACTTAATATACTCGGCACAAGTAAGGAAATAAGGTGCCTATACACGGCACAAAAACAAAACACACACACACGGTGCAAAATTCAAAAACAAAACAGAAAGTGAACAATTTAAACAAGACTCAAGACAAGGGATTAGCAACTTTGCTAATCCCCGGCAACGGCGCCAAAATTTGATGTGAAAATTATATTAACACACAAATTAAACCCTATTTGTGACAATTGTAGTAACGATGTAAGTAAGGATCGTTCTAACCGGGGATTAACTAGGGGTACTAATCACTTGAAAAACTGAATTAGAAACGTAAAAACAAAGTTTAGAATACTAGATTAGACTCAAAGAATGTAAATTTAAAAGTTAAAACACCAAAACAAAGCAAAGGAACGAAAACAGCAAATAAACACTCAAAACTGCCTTAAAAGCACAATCTGGGCAGTTTTGAGTACTAACACAAATTGGGACGAATTTATGTTATAACTTGACTCAAAACACTAGAAAACATAAACTAACACACTTTCTAACTAATCTAGGACTCTAAAATAAAGGGGGACTTTGTTTTGACGAAAATTAAAATAAAGAAAACAGATTGGAAAATAGGGCAGATTATAAAACAAAAACAGATTGTAAAATAAAATTGTAATGAATCAATGGATGATGGACTAGCTAAGGGGTTCTTCTCCACACATGAAATATATGCAACCTAAATCAATTTCCAGTTATCAATTTAATAAGTTATGAATCTCGACACTCCAAGTTAATTAGGTCCGCTTAAATTAACCTTCAGATTTTCCTAGAATCATTGAATTGGATGAATATGCATCGCAAACAAATTATTCCTAACAAGTTCTCTATATGAACAGCATGATAAAGATACAAGTTAGAATCATTACGTTCCTTGGAAATCATAAGCATCGACAAGGCATTCGTAACTATGAAAAGCATGATACTCTTGCCAGGAATCTACTTAACACGATCGTGACTAGCGACCTTTACTACTTGCGAATATAAATTCATAACGATTAGGTGAAACAAACTTATATCCTAGCATCAAATTCAAGCATGCAAATTAAGCGTGCACTCTCAATCAACATACAAGAATAAGTTCTAAATCAAACGGTTAAGCAAATTGTATTCACGACTTATGCAACGATAATTGGAAGTAATCAACTTATTTCACATATATAAACATGGTTTTGAATCCCCCCCTAGCCAAGGGGGGTTTAGTTCCTCATACTCGCAAAGCAAAGTTTATTGAATTGAAACATTGAAAACATAAGAAAGATTACACCTAAAAGTTCCAGCAATCTGCAATAGACTAGCAAGCACATTCAAGAGCACTCCTTCTTCCTTCTTGTTGCGGCACCAGGTATGGAGATGGTTTGGATGGGTTTTGGATGATGTAGAATGGTGGAAAAGTGTCTAGGATGGGTGTATGGCACGGCTAGGGGGTTTGGGTTCAGAAAATATGGATTTAGGTCAAGGTTGGGCACGGCAAAGGTAGTGGTGATGGTTCTGGCGTGAATGGGACTGAATAGAGATGTTTGTGGCTGCACAAGAATGTTTATTTAAAGGGATTAGGAAATTAAAACCCTAAGTTAGTTTTGGTAAACAGAAATTAAGTCTAAAACTTATCTAAATAGGAAATAGAATCAGAAAATTCAAGGGAATTAGGCTAAGAGGTGCGGCTAGGTTTAGGGAAAGGTGTGAATGACCTAAAATTGATGGGAAAGAGGATCCCTTGCACGGCAAGGGTGTGTGAGAAAGGGTAACCCACGGCAAAGGAAGGGGAAACAAGGAGAAGGTGCGGCAAGGGTCCAAAGGTGGTTTAGAGCCTTTGTCTTATGTCCCAAAGTGCATAAAAGGTAACCAAAGTGGCTGGAAATTAAGGACATTTAGGAATAGGAAAGGTCAACCAAAATAGGAAACCTTGGCTTAACTTTCCTACTTCAAGTAGGAATCCTTGTTGGAGTAGGAATCCTTGTTCTTCTAGGAATCCTCAAATGAGTAGGAATCCTTTTTCAATTAGGAATCCTTTGTTGATTAGGAATCCTTCTGGGATTAGGAAACCAACTTTCTTCAAGACTTCAATTCATCCATTCCTTTTGCTCCAAAAGGCTCAATTTTGCTTCTTTTTGCACACTTTGACCTTAGAACCCGAAAACACACAAAAGTGACTTTAAACACTGAAATAGCTAAGTAAACACAACTTAAATGCACGAGAACAAGCCAATTAAGTAGCACAAATATGCTCCTATCACATTCGAAGGCACAACATTAGTAGAAACTGAATTTGACACATTCTTACCTTTATTGGACAAATTGGACAGTTTAGGGCCCTTGGAGACTTGCGGCAAAGGTACTTCCACCTTTGCCGTGGGTTCATGTGATTCCTCCTCTTCCATTCGCAACATTTCATCCTCTTTGTGACCTGTTTTTGATGAAGAACCTGCTCCAACCTCCTTTCCACTTCTTAGGGTGATTGCTTTGGCTGATTCAAACCCTCCCTTTGGATTTGGAATGGTAGAACTAGGGAGTTTTCCTTGGTCTCTAATCTGCCCAACAACTTCGGCAATCTGTCCCATTTGTTTCTCTAGTTGGTCCACCCTTTTGTTTTGATTTTCCTGCCCATTAGTCAAAGTGCTTAGTAACTTAACAAGTGTATCATTATCCAAATCATTACCTGAAGTATTTGGGGCAGATTGTGGTTGGATTTGAGGGGGTGCGTATGGTTTTGTGTAGAAGCCCGGGGGTTGTTGCCTAAAGCCTCCTTATGGTTGGGCTTGTTGTGGCTCTCTCCATTTGAAGTTTGGATGGTCTCTCCACCCCAGATTATACGTGTTGGAATATGGATGATGTCTTGGCTGATTTGGGCTTTGAAACCCAATGGTATTAGTACTCTCCCATCCACCATTCTCGATGAGTTGAGGACACTTTTCGGAAACATGTCCTTGGATAGAACATACGCCACACACCAAGGGTCCTTGAATCTTCATTCCCTCGGCCATCTGTGAAACAATAGAAGTAAGATTAGCTAACTGAGATTGAATATTGGAAGTGGAACTTACATCATGCACTTGTTGCCGTGGGGGTCCTCTTTGGCCTACACCTTCGTATCGTTGAGCGTTCAATGCACTATTAGCAATCAAGATTTTTGCAGCCATGGGTGTTTTGTCCACCAATGCTCCACCCGCCGAGGCATCGAGCATTTGACGTTCTAGTGGTAGGAGCCCTTCGTAGAAGTATTGCAAAAGCAACTCCTCCTTCATCTGATGCTGTGGACAAGAAGCAACAAGTGATTTAAATCGTTCATAATATGTAGGAAAAGACTCACCTTCATCTTGTTGAATTCCACTTATTTTTTTACGAAGAAGAATGATGCGAGAAGTTGGGAAAAACTTCTCCAGATACGCCCTCTTCATACTCTCCCAAGATGTAACTGTACCGAGAGCCAACTCGTATAACCAATCATTGGCCTTGTCCATTAAAGAGAATGGAAAAGCCTTCATCTTTAAAATACTTCTGTCAACGGTAACCGGAGTCATACTTGAGCACACCACTTCAAATTCTTTCAAATGTTTGTTTGGATCCTCCATGGACAGCCCATGGAACTTTGGAATGTGGTGGAGCAAACTTGACTTTAACTCGAACTCTTCGGTTTTACCTTGAGCAGCCGTGGGATATTGGATACACAATGGTGCGGCATTATCCAAACTCGAGGCGGCAAGCTCCTTGAGTGTACGGTTGTCCATGGCTATGCCTTGATCTTCTCCACCCACTTGTGCCGTGGGATCCTCCTTCTGCTGTTGGTTCCTCCTTCTTCTCAAAATTCTCTCGAAATCGTCGTCAAAGTCCAAAATATGCTCATGAACAGGTCGGGAACTTCGAGTCATGCACTAGTACCTAAAAACAAAGAAAACAAAACAAATCAGCAACTTAAACAGAAACTTAAACAAAATGCAATAATTCGAAAGAAAACAATCCAAGAGATTAGCAAAGTTGCTAATCCCCGGCAACGGCGCCAAAATTTGATGTGAGAAATAAGTTAACACACAAAATTAAACCCTCTTTTTATCAATTGTAGCAAAGTATGTAAGTAGGGATCGTTCTAAACCGGGGATTAGGAGGGATTGCTAAACACTTGAAAACTGACTTAGAAATGTAAAAACAAAGTTTAAAACACTAGATTAGACTCAAAGAATGCAAAACTCACTTTTAAAATGCTAAAACAAACCAATAACTCAAAACAGCAACTAGAAGACTCAAAACTGCCTTAAAAACACTTTCTGGACAGTTTTGAACACAAAGTACCAATTTGGACGAATTTGGGTTTTAACTTGTACCAACACACTTTCTAACTAATCTAGGACTTCAAAATAAATGGGGAATTCATTTGGACGAAAATGAACTAAATGGACAGATTGCAAGGAAAACAGATTGTAACACAAAGTTATGAATAATCAATGGATGATGGAATGGCTAAGGGGTTCTTCTCCACACATGAAATATATGCAACCTAAATCAATTTTCAGTTATCAATTTAATAAGTTATGAATCTCGACACTCCAAGTTAATTAGGTCCGCTTAAATTAACCTTCAGATTTCCCTAAAATCATTGAATTGGATGAATATGCATTGCAAACAAATTATTCCCAACAAGTTCTTTATATGAACAGCATGATAAAGACACAAGTTAGAATCATTACGTTCTTTGGAAAGCATAAGCATCGACAAGGCATTCGTAACTATGAAAAGCATGATACTCTTGCCAGGAATTTACTTAACACGATCGTTACCAGCTGATAGGAGCATATTTATGCGACTTAGTGGGCTTGTTCTTGTGCATTTATGTTGTTTTTCTTTAGTTATTTCAGTGTTTAAAGTCATTTTCATGCCATTTCAGGTTTCAGAGACAAAGTATGCAAAGAAGTGCGAAATGGAGCATTTTAGAGCAAAATTGAGCTGGAATGTTGTGTATGCTAATGGAGCACAAGAAATGGACGAGTTTGAAGGTCAAAGGAGCTTAAGAAATGAAGAAATGAAAGTGAAGAACAAAGAATTCAGATTTGGAAACCAAAGTTTCTAAAGTTGGAAGTTTCTATTCTTGGAGGTTTCCATTTTCGAGAGTTTCTATTCTTGACTTTGGGCTTTTAGATGACCTAAACCCTAATTCCTTGTGGATCTTCACCCTATGCCGCACATGGGCCTTCTAGAAACACTTTGCCTTGCCTTGCAAGGGTTTCTAGAAACCCTAACCTTAACCCTAACCCTAGCCGCACCCTAGGCCCTTTTTCTCACTAAAATTCTGATTGTTTTAACCTATTTTCTGGTGGATTTGGGCTTCTAGAAACCCTAATCTGATTGCTAGGGTTTTGAAGTGCCTATATATACTCATTAAACCCTTTTGGCCGAAGAGATCATCTCCCATACACAATCATTCACGCCAGAAATCTGCCCTTGATTTCTACCGCACCTTCCCATCACCAAAGTCCCAAAATTCTGCCCAAAATCATCCCTAGCCATACCCCCATCAACCCTAAACCTTTCCATACCATTCCCCATCCATTCTACACCACAAATAACCCAAAAAACCTGTTCTAAACTTCTCTGCCGTAGCAAGGAGGAAGGAGAATTCGTCCCAATTTGTGTTAGGAATCCATCTTCAATTAGGACTCCTTTATTGATTAGGAATCCTTCATGTAAGCCCTTTCCTACCTCAACTAGGAAACTTTGTATCTTCAATTCTTCAACTTCAAAACACATTCCTAACTTCATCAATCCCTCAAATTCGTCCATCCCTTGTGCTTCATGTGCATGAACTCCATTTTTGCCCAATTTCGCTCCAAAATGCTCCAAATTGCATCCTTTTGCTCACTTTGTCTCTAAAACCTGAAAACACATGAAAATAGCTTAAAAGACTAACTTAACTAAGAAAACACAACATAAATGCATAAGA
This sequence comes from Malus x robusta, assembly GCA_963082935.1. Classification (NCBI taxonomy): domain Eukaryota; kingdom Viridiplantae; phylum Streptophyta; class Magnoliopsida; order Rosales; family Rosaceae; genus Malus; species Malus x robusta. The sequence continues at coordinate 15,276,763 of OY720325.1, read as the reverse complement.
ACTAACTAACTAAGGCGCATAAATATGCTCCTATCACTCTCCATACTTCAGAAATTCGCCAAAATAGTTTTCCCCACCTTGCCGCAGCCACCATCACCCTAATACCTTTTAGCCGCCACTTCTCCATCCATTCCAGCAACTTTCCATCCTTGCCGCAGCCATTCCTTTACTCCAGCCACCATTATACACCTCCATACACCACCCATACCCCTTGCCGCACCACCATACCATCCTAACTCCCTTCCTAAACCAAAATCACATCCAAAAATCCCTTAAACCCTCTCTGCCGCAACAAGGAGAAGAAGAAAGAGGAGCTTGACGTGCAGAAATTCAAAGTGGAATTGTTAGGCGTTTTAGGTGTAATCTTTCTTATGTCTTCGATGTTTCAATTCAATAAACTTTGTGTTGTGAGTATGAGGAACTAAACCCCCTTAGTTGGGGGGTAATTCGAAACCATGTACATGCTTGCAATATGATTTGATTACATTCAGTTGTTATTTCATAAGTTGTGGATTCAATTCGTTCATCTATTTGATTGATAACTTATTTGTGTATGTTGATTGAGAGTGCACGCTTAGTTTTCATGCATGAATATGATGCTAGATTATGAGGGAGTTTCACCTAATAGTTACAATCTTATAATCACAAGTAGTGAAGGTCGCTTGAAAACGATCGCGTTGAATGAATTCTTGGCATAAGTTTCATGCAATTCATAGTAAAGAATGCTTCGTCACTGCTTATGTTTTTCATAGAACTTAATGATTCTTGCTTGTATCTCTATTATGCAATTCATGTAGGGAACTTGTAGGGAATGTTTTGGGTTGTCGTATGCAATCATCCAACTTAATAACTTGTGGAAAAACTGAGGGTTAATTAGTGCAATTCAAGGTTAATTTGGGGCGTTGAGTATTTATAATTTATTGGAAGAACAACTGAAAATTGTTTTGTTTGCAAGTGTGACATGTGTGGAGAAGAACCTCCTAACTAGCCTTTTATCCATTCTTTTCATCCAAAAACGTTTTACAATCTGTTTAGTTTTAAGTTTCTGTTTTGTTTTCAATTTTCGTCCAAAACAAATCCCCCTTTATTTTGAAGTCTTAGATTAGTTAGAAAGTGTTTTGATTTGTGTTTCTAAGTGTTTTAATTCAAGTTTTCACCCAAATTCGTCCAAGTTCTTGTTAGGTTCTCAAAACTGCCCAGAAAGTGGTTTTTAGGCAGTTTTGAGTCATTAGGTTGCTGTTTTGAGTTTTAGGTTTGTTTAAGTGTTTTAACCTTTAGTTTTGCATTCTTTGAGTCTAGTTTAGTGTTTTAAACTTTGTTTTTGAGTTTTTAAGTCAGTTTCCAAGTGTTTAGCAATCCCTCCTAATCCCCGGTCTAGAACGATCCCTACTTACATCTTTACTACAATTTGACAAAAAGAGGGTTTAATTTGTGTGCTTATCTATTTCACATAAAAAAACCACTCCAAGCCATTGGGTTCCATAAACCTTCAATGGAGCATCGTCCGGCTGTACGACGTTAAAGCAAGCGCTACTTGGGAGGCAACCCATGCATTCAACAAAGGAAGACCGAGAAAGCACTCCAATTCCAGATTTGCGTTCCTAAACTCTTCTCTTTGTTGTTGATTTCGTTTCTGCCATGTTAGGTTGTTGGATGTTGTTTTGTTTGTTTGTTTGTTATTTGTGCCCTCTAGGTCTTCGTCCGGCTGTACGACGTTAAACAAGCACTTCTTGGGAGGCAACCCATGCATTCAACAAAGGAAGACCTAGAGGGCACTCCAATTCCAGATTTGCGTTCCTAAACCCTTCTCTTTGTTGTTTATTTCGTTTCTACCATGTTTAGTGTGTTAAGTTGCTGTTAGATTGGTTACTTGTTCGTTGTGTTAGTTTATGCTTGTAACCAAAGTGTTTTGATGCAAATTCGTAGGGTTTTATCACCCATAATTTCAAATGTTGTTCCTTGCTGTTTTTAGGTGTTTTTAGGCTGTTTTGATGTGTTTTAGTATATGTTGTTCTAAAAATCCGAAAAATTCAAAAAAAAAAAATTGAAAAAATTGTTTTGAAAACCCAAAAAGAGTTGTTTTAAAGTTGTTTTTGTGTGTTGTTTGTGTCTTAGGGTACCTTCCAACACAATGATGAGGATTCGGTTTGTAATTGCATGATTGTTAAAAAGAGTTATAAACATGGATGAAAGTTTGATTTACTCTTTGTTTATGCTTGGTTGTGGTTATAACTTATGAATTCACATGTAATCATAAAGAAAAAAAAATTAGTTTTTGTAACATGCTTGAAGGAAGGAACTCGAACAAACGCTACAACCTTGTGAGACTTGAGCGTAAACGTTTATTTGGAGAGTTAAAATCTGTGCATTCTTGTTTTCTAAAGTCGTTGCATGATCTCATTATTCTTTGCTTGGTTACTACTTAGAAGGCGTTTCATCATTTAGTTCCAAATGCTAGAACTCATGCCAATTTCATTCAAAACATGTTATTGAATTACATAACACATATTGAAGATGAAGTTAGTAGTTACCACCATAGCCAAAAAGCCTTCATTCCATGCATTTGTGTTTGTAGGATTAACCCCGTTGAGCCTTGTTTAGCCTATGTTTTCTTCGTTAACCCACATTATCTTCACCTAGCCTAGATTAGGATTATCCATACCCTTGTTCTTAGAACGTAGTTAAGCATGACTCAAGATGAATTCCTTTGATCGTGGTATTGCAGAAACATGAGTGTGGGGGAAGGAACTTTTGTGTGCCAAAATAAATAGAAGGGTACGGGTTAGAAAAAAAAAAAAAAAAAAAAAAAAAAAAGAAAAAAAAAGAAAAAAAGAAAAATTCGTGCAAAATAGAAAGGAAAAAAGAAAAAAGTTGTGAAAAGAATGAAAAGGAGTTGGAAGAGCATAAAATGAGCTCTAAGTTGTTGGTTATTGAAGAAAGGGTCCAAAACGTTGCATTTGACCCTAAGTATGCATGCGTATTCCCCTTTGTGTTTAAAATTTGTTTTCTGCACTCTAAAGTGAATTCTAAGTGTCAATTTCATTGCTTTGCTTACTATTGTTTTAAGAACGTTTGTTTATCCTTTACCCTTCTTTGTTAGCCAACTCCCCTAGCCCCGTTACAACCCTTCACTTCAATCTTGAGTGTTATGTGTTTCAATTTGTGGAGTTTAAGATTGGTATGAGCATATGGTGTCACTGGTTCTCGCATCTAAGTAGTAGCATTCCATTCATGAGATCATATTGATAAACATGCTTATTAACTCCGAAAAGTGCTTCCTTTGTTATACATATATGTGAGCATTCGTTTTCATATTTACATCAATCTTCTTACATATAACTAGTGTAGGGTGTGTAGTTAGAAAATCTGAGTGAAAATTGAGTGCATATCTAGTAAGGAATTGAGCAAATTCTCTAAGGTATGTTACTACATTCAAAACATCGTTTTAAATGGTTAAATGTGAACTAGTTAGTGGTGACTATGATTAAGTATGTGCTTAAGTGTGAAGATGACTAAAATCTGTGGGAGTGATGATTTTTAACATGTCATGTGCATTGGAAATCCCTGAGACAAATGTTGGAAGGTTTAGATTGTGATTGTTGTTTTGTTTTGTTTCTTTGTTTTGCTCGAGGACTAGCAAAAGCTAAGTGTGGGGGAATTTGATAGGAGCATATTTATGCGACTTAGTGGGCTTGTTCTTGTGCATTTATGTTGTTTTTCTTTAGTTATTTCAGTGTTTAAAGTCATTTTCATGCCATTTCAGGTTTCAGAGACAAAGTATGCAAATAAGTGCGAAATGGAGCATTTTAGAGCAAAATTGAGCTGGAATGTTGTGTATGCTAATGGAGCACAAGAAATGGACGAGTTTGAAGGTCAAAGGAGCTTAAGAAATGAAGAAATGAAAGTGAAGAACAAAGAATTCAGATTTGGAAACCAAAGTTTCTAAAGTTGGAAGTTTCTATTCTTGGAGGTTTCCATTTTCGAGAGTTTCTATTCTTGGCTTTGGGCTTTTAGATGACCTAAACCCTAATTCCTTGTGGATCTTCACCCTATGCCGCACATGGGCCTTCTAGAAACACTTTGCCTTGCCTTGCAAGGGTTTCTAGAAACCCTAACCTTAACCCTAACCCTAGCCGCACCCTAGGCCCTTTTTCTCACTAAAATTCTGATTGTTTTAACCTATTTTCTGGTGGATTTGGGCTTCTAGAAACCCTAATCTGATTGCTAGGGTTTTGAAGTACCTATGTATACTCATTAAACCCTTTTGGCCGAAGAGATCATCTCCCATACACAATCATTCACGCCAGAAATCTGCCCTTGATTTCTACCGCACCTTCCCATCACCAAAGTCCCAAAATTCTGCCCAAAATCATCCCTAGCCGTACCCCCATCAACCCTAAACCTTTCCATACCATTCCCCATCCATTCTACACCAAAAATAACCCAAAAAACCTGTTCTAAACTTCTCTGCCGTAGCAAGGAGGAAGGAGAATTCTTGGATGCGCTTGCTGCCAAGTTGGAGCTGATAGGAGCATATTTATGCGCCTTAGTTAGCTAGTTCTTATGCATTTTTGTTATGTTTTCTTCGTTAAAGTAGTCTTTTAAGCTACTTTCATGTGTTTTCAGGGTTAAAGGACATATTACATGAAATGGTGCAATTTGGAGCTTTTGGAGCAAAACTGAGCTGGAATGTGGTGTATGCAAATGGAGCACGAGGAATGGACGAGTTTGAAGGTCAAAGGAGCTTAAGAATGAAGAAATGAAAGTGAAGAACTAAGAATTCGGAATTGGAAACCAAAGTTTCTAAAGTTGGAAGTTTCTATTCTTGGAGGTTTCCAATTTCGAGAGTTTCTATTCTCGGCTTTGGGCTTTTGAATGACCCATCTTTGCCTCTTGGACCTATGCCGCACCTAACCCTAACCCTAGCCCACTTAATCAGCCGCACCTAGGCCTTGTTCACATGAAAAAAATCTGATTACTTACCCTAAGCCCATGCCGCACCTAATGTTCTAGAAACCCTAGTTTTTGGTGGATTTTCTAACCCTAGCCGCACCTAAACCCTAGCCCATTTGTCTAACCTGATTTCTTTAGGGTTTGGCTGCCTATATATATGTGTTTTACCTCCCTTGGCCGAATATCGCCCCTCCACAATCCAGAAAATAATCATTCACGCCAGATTTCATCTCCCCACCTTTGCCGTGCCCAACCTTCACCCAAATCCATATTTTCTGACCCCAAACCTTCCTAGCCGTGCCATACACCCATCCTAGACATTTTTCCACCATTCTACACCATCCATAACCCCCAAAAACCATCACAAAACCTGGTGCCGCAACCAAGGAAGAGGAGGAAGGTTCTTAGACGTACCTGCTGTGCAATTGGGATCGCTGGACGTCTAGGTGTTTTCTATCTTTTATTTTCAATGTATAAACTTGTTATTCTTTGTGTTGTGATCATGAGGAACTAAACCCCTCTTAGTTAGGGGGTGATTCGAAACCATGTTCATGCTTGCAATATGATTTGATTACATTCAGTTGTTATTTCATAAGTTGTGGATTCAATTCGTTCATCTACTTGATTGATAACTTATTTGTGTATGTTGATTGAGAGTGCACGCTTAGTTTTCATGCATGAATATGATGCTAGATTATGAGGGAGTTTCACCTAATAGTTACAATCTTATAATCACAAGTAGTGAAGGTCGCTTGAAAACGATCGCGTTGAATGAATTCTTGGCATAAGTTTCATGCAATTCATAGTAACGAATGCTTCGTGAATGCTTATGTTTTTCATAGAACTTAATGATTCTTGCTTGTATCTCTATTATGCAATTCATGTAGGGAACTTGTAGGGAATGTTTTGGGTTGTCGTATGCAATCATCCAACTTAATAACTTGTGGAAAAACTGAGGGTTAATTAGTGCAATTCACGGTTAATTTGGGGCGTTGAGTATTTATAATTTATTGGAAGAACAACTGAAAATCGTTTTGTTTGCAAGTGTGTCATGTGTGGAGAAGAACCTCCTAACTAGCCTTTTATCCATCTATTTCACTAAAATCGTTTTTACAATCTGCCCTATTTCCAATCTGTTTTCTTTATTTTAATTTTCGTCCAAAACAAATCCCCCTTTATTTTAGAGTCCTAGATTAGTTAGAAGGTGTGTTAGTTTATGTTTTCTAGTGTTTTGAGTCAAGTTATAACATAAATTCGTCCAAATTTGTGTTAGTACTCAAAACTGCCCAGATTGTGCTTCTAAGGCAGTTTTGAGTGTTTATTTGCTGTTTGGTTCCTTTGCTTTGTTTTGGTGTTTTAACCTTTACTTTTGCATTCTTTGAGTCTAGTTTAGTGTTTTAAACTTTGTTTTTATGTTTTTAAGTCAGTTTTCAAGTGTTTAGCAATCCCTCCTAATCCCCGGTTTAGAACGATCCCTACTTACATCTTTACTACAATTTGACAAAAGAGGGTTTAATTTGTGTGTCAAGTAATTTTCACATCAAATTTTGGCGCCGTTGCCGGGGATTAGCAAAGTTGCTAATCCCTTGGTTCTTTTCTTTTCGTTTAGTTTGTTTTTGTTTTTGTTTTAGTTTCTGACTTAGTTTTGTTTTCCTTGTTTTGTGTTACTTTTGATATTTGATTTAGTTCTCTTCCTTTGATTTAAGGTACTAGAGAAGTAAGACATGGATTTTGCTAATCTTCAAGCTCAATTGGCGAATCTTACTTCTCAAGTGTCGCAGTACGCCGAAAGGGCCACAATGCAAAGTGTCCCTACATTTGGTGCGTCTTATGGGCAAGGATTTCAAGCCAATCAATGTCCACAAAGAGATTGGACTGATCATTCAACTTCTATGTGGTGGGAATCTCAACAAGCTCAACACGAAGCATATTGGCAACCATATGAGGAGTTCTATTCAAGACCTATGCAGCCACCACAACCTCATATACAATATGCTCAGTCAAACTCAAGTTCGTCAATAGATTATAATCAAATTCTTAATGAACTAAATTCTATGGTGCAAGGCTCACAAAATCAAGCCAAGGAGGCTCAACAAGATGCATATTGGCAGCCATATGAGGAGTTCTACACCACGCCTATGCAGCCACCACCGCCTTCCCCACAACAAATCCAATCGAATTCAAGTATGCCTATGAGTTATGTTGAAATTCTTGATGTACTAACCTCTTTGACGCAGGGCTCACAACAAGAAGAATACTCACAGCCATCTGAGAAGTTCTATCAATGGCCATATGCACCACCACAGCCTCCTCCACAATCTTCCCAAACAAGTTCAGATACGTCCTTGGATAATGATACACTTCTTAAGTTACTCACCAATTTGTCTCAGGGGCAAGAAAATCAAACCAAGAGGATGCAAAATCGAGCCAAAAAGATGGATGAATTAGAGAAGCAAGTTGGGCAGATCATGGAGTTCATGGCACAAATTCAAGAACAACGTGAATTCTCTAACGCAAACATTGTAAATCCAATGGAAGATTTTAAAATTACTGAAGCCATCACTTTGGGAAGTGCCATGGAGGTTGGAGCTGAACCAAAGGCGTCCAAACAAAGCCAAGAAGAGGACGAACAGAAGCGTTCTAGGTGTTTTCTTTCTTTGGATTTTAATTTCTAAATTTATGTATCTTTTCCTTGCGAGTATGAGGAACTAAACCCCCCTTGGCTAGGGGGGATTCGAAATACATGTTTATGCTTGCGATATGATTTGATTACTTCTAATTGCGTTTCATAAGTTGTGAATTCAATTTACTTATCTATGTGAATTACATTGATTTGTGTGTGTTGGTTGAGAGTGCACGCTTAATTATCATGCATAAATTGAATGCTAGGATATAAGGAAATTTCACCTAATCGTTATGGACTTATATTCACAAGTAGTAAAGGTTGATGATCTCAATCGCGTTAAGTTAATTCTTGGCATAAGTTTCATGCAATCATAGTAACAAGTGCTTCGTCAATGCTTATGGTTTTCATAGAACTTAATGATTCTTGCTTGTATCTCTATTATGCAATCATGTAGGGGACTTGTGGGGAATGCTTTGGGTTGTCGTATGCAATCATCCAATTCAATAACGTTAGGAAAATCTGAAGGTTAATTTAAGCGGACCTAATTAACTTGGGGCATTGAGAATTCATGGTTTATTGAAAAGCAATTGGAAATCGTTTCGTATGCAAGTATAACATGTGTGGAGATGAACCCCTTAGCTAGCTTTCCATCCATTGTTTCAAACCAATTTCGTTTTAGAATCTGTTTTGATTTACAAGTTTATGTTTTGTTTTCAATTTCGTAAAAACCAAATCCCCCTTTGTTTTCAAGTGTCAAATTAGTTAGAAAGTGTGTTAGTTTGTGTTTTTAAGTGTTTTGAGTCAAGTTAAAACCCATTTTCGTCCAAATCTTGTTTAGAGTCCAAAACTGCCCAGATTGTGGTTTTAAGGCAGTTTTGAGTGTTTCTAGGCTGTTTTGAGTCTTTTAGTTTGTTTTGGTGTTTTAAAGTTTAGTTTTGCATTCTTTGAGTCTAGTTTAGTGTTTTCAACTTGTTTTTACGTATTTGAGTCAGTTTTCAAGTGATTTTGCAATCCCTCATAATCCCCGGCCTAGAACGATCCCTACTTACGTATTTTGCTACAATTGATAAAAAGAGGGTTAATTTGAGTGCTAGTTAATTTGTGTGTTTCAATTTGTGGAGTTTAAAATTGGTATGAGCATATGGTGTCACTGGTTCTCTCATCTAAGTAATAGCATTTCATTCATGAGATTATATCTAAACATGCTTATTAACTCCGAAAAGTGCTTTCCTTGTTATACATATATGTGAGCATTCGTATTCATATTTACATCAATCTTCTCACATATAACTAGTATAGGGTGTGTAGTCAGAAAATCTATGTGAAAATTGAGTGCATATCTAGTAAGGAATTGAGCAAATTCTCTAAGGCATGTTACTACATTCAAAATCATGTTTTAATTGGTTAAATGTGAACTAGTACGTGGTGACTATGATTAAGTATGTGCTTAAGTGTGAAGATGACTAAAATCTTTGGGAGTGATGATTTTTAACATGTCATGTGCATTGGAAATCCCTGAGGCAATTGTTGGAAGGTTTAAATTGTGTTTTTGTTTTGTTTTGTTTCTTTGTTTTGCTCGAGGACTAGCAAAAGCTAAGTGTGGGGGAATTTGATAGGAGCATATTTATGCGACTTAGTTGGCTTGTTCTTAAGCATTTATGTTGTTTTTCTTTAGTTATTTTAGTGTTTAAAGTCATTTTCGTGCAATTTTAGGTTTAGAGACGAAGTATGCAAAGAAGTGCAAAATGGAGCATTTTAGAGCAAAATTGAGCTGGAATGGAGTGTATGCTAATGGAGCACAAGGAATGGACGAGTTTGAAGGTCAAAGGAGCTTAAGAAATGAAGAAATGAAAGTGAAGAACAAAGAATTCAGATTTGGAAACCAAAGTTTCTAAAGTTGGAAGTTTCTATTCTTGGAGGTTTCCATTTTCGAGAGTTTCTATTCTTGGCTTTGGGCTTTTAGATGACCTAAACCCTAATTCCTTGTGAACCCTAACCCTAGCCGCACCTAGGCCTCTAGAATATCTGATTTCCTTGCCTTGCAAGGCATTCTAGAAGGCCCATCTCTAAACCCTAACCCTAGCCGCACCTTAGGCCTTATTCCCACTAAAAATCTGATTGTTTTAACCTAATTTCTGGTGGATTTGGGCTTCTAGAAACCCTAATCTGATTACCCTAGGGTTTTGGATGCCTATATATACTCATTATAACCCCTAGATCAGATCATCATCTCCCATATACATCATTCACGTCAGAAACAAAGAGGCTCTCTTTGCCGCACCTTTCCACCACCATATTCCATATTTTCTGCCCAAAATCAACCCTAGCCGTACCACCCATCAACCCTAAACGTTTCCCTACCATTCCCCATCCATTCTACACCCTAAATACCACCCAAAACCTGTTCTAAAGTTCTCTGCCGCAACAAGGAGGAAGGAGAATTCGTTGATGATCTTGCTGCCAAGTTGGAGCCTTCTAGGTGTTTTCTTTCTTTGGATTTTAATTTCTAAATTTATGTATCTTTGCTTTGCGAGTATGAGGAACTAAACCCCCCTTGGCTAAGGGGGGATTCAAAACCATGATTATTTATGTGAAATAAGTTGATTACTTCCAGTTATCGTTGCATAAGTCGTGAATACAATTTGCTTAACCGTTTGATTTAGAACTTATTCTTGTATGTTGATTGAGAGTGCAAGCTTAATTTGCATGCTTGAATTTGATGCTAGGATATAAGTTTGTTTCACCTAATCGTTATTAATTAATATTCGCAAGTAGTGAAGGTCGCTAGTCACGATCGTGTTAAGTAGATTCATGGCAAGAGTATCATGCTTTTCATAGTTACGAATGCCTTGTCGATACTTATGATTTCCAAAGAACGTAATGATTCTAACTTGTGTCTTGATCATGCTGTTCATATAGAGAACTTGTTAGGAATAATTTGTTTGCGAAGCATATTCATCTAATTCAATGATTCTAGGGAAGTCTGAAGTTTAATTTAAGCGGACCTAATTAACTTGGAGTGTCGAGGTTCATAACTTGTTAAATTGATAACTGGAAATCGATTTAGGTTGCATATATTTCATGTGTGGAGAAGAACCCCTTAGCTAGTCCATCATCCATTGATTCATTACAATTTTATTTTACAATCTGTTTTTGTTTTATAATCTGCCCTATTTTCCAATTTGTTTTCTTTATTTTAATTTTCGTCAAAACAAAATCCCCCTTTATTTTAGAGTCCTAGATTAGTTAGAAAGTGTGTTAGTTTATGTTTTCTAGTGTTTTGAGTCAAGTTATAACATAAATTCGTCCCAATTTGTGTTAGTACTCAAAACTGCCCAGATTGTGCTTCTAAGGCAGTTTTGAGTGTTTATTTGCTGTTTTGGTTCCTTTGCTTTGTTTTGGTGTTTTAACTTTTAAATTTACATTCTTTGAGTCTAATCTAGTATTCTAAACTTTGTTTTTACGTTTCTAATTCAGTTTTTCAAGTGATTAGTAACCCTAGTTAATCCCCGGTTAGAACGATCCCTACTTACATCGTTACTACAATTGTCACAAATAGGGTTTAATTTGTGTGTTAACATAATTTTCACATCATGGACACAGAACCCGCACACTGCACGCTAAGAGCCAGATACTCCTTCACAGCCAACTCATCAGACCGTCTAGAGAGCAGTCTGTTATCTCTAGGGGTGACAAGGTTCCGGGCCACCACCGCAGCGGTCATGTCATTTTTCATCACCGAATCCCCAACGGTAAGAGGACCAGTAGGGGATATGAAGGAAGGGCGCCATATGTTGTCTGGAGAAGGCGGGGCTGCCGCTTCACCAAGGTTCAAGTCAAAACGACGGTCGGAAGGGCCAGACATATTTCAGAGGTTTTGGAAAAACAAGAGATGGGCTAAATCCAGAGGTTAGAAGTGCAAATGGGAGTTTTACAAGCGGAATTTCAATGCACTTTGAAATGAACTACGCACCTCTATAAAAATCAACATGTGATGGGATTTCAGGGATTGAAGAGGCGCCAGCTTTCTCAAAAGTTGGGCTTGCTCACAAACCGCCAATTCCAGATATCGAAGAGTGTCAGCTTTCTCAGCCTCGTCAGCGCCCGTCACACGCAAACTCAGCTTGGCGAAAATCACGGGCAGTCTGTCGTAGCGCCGATTCCAACCATCTGTCTCTTTCAGCCTTGTCAGCACTGGTCACATGCAATCTCTGCCCTCAACGAAGCTCAGAACTCGAAGCGCAAATTTCGGATATTAAAGGGGCCTCTGCTTTATCGAGACGTGTCAGCATCTGTCAAGTTGCACATCCGCGTTGCGTAAATCACGTGCAATCTGTCGAAAATTTCTGGAGAAGCGGAATGCACGTGAAAACTACTGTTAAATTATCCCAGACTTGCCGACACGAGTAATGGAACAATGCCTTCCCAGCCATTAAGCAAATTCTATAAATGTTGAACGTCAAAGTGAGGCAGCCTCACCCAACTTTCAGCCTCACTAAACCGTTCATCCTCTCTGAAATGGCTTTCCAAAAAACCCTCTCGAGTCACTCTGTATTCCTCATCCCTTGGGATACTCCTGCGAACAACCCATTCAAAGCAAAAGTATTTCATATCACGAAGGTTGAAAGCAAGAGTATCCCATATCATGCTTTCTCCCTGTCCTTCTCCTTGTCTTTGTTTTAGGATAAGGAGAAATAGAGCAATCAGCCAGCACTACTTCCGATCTGGACACCCTTCCTGATTGCTTACCTAGCCTTGCTCTCGGGTACTCATCTTCAACATCTTATGTTTCCGTTTTGTCTCACATCTGCCTGGGGAGCAAATAAGAGAAGTGAAGATGATACCTCGAAGCATGTGGAGACAATTTGCCAATTCATCCTCAGCTAGGGACAAGGAGAAAGAAAGCAAGAGGTGGGCACTTGGAAAGATTGAAGAAAGAAACAAACCAACACCTTTACCTCGTGCCTGCCCGCCGTGCAGAGGGAACAAAAAGAGAAGAATGCCGAGTGCACCATCAAATCAGGGAACTCTCATATTCCTTGCCCAGAATTCCAAACCAGTTCAAGATCAAAGTTGTGGAAAGTCAACAAGATCATCTACCTCCATAACCAGATTTGCGTCCCTAAACTCTACTCTTTCTTGTTTTTACCTTGCTATATTTGTCATGTTCATTCGTTGTTTGTTTATTTGCTTGTTTTTGGTGTGAGTTTATGCTTGAGACATTGAGGACAATGTTTGATTTAAGTGTGGGGGGGGGGGGTAACTAGTGTTTTACATGAAATTCGTAGAAAATTATCACCCATTACTTCTAATGTTGTTCCTTGCTGTTTTAAGTATTTTTAAGCTGTTTTGGAGTGTTTCAGTGTGTTTTGACATAAAAATCCAAAAATTTCATAAAAATTTGAAAAATTGTTTTGAAAAAGCCAAAAAGAGTTGTTTTTGTGTGCTTATTTGTGTCTTAGGGTACCTTCCAACGCAATGATGAGGATTCGGTTTGTAATTGCATGACTGTTAAAGAGAGTTATAAACATGGATGAAAGTTTGATTTACTCTTTGTTTATGCTTGGTTGTGGTTATAACTTATGAATTCACATGCAATCATAAAAGAAAAATTAGTTTTTGGGTTGATCTTTCCTAAATCGGAATTGGCAACCAAAGTTTCTAAAGTTGGAAGTTTCTATTCTTGGAGGTTTCCATTTTCGTGAGTTGCTATTGTCGGCTTTGGGCTTTTGGATGACCCATCCTTACCTTTTGGACCTATGCCGCACCTAAACGCTAACCCTAGCCCACCTAATCAGCCACACCTAGGCCTTGTTCACATGCAAAAATCTGATTAGAAACCCTAAGCCCATGCCGCACCTTTCCATCCTAGAAGCCTTATTTTACAAACCTAAACCCTAGCCCATTGACAAATCTGATCTCCCCAAGCCTATGCCGCACCTAGGGTTTTAAATACCTGATTTCCTTGCCTTGCAAGGTGTTCTAGAAGCCCTAACCCTAGCCCACTAAACCAACCGAACCCTAGGCCTTTTCCCATACAAAATCTGATTGTTTTAACCTATTTTCTGTGGATTTGGGCTTCTAGAAACCCTAATTTGATTGCTAGGGTTTTTAAGTGCCTATATATACTCCTTTAAAGCTTTTGGCCGAACTTACCACCTCCCAGATCACCCTCTCCATACTCAGAAATTCGTCCATCTCCCTTCCCACAAATCAGAAATTCGTCAAAACCCTAGTCACCACCTTGCCGCAGCCTTCATCCATTCCAGCCACCATTCTCCACCTCTAGACACCATTATAAACCTCCATACACCATTCCCACACCTTGCCGCACCACCCTACCATCCTAACTCCCTTCTAAAACCCAAAAACACATCCAGCAGACTCCATTCACGCCAGAACCTGTCCCTCACCTTTGCCGAGCCCAACCTACACCAAAATCCATATTTTCTGACCCCAAACCTTCCTAGTCGTGCCCTACACCTATCCTAGATAGTTTTCCACCATTCTCCCTCATCCAAAGTCATCCAAAAACCCCCTAAACCAACTCTGCCGCAACAAGGAGAAGAAGAAAGAGGAGCTTTCTGTGCATAATTCAAAGTGGACTTCTTTGGCGTTTTAGGTGTAATCTTTCTTATGTCTTCGATGTTTCAATTCAATAAACTTTATGTTGTGAGTATGAGGAACTAAACCCCCTTAGTTGGGGGGTGATTCGAAACCATGTACATGCTTGCAATTTGATTCGATTACATTCAGTTGTTATTTCATAAGTTATGGATTCAATTCGTTCATCTATTTGATTGATAACTTATTTGTGTATGTTGATTGAGAGTGCACGCTTAGTTTTCATGCATGACTATGATGCTAGATTATGAGGGAGTTTCACCTAATAGTTACAATCTTATAATCACAAGTAGTGAAGATCGCTTGAAAACGATCGCGTTGAATGAATTCTTAGCATAAGTTTCATGCAATTCATAGTAACAAATGCTTCGTCAATGCTTATGTTTTTCATAGAACGTAATGATTCTTGCTTGTATCTCTATTATGCAATTCATGTAGGGAACTTGTAGGGAATGTTTTGGGTTGTCGTATGCAATCATCCAACTTAATAACTTGTGGAAAAACTGAGGGTTAATTAGTGCAATTCACGGTTAACTTGGGGCGTTGAGTATTCATAGTTTATCGGAAGAACAACTGAAAATCGTTTTGTTTGCAAGTGTGACATGTGTGGAGAAGAACCTCCTAACTAGCCTTTTAATCCATTCTTTTCACCAAAATCGTTTTACAATCTGTTTTAATTTAAGTTTCTGTTCTGTGTTAAATTTTCGTCCAAAACAAATCCCCCTTTAGGTTAGAGTCTTAGATTAGTTAGAAAGTGTTTTGATTTGTGTTTCTAAGTGTTTTGATTCAAGTTTTCATCAAATTTCGTCCAAATTAGTGTAGGTGCTCAAAACTGCCCAGAAAGTGGTTTTTAGGCAGTTTTGAGTCTTCTAGTTGCTGTTTTGAGTTCTAGGTTTGTTTAAGTGTTTTAACCTTTAGCTTTGCATTCTTTGAGTCTAGTTTAGAGTTTTAAACTTTGTTTTTGAGTTTTTAAGTCAGTTTCCAAGTGTTTAGCAATCCCTCCTAATCCCCGGTCTAGAACGATCCCTACTTACATCTTCACTACAATTTGACAAAAAGAGGGTTTAATTTGTGTGCTTATCTATTTCACATCAGACGTGTATAGTGGAACTTTGTCCATGGAATTCGATGGGGAAGTTGTTAATTTTAATCTTTCTGATTCCATTAAATACCCTAGTGATGACCATTCATGCTTTTCTATTGATATAATTGACTCTTTGGCGCAGGGATATCTCGACTATTTGAATGACGATGCGCTTGAAAAGGTCATTACACGAGGCATGGAACTCAAAACAAAGGGAGCAGATTGCATGCATGCCCACGGCATACAAGATTTATTCCATGCCGTGCCCCCTAATGAGGAATTACTTGAAGTTGTGGCTGCCCTTGAATCCTCACCTAAGCTTGATGGTAAGTATACTAACCGTGAGTCCATTCCCATTTCGACTAACAAATTGCTTCCATCTATAATTCAGGCACCTATCCTTGAACTCAAGCCTTTGCCAAGCCATCTGAAGTACATTTTCTTGGGAGAAAATGAAACACTACCTGCCATTATTTCCTCCTCCCTCACGGCACAAGAGGAGGAGAAGTTGCTTCGAGTTTTGAAGGAGTTCAAATCTGCCCTAGGTTGGACATTGGCCGACATCAAAGGTATAAGCCCTACGACTTGTATGCATCACATATTTCTTGAGGAGGGGGCCAAACCAACTAGAGAGGCTCAACGCCGTCTCAACCCTCCGATGATGGAAGTAGTGAAGAAGGAGATCATAAAGCTTCTAGATTGTGTGGTTATCTATCCAATCTCGGATAGTAGGTGGGTTTCGCCGGTTCAATGCGTACCAAAGAAATCCGGAGTGACGGTGGTAGCTAATGCAGAGAATGAGCTTGTCCCTCAACGTATTCAAACCGGTTGGAGGGTGTGCATTGACTATAGGAAGCTAAACACCACCACGAGGAAGGACCACTTCCCATTGCCGTTCATTGACCAAATGCTTGAGAGGTTAGACGGTTATGCTTTCTATTGTTTTCTTGATGGTTATTCTGGTTATAATCAAATTGTCATTTCACCTGAAGACCAAGAAAAAACCACTTTTACATGCCCGTTTGGTACATTTGCATATCGTCGCATGCCTTTTGGTTTATGTAATGCACCTGCTACATTTCAAAGATGCATGATGAGCATATTTTCTGATCACGTAGAAAAGATAATTGAAGTGTTTATGGATGATTTTAGCATCTTTGTTGATTCGTTTGATAATTGCTTGCATAATCTAAGTGTGATCCTAAAACGTTGTGTTGAAACTAACCTTGTGCTTAATTGGGAAAAGTGTCATTTTATGGTTAAACAAGGCATCGTTCTAGGTCATATAATCTCTGAAAAGGGTATTGAGGTTGATAAGTCGAAAATAGATCTTGTACGTCACTTACCCTCTCCGACTTCGGTTAGAGAGGTTCGTTCGTTTCTTGGCCATGCAGGATTCTATCGTAGGTTTATCAAAGATTTCTCGAAGATAGCACAACCTCTTTGCCGACTTCTACAAAAAGAAGTGGCGTTTGAATTCACAAAGGAGTGCACGGAATCATTCAAACAACTCAAGGAGTTGTTGACCACGGCACCCATCATTGTTCCACCGGATTGGAGTCTACCTTTCGAGCTCATGTGTGATGCGTCCGACTATGCTTCAGGAGCTGTTTTAGGACAAAGAAAGGACAAGAGGCCGCATGTCATTTACTACGCCTCCCGGACGTTGAACGATGCACAATTGAACTACTCCACTACGGAAAAAGAACTTCTTGCCGTTGTCTTTGCTTTAGATAAATTTCGATCATATCTTATTGGAACTAAAGTAATTGTTTTTACTGATCATGCAGCTCTGAAGTACTTGCTCACCAAAAAGGAGGCCAAGCCACGGCTAATTCGATGGATATTGCTACTTCAAGAGTTCGACATTGAGATTCGGGACAAGAAGGGAAGTGAGAACGTGGTGGCTGACCACCTAAGCCGGATGGTGCATAATGAGGAGTCTTTGCCGATTTTGGAGACATTTCCGGATGAACAATTGCTGTCCATTAAGGTTAGTGCACCTTGGTATGCCGATGTTGTTAATTTTTTGGTGTCAAAACGTATTCCAAGTGAGTTCACTAGGCACCAACGTGATAAACTTAAGCATGATGCACGGTTTTATGTGTGGGATGATCCGTACTTATGGAAATTTTGCCCCGATCAGATTATACGTCGTTGTGTGCACGATTCTGAATGTCATTCAATTTTGAGTTTTTGTCACACATATGCATGTGGAGGGCACTTTGGCACACAACGCACAGCCCTTAAGGTGTTACAATGTGGATTTTATTGGCCTAGTATTTTTAAAGATGCTAAAACGTTTTGCTTAACATGTGATAAATGCCAACGAATGGGTGGTATTAGTGCAAAGGATCAAATGCCGCAGGTTTCTATCCTAAACGTTGAAATTTTTGATGTTTGGGGTATTGATTTTATGGGTCCTTTTCCTTCTTCGTATGGTTTTACATATATTTTGCTTGCGGTTGATTATGTGTCGAAGTGGGTGGAAGCTAAGGCCACCCGGACTAATGATTCTAAGGTGGTTGCAGATTTTATTAGAACTAACATTTTTGCAAGGTTCGGAATGCCACGAGTGATCATTAGTGAAGGAGGGTCACATTTTTGCAATCGGACCATTGAAGCGTTATTGAGGAAATACAGTGTCACCCATAAGGTTTCTACACCTTACCATCCTCAAACGAATGGCCAAGCCGAGGTTTCCAACCATGAGATCAAGCAAATCCTAGAGAAGACCGTTGGGCCAACGAGGAAGGATTGGAGTTTACGGTTAGATGATGCACTTTGGGCATATCGTACGGCGTACAAAACCCCCATTGGGATGTCCCCCTTCCGACTTGTCTATGGGAAGGCGTGCCATCTTCCTGTTGAATTGGAGCACAAAGCACTTTGGGCCATCAAGAAGTTTAACATGAACCTCGAGGAAGCGGGAAGTCAAAGGAGATTGCAATTGAATGAGCTTGATGAGATACGGCACGAGGCGTACGATAATGCAAGCATTTACAAGCAAAAGACCAAAGCTTTCCATGACAACATGATCCGTGGGAAATCATTCTCAATTGGGCAGAAAGTGCTATTGTTCAATTCCCGTTTACGTTTGTTTCCAGGTAAGTTACGTTCTAAGTGGATTGGACCATTTGTTATTACTAACATATCTTCTTCTGGTGCCATCCAGATTCAAAGTCTCAAAACAGGTCATGAATTCCAAGTGAACGGACACCGTTTGAAGCCATATTATGAGAACTTTGTTGAACAAACCGTGAACGATATTTCTTTGGGTGCCGTGGGCACAAATGGAGAGTGAATGGGCGTTTCGTCCGGCTGTACGACGTAAAAGAAAGCGCTACTTGGGAGGCAACCCATGCAATTCAACAAAGGAAGACTAAGGACTTACTCCAATGCCAGATTTGCGTTCCTAAACTCTTTACTTTGTTGTTTATTTCTAATCTGCCTATTTAGTTGTTTTAGTTGCTGTTTGTATGTTTCTTTTTGTTTAGTGTGATTTTATGCTTGAAACATTGAGGACAATGTTTGATTTAAGTGTGGGGGGGGTAACTAAGTGTTTTAGATGCAAATTCGTGGGATTTTATCACCCTTAACTTGGAGACTTGTTCCTTGCTGTTTTTAAGTGTTTTTGAGCAGTTTTGATGTGTTTTAGTGTGTTTTGAAGTAAAAATCCGAAAATTACATAAAAATTTGAAAAATTTGTTTTAAAAACCCAAAAAGAGTTGTTTTTGTGTGTTTGTTTGTGTCTTAGGGTACCTTCCAACACAATGATGAGGATTCGGTTTGTAATTACATGGCTGTTAAAGAGAGTGATTAACATGGATGAAAGTTTGATGTACTCTTTGTTTATGCTTAGTTGTGGTTATAACTTATGAATTCACATGCAATCATAAAAGAAAAAATCAGTTTTTGTAACATGCTATCACTAATGATTACTCGTGGCATTCCAAACCTTGCAAAAATGTTAGTTCTAATAAAATCTGCAACCACTTTAGAATCATTAGTACGGGTGGCCTTGGCTTCCACCCATTTCGACACATAATCAACCGCAAGCAAAATATACATAAAACCATACGAAGAAGGGAAGGGGCCCATAAAATCAATACCCCAAACATCAAAATTTTCAACATTTAGGATAGAAACCTGCGGCATTTGGTCTCTTGCACTAATTCCACCCATTCTTTGGCATTTATCACATGTTAAGCAAAAAGTTTTTGCATCTTTAAAAATACTAGGCCAATAGAATCCACATTGTAACACCTTGAGGGCTGTGCGTTGTGTGCCAAAGTGCCCTCCACATGCATATGTGTGACAAAAACTCAAAATTGAATGACATTCAGAATCGTGCACACAACGGCGTATAATCTGATCGGGGCAAAATTTCCATAAGTACGGATCATCCCACACATAAAACCGTGCATCATGCCTAAGTTTATCACGTTGGTGCCTAGTGAACTCACTTGGAATACGTTTTGACACCAAAAAATTAACAATATCGGCATACCAAGGTGCACTAACCTTAATGGACAGCAATTGTTCATCGGGGAATGTCTCTAAAATCGGCAAAGACTCCTCATTGTGCACCATTCGGCTTAGGTGGTCAGCCACCACGTTCTCACTTCCCTTCTTGTCCCGAATCTCTATGTCGAACTCTTGAAGTAGAAACATCCATCGAATTAACCGTGGCTTGGCCTCCTTTTTGGTGAGCAAGTACTTCAGAGCTGCATGATCAGTGAAAACAATTACTTTAGTACCAATTAGATATGATCGAAATTTATCTAAAGCAAAGACAACGGCAAGAAGTTCTTTTTCCGTAGTGGAGTAGTTCAATTGTGCATCATTCAACGTCCGTGAGGCGTAGTAGATGATATGCGGCCTCTTGTCCTTTCGTTGTCCTAAAACAGCTCCTAAGGCATAGTCGGACGCATCACACATGAGCTCGAAAGGTAGACTCCAATCCGGTGGAACAATGATGGGTGCGGTGGTCAACAACTCCTTGAGTTGGTTGAATGATGCCGTGCACTCCTTGGTGAATTCAAACGTCACGTCTTTTTGTAGGAGACGGCAAAGAGGTTGTGCAACCTTCGAGAAATCCTTGATAAACCTACGATAAAATCCTGCATGGCCAAGAAAAGAACGAACCTCTCTAACCGAAGTCGGAGAGGGTAAGTGACGTACAAGATCTATTTTCGACTTATCAACCTCAATACCATTTTCAGAGACTATATGACCTAAAACTATACCTTGTTTAACCATGAAATGACATTTTTCCCAATTAAGAACAAGGTTAGATTCAACGCAACGTTTTAAGATTAAACTAAGATTATGCAAGCAACCATCAAAAGAATCACCAAATACGCTAAAATCATCCATAAACACTTCAATGATTTTCTCTACATAATCAGAAAATATGCTCATCATGCATCTTTGAAATGTAGCCGGTGCATTACATAGACCAAAAGGCATGCGACGATATGCAAAAGTGCCAAAGGGGCATGTAAAAGTGGTTTTTTCTTCATCTTCAGGTGTTATGACAATTTGATTATATCCAGAATAACCATCAAGAAAACAATAAAAAGCATAACCGACTAACCTTTCAAGCATTTGGTCAATGAACGGCAATGGGAAGTGATCCTTCCTCGTGGCGGCGTTTAGCTTCCTATAATCTATGCACTCTCCAACCGGTTTGAATGCGTTGAGGAACAAGTTCATTCTCGGCATTTGCAACCACCGTCACGCCAGATTTCTTCGGAACGCATTGAACAGGTGAGACCCACTTACTATCCGACATTGGATAGATTACGCCGCAATCCAAAAGCTTGATTACCTCCTTTTTCACAACTTCCATCATCGGAGGGTTGAGACGGCGTTGAGCCTCTCGGGATGTTTTGGACCCCTCCTCTAGAAGTATGCGATGCATGCATGTAGTAGGGTTAATTCCCTTTATGTCGGCTAAGGTCCATCCAATTGCCGTTTTGTACTCCTTAAGCACTCGCACCAATTTGCTCTCTTCTTGTGCCGTGAGTGAGGATGAAATAATGACGGGCAACGTGTCATTCTCGCCCAAGTAGACATACTTCAAGTGACTAGGCAACGGCTTAAGTTCAAGTGTAGGCGGCTGCACAACTAAGGGAAGCATTTTATTAGTCGAAACTGAACTTAAAATAGGGTCCGAATACTTACCCGATTGTGATGGCAATGACTCGAGGGCAACCACCATCTCAATAACCTCATCATTAGGGGGCACGGCATAAGTATGATCATGCATGCCGTGGGCTTCCTTGGTTGTAGTTTCAACGTTTTGCTTGTCCATGCTTTGTGCAATGACCACGTCAAGTGCATCATCGTTCAATTTGTCCAAATGGTCCTGTGACAAAGAGTCAATTACATTAATAGCAAAACATGAATGATTCTCACTAGGGTACTTCATAGAATCGGAAAGATTGAAATTAATAACTTCCCCATCGAATTCCATTGTCAAAGTGCCATTATAGACATCAATCTTCGTCCTAGCAGTCTTCATGAATGGCCTTCCCAGGAGGATGGGAAAGGAAGGGGCATGATCCGATTCATCCATCTCAAGTACATAAAAATCCGCCGGGAAGATCAAATGATTAACCTGCACTAACACATTCTCCAAAACTCCCTTGGGATAAGCGTTAGATCTATCGGCTAATTGTATGATTACACCATCGTTTTTCAACGCTCCTAGGTTCATAGATGCATAAATTGAATATGGCATGACATTTATAGATGCACCTAGGTCTAACATGGCAGATTCAAACCTAGAATTACCAATAACACATGGAATTGTAAAACTACCCGGATCTTTGCATTTTGGGGGCAGCTTGCGTTGTAAGATGGCTAAGACGTTCTCACCTACTTTGACCACCTCCTTGGTCGAAATCCTCCTCCTATTGGTGCAAAGTTCCTTCAAGAACTTGGCGTACCTCGGGACTTGCTTGATTGCATCCAAAAGGGGGATATTGACTTGGACTTTCCGAAACGTCTCCAAAATGTCCTTCTCCGCTTCTTCTTTCTTTGTTTGCTTGAACCTACTAGGAAAAGGAACATTGGCAGGAAAATCATTAGTAGAAACCGAACTTGACACGTTTTTACCTTTATTGGGTGAATTAGCCGAATTGGACTCATTTGGTGCTTGCGGCAAGGTTGGTTTCTCCTTGGCCGTGAGTGGCTCTTGCTCCTCCTCCTCAGTTCTCAACTCTTCCTCCTCGTTGGAACGTGACTTGGATGGGTTGAGGTTAGATCCGACTTGCTTCCCACTTCGCAAATGCATAGCTTTTGCAGATTCGAATCCACCTTTCGGATTGACCACCGTTGAGCTAGGCAACCTTCCTTGCTCACGAAATTGCCCCATGAACTCGGCAATTTGTCCCACTTGCTTCTCCAAGTTGTCCACCCTCTTGTCTTGGATTTGCCTTTCTTTGTTTTGAGTTTGGACTTCCTGCGTCAAAGTAGTAAGTAATTGAAAAATCTTATCATTATCACTTGAATTACCTACATTGCTTTGGGCAGGTTGTGCTTGGGCTTGTGGTGGTGCCAACGGCTTTTGATAGAACCCCGGGGGTTGTTGCCTAAATCCGCTTTGTTGTTGGCCTTGTTGAGGGTCTCGCCATTTGAAATTCGGATGATCACGCCAACCGGGATTGTAAGTATTGGAAAATGGATCACCACGTGATTGGTATTGGTTGCCATATCCCACGGCATTGAGTGTCTCCCACCCTCCATTCTCGATCAATTGTGGGCACTCGTCCGTAGGGTGTCCTTGCGTAGAGCATACGCCACAAGAAGCTACGGTTTTGACTTTTGGACCTTCCACCACCTGAGAAAGCAACGTAGTAAGGTTAGCCATTTGATTTTGAAGTTCAGTTATGGCACTTACCTCATTGACTTGATGTTGCCGTGGCATGCTCCTTTGTCCAACGCCTTCGTATTGTTGAGCATTCAACGCACGGTTGGAAATCAACATCTTTGCAGCCGTAGGGGTCTTATCCACCAATGCTCCTCCCGCCGAGGCATCTAACATTTGACGTTCAATAGGTAGAAGTCCCTCGTAGAAGTATTGTAGTAGTAGCTCCTCCTTCATTTGATGTTGTGGACATGAAGCAACAAGAGATTTAAAACGTTCATAATATGTAGGGAACGACTCACCTTCATCTTGTTGAATTCCACTTATCCTTTTTCGTAGGAGGATGACTCGAGAAGTTGGAAAAAACTTCTCTAAGAACGCTCTTTTCATGCTCTCCCACGATGTGACAGTTCCGGGAGCCAATTCGTACAACCAATCTTTCGCCTTCTCTAGGAGAGAAAAGGGAAAGGCCTTCATCTTCAAGATGCTTTCATCCACGTTCACCGGAGTCATGCTTGAGCAAACGACTTCAAACTCCTTCAAGTGCTTGTTCGGATCTTCCATGGACAGCCCATGGTACTTCGGAATGTGATATAACAAGCTTGACTTCAATTCAAACTCGGCAGTTTTGTCCGGAGCCGCCCTAGGGTATTGGATACATAGAGGTGCGGCATTATCCAACCCCGAAGCGGAAAGCTCCTTGATCGTTCGGTTGTCCGCTGCCATGTCTTCTACTTCCTCTTCAAATTCAGAAACGGACTCGGAACTTGCACTTGATTCACTAGGTTCCGGGTTCTTCCTCTTACGTCTCAATTCACGCTCAAAATCGTCGTCAAAGTCTAAAATATGTTCGTGAACCGGATTAGAACTTCGAGTCATAAACAAGTACCTAAAACAAGAAACAAAATAACATAAGAATATGATCTAATAAGAAAAACGAAATTAACAATCCAAGGGATTAGCAAAGTTGCTAATCCCCGGCAACGGCGCCAAAATTTGATATGATATTAACTAGCACTCAAATTAACCCTCTTTTTATCAATTGTAGCAATGTATGTAAGTAGGGATCGTTCTGGACCGGGGATTAGGAGGGATTGCAAAATCACTTGGAATTGACTCAAAAACGTAAAAACGGGTTTAAAATACTAAAATAGACTCAAAGAATACAAAACTAAGCCTTAAAACACCAAAACAAACCAAAAGACTCAAAACAACACAAAAACACTCAAAACTGCCCAGAAATTGGTTTTAAGGCAGTTTTGGACTCTAAACAAGATTTTGACGAAAATTGAGTTTTATCTTGACCTAAGACACTTAAAAACACAAACTAAAACACTTACTAACTAATTTGACACTTTAAAACAAAGGGGGATTGGTTTTGGACGAATTTAAAAGCAAAACAAACTTTGTAAAATAGAACAGGTTGTAAAAACGAATTTGATGAATATGAATGGATGGTAAGT